>AP025046.1:20621994-20649764 GCA_036186865.1 Eustoma russellianum | reverse complement strand
ATTACCATAAAAATTCCAAGGCAATCCCATAAGTTTAGAGGGGTCATCTAATTATTTTTCCAAAACTGGGTACATGCAGAATCTGAATTGACTAGTTATACCAAAAATTCTAAAATGACCAAACCACAAGTCCTTTTACCAAAATTCCAACTCCTAGATTTACTAAAGACATAAGGCTAACATCATGACAAAAATCAGCTCATTTGAACACTTCTAAGGTTCGTTTTCATGTCACTCAATCAGCTATACAAAACTGTCCAGCTCCAGTAATTCCAGCATTTCATCATTTTGTATTGTTCAAACAATTTCCAACCAACTTCATTCCTTAAATAACTCACTAACCATTAAATACACATTTCAACATGGTCATTCCAGGTCTCATAACATTCTTTAGGCTACCCATAAATAATGTCAAAACAGTCACAACACATTCATGTAGCAAATCATTCAATCATGCCAACACCTTTCTTTATAACAACTAGTTCTCATGTCTTAGAATCTTCAACTAAGATTCATAGCTTAAAGATGGCTAATCATTCAAGCATACACTTCACAAATAAGTCAAGATTTTCTAGAGTATACTTGCGTCTTTTAAGCTAGGAACCTTCCTCTAGCTTGAATCTTGGATGAAATGAAGTGAAGTCTTCCTCCAACTTCAATCACACCCCACGGTTTTGGAGGAAGAAAGAGAATGAATGTTAGCTATTATCTTAAGTGAAGAATAAAGCTAAATTAAGGCTAGATTAGCTTACCAAGATGAGGCTTGAATGGAGTTCAATCCACCAAGAAGCTAACACCACTTAGGAGCATGGAAAGTTTGAAACTAGTGACCATGGAGGTCACGGTTTTGGCAAGCATAAGAGAGGCAATGTGAGCTTCAATCTATGAATTATGAAATTCAACTAAGTATCTTGACATGAAACTTACATAGATGATTCTTGGAGCTTGAAGATGAAGAGGATCTTGGCAATTCTACTTCTAGCCAACCGTATGGAGTGATGAGGGTCTAGAAATAATCTAAGTGTTCAATGCTCTAATATCTTGCTTGTACAATTCTTGATGGTGTGGAGCTTGAGGATGGAGATGAGCCACTAACTAAATAGAAGAAGAAGACTTCTTTTAGGGGAGAGGGGGTAACCCACGGTCAAGTCAAGGGGAGGGGACAAAATGTTGCATGAAAGGTGAGGAACGGTTCTTGGGGTAGTGCAATTTGACCCCTTTTGGTCCCCATGCAAGCATGCCTTGCTATTTTTTAATCCTTAATCTTATAATTAAATGGAGTCTTGGAATTTAGAGAGGGTTCTAGAACCCCCTCATCTTGACCGAAATAGTGGTGGTTGGGGAGGGGTTATTTGTGTTATTTTTCCTATTTTCATAATTCATGTTGGTATAATTTCCCCACTTCTTGAAATCCCTAATAACTTTTGGGGCTTGTTTTAAGAAGGCCCTTAAGATTAGACTTCTTATAATTTGAAAAACCTCCTAAGGCCCTTTTAAGGCTTTAGGGCCAAAAATTCCTAAGATCTTGAGAATAAATTGACCATTTCACATGGTCCATAACTCATGCTTGAATAATCATACACTATTTGCTTTTACAAAATTTATTCAAGAAGTAATAATAAACTTAGTAAAATGTACTTGAAGGATGCAACCTTCATTAATTCACTTATACAATGCTCAAGTACAATATGATTTTTCGTTGGGTACAACACAAGTAGTCCCATAGGTAAGCAAGTTCAAGTACCTAGGATCGCTTGTACAACAAGATAGGGACATAGATAGTGACGTAGCACACAAAGTTCATGTAGGCTGGTGTAGGTGGAGCGCAGCCTCAGGGGTTCTATGTGACAAGAATTTTCCAACTAAATCAAAAGGAAAATTCAATAGGGTGGCACTGCGTCCAGCAATGTTATATGGAACAGACTGTTGGGCCATCAAGAGGACACAGTCACAGAAGATGGAAATAACGGAGATGAGGATGCTGAGGTGGAGGTGTGGGCACACAAGACTAGACCGGATAAAAATTGGGGTATTTAGAGAAAGGTTAAAGGTGGCTAGTATAGCAGAGGGAAGACTGAGATAGTTTGGGCATATCAAGAGGAGACATACAACGGCGGTTGTCAGAGTAGTTGAAAGCCTCACTGTAGAGGGGAAGAGGAGTAAAAGACAGCTCAAACTGACTTTGGATGAGCGTATTAAATATGACCTACTAGATTTGCATCTCTTGGAGGACGTGTCCACAATAGGATTTCATGGAAGCAGAGGATTAAAGGTAAGGAGGTTTAGACAGGGTATAGGGAACCTTAGAGTATACTTAGGGATGTGAAATACTCTATACACTTTAGGTGGCCTTTGCATTTTTTTCTCTTCTGTAATTTATCTGTCATTATTTGTGCATAAACACGTTATGACTATTTTAATATCGTAACTGTCTATTTGTATTTTATTAAATTCTTTCACTAACACACTAGCACACCATAACCATAATATTGTTTCATATATGCAGGTACAAATAGAGTCGGGGGACTCATTGGAAGCAAACTCTCTATCCCTTAGGACTTCTCACCCTCCCCAGACCCTAAAGATAGCTTTTGGTGGCGTTGAAATATACTATGTATGTGCTGTTGTTGTTGATCAATTTAAATTGTTTATTGAGTTATATATATTTATGCGTGTTTACTGTTCCTGGAAATTTATATGTATGTGTGTATGTACATTGTGTTATTTTCGGAATTAAATATAATTATTTCCTTGTCATCCGATTTATGAAGTATATACATCTTTAAACTGTATTTGGAATAATATAATGCTTGCATATACATTTAAGCATTTCCAGAATTAAATGAGGACATATGGTTACTATTTCGAAATTTTTTTATTTGTATATATACACAGCCTGTTTTAATTTCAGAATCATGTGCCAATATTTATCTACTGTCAAATTTTACATTATATAAATATAGGTACTGTTTTGATGGCAGAATTTTTAGTATATATAAAATAAATACTGTTTTGAAAGTACCATGTGTACATTATTGTAGAAATTGTTTTAAATAAAAATTAGTAAGGGTACTGTTTGTTTCGGCAGGTTATATACATAGAAAAGACAAAAAAAATTAAACAAGGCCATTGGTTGTCTCGGAAGGTGGCATACATAAGGAAAAAATATTTGACACATATGTTTATCAATGTTTTATTGCTAAATAGGCAGTTTCAGTCGAAGGTGGGTATATTTATTTATATTTATTAAAGTTATTTGTGGAATTGGAAATATATGTTCATTGTATTATTTTTGAAATTGGGAGTAAATATTTTGAGGGGTATGTGTCCGACCAAAAATGTGATTACATATGAAATGATATTTTGATGTGAGTATGGTTACAGGCATATGTGAAAATGGGCGTGGAAACTAAATATTGGTTATGGATACGAATGAGCATGTATGCACTGGATTACATATGCATTCATGGCACGAGCATTGTATTGTATTTGACAGGTTGTGTCACCCACATGCATGTATATTGATGGTTACTGATGGTGGCAGGCTGCGCTTAACATGGGCGCAGGTGCCGAGGACGACAGGCTGGGTCTAACATGGGCTCAGGTGTCGGGGACTGCATGCTGGGTCTAACATAGGCACTGGTATCGAACGGTAGGCTGGGTCTAACATGGGCACGAGTATCGAAGCATACCAGGTCTAACATGGGCACGGGTGTCGACAACGGTAGGCTGTGTCTAACATGGACACAGGTGTCGGGGGGTGATATACTATATCACCATTAGGACCCGGGATATGCATATCATATCATGGTTTTAAAAGAGATGCATAACATTTGCGTGACCTTAGTTGCGTGTGTCGTAATTTTAAAAGAAGACATGCATAATACGAAAGTGGCATTGAGAATTGAGTTGAATGAATGTTTAATTTATATTTGTTGATGTGATTATGTTTTATTCGGCATATACTGTTGTTTGATTGTGGAAATTATTTATTTTAGCTTTATTTGCAAATGAAGACCAATATGTCTTATTTAATTTATTTTATTATGTCCTTACCCTGTCCTCTCGTATATGATCCCACAGCAGGTACAATGTAGCGACCCATCCCTAACCCTAGATTCGGAATGACTCACCCACCGAATTTCGTTAAGGAAGATACAAGGCGTCGATATCGATGCAAAACACGTCAGCAGTGTGACGCAAATCGATGTCAGCTGAAGTTAGAACAAAAACCTCAAATCATCAATATCATAAATGATGTTAAAAGTCTATGTCAAATATAAATCCGATACAATGGTCAAACATAGATAAATATTAAATCTCCAAATTTACATAAACCTCGAGTAGCAAAAATAGCCGTCTCAACTGAATCCTCAACGAGTCTCGTCAGAATTCCTAGATCCCGAAACCTCCACTCTTGATCATCCTCATGTGTACTGATTCAATTACCTGTCTATCTACAAAATATGTTAAAGCGCGGTTTTGAGCGACAAGTCGTACAGCAAGTAATCCCACTATACTTACCATGTGATCATACATGGAGAAGCAAGTGTGATAAAAATATATAACAACATAAAATAGTAGCATGCTTCTCTTCGCAAGTAAATTTACAATTCTGTCCCTAACATCCAAAAGCAAGTAGAGCAAATAGACCCAACAAAGTACGTAACAAAGTCTAATAAAGTACATAACATGTCCGATTAGGTCCACAACAAAGTCCAATCGAGTACACAACAAAGTCCAATTAGGGGTTAGTCCAAATCCAAAATCAATGATGCAATTTTCCAAATATGCAATGCCAAAATATCCAAAGTCAAAGGCCCAAATTCCAAAGTCCAAAAGTCCAAAGTTTCCAAATTCGATTTAGCCGGTCCAAAGTCCAAATTCCAAATCCGAGTACAACTCGGTCCAAATCCAAATATCAAGTCCAAAATCCAAAACCCGGCTTAAAACGGTCCAAAGTAATGCAATGACTATAACACTTTCCCTACAATTGACTTATACCGGAAGACTTACGAATTAATTCCTCCAAAATCCAAATATGCTATATACACCCTATCCCAGACTAGGTAGTTATGCTTAGGCCCAAATATGCATACAGAAGCCCTATCCCTGACGAGGTAGTTATATCTGCAGCAATCCAAACAGGCATACAAAAACCCTGTCCCTGACGAGGAAGTTACATCTGCAGCGCTCGATAACCAAAATAGGAATCAATCCGGCTTACCTATATATTTCCCTTATAAAGGTGAATTTCAAAAAATATGCAATGCAACTTTTCAAAACCATTTTCCAAGTACCCAAGTTAGTTCAAATTATCAAATTGACCCAAAATGTCATATTTGCCAAAATTACCAAAATGACGTCCAAAATACCAAATAATTCCAAACCAATAATCCAAATGGTTCAAAGTCCAAAATACCTATTACCACTCCATCTCAGCCGTGTATGCTTACACATATATGTCCACGCCTATACATGCACATATACACGTATATATGTACACGCTGATTTATCACGCATAAAATCACGACCTATAATTAATACCCTTACCAAAATTTACTCATAACTCAGGCCATAATCTAGACTTGGCCGAAATATATTTCCTCCATAATCAAATTAAGTTTTTTGGCTTTTTTTCAGAAACCAAGAATTTGCAAGTTTATATATATATATTTTTTTTAGAAACATTTATTTGATTAAAATAAAGCCTCACTTATGGCGGAGGAAAACCATATTACATCAGTTCAGAGTAGGCGAATAAATGAAATAACGAACTAAGAATTACATATCTCCAGTCATATACGATATGCCGCATTAAAACCTTGCTAGGTAAAACCACCCTTGTGGACCCTAGCGAAGGAAAAAGCGTACATATTTATACGACCATCATTGAAATGCATTGAATCGAAATCGGAGTTCAAATGTTTATATTCTATAAGGTTGTGCATATCACGGATATGGCAGAGATTGTGACGCAATAGTGTCCCCTCCAGTAGTCCCTTCAAGTAAAACCAAGGTGTGGGCTTGTCAATGATTGTTAAGTCCGCCAATGAGGAAAAACCATCACTTGCCAGCGCCGAATATCGTCCAAGACATGAAATAGCAGGCACCAAGCGGTAGTTATGATACAGGAGAAAAAAATATGAAATGCAGGCCAATAGATAAGCAGACATACCGAACCTGCCTGGATCCCATGGGAAACAGGCAGGATGTGTTAGAGAGCGCCAATCCATGTGGAAGACAATCGGAGGCCTCCAACGCCAACGCAGCATGGTCATGTCCATCAAGGCATAGTCAGTTGTCCGGAATGAGTATCCAGCCAGATAGAAGCTCGACATCGCCTTGGCAAAGTCGAGGCCAAGGCGATAAGGGTGAGCTATTCGCTGAGATGTATATGCCATGGGATCCAGCAAAATTGTAATGAAATATATCGCCACGAGGTTGTAGACTCCAAACCATATGAAAGGAAGCATAAATAGGCAGTTACAAAGCAATATGTTATAGGCTAATACATATTTGAAAAGATAGTAGGACGTACCAAGCCTGCCTGTATCTTGTAGGATACAGGCAGGGATAAGTGGAAAAAGCCAATCCATGTGGAAGACTGTAAAGTATTAAACAACACGCAAGTTAACAGATGTGAGATCCAAAGTGACAGCCGCGCGCACCAATGAGGGAAGAGTTTGTGATGTGTAATAATGCGTGATAGGGTCCAGCATTGCGTGTTGAGATAAATAATGAGCCGCCATATTAGCCTCTCGGTAGATATGATGAAAGTTTAGTCGATGGAGATGTATCAGAGTATGAAGTAGCCTGAGATAATAATTTCCTTGAACCATTTGGGGTTGGACAGCCGAGAAATCATGGATGCACAATCCGATTCCAATACAATATTGCGATGCATAGGGAGAAAATATAGAAGACCAAATAAAGCTGTTTGAATTTCTGCATTTTGTGGCGAAGCTAGGGGCAACCTGAAAGAAATTGCGCCAATTACAATGTCCCCTATGATCCCGTAATATTGCACCCCCCTGCAGCATATTGCCTGCCTACGGCTGCATCAGTATTTAATTTTAGTCGTCCTGATGGTGGACATAACCAGCGAATCAGAGTTGGTCGTGGTATCCTCAGCGATGGTAGCCAGGAGAAATATCGTCTAGTATCAGCAGCAAATTTAGTGCCTGAGATTGATTTATACCAAGTCGTGATGTCATAGCGGACAGAGTTCTGCAGGGATGCCATCGTGATAGTCATCTGTTCACCATAAAACAAAGATGTATAGGCACGCCATGTGTTGTACAAAATAATGCCCGGAATGATGATTTGAAAAACTCCAACCAGTGACATAGAGTCAGAACGATACCACCAAGAAAGTATGTATTGTCGTAGTTGCAAAGATGATGGCAAAGGACAGTGCAATTCAGCAGCATAGTATGCCCATAATTGCTGCGCAAACGGGCAATATATGAAAACATGATCCACTGTTGCCGAATGTTTTTTACAGAATGGACATTGAGTAGGTCGCGCAGTAAAATAGCGGCTAAGATAATCTTCAAATGGGAGTGCAGAGTGGAAAAGACGCCATAAGAAGATTTTAATAATTGGGCTGTGGTGCTTGTGCCAAATGAATTTGGTGGAGAGAAGCTTGGGGCGAGGAAGGCGACAAACCTCATATGCGCTTGCGTAATGTAAATTCTCCAGTTGGTGTGTGTAGCCACGTGAGATGTCTTTCATTTCCGATCGACTGTGTTAGACAGAAAGGGTGGATACGGCAAATAAGTTTCCATATTGGTGAGTCCGGCAAACGTGGTAAATAATCTCCCCGAAGTCCATATTTAGCATGCATATAGTTACTCCAAAGTGTAAATTGTTGTTGATATGTCCCACCAAATACGACAGTGATATGCTTGCTGCAACTTGGTGAGGTCTCGAATTCCTAAACCTCCTTCATCTTGAGGTGCACAAATGGTATTCCATGAAACCCAGTGGTATCTAGGACCCCTAAAAAAGAGGCCATTTTCCGATGTATAACTTGAATTACTGATTTAGGCAGTCCACCAGATGCAATTATATGTAAAGGCAATGCTGATATGACAGAACGTAATAATACTAATCGACCGCAGATGAGAGCAGTCGAGTGTGCCATCCTTGTAACCCGTCATCAATATGCTGCAATAAAGGAACACAATATCTAGCGCGGGTGATACCTTTGTGTAGTAGGATCCGAGGTATTTAAATGGTAATGAGGAACATTTCATATGAATAATGTCTTCCAAACTCCTTCGGTGCCTAGGAGACATATTAGCCGATGGAATCATATTGCTTTTTTGAAAATTTACTTTTTGCCCTGAAGCTGTTTCATATTGAGTGAGGAAAGCATGAAACCGTCGGAGATTTTGCTGTGTACCTCTTAAAAATATCAATAAGTCATCTGCATATGCCAAGTGTGTTATTGTAAATGGCATGCGGCCTAAACGAAAGATTGTAAGTGTCCTGTTGCGGTTAAGGTCTTCAATCCTCTACTGAATCCTTCTGAAGATAAAATAAACAATAACGGAGATAGAGGATCCCCTTGTTTTACACCCCGATACGGCTGAAATGTGGTGGATGGTTGCCCGTTAATGAGTATTGCCAGTGTGGTTGCGCGCAAGTGGTTGAGTATAATTCGGATGAAAAAATCAGTGAATCCGAAAGTACTCATTATTTTTTCCAAATATTCCCAACTGACTCTGTCAAATGCTTTCATCATATCCAGTTTCAAACATACCTGTGATCCGCCCTTATCCAGCATATGGATCATTTCCCGAGCCATAAGAACTTGCGTTGAAATGTCAGATCCTGAGAGGAAACCAGTTTGCTCTGGAGAAATTAGTCTTGAAATGATCTCGCCTAATCTGCTTGCAATGATACGAGTACACACTTTACTCAGAAAGTTAGTCAAACAGATTGGTCTAAAGTCACTGAATGTAGCAGGAGATTGTTTCTTAGGAATCAGTGTGATTAACGCAGAAGCCATCACTTTAGGCTGAGGGATACCCAGAAAAAATTCTTGTACTGCTTTTACCACATCCGTGTGGATGATTGACCAACATGATCTATAAACTGCCCATTGAAACCATCAGGTTCGGCTGCGCTAGTAGGGTCTAAATGCCAAACTGCCTCTTTTGATTTCGGATTCCATGGGTAAGCGCGTAAGATGCATATTATCTTCCGAAGTTACCACCCGGGGAATGTGACAGAGGATGTCCTCATAAGAATGTGTAGGCTCACGGGCAAATAATGTTTTGTAAAAAGATACTGCTTCAGTCATAATGTCATTTTGGGTTGTATAGAGAATACCACTAGCATCTTGAATTTGCTGAATGCGCAACTGTAAACGCTTCCCTTTTACAATTGAATGGAAATAGTGTGTATTGGCGTCACCCTCCTGTAACCATTTGACGCGAGATTTCTGCTTCCAAAACCGTAATTCATATGCAGAGGCTTGGAGATAATCAGCTTTTGCTTTATGATATTGAATGCGATTTGTTTCAGTAGGGGACTCATCCCAGATTCGTTCTGCATGCGATAGGACCGATTCTGCCTGCTGAACATTGGAAAAAATATTGCCAAAGATCTCTTTGTTCCATCTTTGAATGTCGCGCTTTAAACTAGATAATTTTGAGTAGAAACCATACATGCCTCCCGTAGTAGGATAACTCGCCCAAGCATTCTTGATATATTGCGGAAAGTCTGGGGTGAAGCAACCATGCATCTAAAAAGCGAAAGGGACGGCGTCCTGATGACTGAGAAAGACGGCATTTAAATAGCAAAGGCGTATGATCAGATGTTACGCGGGGCAGATGAGTGAGCTGACAATCCTCAAATGTATCTTGTAGAACCGAATTTATGAATAACCAATCCAGACGGCGACGTACTCTGCCTAAGCCTCTACCATCTGTCCAGGTAAATTTAGAGCCAAGAAATTGTGGAGACATCAACCCACACGACTCAATACAATCATTAAAATCTTGGAGGCTAGAAAGGGACGGATGTGATCTGCCTTCATGATCAGATAAGCTGCGAAATGTATTAAAATCTCCTCCGATAATCCAAGGGAGTGTGGATGCATCTGAAACAGAACATATAGATCTCCAGAGTGCGCGTCGGTGCAGAATAGTATGTTTGCCATAAACAATAGACAGGATAAAAGAGTACTGCATGGGCCGAAAGAGCAGTGTAAAATGTAGCACTTGATCATCATCTTGTATTGAAATCAACTGAAAATCTGTGTCACGCCAAAAAAAACCCAGATGCGTTCTGACTTAGAAGCAAAATAATTTGAAATACCAAAATCTAAAGCATATCGAGTGATATTGACAGGCGAGTGTTTTGGTTCTATCAAGCAAGAAAATTTAGACGATGTTCACGAATTAACTGATGTAATCTAGGAAGAGAGGCACGCATGCCCCTTATATTCCATATCATTATATTCATTGAGAAAGAGTAGTGTTACTTCCCTGAATGGCATGAGACACACTACGTGTGAGCACAGTAGAAGGAGGTAAGGGAGGAAGATCCTTTCTGGAGCGACGTTGTCGACGTGGAACAACAGGAATAAATGCTGCTGAGTCATCAGTGTCCTGCAACCGTGAGATAAGGGTATCCGGGTCCGGTGTTGGAGTCATATTCTGCATACGACGGACCACCTCATCGGGAACTGTCGGAACACCAAAACGTGGATTGTCGGTTGGGAGATCCGTATCTGAAGAATGGCCTATATCACAAACATCTGATGAATCTGGCAAATGTGAAGCAACTGCAGTGTCAAACACCTGAGGTTGGGCCTCGGTTGAATCGTTGTGAAGGTCAGTCGAAGGTGGAGAACCCGGAAGTATTATTGGCTCAGTAACCGGAGCCGATGGAATTTCCTCGGAAGCTTTCTTCTTAATTGGAGTCCAACGTTGGAGAGGACGGCGGGGAGGCGGCGGAGGTGGAGGAGGCGGAACCGTAGATGATGTCTGTGGCGGACATGAGGATGAAATATGGCCTAAACGCCTGCATGTGGTACAAAAAAGTGGCAAATCTTCATACTCAACCGTTTGCAGAATATGCCGATTTTTTGCTTGAAAATAGATTTTTCTGGGTAGCTCCTGAGAAACATCAACTTCAACACAAACTCGAGCAACGGATTGTCGCAATCCATCTGTTGTGGCAATATCGAGTTTAAGAGGGGTGCCAATTGGTCGAACTATCTCGAATAAAGCCTCTTTACGATGAAGATGGACAGGTAGACCAGGCAGAGCAATCCAGACAGGAACAATAGGTACATCAGTAGTTGGATCAAAATCTACAGTCCATTTCGTAATTCGCATATGGCAGCCGGAAATATGCCATGATCGACGATAAAAACAACGTAAATAATCAGCTTCGTTTTGGAATTTTAACAGGATATGAGTTTGATCAATAAGGGTAATCCGGAGATCATGATGAAAACCAATTTTTTTCGAAAACCTCACGTATGACCTTCAAAGGAGGTCTGCCATACCAGAATGTACCAACCAACGCATATTTGAAAGGAGCTGCTAGGGCATCAATTTCCGAATCCAAGAAGGAGATTAAAGGGATACCTTTGTATCGTGATACAGTCTTCGGTGAGATATTTATTGTTGCAGCAGATGAGGCACCGGATACAATGTCTGCAAATGAAGGAGACGGAGTCGCCATGATGAAGTTTTGCAGTGATAGAAAATAATCAGCAATCCGAAGAAATTCAGCGAGTGGTCAGCCGCCGCAAATTCCTTAGAAATCAAAATTCCGTAGAATTGAAACCAAAAATATATTTTATATATATATATATATATATATATATATATTTGGGAAACAAGATTTTTATTGAATGACTCACTTATAGCGGAGGAAAACCATATTACAAATAAGAGGTACAAACATCCTTGTATGAGAATAAATGATATAGTGAGCGTATTATGGTGAATATCCAGTCGTATATGATATGCCGAATTAAAACCTTGTCAAGAAAAACCACCCTTATGGATAAAACCTTGACGAAGGAAAAAACGTACATATTTATAAGGCTATCATTGATTCGAAAGCTTTGTAAACATGAATGCCTAGATATTGTGTCTGCATAATAGAAAACATTAATGGCCCGATGAAGACGGCAGTAGCTTGATGTTGCAGATGAGTCTTGACGAGAGCTAGATGAGATCACTTTGACATATACCTAGTGAAGCAGCAAGGAAGCAGTTATCACAATGGAAATAAAACATGAAATGATAACATGTGTAATGTCCAAAAACGTACCCAAGTTGCCCTGGCTAAGTGCAAGCCAAGGCGACGGTTTCTTTGTTTGGCTCCAATTAAAACCATCCTTTGCATTGATATGTGTGGTTTGGTCATTCCGCATCAGCAAGCAAAATGAACACCAGAATGGTGCCGCCTTGAAGGGAGGCAGTACCGAAGCATACTCATAGCCCAGTCGGTGAAAGTATCCAAAGCATATACATAAAAGCGTAAAAACAGTATTAATAGGCGTAAGAACGCATAAAACAAACGGATGATCAATGGAGTATAATGCATACCGAGTCTACCTGTATCCCGCAAGAAACATGCAGAGTAATGGAAAGGGTGCTAATCCATTTGGAAGACTTGATTAAGGGACGCGCAAGTGAACTGTGGAAAGATCCAATGTAACAGCGCTACGCACCAACGGAGGAAGGGTATGAGAATTATAAACTTGCGTACTTGGGTGAAGCATGGCGTGCTGTGCAAGGTAATGAGCAGACATATTCGCCTCCCTATAGATATGCAGAAAATCCAATCGATTGAGATGTTTTAGTGTATGAAGGAAGCGAAGAAAATAATTCCCTTGAACCAGATGCGGACGCGAGAGGCGGGAGATTAGCTGAGCACAATCCGTCTCCAGAATGACTAAACGATACAATGGAAGAAAATACAATAGGCCAAAAACCGCTGATTGTATCTCTGCATTTAGGGGTGTACTCGGCGGAAGTCGGAAGGAGATTGCCCTCACACATGAACCCACGTGATCACGTAAAATTGCACCTCCAGAACTATAATGTCTGCCTACTGCCGCATGTGTATTTAATTTTAATTTGCCTAAAGGTGGAGTACGCCAACGGACCAATAGAGGGCGCGACGGCTGGGGCATAGGAAACCAAACGAATTTCGGCATGTATCCCGTCATTAATTTTGTTCGCGGAAGCGTCATGCTCCACATAGTTATGTCATAGTTGATAGAACTCCGAAGGGAGACTATTGAGAAAGTGGGAGTATCCCCATATATCAACGATGCATAACATCGCCATATATTGTGCACAATTATGGATGGAAGGACTATTTTTAAAACCCCCGAGAGAGAAGAGAGTGTTGACCGGTACAACCATGAAAGTAAATATTAGCGAAGATGTAACGATGATGGAGGGGGCAATGCTGTTTGCCAGCAAAATAGTGCCAAATAGAAAATACTCGGGGGCAGTAGATAAAAATGTGATCAACTGTGGCCGATGACTCCTTACAAAAAGGGCATTGCATTGGGCTCGAATTGTTGTACCTACCGATGTAGTCTTCAAATGGTAGGACCGAATGAAAAATACGCCACAGAAAAATTTGAGTGACAGGTGAAAGACAGGCGGTAACGTCTAGTGTTTTATTAATATAGATGCCCTCACTTATGGCGGAGGAATACCGTGGATACATTAGATGGAGAAATGCAACGGGAGACTCTCCCAATTTAAATGAAATAAATAAATCTAAGACTGAATAAATACAATTAGAAATCATGAACAATAAAGCATATACTATTAGAAGCCTTCGGTGCCTGCCGTCTTTAATCTCTCGCAGCTCGGGCGTACGTTGGTATGGCAAACAATAATGAAAAGTGAGTAGCATAAAGTGTGGAGAATAACCTGTGGAGACCTGCATTCTGAGGGAATACAGACGTAGGCATAGATGTCAAGTTGTTGTATATTGTAGAAGTTGAAATTGCTATTTCCTCCGTATAACCTCAGCATAGTGTAAATGAAAAAAAACTGGTGAGCAAATGTAATGAAATAGAAAGTGCCAATGCACAGGATATGAAAGCGGAAATGTCATACCGCTGTTGCCTGTACCATACTGATACAGGCAACTTCGATGGTGTGAAAAATCCTATTCTGCCGAATTGAATCATCAGTTGGGCTTAAGAAACGTAAAGAAAAAGTTGTCTGATCTGGGAAGAAAAAACCCCTGGTAGTTGGCGGCAACGTAGATGTGGAGGTATAAATCATTGTAGTGGGAAACATTCGACCATGCTGAGCTAGATGATGAGCCAGCATATTAGCTTCTCTAAGGATATAATGTATTGAACTTCCTGTCACAATCAGGAAGAAATTTAAGCGATTAAAATTATACAAAAGAACGCCAGAAATAGCTCGGGGAGGTTGAATTAACATCAAGCAGTCTGTCTCGACCAAGAAATTTCGGTGAGTAAGGCCGAAGTATATGATGCTGTAAATTATATATATATATATATATATATATATGTAATATATATATATATATACACACACAACCACATAAACACACTTATCACATATTAATATGCCACCAAATTCCATATAAAAAGTTTTGTGGCATGCCAACTGAAATTTCAAACTGCTGCATATATATTTTAAATCGGCACACACATATATATGTCTTTACACTTTATATATTTTTAACCATTAGAATTCACAAATATATAATACAAAATACTGTGTCTGCACCTTTTGTAGATTCATATGAAATAAGCAAGAAAATGTTTGCAAACCATTTTCTTGACACTTAAATCAAATAAGCATGGCCATTGTTTCAATATTTTTTTTCCCTCGTTCACTCAGGCCGCTAGCCTTTCTTTTCCTTCTTGCATTTTAGTAATTCTATTTACATTACATGTGTATTTACCACGGATGAACATATACACATACATGTAAATTCACACATCTACGGAAGGCACACATATATATAGACAACCATCTATTCAAACACATATATGAATGCATGATCCGATGTTTATACCAAAATAACGTATGGATTTTCACAAAACATAGCAAGTATAGGGAGATTACTTACATGATTCAATATATTATACCATAATGAATTGGGGTTGGGTTGGTGCAAAGTTTTCTTCTCCTCCTTCCTCTCTTAGGCTCTCAGCTATGGCTGGCTGGGGTTGGGTTGAAAATGATTTTCTTTTTCTCCAAAGTCAATGCACGGTTGTGGGTTCTTTGGGGAAAAAGTAATATATAATTTTTGTAGTTGTTGTTCGACACTGGGGAGAAAGGGGCAGAGTATTTCTTTGCTTTCTGTTTGTTTTGGGGGCGCTGGGGATGACAGGGAGGGGAATTTAAGGGTAAATATTATTTTATTTTTTATCTTTTTTGTTTAAAGTTGATAATGGCTTAAAGTGAGGAAAAATTGTAGGCAATAGATAAGTTTTCTTTTAGTCGGGGAGTTGACTGCCCCCATTAAACTGACGGTTTGAAGAATTTTTTTAATTATTATTATTTTTTGTTTTTTTGCATCTAAAGAAAATTTTATTTATTTATTTTTATAAAGAAATTTCACGGGACTTGACATACCTCCCCCCTTACAATAAGTTTCGTCCTTGAAACTTGTATATTACGTGGTTCACAGCTTAATGTAGTCCTACTTAATTCATTCACCTAGTATACGTCACGAATATCGTCATATCAACCTTACCCTTAGATTGTTAAACCATCAATTACACTTATATCACTTAATATGTATCATTCAACTTATATACATGTAATCTATAATTTCAGATTCTTAAACTTATCATTTATGATTCACTCCTTAGATATATAACCAAACTAAATATCCCTTGAGTACTCATATATGTTAATCATTGCACTCCATCAACACATAACTGAGTCCTCAAATCATTTCTTATATATTTATGAACTAACTCTATGATCATGTCCTTACTCCTTTGGCATGTTATCAGTAGCCTAATATACAAATGTGTATATGGACGTGTTTTTCTTCTAATGAAATAAAAATCTACTTATGCAATTTATAATTCGAATTATATAGCTTTAATTATTTAAAATAATATCAAATCTAATTTTTATAAATACGAGATTCAAAGTATTATATATTTGTTTTCGTAGAAGAGTGTCTTAAGTGACTTATTATAGAACAATAGGGATCTAATTCACTTGCCAAAATATTTCGATGACATCACATTAAAATAGTTTGAACTCAACAAATGAGAGGTCTTTCAAATCGATTTGAATACAGTATCTTTCTCTTTTCAAAACGGGAGTACACATTATGAACACTTTCTTTTGGCTTCAAAAAATTAAGTTTATCGCAAGCAAGTGTAGGACCTCAGGCGCTACCATTTCTCCCAAAACCAATTGGTGACAGAAGATGCGCATACCCAAGCCTTATAGTGCATTCAGCACACAAGCGCCCACGGCATTCGACTGTGACTTGGCCCACACGGCCTACGTCCACCGGCCTACGCCACGGGACAATTGTTGCACCTAACAATCTCCCCCTCAGCAATTGCTCCTGTTGGGAATCGAACCCGTGACCCTCTCTCTGATACCACTTGTAGGATATGCAAGGCACAACTAGAAGGGGGGGTTGAATAGATGGTGCGGAAAGTGTGGTTTTTAAAATTTGTTTGAACCTAAACAATTCAACTTCTGAAAACAGATTCTGTTTTCAGAGTCAATTTTAAAACGTTTTTAAAACCAGGTTAGAGGTCTCCAAAAATTCTGAAATTTTGAGAGAACTTAGCCTCAGATGTTATGAGGGTCCCCTAAAAATTTCAAATTAAAATTAAACCTTTAACCCCTTCAAAAACCGTTGGTAAACAGATTGCTCGAATCTGCCGGAAACGATAGACGGTTTTGAAATATTTATTCCTATTTGTGTGTATGTCCAAATGCTCTGGAAATTTTACCACTAACTCCTTATATACTATATTTAATCGGGTTGAAACAGTTTTGCACAATTCTTTTGGAAAGTAGGTCAACTACAATCAAAGTCTCAACCTTTGCAAGTCTTAAAATCAGACTGCACTAGTCTCAGAACTTTTGATGTTTAATCGACTTATACTTGTCCAAAAGGGTTAAAACTTGTGCCAAATTAAACTTAGAACGTGTGAGTATATTGCTGAAAATTTTTGTGATTTGTGAAAATCATTTACTATTTTTTCGAATGCAAACAAGAAGCGTAAACTGTGTAGTAACTGAAAAGTAAATGCCGAAAGTAAATTGCACCAAGATTTTTACACTGGTTCGGTTATAAACAACCTACTCCAGTCTTCAAGGAACACCTTCCTTGGTTCACACTAATCACACACACACAACACACCTTACCACAGAGTTGATAGAGTTACACCTAACTCCAACCCTCTACAAACCTTGTACGGTTAATACAATTTGCACGAACACCACCACCTCGCAAGAACGAAGATTGATCACACCTTGATCAATCTTTTACAAAGATATATAATGAGTGATGGTCTATATCAAGCCTATTCAAGATTGAAAGATATGAATACAATAGGATTCCAAGAAGAGAAAAAGAAAGAGAATGTTTGTAGCGCCCCGGTCCGATACTAGACATCGGTACCAGTGCACCAGCCGTAGCCTACTACGAGAACTACGAAGCATCAAAGCAGATCAAGCACACGTCATTCATGACGTAAGATAAATCAGCGGAAACAACGTAGAATTATAACTTCAATAACAATAATCTCCCAAATGAAACACAACGGAAATAAAATGTGTCAGGAAGAGTGTCTAAAGTATCCTTCAAAAACAAAATTTTAACAGTGAATCCCTTAACTAAAGGATAAGGACTGTAAGCCTGTCCATTTTAGTGACTATCGCCCCAATGAACCCACTCGCCAATATCTTCTACAAAAATCATCTTGTACTTTGGCTCACCTGAAAGGCAGATAGAGTAATTGTTCTTAGCGAAAACATCGCCAGCAAGTAACCCATCTATACACCTTACGGGATCACACACGACGAGTCACCAGTATATATATCAATGCCCAAAATAAGGTGCTCGGGTTGGCAAATAACATCGTTATAACAAGTCATCAAATCCATATAAGCTACATAATTAACACACAAAATGAAACCAACACATGTAGAGCCAAACATACTACATAAACAGAACATATGTTGGTAACATTTCTTGCATGTCAAATCTTATGCTTCGAAAGAAGACATATGCATGGGTGTTGTGTGTGGTTTTGAAGAAGTACATGCATCATGTTACACGAAGCATAAGATTTGACATGCAAGAAATGTTACTAGCATATGTTCTGTTTATGTAGTATGTTTGGCTCTACATGTGTTGGTTTTATTTTGTGTGTTAATTATGTGGCTTATATGGATTTGATGACTTGTTATAACGATGTTATTTGCCAACCCGAGCACCTTATTTTGGGCATTGATATATATACTGGTGACTCGTCGTGTGTGATCCCGTAAGGTGTATAGACGGGTTACTTGCTGGCGATGTTTTCGCTAAGAACAATTACTCTATCTGCCTTTCAGGTGAGCCAAAGTACAAGATGATTTTTGTAGAAGACATCGGCGAGTGGGCTCATTGGGGCGATAGTCACTAAAATGGACATGCTTACAGTCCTTATCCTTTAGTTAAGGGATTCACTGTTAAAATTTTGTTTTTGAAGGATACTTTAGACACTCTTCCTGACACATTTTATTTCTCCTGTGTTTAATTTGGGAGATTATTGTTATTGAAGTTTTAATTCTACGTTGTTTTCGCTGATTTATCTTACGTCATGAATGACGTGTGCTTGATCTGCTTTGACGCTTCGTAGTTCTCGTAGTAGGCTACGGCTGGTGCACTGGTACCGATGTCTAGTATCGGACCAGGGCGCTACAGGTGGTATCAGAGACTAGGCTTCAGATCTATCTCGGAAACTTAGGTTCATGATCTTATAGCAAATTAAGATATGATTTTCCCTTAAGTTTGATTCTTAGGTATAAGTACTGATTATCTAGAGCATAAGTATGATCTGGGTTGGGTGTGTGCGAGCGCGTTTATCATTTAACTTTCTATAATAATTTTAATTGTGGACCCCACCAATCTCTTGGACACGATATGCCTCTCTGCAGTATTTTGTGCCCGAGATAGCAAGCTTAGACAAGATAAGGGCATCCGACAGGCTGAAACAGGGTTGGATGACAGTGTCGGAGTATGCCGACCGTTTCCATGCGTTTGGTTAATTTGCTCCTACAATTATGTAAGATAATCGCTTAGAGATGATGAAGTTCAAGCGAGATTTGGACTCAAGAATCCAGTCAACAATTTTAAGTGCTGGGATGAGAACCTACGAGAACATGTTGAACGCATGCTTTCGAGTCGAGAGTGATTTTCGGAGAGTGGCGGCAGGAGATGGCCGATGCAGGATACTCTGACAAAGGTTAGAGATCAAAAGAGGAGACTGGAGTTGGTGACAGGTCAGAGGAGTTTGCTGCATTGCAATAAGAGTCATGATGGGAATGTGGGAAGTTGACAGGAGTATGTTACCAATACAGACCGGTGGGTTGTCTCATTAGAGATTTTCAGAGATGAGGAAGAATGCTCGGGAAGAAGCAACTCAGCAGCCGAGGACGAATACCCGCGTCCATGTTATGACTGATGTGGATAACGAAGAAGCTATCGACGGGTATGAGGTACAATTTTAGTGAATAAGATATTGGCCAATGTACTTTGCAATAGCGGCGTGAACCATTCTTTCATGGCAAAAGGATGTGTTAAGCGCCTTTATGGTTCACCGGAATAGTTAGGAACTCAGTACCATGTCCAAGCACCCAAGAACAAATTATGATTTTACACCAACACTTACTATCGATTGAAGCAAGTGTCAGGTAAGAATCATGAGATGGAAGATGTAATCTTTGAAGGGGTTTGGTGTTGCCGTTGAATCAAAGAAAGTTGTAGTTGCCACCGATTGGTCTAGACCATGGATGTCACCGATGTGCGGAGTTTCTTGGGTCTAGCTAGTTATTACATGAGGTTGGTCGAAGGATTTTTGACAGTAGCAATGCCTCTCAGTCGTCGTACTCAAAAGAAGTCCAAGCTTGAGTGGACGGCGGAATGTGAGAAAAGCTTCACGGAGTTTAAGAAGAGATTAACCACATCCCCAGTAGTGGCTCAACCCTGTGGAACTGAAGGGTTTGTGACCTATAGTGATGCGCCAAAAAATGGCTTAGGTACGTAAACTGTAACATAAGTTATGATATTCCATCCAAATCAAGTTTAGTTTGATACTTCACTTGTAGGTTGTGTTGGTACAACAAAAACGAGTTATCGCGCATGCTTCGAGATAGCTAAACATGAGGCAGTGAAGATTGTGGGAACAACTAAAGGACTACGACATGACCATTAATTACCATCCTGGAAAAGTTAATAAAGTGGTAGATGTATTAAGCAGAGAATCTAACCATGCGCGACACTCATCACTTGAGAGAGAAATACAGGAATTTGGCTTGAATTTGATTGACTCTATGGTTAATTTTTTCGCATTATAGACAGTCATCTCAAGTTTGATGAATTAGGTGAAAGAAGCTCAAAAGAAGAATAAGACTGTGGGTAATATTGCTTGGAAACTAAGGCATAGTCAGGTTGATGGATTTCAGACCAATGAGGACGGGCGCTTATGTTTAGAGAAAAAAATGTGTGTATACCTGATTTAGATGAGCTAAGAAAAGAAATATTGCAATGGGCTCACATCTCAAGGTTATCGATATATTCTAGTAGCACCAAAATGTACAGGGATCTATGACAATACTATTGGTTGTGTAAGATGAAGAGGCATATTGTGGAGATATGAGAGATGTCTGGTGCGTCAGTAAGTGGGGATAAACACCAACGAACTGGTGGATTATCGATGCTGTCGGAGATTCCAGAGTAGAAATGTGAATGTGTCACAATGGACTTTGTGGCTGGTTTACCGAGAACAATAAGTGGATATAACATGATCTTGGTGATTGTGGATCGGTTGACCAAGTCTACACATATTCTACCTGTCTCGAGGGAAGCATCTCTCGATAAGTTGGCAAACTTGGATATGGACAACATTGTCAGCCTGCATAGTGTTCCTATGAGCATAGCGCCTAACCGAGACCAACGGTTTACTTCCAAGCTCTGGACAGTATTTTAGAGAGCCATAGGGACAAAATTAAGGTTAAGTACAATGTATCATCTCCGAACCGATAGACAATCTGAGCGGACTATCCAGGCCCTAGAAGACATGTTAGGGACTTGTGTCCTAGACGTCAAAGGAAGTTGGGATGGAATGATTAAATTAATGGAGTTCTCGTATAATAGCAGTCACCACCATGCAAGTGACATGCCTCTTTTCTAAGCGTTGTATAGAGGGAAGTGTAGGTCCCTCGTTTATTGGATGAAGTTGGTGTGAGGACCCTCACAAGATCTGAGTTACTTGAGAAGACGTTATAAAATGTGAAAGTCATTCAAGATAGACTTAAGACGGCTCAGGACCGCAGCAGACGTTGGACGGATGCCAGGCGACGGCCTTTGGAGTTAATGTAGGCGAAAAAGGTCTAATTAAGACTATCGCCTACAAAGGGTGCTATGAGATTCGGAATCAGAGGTAAGCTAAGCCCCGCTTTATGGGTCGTTACAAGATACTTGAGAAGCTGGGAGCTTTGACATATAGGTTGGCATTAACTCCGGTATAAGTGCAAGTTCATAACGACTTTCCCGTATCACAGTTAAGGAAGCACGTGACAGATCCAAGCCACGTGCTCGAAGCACAACCATTGAAACTCAAAAGTGATGTCATTTATAAAAAGGCACCGGTGAGAATAGTGGACCAGAAGGAACATGTGTTGAGGAAGCAGGTGATCCCTTATATGAATGTCGGGTGGAGCAAACACACGGGAACTTGAGGCCACTTAGGAACTCGAAGAACAAATGCGAGGGAAGTATCCTCAACTTTGTAACTACGGTACGCAAGTTTCGAGGACGAAACTTTTTGTAAGGGGGTGGAATTTCATACCCCGCTTTGGGTCTGAAATTAAATAATTAGGAAGCAACTTAAAGTATAATTGATTAATTGTATAGATTTATGAGGCATAATTGAATAAAATATAGGTGGAAAATAATCAAAAAGCTGAATTAAGGAAAATTAGGCTAAAATACCCAAAACGCCCTCCACACTTAAATGATGGGGGAGTTACAAAATCTAGTATAACTCCCCTTACAATATGGTGCCAACGGTTAGAAGGCAACAAAGGGGAGGAGGAAACGGCTGGGGAGAGAGAAGGAGAGAAAAGAGAGAGAGAAAGAAGAAAAGGAGAAGAAAAAGAAGGAAGAAAAGCCAACCTAGGTTCAATCCATCCAGTGATTCTACCAAACATTCGTAAGACTACATAGAAGCAAAGGCAAGTAATCATTCTATACGCTTTACGCAAATTTTGATTCTATAGGCCCTATGTTCTTATAAAGAGAAAATGCGGATCACACATTAGTAATCTTGACTTGTCTATGTTAAATGCTTTACTATATGTAATTGTTGTTGTTAGTTGTGTAAAGCCATGTTCTTTGGGCCAAATTTCTAAGAATATCTATGTGAATCTTTGTTGTTTGTTAGGCATGCCCATGAAAGTGTATTCTTGATGTGTTTATTGTCTTATTATACCCTTGTGTGGGTTGTCTACACCTTAGATGTGTGAGAGAAATTGCAGAGAATTGAAGGATGAATGATGGCATTGTTATAGATTGGTTGTGTTGGGAATGTTGATGGTATCTTTTGAAGGTTGTGAATGATAGAAGGTTAAGAGTGGATATTATTAGAAATAACTAAGCATCAATTCATGTTAGTTGTGTGTTAAGCATGATGAATCTAGATGGCAAGATGGATCTTGAGGTGTTTAACATGGATGGGGTGAAGAAGAAAGGTGTTGGGTGGAAGTTACTGCAGAAAAACTGCAGTTCTGAACCGTCAGAACAATTCGAACACCTACATTAGGCGCTTCAAGTCACATTAGGCGCCTAATGTAGGCATTCAATGTGTCCCAGAGCATCCCCGTACACTTCGAACACCTACATTAGGCGCTTCATGTCACATTAGGCGCTTCATGTAGGCGTTCGATGTATACAGCACATCCCGAAACACTTCGAACGCCTAGTATCGGCGCTCCATGTCCACATTAGGCGCCTCATATGGCATTCCAAGTATACTGGAAGTATTTTTGACCCTTTAGGTGCCCTATGTATGTGTAGTAACTCTATGCACTTCCTTTGAACATAAAATGCAAGGGTATTTGAGGTATAATTGAGGAATAGATGGTAAGTTTGACTAAATAAGAATAAGATTGAATCCCAAGTGAATTAGTGAGACGAACGGACTTAGAAAGATACGAACAGGGAGTATTTGAGTTGCAAGACCGTATACTTGATATGTAAGATGTGTGTGAGATACCTTTATTCTCTTCTATTGCTCATAAATTACAAGTGTTTTGAAAGTGTGCCTGAGTTGTAAACATTAAGTGTAAATGAGTAGAGTTAAATATGAATTCGAAGTGGATTCGCGATACAAAAGGGCGTGAAGTGGTATAAATGAGGTTTATTTGAGTTGTAAACATTAAGTATGAATGAGTAGAGTTAGGTATGAATCCAAAGTGAGTTAGCAATATGAAAGAGCACAAAATGGTACGAAAAGGATGTGTTTGAGGAAGTATGAACGAGCAAGGTTAAGTGTGAACTCGAGATGATTTCGTAATACGAAAGGACATGAAATGATACGAGCAGGATGTGATAGAGGTTCATGACTTTGTACTTGATATGTAAAGTGTGTGTGCATATTTACACGTTTGATATGATGTTACATGAGCATTCTAAATCATGACATGAACACTTTGCATTTCGACACGAGTTTCGGTTTGCGAAAAGAATACGAGTTTGAAAAGAAGATTAAAAGTTTTCGAAAAGCAACGATGGCTGCTGGTTGATCGCAGGGTATAAAAGTCACGCCTGCGAAAGCAGGGTATAAAAGCGTGATCTGTGAATCAACAGCAGGGAATAAAGTATTTTATGGGGCCGTGGACCTATCAGCACGGATATATGATATATGTAATGGGGCCGTGGACCTTTCAGCACGGGGCATAAAGTTATATGTTATGGGGCCGTGGACCTTTCAGCACGGGGTATAAAGTTCTGTTTGCTGTGAACTGATCACCCACAGGATATAAAGTTCTGCTACGCGAAGAATATGATAAGAAGTATTATGAAAAGTTTTGTGAAATGACACGCATGACATGTTTACGAAAGAAGACATATGCATGGGTGTTGTGTGTGGTTTTGAAGAAGTACATGCATCATGTTACACGAAGCGTAAGATTTGACATGCAAGAAATGTTACCAGCATATGTTCTGTTTATGTAGTATGTTTGGCTCTACATGTTTCATTTTGTGTGTTAATTATGTGGCTTTTATGGATTTGATGACTTGTTATAACGATGTTATTTGCCAACCCGAGCACCTTATTTTGGGCATTGATATATATACTGGTGACTCGTCGTGTGTGATCCCGTAAGGTGTATAGATGGGTTACTTGCTGGCGATGTTTTCGCTAAGAACAATTACACTATCTGCCTTTCAGGTGAGCCAAAGTACAAGATGATTTTTGTAAAAAATATCGGCGAGTGGGTTCATTGGGGCGATAGTCACTAAAATGGACAGGCTTACAGTCCTTATCCTTTAGTTAAGGGATTCACTGTTAAAATTTTGTTTTTGAAGGATACTTTAGACACTCTTCCTGACACGTTTTATTTCCGCTGTGTTTCATTTGGGAGATTATTGTTATTGAAGTTATAATTCTACGTTCTTTCCGCTAATTTATCTTACGTCATGAATGACGTGTGCTTGATCTGCTTTGACGCTTCGTAGTTCTCGTAGTAGGCTACGGCTGGTGCACTGGTACCGATGTCTAGTATCGGACCGGGGCGCTACATACATTCTCTTTCTTTTTCTCTTCTTGGAAGCCTATTGTATTCATATCTTTCAATCTTGAATAGGCTTGATATAGACCACCACTCATTATATATCTTTGTAAAAGATTGATCAAGGTGTGATCAATCTTCATTCTTGCGAGGTGGTGGTGTTCGTGCAAATCGTATTAACCATACAAGGTTTTTAGAGGGTTGGAGTTAGGTGTAACTCTATCAACCCTGTGGTAAGGTGTGTTGTGTGTGTGTTATTAGTGTGAACCAAGGAAGGTGTTCCTTGATGACTGGAGTAGGTTGTTTATAACCGAACCAGTATAAAAATCTTGGTGTAATTTACTTTCAGCATTTACTTTTCAGTTATTGCACAGTTTACGCTTCTTGTTCATATTCGAAAAAATAGTAAACGATTTTCAAAAATAAAAAACATTTTCAGAAATATACTGACACGTTCTAGGGTTAATTTGGCACAAGTTTCAACCCTTTTGGACAAATATAAGTTGATTAAAACATCAAAAGTTCTGAGACTAGTGCAGTCTGATTTTCAGACTTGCAAAGGTTGAGACTTTGATTGTAGTTGACCTACTTTCCAAAAGAATTGTGCAAAACTGTTTCAACCCAATTAAATATAGTATATAAGGAGTTAGTGGTCAAATTTTCATAGCATTTGGACATACACACAAATAGGAATAAATTTTTCAAAACCGTCTACCGTTTCTGGCAGATTCGAGCAATCTGTTTACCAACGGTTTTTGAAATGGTTAAAGCTTGAATTTTAATTTGACATTTTTAGGGAACCCTCATAACATCTGAGGCTAAGTTCTCTCAAAATTTCAGAATTTTTGGAGACCTATAACCTGGTTTTAAAAATGCTTTAAAACTGACTCTGAAAACAGAATCTTTTTTCAGAAGTTGAATTGTTTAGGTTAAAACAAATTTTAAAACCACACTTTCCGCACCATCTATTCAACCCCTCCTCCTTCTAGTGGTTCCTTGCAGATCCTACAAGTATAATATATACTTTAAATCTCAGCACTTGGCTGGTCTAAAGTGGTACCATTAACATGTGACAAAATTAAACTTGGAATCTTCACATTTTGGCCTTAATGTGGAGTAATTTTTGTGTGCCAACATGGAAAGCATTTTTGGCTGAATACTACATGTAACCCACGAAAATAATAATGATTTTTGAGGTATAGGGGCTGGCCATCTATTTATGGCAAGTGCATGACACGTTGGCGAAGTTTCGGTATTCGCCCGATACGACAATTTTTGGTTCAGAACCTTTTATCGTGTCGTATTTAATTTGTTAACACCATATCTTATATCATATGATATAAGACCTGAATATACTCATAAATATGAGTTAAGTATAGCGGTGTGACGTTAACTTACGTACGTAAAATATATAACGTGTCGGTAGTACGTTGGAATACATGTGTATGTGCCTTTTTAAAAAAATTTGAAAATATATGTAATATATATGTATATAGGCGTGTATAATTAAGAGGGGAGGAGGAGAAAACTTTCCTTCCTTAGCCTTGTTGCCTTTGTGCCTTTTCCAAATGTGGCTTCCTTTAATGAACTACTTAGTTTAATAAACTAAGTACTTCACTTAATGAACTAGTTTAATTCATTAATGGTGGCACCTGAAAATAGTATAAACACAACAAATGTTTGCCATATGATGTAAGCTTTAACGCTTCATGGCTCGTTAGTACGGCACCATAATATATAAGCTAAATAAGGCAAGTAATAGCAAAGTATCATGCATACATGTACACGTTTGTATGTATATCATGCATTTAAGTCACTTATTTTGAAATCACTCAAACCCCCTTTTCTCTACAATCTCCCCCTTTTGATGATTTTCAAAATAACTTATGCACATGATTTAAATGCTAACGCTCCCCCTTCAAACATGCAGAAATTTGAAATTTGAATTTCAAATTTTAAATCCGGCTCCCCCTTGATTTGTGCAATACCATTAACGTGACAAAATTAAATTTGGAATCTTCACATTTTGGCCTTAATGTGGAGTAATTTGTGTGTGCCAACATGGAAAGTATTTTTGGCTGAATACTACATGTAACCCACGAAAATAATAATGATTTTTGAGGTATAGGGGTTGGCCATCTATTTATGGCAAGTCGGGATACGTTGGCGAAGTTTCGGTATTCGCCCGATACGACAATTTTTGGTTTAGAACCTTTTATCGTGTCGTATTTAATTTGTCAACACCATATCTTATATCATATGATATAAGACCTGAATATACTCATAAATATGAGTTAAGTATAGTTGTTTGACGTTAACGTACGCACGTAAAATATATAACGTGTCGGTAGTATGTTGGAATACATGTGTATGTGCCTTTTGCAAAAAATCTGAAAATATATGTAATATATATGTATATAGGCGTGTATAATTAAGAGGGGAGGAGGAGAAAACTTTCCTTCCTTAGCCTTGTTTCCTTTGTGCCTTTTCCAAATGTGGCTTCCTTTAATGAACTACTTAGTTTAATAAACTAAGTACTTCACTTAATGAACTAGTTTAGTTCATTAATGGTGGCACCTGAAAATAGTATAAACACAACAAATGTTTGCCATATGATGTAAGCTTTAACGCTTCATGGCTCGTTAGTATGGCAACATAATATATAAGCTAAATAAAGCAAGTAATAGCAAAGTATCATGCATACATGTACGCGTTTGTATATATATAATGCATTTAAGT
>AP025046.1:20431008-20616372 GCA_036186865.1 Eustoma russellianum | reverse complement strand
AACCTTCAATCATTCACAACCTTCAAAAAGATATCATCAACATTCCCAACACAACAATTCTACAACAATGCCATCACTCATCCTTCAATTCCCTGCACTTACTCTCAAATGTCTAAGTGTAGACAACCAACACAAAAATGGAACAAGACAATAAGCACATCAATATACACTCTTGTGGGCATATTTAACAACAAAGATCACAACATAATTATTTTCAGATATTGGCCCAAAGAACATAACTTTGCTCAACAACAACAACAATTACACATATAATAAAGCATTTAGCATAGACAAGTCAAAACTACCAATGTGTGATCCAAGTTTTCTCTTTGTAAGAATATAGGGCCTAAAGTATCAAAATTTGCGTAAAGCGTATAGAAAGATTACTTGCCTTTGTTTCTAGTTAGCTTACGGATTTACTGCAGAATTTCGGTAGAGGTTGCACCTAGATTGGCCTTCTTCCTTCCTTTTTCTTCTCTTCTTCTTCTTCCTCTCTTTCTCTTTTCTCTCTTTTCCCCTCTTCAGCCGTTTTTCCCCTTTCTCTTTGGTGTTTGGAACCGCCAATTGAAGTGTGTGGGGGAGTTATGCTCCCATGTGTAACTCCCCATTCATTTAAGTGGGTTGAGGGGTATTTTAGGTAGTTTACCCTAAATTTCTTAATCCTCACCTTTAACCCCTTTTTTTCCTTTTCCTATATTTTATTTTCACTCAGCTCCTAATCTATACCATAGAGTAAATCGTGTCTAAGGTTGACCTTTAATTATTGAGAGTCGTGCTAAAAAGTCACGGGGTATGACAACTTTTAATTGAGACCACCTTTCTAATTATCCTCAAGAGGAAATTAAAGGATAAAGAGCCTTTGGAAAGTCCCCAACCGCCGGGGCCGGGATCATGGTTAGGCCATGATAACTCTCTTAAACAACCTTGGTCACCTTTCTCAACCCAACTTAAAATGTAACTCAAGGAGTAATTAAGGAGGGCAACAAAGGAGTAAATGAGCCTACTCCTCCCCGCCGACGGATTTGATACCATGGTTAGCCATGAGACAACTACTCTAGTTACTTCTCTTAAATCCACCCCAAAAAGTAACTCATGTAGTAATTAAGGGCTTAGCATTAAGTAATCCTCATGATGGTGTCCATGCAAAAGGAGGAACATCTCTCCTTCTCCTTCATTAACCCAACCGGTCACCCCTCTTGGATTAAAAAGACGACATTTTTCAAAGAACATCCTAGAAGCTCTTTCCTTACAATATTCTCAAGAGTCACCCCCAAACAAGTCACTAAGGAGTCATTAAACACTTGGGCAACCCCTCCATCCCCATCCCTTCATGCGCCATTAGGAGCTAAAGTGACTCAAGGTTATCTTCATCTTCAAGAGTTCAAGCTTCATATAGGTAAGTGACATCTTAGGTTCTAAAGTAGAGTCCATTTTCTCTAAAATGTAAAGCTTACATTTTGGTTCTTTTCTTGCCAAAAACTGTGACCTTCAATGGCCACTAGGAGGAGATTTTTCAAGCTACTAAGGGGAGCTAACATTGTTGGTGGGTATCATAACATCAAGCTAGTTGTTCTTCATTCAAAATAGTAATTAATGTCCATGTCTTCCCCCTCCCCCAAAACCATGTGCTATATGCAAGGTTGGAAGAAAGCTTCAACCTTTTTCAACTAAGACTCAATCTAAGGGAAGTTCTTACTCAAAGAGGCAAGTATACCCTAAGCAACCTTGGCTTATTAGCAAAGTATATGCTTGAATGAATAGTTTTCTTTAAGATGTGATTGTTAGTCGAATGTTATAAGATCTAGGCACAAGAACTTAGAGATTTCAAAGAAAAGGTGTTATCTTCATGTATGATTTACTACATGTCTATATTTTTGCTCAAACCAAGATGTGACATGACCCCCACCATGTAGAAGGAACATGCTGTATAACAAGTGATGGAGGAAAAAGTAATCTTGTTAAGATTTGACCACATGAAGAGTGAAATGCATGAAGAGGGTGTGGGTTGTGTATAAAATGGCAAGGCTGTTTTGTTATGATTTGTGTGAAGCCTAAGATAAGTATTAGTCTTGAAATAACTATGTCAAAATAGGTATTTAATGGTTAGTAAGCCACCTTAGAGAAATAAGGTTGTTTGGATAGTCATGAACAAGATAAAGTAGTGAAAAGCAAAAACTACTGGAGCTGGATAGTTTTAAGTGGTATATTGCATGGTCACAAAATGAACCCTAGAACGTGCAATTTAGCTGAAATTTGGTAGGATGGTAGCCTTATATGTTTAGTAAAAGTGAGATGTGAAATTTTGGTAAAAGGACTTGTGGTTTGTCCTTAATAAAATTTTTAGTAGAAGTGGGTCGCTAGAGTTTCAGTAAACACCTTAACTTGGAAAGAAAATTATTTGACCCTCTTAAAAGTATTGGATTTCCTTGAAAATTTTACAGTACTTACCTAAGACGTAGGGGAATATGTTCATGGGAGGAAATCGCTTAAAATTACTGATTCTGCAGGGGAAACATTAAGGGGAAGTTACGGTACAAATCTGGACAATAAGGCCGTGTGGTATGGCATTTTGTTGAGGCCATAATACAATTTAATTGGGCTTGTAAGTGATGTTGGGCCTTTACAAAATTCCTTCTTATGGTATTGATTATGTTACCTGCTTTTAGCCTTAATTGGTTAAGGCCTCGCGGCCTATTAAACTGAGGAAAGAACGGGTACAACACTGCTGGACTCAATAGTACCCTTTTTTAGTACAATAAAGATTTGATGGTTTTATCTCCCTCGTAATGTTATGGGATTTTTATGGCATGTATATGAGACTTCATGATGCATACGTGTGGGATAAGTTTATGAAAATAGGCCTCAAATTATTAATTGGTGGCCGCATGAGCAGAGTGTTATTGTTGGAATATTTTCACAGCTTAAGGAACAAGTCTGTATATGTTTTGTGTGTTGCGTTTAGTCATGAATTTCACGTTGCACGTCATGCATTGCATTGTTCCCGTTTGCATGATTCATAAGATTGATTTTATGCCAAAGAAATGAAGAAAACCTATTTTTGAAAGAAAGGTTTCCGTTTTTTTGAAAGGATGACTCCTATTTGTACCATTAATTCCTGGCTAGCATGACCCGCTCCAGATCCGAGGTTAATTGATCTGAAGATGATTATGACCGTACAGGCCCAGAGAGAATAGACCTGATGATGATTATGACCATTCAGGGCCAGAGAGAATATACCTGATAATGATTATGACCGTCCAAGCCCAGAGAGAATAGACCTGATGATGATTATGACCGTTCAGGCCCGGAGAGAATAGGCCTGATTACATTGATTGATTGTACGACCGTTTTCGGACCCAGAAATAATAGATCTAAAGGGAATGATATGGCCGCCTCAGATCCAGAGATAATAGATCTGAATACTCTCTGGTCTCGTTTTATATACGATGATGTTTTGAAAGAAAGAAGGAACGAATTTATCCTCATTTTCATCATGCTGCATCACATGTGCATTTTCATACATGTTGCATTTAACAGTCAATCGAATGCTATGTGTACTACTGCTGTATTATGTACGGTAACTTAAGTTATGATCTTATTGTCGCATAAGTTACAATCTTAATTCTTTTGACGGACAATGGATTGAGGATCAGGTATGTGAAAAGTCCAAATTCTTGGGATTTGGTTCTTGTGTATACTTTTCATTTAGTTCTTGGATGTTTATGGTTTACTTGTTAGTGACTTTGTAACTCACCCCTTATTTTTCCTCCCAGAGCCTGCAGGAAACAGGGTAGAGTGGATTGATGACAAGCCTAGAGTTTCGTATCCGTAGATAAGAGACAGGATGGCATCTTAAGGACTTTTCTTCATGATGGTTTACGTTGATGAACTTATGTTGGGACGAACATTTCGGATTGATCGTTTTATTTTGTGGACATGGTTGTAGACGTTATTCGGAAATGTTTACTTAAAAGTTTTTATTCTGCCTAAATTTCGCTTACCTGTTGATATGTAAGCATGGAAGTCCATAAGATTTATTATGGATTTCTACATGTTAAAAGTTGACTCTTGGTACTCTCCGTAGTGAAGTACGGCGGACGCACCATATTCGGGCAGGCCGGGTACGGGGCACTACACATGTCATGCCAAAAACGTTCCATGTGTTGTGTTCGTAGAAAACCGAATTTTCGACTTTTGTCGATTACGTGATTTTTCTCCAATTAAATTCCAACTTTTTGCACATGTTATATATATATATATATATATATATATATATATATATATATATATATATATATATATATATATCTCACATATAATATACATAAAATAACTTTAATATTCAGCTCTAATGGCTAATTAAAGTGGCGCCTACATGTCCTTGAAAATTAAATTTGGAATCTCCATAATTTGGCCTTCATTGGGGATGATCTGTGTGGGCCAACATGAAATGATTTTATGGCTGAGTGTACCATGTAAGCCATGAAATTTGTGGCCATTTTCGAAGTTTAGGGGCTTTCCATCTATGTATGGCAAGTACGTGACACGTAATCGAAGTTTCGGTAGTCACCCAATACAAAACTTTTTGGTTTAGAACCTTGTAACGTGTCGTAATAATTTTATCATCACCATGACTTATATTATATGATATAAGACCTGAATATACTCATAAATATGAGGTAAGTATAGTGGTGTGACGTTGACGTACGTTCATAATATATATAACGCGTCGGTATTACGTTAGAATATATGTGTATAGTGCCTTTTTAAAAAAAATTTGAATATATATATATATATATATATATTTATATGACGGAACTTTTATTAACGAAAAACCTATCTTTTGGCGGAGGAAAACCATATTACAATTGTCAGAGTATGTGAATACATGAAATAAAAATCCAATGATGACATATCTCCAGTCGTATATGATATGCCCCATTAAAACCTTGCCAAGTAAAACCACCCTTGTGGATAAAACCTTGGCGAAGGAAAAAACGTACATATTTATACGGCTGTCATTGATATGATAAGTACATAAGTCAAAGTACAAAGCGGTTGGTGCTGCCATTGTCCGAGTTTGTAGAGCTCTCCTGATTGCATTTAGAGGTCCACTACTTGAGATTGAGTGAGCCAGTATGATTTTTATCTCGTGAGAGTGGGAAGAGTAAGTTATTCCAATGGCAATTAGAAAAGTAATTATAGTTAGCATAAAGTCCGAATGCATACCCAAGTCGCCTTGACTAAGCTAGAGCCAAGGCGACAGTGTGAGAGTTCTAGTTCCAAGTGATCGCTCAATCTTTGCCCAGTGTGCGATGCATGAGTAGTAGATGTCCCAATCATGTAGTCCTCAAATGAGTGATGGAAATGGTGTGTTGTTGTATGGAATATCACCATCGTGACATGAGAACCAACCTATTCCAATGAAAAGAGAAAGAAGTATGTTATGCATGAGAAAGGAGCAGCCAAAAAGCCAGACCAATATCTAACAAAACATACCGTGTCTACCTGGATCCCGTAGGATGCAGGCAGAAAGATGGAAGGATCGCCAATCCATGTGGAAGACTTTGGGTTGTCAAGGCACACGCAAATGTAATGAAGAGAGATCCAAAGAGATTGAAGCACGTACTAATGGAGGCAAAGTATGAGAGGTGTATTGTTGTGTACATGGGTTTAACATAGCATGTTGCGCTAAATAATGGGCTGCCATATTTGCCTCACGATAAATGTGATTGAAGTCCAGTCGATGGAGATGAACTAGTGTGTGTAATTGCCGAAGATGATAATTCCCATGTACAAGTTGCTGACGTGACGAACGATCTATCAGCTGTGCACAATCGGACTCCAGTATAATTGTGCGATGCAACGGAAGAAAATATAAATCTCCAAACACTGCAGCCTGAATCTCTGCATGTAGTGGTGTACTCGGAGGGAGTCTGAAAGAAATAGCTCCTATGCATGAACCCATGTGATCCCGCAGTATCGCACTTCCTGCTGCATAATGTCTACCAACAGCAGCATCTACGTTTAATTTTAATCGACCAGATGGCGGAGTGACCCAGCAAATCAGCTGGGGTCTCAGAGGCTGTATCGACGGCAGCCAAGTGAAAAAATGCGTAGGTCTAGTAGCTAGTTTTGATCCCGCTATTGTTTTGTTCCACAATGTAATGCCATATCGTATGGAGGCCCGTAGTGATGTAAGCGTAATATGACTTTTGTCACCATAGACTATGGAGGCATATCCACACCATATGTTATACACTATAATTGCCGGAATAACAATTTTAAAAACTCCAAGAAGTGAGGTAAAAGATGAGCGATACCACCAAGAGATAAGATACTAACGAAGCTGTAACGAGGTTGGAAAAGGACAATGTAGCTCACTAGCAAAATACTGCCATAGGGGACGCACATAAGAACAATAGAGAAAGACATGATCCACTGTGGCTGACTCACTTTTACAGAATGGACATTGCGTAGGACGAGCAGTGGAATAGCTGCTAATATAATCCTCAAAAGGTATAGCTGAGTTAAAGAGACGCCATAAGAACAACTGAATAACTGGCGAATGATGCTTGTACCAGATAAACTTCGCCGAAAGCAGTTTGGGAGTGGATATACGGCAATAAACATAAGCACTTCGCAAAGAAAATTCTCCCGTGGGTGTGGGTAAAATCTGAATATATATATATATATATATATATATATATATATATATATATAATATGAAAAACGTGTGAAGAGGTGGGAGGAGACTTTCCATTCTTCAATTTGTTTCCATCATGCCTTCTCCAAATATATCTCCATTTAATGAACTACTTAGTTCATTTAACTAAGTATTTCACTTAATGAACTAGTTTAGTTCATTAATGGTGGCACCTGAAAATAGTTCAAACACAACAAATGTTTGCCATTTGATGTAAGTTTTAAAGCTTCATGGCTTGTTAGTACGGCAATATTATATATAAGTATATAAGGCAAGTTTGTCGCAAAAACGTGTCAAGTAATAAATTGTGTCATGCATTTTTTTAACACACGTTATTTAAATCATGCATTTTGTGAATCACTCAAACTCCTTTTCTCAAAAAAGCCTACCTGATTCAAGCCAAGCAACTCGATGTTCATAAGAATCAACTCTTAACCTAACATTTGTCATGATTTATCATTCCACTATATCACTTGCTTGCTTATTACTATCAATCACTGTCCCTAATGGAACTAATATCGTCAACCTATTAATTCAACATCTTATCCATAACTATAAACTCTATGTACGATATTCTTCCCTAAACTCTACTAAATCATCTATTAGTAATTATTATAGATTATTTCTTAGAACTACGATCCCAGCTTAGACCTAACTATGTTCTGATACTACAGTCCAAAGTAGGGACATGAGCCTGCTTCATTTTATCCCTAATGTTATTGGCTCCCCACACTGCCACTACAAGGAAGCAGCCCTAGTTACTGTCGCGCCCACCTAAATTTATGCATCAACCAGCGCTTGCGGTTGGGCAATTCGGTTAACTTTGCAACACATATATTTTTAACTATATTATATTCAATCAGGGTTACTTATTCTTGTTGTTAAGGGATTGCGCAAAGGGCTATGATCGAAAATTAATTAAGGCGAGTAATTAAAATCTTATAGTATACCCTAGGTATACGCGTCCCTAAACTAATCGTCTCGGTAAGTCTCAGGTTATTTCTTAATTCTAGGGTAGTTATTAGTATCATCATTCCTTAAGTCTAAGATCACGTTTTATTTCTAAAATCATGTTTACTGTATAATCATCCCTTATGACTAAGATCAGTACTTATGTTCAAGGTCATCGCTTATGTTTCAATCGTCACTTATGTCTAATGTTCAAAACTTACTTCTAGATTCAATACTTAGTGTCAAGATACTTAAGTCCACAATTTTAACCTAGGGGCAAAATCGTAACTTAAACTTTAATGTAGCGCCCCGACTCCCGTCCTGGCCGGAAGCGGTGCAACCGCCGTACTTCACTAAGGAGAGTACCAGGCATCGATCCATAACTTATCGTAATCCATGATAAAATGCATGGATTTTCGAGCTTACATGTCATAAAGCGAAACCGTGGCAGAATAAAAACTTCAAATTAAAAACATCCACAAGATCATTCTTAGTTTTTACAACCCAAGTCGAACGTACCAAAATTCTCAAAAGTAGATATTTCCCATCACAATTACATAATCAGTCATCAGTCATAATCGGTAAGTCATGACTCCTAATCCATCCATCCTCCGCTGCACTCATGGGTAGGAGACCATAGGTTCATCCTCAATCCATTCTACCTTGTTCCATGCAGCCTCTGGGAGGAAAAATAGGGGGTGAGTGACAAAGTCACCAGAAAGTATACTATAATAATCGAGGATTAAATGGAAAGTACATACAAGAACCGAACCCCAAAAATTTCGGTTTAGAAATATACGTGTCCTCCATCCAATACCTGATAGCGATCAACACTTAATGCGTCAAGATCACAACTTAAGCAAGATCGATATTTAATAAAGAACATAACAATAAAAGACCCCAACTTGCATAAATTCGTAACATATCAAGGATCATTACTAAATGAGATCATACTTAGGAGCTACTAAGTTATAACAACTTAGTCTAAGTATCATGTGTCACTACATAATGACTCAATAAACGTGACATGCATACATATGAACGTGTGATGCATTATGATAAAATGAGAATATGATCTTTCATGCTTTTCTTTCAAAACATCATCGTCAAGAAAACAACAGAGTGTTCAGATCTATCTTCCTGGATCTGAGGCGGTCACGTCTCCCCTTCGAATCTATTATCTCGGATTTAGAACGGTAACGTCATCACTTATCGGTTCTATTCTCTCTGGGCCCGAATGGTCCATATCAGGTCTATTCTCTCTGGGCCTGAACGGCCCATATCAGATCTATTCTCTCCGAGCCTGAACGGTCCATATCAGGTCTATTCTCTCCGGGTCTGAACGGTCCATATCATCAGATCAATTAACCCCGGATCTGGACGGGTCCTTACTGGCCAGGAACATACACATATGGCACCGGTGGGAAGCGTTCTTTTAAAACAGAATCTTTTTCTTTAAAAACGCTTTTCGTCTTTCTTTCATAAAACCAATGCCATAAATCATGTAAATGACGATGATTCAATGCATGACATGTATTATGCAAACCATGACATAATGCGTTACATATACACATATGTACAACTCGTCGCTATGCTGGAAAAATTTCCAGCATGATCACTCCCTATACTCGGCCTTAATCCCTTGAGGTTAAGCCCGCTAACAATCATGCTTGTCATGCGTATGCATATAAATGTCCTATTTGTTCATAATAAAATTCTCGTGACATTACAAAATGTGTATGACACTTAGTTTAATTAATCACGAAACAAGGCTGCTGAATTTCGGCAATTCAGCACCCTTTTCTTTGGTCTTTCATGTAAGCCCATTAAACCTATTTTAATTTGGGCCAGCTTTGGAAATTTATTATAAACATTCCATTAGTTGGTGATTATAAGCTCAAGTCGTATAACTGGCCCAAGTCCATTCGAATAAGGCCATATAATAAGTTCCTCAATTCTGCTAAAAATCTCAGATTAGTGATGTCCACTTATTTATGGTGTTTACCCTTTAATTAGTCATTCTAAAAATAAATGGCTTACATAGAAGGGTTCACCTATGTCTTAAGTAGTTGGAAAATAAATTTTGCGGATTTATAATATTGCTAAAGGTGTCATTTATTCTTTTTCCTAAAACAGTTACATGCTGATTTTTGGATTGACTCATTTTACCATAAGTTTTAGTGTGACCACATCGTAACTCTTTTTTCAGAAATTCCAACTCTCAAGATTAGTAGAAGCCTCGGACTAGTATCCTGACAAAAATTCGCCCAATTTCATATTCCTAAGATCCATTTCATGGTTGCTTATTATGTCACATAAAATATGTCTAGCCCAGTAAAATTTCCAGTATGACCGGTTTTAGTAAAAATTTCACTAAAAATAATCCGTTACTCCTTTTAACGAAATTCCAACTCTCATATCTAATATACACATAAGGCTAGTATCATACCATAAATCAATTAAATTTAAGGTCCCTAAGGTCTCCTTTCGGGTCTCACAAAACAGTCTAAAATCTGCCCTGCTCCAGTAAATTCCATAGTTTGTCACTTTTCCTTCCTAAATGACTCTAAATTGAATTGTTTGTGATAAACTCTTTATTAAACTTCAAACTTACTCTTTTATGGGGAAATTTGCAGATTTAACACGCTACAAACATCATATGAAGTCTCTTATAAAACAGTTTGTACACCACATACATCATCCTTTGGCTAATTATACCACATTCCCACTAAATCAACATTAGCAACAATTTTGGTGCTTACGCACCCTAGTCACCAACAGCCCATTTAGATACATGCAAGGCAAAATAATATATCCACAAGGAACATGTTAAGCTTAACACACAAAGGCATAATCTTGTCTCCACTTTACCCCATAATTTATCATCTCATGCAAAACCACCCCTATTTCTTTAACCCCTTCCACCGTGTGCCCCATCCATGGAAAAGAAGGGATCTTTAGCATGTTCATCTTAGGTTATCACATAATAGTGCTTAAAACCAATAAAGAATCCACCTTTAAGCAAGAACTCATACATATAATCCATTTACCCCTAGGCCGAAAGTTTACGCATCAAAGCTTAGCATATCACCACTAAGATTGAATCTTAAGGTTATCTAGCCATTCATGCAAGCACTCTCACATTCAAGCCACAAAACGTATAGTGTACTTGCCTTTTTGCTTACTCCTCTTGAAAGATATTTGGAAGGTTGGAACCTTTTTCCTCTTTTAGGCGTGTACCCCGCGGTTTTGGAGAAAAGAAGAGGTCAATAGTTAGTTTCTTATCTTCAACTAAAATATATATTTAGTAAGGGTTATATGGACTTACCAAAATGAAACTTGAGTAGTATTCAACCCTCTCAAGACTAGGATCCTTAAAAGCTTGAGATTCTTGAGCCTAGTGACCATTGAAGGTCACGGTTTAGGGCAAGAAAAATGAGTGAGCTTCAAGCTAAGTAAAATGTAAAAATTCCCCTTGAATAGTGGAGTATGCACTTACCTAATTCCTCTTGGACTTGTATGAATCTTAGGTCTCCTTGGTATACCCTTGGTCGAGTGGTTTAAGGAAGGAGGAAGAGAAGAATGTTTCTTGCTCTTGATGTTTGAGTGTTGAGAAAAATAGGAGGTTATTTTCTTGTGCTTTTGGAGGGAACCTTTCTTTTTGGCTATGTTGTAGCCGTTGGGGGTGACGGGAGGGGGAGAAAGATTTACTATAGTAAGGTTAAAGAATTAGCCTTAATTACTTTATATAATTTTTAACCTTGGTTACTTTATAGTTAACGAAGGTTACTTTATCACTAACCTTGGTGACTTTATTATAATCATAGTTACTTTTTGAACTAACCTTAGTTACTTTTACTTAATCCTAGTTACTTTAACCTTGGTTGGATACCAATTAACTATAGTGGAGTAAAACACCTCCCTTAATTGGCTTCCCCCCTTACCCATCCAATGACCCCAACCAAGCCTTATTCAATGTAGCTACTACTTTTCCTTTATTTAAAATAGTTGTTTATTTCATTTATTTATTTACACAATAGTGGTTTAAGAAAAATTTTTGAGCCCTTTTTGGGCTAATGGCCGAAATCTTACAAGGCCTTCGGAGGAAATCGGGTCCTTTTCTCACAATTCAATATACGCGCTTGATATCCTAACACAATACTTTCCGTAATATAATTTAATAAAATGAAATGATCATCTACTAAATAGATTGTGCTTGTAGACATAAATTCTCATAACTCTCTCTCTTGACTAGATTATAAGTACAAGGTGGTTCTCTGTTGGGGTACAACATTTGAAATCATGGCCTAGATCTTCGTTTTCGCCGCAGCCATGCTCTGCCACCACTTGTAGCGACCCGTCCCAAACCCTAGTACTCGGAACAACTCACCTGCCGTATTTCACTAAGGAAGATACAAGATTTTGATATCGATGCAAAACACGTCAACAATGCGATGTAAATTGATGTCAGCGGAAGTTAGAATAAAAACCTCAAATCATCAATACCATAAATGAACGTTAAAAGTCTAGGTCAAATCTAAATCTGATACAATGGTCAAACGTAGATAAACATTAAATCTCCAAATGTATATAAACCTCGAGTAGCAAAAATAACCGTCTCAACTGAATCCTAAATGAATCTCATTAGAATTCCTAGATCCCGAAACCTCCACTCTTTATCATCCTCATGTGTACTGATTCAATTACCTGTCTATCTGCAAAATATGTTAAAGCGTGGTTTGAGCGATAAGTCGCTCAGTAAGTAATCCCACTATACTTACCATGGGATCATACATGGAGAAGCAAGTGTGATAAAAATATATAACAACATAAAATAGTAGCATGCTTCTCTTCGCAAGTAAATTTACAATTCTGCCCCTAACATCCAAAAGCAAGTAGAGCAAATAGACCCAACAAAGTACGTAACAAAGTCCAATAAAGTACATAACAATGTTCGATTAGGTAAACAACAAAGTCCAGTCGAATACACAACAAAGTCCAATTAGCGGTTAGTCCAAATCCAAAAACAATGATGCAATTTTCCAAATATGCAATGGCCAAAATGTTCAAAGTCAAAGGCCCAAATTCCAAAGTCCAAAAGTCCAAAGTTTCCAAATTCGATTTAGCCAATCCAAAGTCCAAATTCCAAATCCGAGTACAACTCAGTCAAAATCCAAATATCAAGTCCAAAATCCAAAACCTGGCTGAAATGGTCCAAAGTAATGCAATGGCTATAGCACTTTCCCTACAATTGACTTATACCATAAGACTTACAATTTATTCCTCCAAAATCCAAATATATTACAGACACCCTGTCCCAGACTAGGTCGTTACGTCTATAGCACCAAATATATGCCTTTGCACCCTGTTCCAGACTAGGTAGTTACGCTCAAGCCCAAATATGCATACAGAAGCCATGTCCCTGACGAGGTAGTTATATCTGCAGCAATCAAAACAGGCATATAGAAACCATGTCCATGACGAGGTAGTTACATCTGCAGCGCTCAATAACCAAAATAGGAATCAATCCGGCTACCGATATATTTCCTTTGTAAGAGTGAATTTCCAAAAATATGCAATGCAACTTTTCAAAACCATTTTCCAAGTACCCAAGTTAGTTCAAATTACCAAAATGACCAAAAATGTCAAATTTGGGAAAATTACCAAAATGACGTCCAAATACCAAATAATTCCAAACCAATAATCCAAATGGTTCAAAGTCTAAAATACCAAATACAACTCCATCTCAGCCGTGTATGCATACACATATATATGTCTATGCCCATACATGCACATATACACGTATATACGTACAAGCTGATTTATCACGTATAAAATCACGACTTATAATTAATACACTTACCAAAATTTACTCATAACTATGCCATAATCTAGCCTTGGCCGAAATATATTTCCTACATAATCAAATTAAAGTTTCTGCCTTTTTTTTTTCACAAACCAAGAATTTGTACGTTCATATATATATATATATATATATATATATATATATATATATATATATATTTACCGCATAAACACACTTATCACATATTAAGATGCCACGGAATTCCATATACGAAGTTTCGTGTCATGCCAACTTAAATTTCAAACTGTTGCATATATATTTTAAATCGACACACATATATATGTATTTACATTTTATATATTTTTAACCATTAGAATTCACAAATATATAATACAAAAAATATTGTGTCTGCACCTTTTGTAGATTCAAATGAAATAAACAAGAAAATGTTGCACCACTTTCTTTGACACTTGAATCAAATAAACATGGCCATTGTTTCAATATTTTTGTTTTCCTTGTTCCCTTAGGCCGCTGGCCTTTTTTTTCCTTCTTGCATTTTAACAATTCTATTTACATTACATATGTATTTACCACGGCTGAACATATACATATACATGTAAATTCACACATCTACGAAAGGCACATGTACATATAGACATCCATCTATTCAAACACATATACGAATGCATGATCCGAAGTTTATACCAAAGTAACGTATAGATTTTCGCAAAACATAGCAAGTATAGAGAGATTACTTACATGAATCAATATACTATACCATAATGAATTGGGTTGGGTTGGTGTAAAGTTTCTTCTCCTCCTTCCTCTCTTAGGCTCTCAACTATGGCTTGCTGGGGTTGGGTTGAAAACCATTTTCTTTTTCTCCGAAGTGAATACACGGCTGTGGGTTCTTTGGGAAAAAATATATATTTTTTGTAGTTGCTGTTGTTTGACACTAAGGAGAAAGGGGCAGAGTATTTCTTTGCTTTCTGTTTGTTTTGGGGTGCTGGGGATGACAGGGAGGGGAATTCAAGGGTAAATATTATTTTATTTTTTATTTTTTTAAAAGTTGATAATGGCTGAAAGTGAGGAGAAATTGTAGGAAATAGTTAAGTTTTCTTTTAGTGGGGGAGTTGACTGCCCCCACTAAACTGACGGTTTGAAGAATTTTTTTTAATTATTATTATTTTTTTGCATCTAAAGCAAATTTTATTTATTTATTTTATAAAGAAATTTCACGGGACGTAACATACAAGTAGGTACTTACGGGCGACACAAAGCGCTCATAAGTCATTTTTTATATTTTCTTTGCAGAGGATCCATTTTATGATATGATATTTATAGAGGATGATACCGAGTGAGCACAATGGGAGCCATAGCGGTAAATGTGTTGACTTTTTGGGATACATTCATGGATTTTGTATCATCGTTATTTAGAGTTTGTAGACTTTTGTAAATTGGTCAAGACCTTTAAGTGACCTTATCTGAGTCTGGTCAGCCTTGACTTTACAATTGGATATTTACGTTGGGAGATTTTTATTGAAGTTTTAAATTTTATGTCGTTTCTGCATATTGATTTATGTGTCAACCGATGACGTGTAAGGAATTTATAGCGACGCCTTGTAGTTCTGGTAGCAGACTACGGCGGGTGCATCTTCCCGATACTAAGGCTCAGGAGCGGAGCGCTACAGATGGTATCAGAGCCGAAGCTCTAGATCTACATTGGAAACATAGACTTAAGTAATAGATTTAAGATTTAAGTAACGAAATTGAAATTAAGAGAGGATCTTAGATATAAGTGATGAACGAAGAGCTAAGTAGTGATTGTCGAAGTAAGTGAACAATCTTAAAAGTAAGAACCCAACTATTGCATGAACCCTGTAGATGACCAAAGTTCCCAAAATACCCCTCGACTTACGCTGAATTAACTAAGTGTTTAACTTGTTGCGAAATTCACAGAAAATGCCGCCAATACTTGAGCCTCAAGGTAATGGCGGAAACAGTTTTGACGACAAGAATCAGTGGGATATGCCCCAAGCACTAATGCACACCATGAGCACCGTGGCTAATATTCTAGGGCAGCAGCAGCAGATAGCCTAATAGCGGCAGCAGAAAAATCAGCAACAGGTACTGTCTTCGCCACCACCGCCACCGGGTCTCAGATTCTTCTATAAGGAGATGTAGAACTCCAGAGCCCCAACATTTAGACGGACTTCACATCCGGAGGAGTCAGATATTTGGCTTAAGGAGATATCCGATCATCTCTGATTGCTACGTGTACCATAGGATTTGAGGGTAGAGGTTATGGTACCGTTTCTAACAGAAGATGCGGAGGAATGGTGGCATAGCGTAGAGGTACGTCTACCACCACCGGTCACTTGGGCTCATCTCAGAGAGGAGTTCAAAAAATTTTACATCCCGGATAGTGTGATTCTGAAGAGAATGACGGAGTTTCAAGCATTTACATAGGGTTCCATGTCAGTGGCAGAGTACACAGATCATTTCCATGCGTTGGGCAAGTTTGTGCCGTCCACCATGGCTAATGAGAAACTAAAAATGCTATAGTTCAAGACAGGGTTTAACTCTCAGATCCAGACCAAGATCATGTATTCCAGGGCAAGGACGTTTGAAGAGTTGTTAGAGGTCTGTCGAGAAGCAGAGGGTGATTTAGAGAGAATTGCAGCAGAGGATTAGGGAAAGAGGGCCCGTGATGAGGGGAATAGTCAATGACTTGGACGCTGGGTCAAGGTCCCTAGATGCGGATAGCTGAGGCAACCATCCGGATCGTTGCAGCAGCACCGACAAGGAGCGGCTATCAAGCCCTACCCCAGTTTTCAACATGCATCCGAGTACATCTAGAGAGTGTTGGAAGAAAGCCAAACTTTGTTTCAAATACAGCAAGGTGGCCATTAGGCCAGGAAGTGTACCATTCGGCAGCAGACGCCTCCACAGAACACAGGTCCCCAACAGAGGGAAAGCTAGGACGAATGCCTGCATCCATGTGATGACTGGTACCCAAGTCCAGGAGGCGAATGACGTCATGACAGGTACAATTTAAGTTTCAAAGCTTTAAGTTTGATTTGGAGTTATAATTAGGATACACAATCTTGGTTCAGAATCAAAATGTCCATGCAAATGAGCAGTAGAATATTCATTGTGTAAGCTAATAGACTTGGCAAATTATATTATCTTCAACGCGTTTAAAGAGTGGTTAAGGCATAAACCTTAGAACTACTAAGATAAGTTGATGATACCAGTGTCGTTAAGAAAATTGAGGTAAATATAGGGACACGTAAGTATTGCTGAAGCTAGTAGGCTTGAATCGAATGAGTGTGAGCATAGAATAGTAGTGGTTGCTACTCATCTGGGATCAAATTTGGTTAAAATTAAGGGTTAAAAATGACCATTTAAAGTGGTATAGTAAGTCAGTGTGCCATGGAAGCATTGTGAATTAGAATGCCTCGGATGCCTAAGTTAATGATCACTTAAGCTGAATCTTAGAATATAGAACAAATGAAGATAAACTATGCATAAGCATTAAAATCCTATGGTAGGTTGATGATGCTACCGTTGTAAATAGTGACCTATTGAGACACGTAAACTTTAATGCATGTAACTGTATAGTGGAATTTTTCGAAGTTCTAACTATAGAGAGTTGCGTTAGAGATTGAACACTTTAAATACGAGAGCATCTTGTGTGATGCTAGCAAGAACTAAGTTGAATTGTACTAGAGTACACAAGTTTTAAAAATACATACTGTTTGTGGGATTAGTTTAGTGAATAAGATGAAGGCAATACACATAAGCACTGATCATAGATGTTTGCTGATGGCAGCAAATATGAGTTCCATATAGACGACGATTGGATGTGATATTATTTAGTGTGACAACAATACCCTTAGGATTGATTCTAAGTTTTGGAAAGCTTAAGTTATGAATTTAACAAGCGGAGGACGGTGAATTGAGAAACTACCTTGTAGATATACAAGAAATGATGTTGGAAACTTAGTCCTTATGGAGTAGCATTGGTAATAATGTTGAAATACCAATAGGGAGTTAGTTGATCTAGGAACTTGATCAATAAGGTTAGGCATTTCAGATGTAAAATACAACTACATAAGTTCAACGATTTGTATTCGGCGGTATAAGATGGACGTTACAGCTATATTGACCTAACGAAAAGGTCAACTGACCTGCGTTAGCAATTGTGTAGAAGAATAAGTCAACTCTATATAGGTATTCATAGAAACTAAGAAAAATGATTGGTAAAAAGAATTATTAGTAGAGTGGCATAAAGATACACGCATACGTATCTGTCAAGAGATACCCCACCTCTTCGACTAAATACACAAGTTTCAAGGACGAAACTTTTTGTAAGGGGAGTAGACTGTTGTAACCCATGGGATTTAAAAAAAGAATAACGAATAAATAAATAAATAAGAAATTATACACATGTATCTTGCAAATAAAATATAAATAAATAAAAATAAAAACCTCATTAACCACTCTCCACCTTTTACTCTCCACTTTCCCTATCAACGGCCCAAATCACCCTCTCCCTCTTTAAAAAAATTTATAACTCCCTATCTCACATTACTTCCACCGGTCACACATTTTTGCACACACCCGCTGCAATTTCTTTGAAGCAAAAGAAAAGAGATGGAGAGAAAGAGAGAAAGGGGAGGAAGAAAAGGAGGGGAAAAAAGGAAGAAGAAGGTGGTAGCCGTAGAAATAATATATCCAAAATAGAGGTAAGTATCCATCTGTGACTTCTATGCATTTTTCTTAATTGGCCTAGTTTATTATACAACTTGGATCATATATTTGTATATTTGATTGCTATAGATATGTGCCATTAAAGTATGAGAATTGTGCAAATATATACATATGCATACCTTCGGGGGTGTGAGTGTGTATATATATACTTGTTGGTATTTACATGTTTTGCTATATGAATATGTATGTTATGTATATATATTTATGCGGGTTAAAAAAATTTTATTTATATATTATTTCCATTAAACTGATTTGAGGAAATCACGTACATGTTTATAAACATATATATATATATATATATATATATATATATATATATATATATATATATATATATGGCGGGAATATAAAAAAGATGGAGCACCCTCGGCGACTGGCGACATGGGATTCAGGCCCGCCGCCAGCCACCATTTTCCTTTTTTGATTTCATTTTCCTGCATTATTCTGATCCTTTTCTCAATTCTATCTGCATTTTTGTTTATTTTGGGCTTCTGTTGCGATCGCCGCAATAAATTTGGACATTGTTTTGCCATCGCAACCTACGGAGACAACGACGAAGATGCGTTGCTATGCATCATTGTTTCAGACGTCAACCATTCTGTCAATGGTACCAAAAGAGATTCAGAAATATAAGGGCAGTCCGATGATTGCCTTTTCGGAAGAAGAGATTACGGCATTAGCAGCCCCATATCAGTTTTCAATGGTCAGGACTTTTTGGTATGAGCGTCCACCACTTGCTACAATTCATGCCGCTATTGAGCGCATTGGCTTCACTGGCACAGTACGCACTGACCTCTTAGATTCAAATCATATTCTGTTAACTTTTGCACAAGAGCAGGATTATCTACGATGTTTTGCTAGGAAAAGTTGGACTATATTAGATAAATACATACGCGTTACTAAATGGACACTTGATTATGATCCAAAAATTGATGTTCCTATTGTTCCTGTACGGGTTTTTCTTCCGGGGTTACCAATTCATTTTCATCAACGTGAGGTGCTATTTCAAATTGGACGTATGTTGGGCATGCCAATGAAACTAGATAATGCAACAACTGAACACAATCGTCCCTCAGCCATGCGGATATGTATTGAAATTGATGTGTCACAAGAACTTCCTTCTCGTGTATTTATACATGCTTCTCACTGTTGTATCCCACAAACTATGATCTATGAAGACCTACCCATGTATTATGCTGCATGTTCTAGGCTTGGTCATAAATCAGCCGTATGCGGTCAGGGATGAAACAGTTGAAACAACATCGAAAAATCTAATACAACGACCTACAGTATCCAAAATAGTTGCCAAGGATAAATCTCAGCAAAAAGACGACGCCTGAGGTGCAACCCACTGTAGAGTTGGAACCTCTGATTCAGCAAGATGAGGAGGCACTTCCAAATGAAAGTAATGCAAATGTTTGCGAAAATTTTCCAGCGGCTGCAATTCTGTCTACATCATTACTCTCTCTGAATATGAATAGAATGGATAATATTTCACCTATCCAGGATGTCTCTTGTCTCAAGAGCATTGATGATACTCTTTTCTAGATTTTGCCATCAAGATCGAATACTGTATCGCTATCGGATGGTGAAGTGGAACCTGAAGCAGCACCTCATACAGAGGTGCATGCTCCATCTACTGCAGACGATTTTCATGACCATGTCCATTCCATGGAGCAGGCAGGGGCACAGGATGTTTCAGAAGCTAATGATCCGCCAACCAGACCGACATTTTCAGGGGACGATACTCATTTTTATGTTCCTCCAAAGCTTTTGAAGAGGCATCACAGGCAAAATGAGCCTTCATCTCCACCATTTACTCGCTCAAGGGCAGCTCTCTCAAACTCATTTGATATCCTATCATCCCAATAAAGTTGCTAATCTGGAATGTTAGAAGAATTCGAACATCAGTGGATTGATTAAAATTGTTGGTGCATCGATATTGGCCATCCTCTTTGATTTCATATCGTCTTAAACTTGGGTTTTCACGAGCAGAGTCAGTAAATAATGACAGTATTTTGATATTTTGGCGAAATTCATTTCTGCAGATGGATGAGGAGCGTCCTGGTATCCAAAATCATTCTATTCGCTTTTGTTGGTTGCCTACAGAAATTCCTTTAAGTGTACCTTTGTCTATGGCTTGCACATGGTGGTAGTGCAGCGCCCATTATGGGCAGATCTAGGTGTTTTCCGTGAGACACTGGATCTTCAATGGCTTTTGGGTGGGGATTTTAATACATTTCGAACGCTTGATGAACACAAGGGCAGATTATCTCCCTCTCTTTATTCGTTGCAAGATTTCAATGATTTTATTTCGGCAACTTTTTTTCAGTCGGTTAATTCTCAGGGATCTATCTATACTTGGTGTGATGGATGAGGTCTAGGTTGTGTTTGGCGGTGGTTTGATTGTTACTTATGTTCATCGGGTTTTTTGGATATATTTTCGATAGTACAGTGCCTGCATTTGAATCGTGCTACTTCAGATCATTCTCCCATCTATCTAGACTGTCACTCGGATACTCTCATGTCTGCTGCAGCCTTCAGATATTTAGATGCTTGGACAACACATCCAGATTTTTACAATTTTATCATTCATCAATGGCAATCGTTTCCGACAGTGGTCGGTATGCGGGATTCTACAATAAATTGTGGCAACTAAAGCAACAATTACGCATTTGGAACAAAGACATTTTTGGAAATATATTTGATGTTGTTATTGAGGTAGAGACCGACGCCACCCGTTGTGAACAGTCTTATGATTCCAACCCCAAAGAAGAGACGCGTATAGAGTATCATAGCAGTGTTGCACAATTACGACTGGCTCAGTCGCGTGCCTTGATGTTTTGGAAGCAGAAGGCAAATGTAAAGTGGTATTAGGATGGTGACTCAAACAAAATTTTTTTGATCAAACTGTTAAAGAGCGTCGCTGACGAGAAGCTATCACACGAATATTACGCGAGGATGGAGTGGAATGCACCAACCCCCATGATATCGAGCTTGAAGCTGTACGCTACTATAAGACATTGTTTATGGCAGGCACTACTTCTCACTGTAATTCTATTTTACAATATATCTCTGCTTTAGTTTCTGATGTGGATAATGAGATGCTTTTAGCTATCCCCACGTTGCAAGAGGTTAAAGAGGCAGTATGGGATCTAAGTGCGGCTAGTGCGGCTAGCCCGAATGGTTTTTTGGGATCATTTTATCACCTTTTCTGGCAGATCATTCATATGGATGTTTACAAAGCGGTCCAAGAATTCTTCTTAGGTATTTGTTCACCACACCAACTAGCATCGACACTGATAACACTCATTCCTAAAGTCACCAATCCAAGCACATTTGCTGATTTTCGTCCTATCTGTCTCTCTAATTCCATTGCAAAGGTAATTACCAGGTTGCTCGCAACACGTTTATCTGTTTTATTACCAAAATTGATTTCACATGAGCAGGCGGGCTTTATGCAAGGAAGGGATATTACAGATCAAATTCTTCTAGCACAGGAAATGGTGCATGTCTTAGACCAGCTTGTGCGTGGCGTCCATGTCTTAATCATGTTAGATACGACAAAGAATTTTGATAGAGTATGATAGTCTTACCTACATCAGCTTTTACATAAAATGGGATTATATCTAAGATTGGTGCGCATTCTTATGAATAATTTAGCATCCCCATGTTGCTCGGTTTTAATAAATAGGAAGCCAACTGGTCTCTTTTCGATTTCTCGAGGTGTAAAGCAGGGTGATCCATTATCTCCTCTTCTATTTATTCTGGCATCCGGATGATTTTCAAGTGGATTAAAATCATCACTTTCATCTGGTCATTTAGTTGGATTTCAGGCAGGATGAGTTCCACTGGTATCTCATTTGGGCTTTGGTGATGATCTTGTTATTTTCCTCAACGGGTCAGTTCGAAATTTACGGAGATTCCGTCTCTTTCTGGAATCATATCAACAAGCTTCAGGACAATTAGTGAACCTTCATGAAAGTCAAGTCATAGTGGGAACAGGAGTTTCAGCTATCCGCGTCTCTCAGGTATTAGGCATGTGCCTAGCTACTTTGCCTTTCATATTGGATCATATCTCTATAAAGTTATCAATCGAGCAGCATACTGTGGTCCATTGCTAGCACATTTTGATGCTAAGCTACATTCTTGGTCTTCCAAGCTTCTTTCTATGGCAGGCCGACTGACATTGATTCGACAAGTTTCATGCTCCATGCCATTGCATATAATAGCCAGCTCAAGACTGCCTACAAGTGTAATAACACCGCTCAACTGGAAAATGTCAAACTTCTTATGAAATGGTTGCCATCACTGGCAAAGTTGGGACATGATCTGCCACCCTGCAAAGTTTGGCGGTTTGGGAATTCGAAATCTACATTTGTTTCAGAAATTATATAATTGCCAGATTTGGTGGAAATATCATCACTCGCAAACGTTGTGGGCTACTTACACTCGGCGTAATTATGGTCATCGTGCTACAATATCTTCACACATTAATGATTCATCTACTTGGAAACGTATTTGTCGCATACACGATTATATGACCCTCATGTGCAACAATCTCCAGACGGAATGCATTGGATAGCTGATGCTAACAAGCAATTCTCCTTAAAGTCTGTTTACAAACTGCTTGTCTTAGATATCTCAACCTTGGAATATACTGGCTTCATTTGGTGGTTGCGATGTCCTAATGCATGCAATATATTTATTTGGAAACTTTGGTTGAAATCTTTGCCGATGCCTGATAATATCCGCACATGGCAGCCCATTCTTCCTACACAATGTCCCTTTTGCCAGGTTCATTTAGATTTCAGAGGTAATATTTTTCTCCATTGCCCATTGATTCAGCCACTATGGTAGAAATCTCTATTTTATTTTCAGGGCCACTGCCTGGCAACATGACAATTCTTAACTATCTTTTGCGATGGTGGCACACATCCTCAAAAAGCCATATGCTCGACCAGTTACAAGTAGTAGTTCCTTCACTTGTTGCATGGATTATTTGGAAGGAATATACGGGTACTCGTTTTGGAGAGAATTGCTTCTCTTATAGGAGACTATTTGACCGTGCTAAGGATCATATTTGCACATGGTGTTCATCGACGCAAGGGAGCAAGTTCGCAGAATATACCCCATTTGGTAGACAGATTTATCTCGCCATCATTACATTCACACCGACATAAAATTGTACGATGGGAGTTACTACCTACAGGCAAGTTAAAGTTAAATATGGATGCTGTGGTGGGTCGCTGCGCAACAACAGTAAGAGCGGTGTTGCGCAATCATCAGGGGGAATGGGTCTCTGCTATTTGTTTCATCCTTCCCTCTCCGTCGCCTTTGAGCGTTGAATTAATGGCTTTGCAATATGCCTTAATTTATTATGCAGCGCGATATGGACAGTAAATGATTGAGACGGATTATCGCGACTTGCTAAAGTATCTTCCATCTATGGACCAATGTACGGGTTCCTTCCCCGCAGATTTAAGGCGTACAGTCTATTTCCTGCGGCTTAATGCCTCTTCAATCTCTTATTGTCCTCGCGAATCAAATACTACAGCACATACTCTCTCTAGATATGGGTATAATTCAGTAGGACAGACAATCTATTCGTTGTTGCATGCTCTCCTAAGTGAAGTGCGTGGGGCCATTAACTTGGATAGTTCTGTTACGAACATCCGCCTCTAAATTATCAAGTCTTCTGACGGATTGGCATCCATCTCTCTTGGTTGCCTATTTGAGGGCTGCATATATTTTTCAAACCATTGTCTGTATCACTGGCTGGTACAGACAGCATGGGTACGTACTAGTTAATCCTATCTTCATTGCATTAAGCACTTTTAGACTTATTGATCCTTTTGCATTACTATTGATCACTATTATGTTTGCTGCACAAACTGCTCATGCTATACTACTCTCCGAGGCAATGGATTGCATGATTTTGACCATTCTCGTGGGCGACTGGCTTCGAGAATTCTGGATGGCTGGGTGGATTATACTGCTATTGCCTGTGTTCTTCATGAATGCAGGCAACGTGGGTATTGTAGGACCTGTATAGCACCACTAGAAGGGGGGAGGGGTTGAATAGTAGGTGCGGAAATTTTGGTTTTTAAAAAGTTTTGAACCAAAAACCTAACTTCTGAAAATAGTTTCTATTTTTAAATTCTGATTTGAAACGATTTAAAGGCCTAGTTATAGGTCTCTAAAAATTATGAAATTTGGTGAGATTTTACTCTTCTGAGGATCTTCTAAAAATTTCAAATTAAAATTCAACTCCTAACCCTTTGAAAATACGTTTTTGGTCAGATCGTGCAAATATGCCAGAAACAGTACTCCAATTTGAAAATTTTATTCCAATTGATTGGAGACTCCAAATGGTCTAAAAATTTAAAGAAAAAACCCTAAGTATATTTATTTAAATGGGTTGAAACCGTTTTGAAAAATTCCTTTGGAAAGTATGTCAAATACGTTGATGTTCTCAACCTTTGTAAGTCTCAAAATCAGATTGAACTAGTCTCAGAACTATTAACGTTTGATTAACGTATACTTGTCCAAATGGGTTGAAACTTATGCCAAATGAAACTTAAGAGGTGTGTATATGTTTCTGCAAAATTTTACGATTTTCAAAATTTGTTTTCAATTTTTTACTCTTGTAATGAAAATGATGCAAAATGCTGGAAACTGAAAGTAAAGTGCTGAAAGTAACGACACCAAGGAGTTTATACTGGTCTGGTTAAATCAACCTACTCCAGTCTTCGAAGACACCTTCCTCGGTTATCACTAAACAAAAAATAACACCTTATCACAAGGGTTGCTGGAGTTACACACCAACTCTACCCTTTCACAAACAATACAATCAATCACACCGATCACGAACACCACCACCGAACGGATAAAGGTTTGATCACACTATGATCAACCTTTTACGACAAACGAAACGTGTATGGTGGTCTAATAAAAGCCTATTCAATATGTTGAATATAAGAACTATAGGCTTGAGAGAAGAAGAAGAGAAAGAAATGAAGAAAGAGAAAGTAGAAGACACTTTTGCACTTAAGAGAATATGAGAGTTGTGTTGCTTTTGTTTGGTCTCTTCTCTACTTTATAATCACCTCATGGACGCACCCCTTAGGGCTCCTCCATCCTTGAGAATTCTCTTTAATGCCCTTGGAAGATTTCCTCGTGTAGATATGACACCATCTTTGTAGAGAAAAAGGGGGTTTGAGTGATTTCAAAAGATATGATTTAAATGAGCTTAAAAACGTGCATAAGATAAATGTGCATGATATATATCATATTACTTGCCTTATATAGTTCATATATGATGTTGCCGTACTAACGAGCTATGAAGCTTTAAAGCTTACATCAAATGGAAAACATTTGTTGTGTTTATACTATTTTCAGGTGCCATCATTAATGAACTTAACTAGTTCATTAAGTGAAGTACTTAGTTAATTAAACTAAGTAGTTCATTAAAGGAAGCTACATTTGGACAAGGCACAAAGGCAACAAGACTAAGAAAGAAAAGTCTCCTCCTCCTCTCTTCATCTAATATACACGCCTACATACATATATAAACATATATTTTCAGATTTTTTTTCAAAAAGACACATACACATGTATTCCAACGTACTACCGACACGTTATATATTTTACATACATACGTTAACGTCACACCACCATATTTAACTCATATTTATGATTATATTCAGGTCTTATATCATATGATATAAGTCATGGTGGTGACAAATTAAATACGACACGTTAAAAAGTTTCAAACCGAAAATTGTCGTATCGGGCGAATACCGAAACTTTGCCAACATGTCACGTACTTTCCATAAATAGATGGCCAGACCCACACCTCAAAAATCATTATTCTTTTCGTGTATATGATGATATTTCCAGCCATAAAATCATTCCATGTTGGCACACACAAATCACCCCACATTAAGGCCAAATTGTGGAGATTCCAATTTCAATTTTGTCACTAGAAATGCATGATCACTTAGAAGTGCATGATAACATAGAAATTAATCAACCAAGATGGCATAGAGATCACCCACATGATCTCATTATAGGCGACATCACTTACGGTGTGCGACCACGTAGAAGAATAACTTTGGATGAAATAAATCAATTTCATGCTATGATTTCCGAAATTGAACCCAAAAATGTGCATGATTCTTTGAGTGATTCTTCATGGATTGATGCTATGCATGATGAGCTTAATCAATTCGTTAGAAATGATGTATGGGATTTAGTGCCACGACCACAAGATAAGACCATAATAGACACAAAGTGGGTGTTTAGGAATAAAATGAATGAAGAAGGAAAAGTCGTTAGAAATAAAGCTAGACTTGTAGAACAAGGCTATAATCAAGAAGAAGGAATTGACTACGATGAAACATTTTCACACGTAGCATGTTTAGAAGCTATACGACTCTTACTTGCCATTGCTTGCATGAAAGATTTCAAATTGTATCAAATGGACGTAAAAAGTGCATTCCTGAATGGATTTATACAAGAAGAGGTATACGTGAAGCAACCACCCGGTTTTGAAGATTTGAAACATCCCGATCATGTGTACAAACTAAAGAAGGCACTATACGGACTAAAGCAAGCACCTAGAACATGGTATGATCGTTTTGCTACTTTCCTTTTAGAAAATGATTTTAAATGAGGTACTATAGATAGTACACTATTTTTGAAACAAGATAAATCGGACTTACTTATTATTCAAATCTACGTTGATGACATTATTTTCGGTTCTACCTCACATAGACTTGTTGAAGATTTTGAAAATTGCATGAAATCCGAATTTGAAATGTCTATGGTTGGTGAACTTAACTATTTTCTTGGCTTGCAGATTAAGCAAATGAGTAAAGACATTCACATAAGTCAAGCTAAATATATAAATGACATGATTAAAAAGTTCAAGTTTGAAAATTTGAAACCATCCCCCGCCCCTATGAGTGTCACTACTAAATTAGACAAAGATGAACATGGTAAAGATTTTTATAATGCCTTATATAGATCTATGATTGGTTCTTTTCTATATCTTATAGCTAGTAGTCCTGATATCATGTTCAGTGTATGCATGCGTGCACGTTTTCAGAGTCAACCTAAGGTGTCTCACTATAATGCGATAAAACAAATATTCCACTATATTAAGCACACGCCCACCTTAGGAATTTGGTACGATAAGGATTCCGAATTTAATTTACATGCTTATACTGATGCAGATTACGGTGGCTATAAAACAGATAGAAAGAACATGAGTGGCACTTGCCAATTTATAGGAAACTCACTCATTTCATGGTTTTCTAAAAAGCAAGCAAGCGTTGCTTTGTCCACTACTGAGGCTGAGTACATGGCACTTAGCCTTTGCTGCACACAGTTGTTATGGATAAAACAACAACTTTCGGACTTTGGAATTACCGTAAATAGAATTCCTATATATTGTGATAGTATGATTGCAATTAATCTGTCTAAGAACCCCGTATTACACTCTAAGGCCAAGCATATAGAAGTTCGCTATCACTTTCTTCATGATCACATAAATAATGGTGATATCATCATAGATCACGTACGCACCGAAGCACAAGTAGCGGATATCTTTACAAAAGCCTTGAATCAAGCCACATACGAAAATCTGCGTTCTAAATTAGGCATGATTTATGCTGATATGATTTGATTTGATTCTCTTTCCTTATTTACAGGCCTCTTTTGATTTACTTTCCAAAATAAAGGGGGAGAGAAAGCATGATTTAAGGGGGAGAGAGATACTGATTAGATACTGATTGCATAAATCAAGGGGAGCGGTTTTGAAATTTAAAATTTAAAATTCAAATTTTGAATTTATGCATGATTAAAGGGGGAGCGATAGGATTTAAATCATGAGTATGTGTTATTTTGAAAATCATCAAAAGGGGGAGATTGTAGAGAAAAAAGGGGTTTGAGTGATTTCAAAATATATGATTTAAATGAGCTTAAAAACATGCATAAGATAAATGTGCATGATATATAGCATATTACTTGCCTTATATAGTTCATATATGATGTTGCCGCACTAACGAGCCATGAAGCTTTAAATATTACATCAAATGGCAAACATTTGTTGTGTTTATACTATTTTCAGGTGCCACCATTAATGAACTTAACTAGTTCATTAAGTGAAGTACTTAGTTAATTAAACTAAACAGTTCATTAAAGGAAGCTACATTTGGACAAGGCACAAAGGCAACAAGACTAAGAAAGGAAAGTCTCCTCCTCCTCTCTTCATATAATATACACTCCTACATACATATATAAACATATATTTTCAGATTTTTTTTAAAAAAGGCACATACACATGTATTCCAACGTACTACCGACACGTTATATATTTTATGTACGCACGTTAACGTCACACCACCATATTTAACTCATATTTATGAGTATATTCACGTCTTATATCATACGATATAAGTCATGGTGATGACAAATTAAATACAAAACGTTAAAAAGTTCCAAACCGAAAATTGTCGTATCGGGCGAATACCGAAACTTCGCCAGCGTGTCACGTACTTGCCATAAATAGATGGCTTGACCCTACACCTCAAAAATCATTATTATTTTCGTGCATATGATGATATTTCCTACCATAAAATCATTCCATGTTGGCACACACAAATCACCCCACATTAAGGCCAAATTGTGGAGATTCCAGTTTCAATTTTGTCACATGTTAATAGTGCCACTTTAGACCATCCAAGTGCTGAAAATTAAATTTTATATTATATATATTATGTGTAACATAATATATATATATATATAACATGTGCAAAAAGTTGGAATTTAATTAGAGAAAAATCGGGTAATCGATAAACATCGAAAATTCTGTTTTCTACGTACACAATACATGGAACATTTTTGGCACATCATACGACACGTATCTAGACACTTTTTACATATGTCATACATCTTAAAGTGTTCTAGAAAATTGAATTAAGGGCTGATTGGAATATACCATGTGTGTATTGTTAAATGTGCATTATTTTACAAAGTTTACAAAAATAAAATTCAGCACATGCATATACATGTTGGACACGCCTATACAGCTGAGATGGAGCATATGTGGAGCCTTGTTGGCATATTGATTGGTCAAGAATCAATCATACAATGTTGGTGTTTTAAAGAAAGAAGCTACAAAAGGTAATGTTTTAAACTTTATCTCTTTTGAAACACATGCTAAAAATTTCAGCATGTGGATACTAGGCTGGCCGATTTTCATGATTAATGAGCATATAATTTGTGTCTTGAAACATGTGATTAATTGGAAGAAGAATTGAAAGTAATTTGAATAAGATATAAAGTCATAAAGTGTGATATCTTGAATATCACACATGCTGAAAAAATTTCAGCATGTGTTTGTATGCACCTTGGCCGAATTCTTGTCCTTATTAGTGTCCAAATTTCATTTCCAAAAATGATGAGAATATTTGATACAAATTGGTGATTTATTTTAAAAGAAAAATCAATGAAAATTTGGAAATAATTTGAATTATATCACCATGTATCACATGCTGAAATTTCAGCATGTCAAGAGCACTTATGGCCGTAATTTTTACCTTGTGTGGAGAAATTTTATCTTGCTTGAATTGGGTGATAATCTTATGAGTTATGGAAACTATTTTATGTGGTTATGGAAACTATTTTATGATGATTTTGGAACATGTTTTTAGTGGAATTTTCAGATTTTCCAAGTCATCAAAGTATGACAACATTCAACCAATCAATGAGTGCCAAGTAAGCAAAAGTTAAATGATCATCCAATGAGGAGGTGCCTAGTAAGCAAGAGCATGTCACAATGATGCCACACATTCTCCCAAGGACTTAGAAGATAATTTTCAAGAGAAGGAGGACCTATAGGGGGGACAGCCATAAGCTTAAAAGGAAAGGAGATGAGCAAAACAAAGACAAGAACAAGCATTATACTTTTGAAGATCAAAAACGCCTAAAACCTTCTTCTCTCTACACTTCTTTCTTTCTTCTTTCTAAAAGCCTATTGTATTTACATTCATATACTTGAATAGGCTTATCTTAGACCACCACACATTCTTTATCTTTGTAAAAGATTGATAAAAGTGTGATCAATCTTCAATCTTGCAAGGTGGTGGTGTTTGTGCGTATTGTATTCATCATACAAGGTTTGTAAAGGGTTGGAGTTGGTGTGTAACTCCATCAACCCTGTGGTAAGGTGTATTTGTGTTGTGTGACTAGTGTGAACCGAGGAAGGTGTTCCTTGAAGACTGGAGTAGGTTATTTATAACCAAACCAGTATAAAATTCTCGGTGTCATTTACTTTCAGCACTTATATTCTTTCACCACTGTTTACTCTTTTTGATTACGTTTGTAAAAATAGTAAACGTTTTTTAAAAATTACAAAACTTTCCAGAATCATAGTCACACGTCTTAGGGTTAATTTGGCAGAAGTTTCAATCCTTTTGGATAAGTATAAGTCAATCAAACATCCACAGTTCTGAGACTAGTGCAGTCTGATTTTCAGGCTTGCAAAGGTTGAGACTTTGAGTGTATTTGACTAACTTTTCGAAGGAATTTTTCAAAACTGTTTCAACTCATTTAAATAAAACATATAAGGGGTTAATAGTTAAAATTTCAGAACAATTGGAGTTAAGTACAAATAGGAATAAAATTTTCAAAACAGTCTACCGTTTCTGGCAGATTTGTGCAATCTGACCACCAATGATTTTGAAGGGGTTAAAGGTTGAATTTAAATCTGAAATTTTTAGAAGACACTCATAACATCTGAGGCTAACTTCTTTCAAGATTTTAGAATTTTTGAAGACCTACAACATAGTTTTAAAAATGTTTTAAAACTGGTCCTAAAAACAGAATCTGTTTTCAGAAATTGAGTTTTTGATCAAAACAATTTTAAAAACCACACTTTCCGCACCAACTATTCAACCCCCTTCTAGTGGTACCTCGCAGATCCTACAATCTTTCTCACTTGGCACAACATGATTGGATGAATGACTTGGCTTTTCTTACTTGGAACCTATGATTGGTCCAACCTTGTCACTATTTAGGAGCTGTAAAATCTGAGAATAAAATGAAAAACATGTGCCAAAAATTGTTTAAAATGTTGCCAAATAATCAACAATTAATCCCTCCAATTATGGGAAGCAAATAGATCACCCAAGATGGTCAAAAAATCGGCCAGCACTTAAGTGTCACATGCTGAATTTTCAGCATGTGTTACATTTGCAAAATGTTTGAATTTTTACCTTGTGTAGCTTCCTCTTTCATGTCACTAACATTGTGTGGCATATTCTCCACAATCAAGATGCCAACTAAGCTCCACATAGACTCCACCAAGGTTGTAGTAGGCGTGTACCCCATCTTGAACATGTGCTGAATTTTATTTTGGTACACTTTGTAAAATAATTCATAATAATTGTAGGACCTATAAGACACCACTATAAGGGGGGTTGAATAGTGGGTGCGGAAATTTGTTTTTAAAATATTTTTACCCAAAAGCTTAACTTTTGAAAACAGTTTCTGTTTTCAAATCCTGATTTCAAACATTTGAAAGACTAGGTTACAGACCTTCAAAAATTCTGAACTTTGGAGAGATTTTACTCTCAGATGTTTTGAGTATCCCCTAAAAATTTCAGATTAAAATTCAACTTTTAACCTTTTGAAAATACGTTTGTGGTCAGATTGCACGAATCTGCCAGAAACAGTACTCTGATTTGAAAAATTTATTCCGATTAATTCGTAATTCCAAATGGTCTGAAAATTTAATGACAAAGCTTTTAAGATATGTGTTTTAATGGGTTGAAACAGATTTTAAAAATTCCTTTGTTAAGTATGTCAAATACGTTAATGTTCTCAACCTTTGCAAGTCTGAAAATCAGATTGCACTAGTCTAAGAGCTGTTAATGTTTGATAGTCTTATAGTTATCCAAATAGGGTAAAAATTACGCCAAATGAAAATTAAGAGGTGTGTCTATGTTTCTGAAAAATTTTATGACTTTTGAAATTTGTTTGATATTTTTTCTATTGCAATGAAACGATGCAAAGTGCTAGAAACTGAAAGTAAAGTGCTGAAAGTAATAATACCGAGAATTTTATACTGGTTCGGTTAGCACAACCTACTCCAGTCTGTGAGGAAACCTTTTCTCGGTCATCACTAATCACAAAAAAACACCTTACCACAAGAGTTTCTGGAGTTACACACCAACTCTAACCCTTTACACACAATACAATCATTCAAACCGATCACGAACACCACCATTGAACGGATGAAGGTTTGATCACATCTTGATCAATCCTTTTACAATAAATGAAACATGTATGGTGCTTTAATCAAAGCCTATTAAATATGTTGAATGTAAGAACAATAGTCTTGAGAGAAGAAGAAGAAGAAAGAAATGTAGAAGAAGAGAGCAGAAGACACTTTTTGGACTTGTGAGATTATGGGAATTGTCTTGCTTTTGTTTGACTGTATTTTCTTCTTTTTAATCATTAGTTGTCCACCCCCTTGGGTCTTCCATCACCTTGAGAATTCTCTTTAATTCCCTTGGAAGATTACCTTGTGTACAGATGACACCATCTTGCTTACTTGGCACAACTTGATTGGATGAATGTCTTCGCTTTGCTTACTTGGAACTTCATGATTGGTCCAACCTTGTCACCATTTATTAGCTTTAAAAATCTGAGATTAACATCTAAAACATGTGACAAATAAGGTTTAAATCATTGCCAAATATTCAACAATTAATCTCTACAAATTTGGAAGAAAATTTGACTCCATTCAAGACAAAAATTCGGGCAACACATTGTCTCACATGTTGAATTTTCAGCATGTGTTACATTTGCTACAAAGTTTGAATTGTTACCTTGCGTAGCTCCCTCCATTATGTCACTAACTTTGTGTGGCTTATTCTCCACAAATTGATATGCCAACTAAGCTCCACATAAGCTCCACCAAGATGCAGTAGGTGTGTGATATGGTCTCCAATATGTGCTGCATTTCATTTTTGTAAACTTTATAAAATAGTGCACAATAATTATACACATATGGTATATTCCAATCAGCCATAATCTGAATATTCTAGTACACTTTAATATGTCTTGAATATGCAAAAAGTGTCTAGATACATGTTACATGTTATGCCAAAAACGTTCCAGGTGTTGTTTTTGTAGAAAACCGAATTTTCGACTTTTGTCAATTACACGATTTTTCTCCGATTAAATTTAAAATTTTTGCACATGTTATATATATTATGTCACACATAATATACATAAAATAAATTAAATATTCAGCTCATAAGGCTGAGATATAGGTGCCCCATGTGACAAAAAAGTTGAGTTTGAAATCTCCACATTTTGGCCTTAATTGGGGTGATTTGTGTGTGCCAACAAGGAATAATTTCATGGCTGAATATATCACGTGAGCAACGAAATTTTTGGCTCTTTTTAAAGTATATGGGCTGGCCATCTATATATGGCAAGTACGTGACACGTTGGCGAAGTTTCGGTAGTCACCCGATACGACAATTTTCGGTTTATAACCTTGTAACGTGTTGTTATAATTTTTTCATCACCATGAATTATATCATATGACATAAAACCTGAATATACTCATAAATATGAGGTAAGTATAGTGGTGTGACGTTGACTTATGTTTGAAATATATGTAACATGTCGGTCGTATGTCGAAATATATGTGTATTGTGCCTTTTTATAAAAATTCTGAATATATATATATATATATATATATATATTATAAATATATATTTTTATTGAAATCCTCACTTATGGCGGAGGAACACCCTATTACAAAGAGTCGTTGTATGAAAATAAGTAATACAATGAGCTAATGAGCGCTAATCTCCAATCATGATATGCCGCATTAATACCTTGCCAAGTAAAAGTACCCTTGTGGATAAAACCTTAGCGAAAGAAAAAGCGTACATATTCACATCATTGGCAGAATTAGCCAATACAGAATTGTCAAGCTGTCTAGAGTGTTTGAGGATTATAGATCTGGCTTCAGTTGCTTCCATCATCGAACGACGAAAATGGCGAATAGGTATGCACAACGTAACAATGGAATGTAATCTTCCGAAGCTTATGGAACATTTCACCTCGCAATAAATATTGCAAAAGGTATGTGTGAGTATCATATATGTAGCATATGCAATAGAATCAAGTAGAATGTAGCACGTACCCAGGTCACCTTGATTCAGTACGAACCAAGGTGCCAACATTAATCTCATGTGGGCTCTCAGTTGAGCGAAATGTTGATCCTCAGTCATGTGGCGCATTAGGGGGTCGCCAAAGATCATGAACCACGCAAAGTGTAGAGTAACCATGAGGAAGATAAATCCACGACAGAATGAAAGATGTGAGTATAATCAAGGCCATGCAACATGTGAATCCAATAATAAGTACCAGTGAAAAGGAATGAAATGCACCGACATTGCCTGTGTAGTCAGAGCACACAGGCAACAGAAAGTTGATTTTGCCAACACAACAATGTGAGACATTGAGCAGTATGGATCAGTGACGCAAAGTAGGCAGATGAACATCCATATGAATCACCCCTGGTACCTTGCAAGGGAGACTTTGTAGGGTATTAAAATGTCGATGTCCTGCGCATGTGCAGCCATGGCGAGCAAGTGCATGTGACGCTGTGTTGGCCTCACGTGGACAGTATTGTATGGTGGCTTGATTGAGTGTCAAGAAATGAGTTGCATTTGCAAACTCAATTGCTAACGGGACCGTTAGTGCACTGGTGTTTGACAGCATTTGGAGTATTGAATAGCAATCCATCTCAACAATGATATTATCCTAAAATCTGGCATAATGAATCAGTGCCAGAGTCAATGTCATCAATTCTGCGCATAATGGACTCACCTTTGGTAAGGCAAAGCATATGGCCAACACCAGTTGTCCCTGATCATTGCATAAGATTTCTCCCCCTAGTGTTTGCAACGGCCCACTGCTGCATCTACATTTAACTTCATCCTGCCGGACGGCGGTAGTTCCCATCTAATGACCCGTGCTCGCTTTTTCTTAAGAGGAGGAGAAAAGGGCAATGCAACTAGATGTGGTGTAGTTGATGCAAACTTCTTACCATTGTGGAGCGTACTTTATCAAATAGGCGGTGATAACTGAATTTTTCCTCCCCAAAACGTATTGCCCCATACTTTTTCCAAATGGTCCAAGTAACTATCGAGGGCACTATAGCTCGGATTTGGTCACCCATGGATGTTTTATTTGATAGTCGTCACAATCGTATCAAATGAGTTTTAATGGTATGACTGCAAGGCATTGGTCCTGAAAAATGGATGGAAATCTCTGTCCATAATGGTCGAATACTGGGACAGTGTAGGAAGAGATGATCTTGTTCATCCAAATTGCAGCGGAAAAACGCACATTGAGAAGGGTTCACCGTTTGCCATTTGCGCAAATTATCAACCAGCGGCAAATAACATGTCCAAAGTTTCCATAGAAAAATACTAAGGGCAAGCTGAGATTGCAGCCACCAAACATACCGTGATTCCTCAAAAATATTATCCAATGCCGAGATGAGAGTGTATGCCGATTTCAAGGAGAACTGACCATTCGAATCAGGTAACCAATGCATGCCAGCCTAGGTGCTATTTACCTTCAATTCCATAAAGGGATGTATGTGACATAATCTTTTCCATACTGGCGAGTCATATATATGAGAGTATATAGTGGCCCGAGTACCATATTTCTTGTTGCAGAAGTTCGCCCATAAGGTATTTGACTGGAAATATTTCCACCATAGCTGATAATCATAAGCCTTTTGAAGATCCACCAGATTACTTATACCCAATCCACCCGCCTCTTTCGCGATGCATAATGAAGGCCATGACCACCAGTGATATCAGTCATACCATAAGAAAGATGCCATTTTTCGATGTAGAATATGGATGACGCTCTTTGGTAGGGATGAATTTGTGATGATATATGCAGGCATAGAACTCAATACATGCTTTAGTAAGATGAGTCGTCCAGCCATTGACAATAATTTAGTCGACCATGATGTGAGCTTAGCGTCAAAGTGGTTAAGTAATGATGTACAATACCTACAGCGGTTGATACCTTTATAAAGAAATGAGCCAAGATATTTAATGGGCAAGGATGTCAGGCGCATACCCAACGTAGAAGCTGCCGCAGCCCCAGAGACTCCTTGGCCGACTACTATTTGACTCTTATGATAATTGACAAGCTGTCCCAAAGCCTGCTGATATGAAACCAAAACAGAGCGAAACCTCTGTAGATTATGAGTGGAGCCATTTAAGAATATCAATAAATCATCCGCAAATCCCAAATGAGAAAAACGTGGTACCCGACCCACAACAAAGCCCTTAAGCGTTCCCGCCTGCATCAATGCGTTCATGCCACGGGAAAACCCTTCGGAAGATAGGATAAAAAGTAAGGGGAATAAGGGATCACCCTGCTTGATGTCACGCCATACGGAGAAAAACCCTGTCTGTGTACCATTAATAAGAATCGAACATCGTGTTGCACCCAAGTAATTGATCAAGATTCGAATCAGCCATGAATGAAAGCCAAACTGCTTTAGAAGAAGCTCAAGATATTGCCAACTAACTCGATCAAAGGATTTGGCCATATCCAGTTTGATCATCACATCACCCCCTCTATTACGCTTATCTAATACATGCACCATTTCTTGAGCGAGTAAGATTTGTTCAGTGATTCCTCGGCCCCGCAAAAAACTGGCTTGCTCCGGTGAGATAAGGTGCGGGAACAATCGGCCCAACCTAGTAGCAATCAAGTGCGTAATAACTTTAGAGATGAAATTGGTCAGGCAGATAGGCCTAACATCTGTGAATGTCTGTGGATTCGGGACTTTAAGGAGTAATATAATGGTGGTGGCCGCTACTGTTTTTGGCATCAACATACTGAGAAAAAAATTCTTGAGCTGCCTTATACACATCTTAATGTATGATCTGCCAAAAACGTCTATAAAATGAGCCTGGATATCCATTAGGGCCTGCGGCACTAGTTGGACTGAGGTCCTACACCACCTGCTGAACCTCCTGCGATTCCGGCATTGCTAGTAGCATGGGATTATCATCCAATGTCAAAACATCTAGGATATGCCGTATGATTGACGCATAATCTGCTATTGGCTCTGCAGCATAAAGAGATGAATAATAACGCACTGCTTCTGCTGCTATATCTGCATCAAGCACACATTTTGTACCATCCTCACGTAAGATTCGTCGAATAGATTGCCGTCGGTGCTTTTCCTTAACTATTTGATGATAAAATAAGGTGTTAGCATCCTCTCCTTGAGCCATTTAAAATTAGCCTTCTGCTTCCAGTAAATAAATGCGCGAGACTGAGCAAGCTTCAATTGCGCTAGACTATAATGATATTGCTCTCACTTAGCCAGACTGGGATCAGTATAAAATGCCCTTTCATGGACAACTACATCTTCCTCAGCCTGGGATACATGGTCAAAGATGTTTCCGAAAACCTCCCTATTCCATTTCTGTAAGTGAATTCTTAGACGGCAAAGTTTATCAAAGAAACCCCACATACTGCCCACAGTCGGAAATGATTGCCAGTGATGTTGAACTAACGCATCAAAGTCCAGGTGTGTAGTCGAAGCATCAAGATATCAGAAGGCAGCAGAGCCCCTCAGATTCTCTACATCACATGTAAGATAAAGTTGAGCATGATCTGATGTTGCCCGAGTTAGGTGTTGCAGATGTATTATGGGAAACATATCAAAAACGACGGAGAGCACATGAAGCGATCTAAGCGCCGCCACACACAGCCTAAACCCCGGCCATCACACCACATCTATAATGACCCTTGAAATGAAATATCATGCAAATCGCAGTGTGCTATACAGTCATTTAAAATTTTGTAGTGAATTCAACGTTGGAGTTGAACATCCACGATGCTCATCCAATGTATGGAAGGTGTTGAAATCTCTTCCAATCAACCAAGGTAGAGCGAGAGAAGAGTGGAACAACTTCAAGTCTTCCCACAAAGGCCACCGAGCCGATAATGAATGATGAAGATAAACTGCACTGAGCAAAAATCTATCATCAGTTGCTAGCCAACTCATCTTGATAGAGTAGTTTCGAATTCCAGCCCATTCCTCCTCTAACGATAGAATTGAATCCTTCCAAAAAACCATAATATGATCATCACAAGCGGACAAAGCATTTGAAAAACCTAGTTGTAAACGACAAGACTACAACAAAGGTGGCCTAGCTTTAGGTTCTATGAGTATTAATATATGGATACGATGACAAGTGAAATCAAACGATGCAATGAGGTATGAATACCCCTAACATTCCATGTTATGATCTTCATTATGATAACATACCAAAAGAGTTTGAGAGGTGCGCAACCCGTAACTTGGTTACCCTCTGCAAAGTAGGGACTGCTACGACGTAAGAGTCGCAGCGCCACAGAGGTGCTAGGGTTAGCAGATACCTCTTGCGGATCCATTGAACAACGTGCATCGAAATATGTGGCCTCAATGAGGCTGGCCAAGTATCATTGATGTCGTGATCCTGTGCATCCAGTTGATCGATAATTAATGGACGGACCAATTCACTGTCGGATAAGGCGGCAGTAACATCACCTACTGGGGGTCACTTAAAATGCAATCATCTTGACCCCTAAAATGAGTAAAGTCCTAGACTTGTGCAATCTCTGGCAGTTCCTCCACAAATGTCGTGGACGGCGGGACATTTGACATTGGAGGAGGAGGCAAATTAATATGATCAGGCGAGGACGTGGTGACCACAGCCTCTGCATCAACGAGCGGCGCTGTATTACAGACATTTTTTTTGGTGTCCAGCGCTGATTTTTCCCTTTATCTTGAGGTTTCTGGCCCCTCTTCTGGAACCTGTTTCTTGCAAGACGGATCACGATCAATCTGTTCATCGGGGTTTAGTTTGCCACATTTTTCCTGAGTGTGGCCAAGACGATAGCAGGCAGAGCAATAAGAAGGCAAAGATTCATATTCGACCGTTTGCATGATTGTCCGAGATAGAGCTTGAATGAATACCCGTTGCGGCAACTCATTGGAAACATCTAATTCAATACAGATCCGAACGATTGATGGCCGGATGGCAGACGTAGTGGCGTCATCTAGCTTCAACGGCGTTCCAAGCATATGGGATATTTGAAAAGAGCATCTTGCCTGTGAAAATGAATTGGTAAACCTGGAAACGAGACCCAGATAGGAACCACTGGTACCTCTTTTGCCGGATCATGATCCGTCGGCCACTTACTGTCACGCGTCCCGATATTTGTTTTGCGGTTAATATGCTTAGTCAGTATATGCATACACCTCGCAAATTCATCTTGATGCAGTTTTTTATTTATTGCGCTATCTTAAGCAAGCACCAGGTCAGGGACTTTTCTTACCCACTGCGAATTCTCTAAGTCTTACAGGATATTGTGATGCTGACTGGGCTGGGTGCACCATCACACTCCGATTGACCACGGGATACATGGCTTTTCTTGGTTCCGCTCTTATCTCTTGGCGTTCTAAAAAGCAGCCTGTTGTTTCTCATTCGTCTACTGAGGCTGAGTACCGTGCTATGGCATATGTCACGAGTGAAATCATTTGGCTTCGCACGCTCCTGAAGGACCTTCGTATACATGTTACTAAACTTGTTTATAAGGGTAGTTACATTGTAGATAAAGTTTGTTGTAGTTTGTTGTTGTATCCTTATCACTTTAGTTTGATAGGCGACTATAGATACGTGATACTTCTATAAACAATATACGATTGACAATTATCCTAATATCAAATTTACATTTCTTCTTGGTATAAGAGCAGGTTTAAAAATGTGGACTCACTCCTTGCCTGGCCCATGGTTGGGCATTTAATGTTTTCCCTCACCTAAGTCCAGATGTTCATGCCTGGCTTGTGGTTTGTAATTGAGGGCGAGTTGTAAGGCGCGTGTGTATGTCAAGCCATGTTACCACGTGAGGGCGGGTGTTAAGAATCCCACATTGGCTAATTTGAGAAAAAATGCATGGCTTATATGATCATGATGTACCACCACCCATTGCCTTAAGGTTTTGAGTGGATATGGACCTCACCTCATGTAAGCCCAAGTTTATATATATATATATATATATATATATATATATATATATATATATATATATATATATATATAAACGGGTGTATCAAATGGAGAGGATACTTTCCATGTTTCAATTTGTTGCCATCATGCTTTCTCCAAATATATATTCTTTTAATGAACTAGTTAGTTCATTAACTTAAGTACTTCACTTAATGAACTAGTTTAGTTCATTAATGGTGGCACGTGAAAACAATTCAAACACAACAAAAGTTTGCCATTTGATTTAAGCTTTAACGCTTCATGGCTCGTTAGTACGAAAACATTATATATAAAGTATATAAGGCAAGTTTATCACAAAAACATGTCAAGTAATAAATTTGTCGTGCATTTCTTGAAACACGTAGTATTTACTTTATCTATTTGTGAATCTCTCAAACTCTTTTTCTCAACAATAATTACACATATCAGGTAAATTTTAATCAACCCTTATTTGAATATTCTACTACACTTTAACGTGTCTTGAATGTGTAAAAAGTGTCTAGATACATGTTACAAGTTATGCCAAAAACGTTTCATGTGTTATGTTCTTAGAAAACCGAATTTTCGACTTTCGTCGATTACGCGATTTTTCTGCGATTAAATTCAAACTTTTTGCACATGTTATACATTATGTCACACATAATATACATAAAATAAATCTGAACAACAGGTCGTCTTTCTTTTTATAGCTATAGATTATCGGCCACACAGTTGTTATTTGTTGTTATGTCGAGACTTGCTTTGTAATATGGTTTTCCTCCGCCAAAAGTGAGGAAATATTTCGTTAATAAAAGGCTGGGTCTTGACCCATTTATCAAAAAACTAAATTAAATTAAATATTCAGCTCTAATGGCTGAGATATAGCGCCCCATGTGACAAAACAATGATTTGAAATCTCCATAATTTGTCCTTAATTGTGGGTGATTTGTGTGTATCGACATGGAATGATTTCATGACTGATTTTAACATGTGAGCCACGAAACTTTTGGCCATTTTTAAAGTATAGGGACTGGCCATCTTTATATGGCAAGTATGTGACACGTTGGCGAAGTTTTGGTAGTCACCCGATACGATAATATTTGGTTTATAACCTTGTAACATATCGTTATAATTTTGTCATCACCATGACTTATATCATATGATATAAGACCTGAATATACTCATAAATATGAGGTAAGTATAGTGGTGTGACGTTGACGTACATTTGTTATATATGTAATGTGTTGGTAGTACGCCGAAATATATGTGTATTGTGCCTTTTAAAAAAATCTGAATATATTTTTTTTATAAAGGAAATTTTATTATGAAAAAACCTCACTTGTGGCGGAGGAAAACCTTATTACATCAAATGAAACAAAAACGATAGTAGCAGTGTATGATTATCAACATCCATTTGATATATGATATGCCGCATTAAAACCTTGCCAAGTAAAACCACCCTTGTGGATAAAACCTTGGCGAAGGGAAAAGCATACATATTTATATAAATGGACTGTTGATATGCACTATTCTGTAATATGAAAATACTCAGAAACCAAATGACACATAAACGTAATAAAGGCAATGGCCATGTGATCATCCACATCCCATGGGTAGGCCATGTCCAATTAGTTGTTTCGCCAGCGCCCAGGAGGAGAAAAGTGAGCCGTGTTTCCGTCCATGCATTCAAAATAATAATAGCTGAGCGAAGCAGAGTCATGTAGTATAGTGAAGTGTGGAAAATGAGTTGAAAGAAGATCATACCAGGCCTGCCTGCACTAAGTATAGTGCTGGCAGAAAAATAGATGGAACATCAATCCATATGGAAGACTTGGATGAGACCCAAATAGTGCATATGTAACCACCATAAATGTCGCTCATCCGGCCAAGCAAATATGTAAAATAAATTCATCAATGTAAAGAATATATGAAATTCTGAGAGAAGCCCATGTATGAACCATATGTAAAGTATGAAGATGTAGTGAAAAAAGGTCATACCCGGCCTGTCTGTCCAAAGCAGGGGACAGACAGAGACTGCAGTAAGATGCCAATCCATTTGGAAGACTTGAATATTAAGGGACGCGCAAATTTGCGGAGGAGAGGTCCAAAGCAATTGCACCATGAACAAGTGACGGCAGTGTATGTCGAGTGTAATTTTGAGTACGAGGAAACATCATGGAATGCTGTGCAAGGTAATGTGCGGCCATATTTGCTTCTCGGTACACATGAACATAATCCAAATGATGATGGCGCAATAGTTCCCATAAAAGCCGAAGATGATAGCTCCCAAAGACCGGATTTGGTTGCTTCAAACGCGCAATAAGTTGGGCACAGTCTGTTTCCAGAACAATGGCACGAAAGAGAGGAAGAAAATATAACAGACCAAACAATGCAGTCTGGGTCTCTGCAGCAAAAGGAGTACAATGTGGTAGACGAAAAGAGATTGCCCCTACACAGGTACCCAAGTTATCCTGTAAAATCGCCCCTCCAGCAGCGGAATTCCTACCGACTGTAGGATCAATATTCAACTTTAAGCGGCCGGATGGAGGGGTTTGCCAGCGAACGAGATGCGGCAGTGGATGTCGAATTCTGGGGATCCAGGAAAGATGAAAAGGGTGTGACATTGCAATTTTTGTACCTTTGATGGACTCTACCCATATCTCAATGTCATAATGAATTGATGCTCGAAGAGTAGTAGTAGCAAACAAAGTTGAATCCCCATATACTAGTGCAGTATATGATATCCATATGTTGTAGACAATTATAGCAGGAACAACGATTTTTAAAATCCCAAATAGAGATGAGAAGGAGGAACGATACCACCAAGATAACAAATACTGTCGTAGATGCAACGAAGTGGGTGGAGGACCTGATAGTTCAACCGCAAAGTAATGCCAAACATGAAGAATGTCAGTGCAGTAGAGGAAAATGTGATCCACTGTTGCCGACTGTTGTTTACAAAATGGACATTGTGTGGGCCGAAAAGCAGAATATTTACTAATGTAATCCTCAAATGGTAATGCCATGTTGAAGATGCGCCACAAAAACAATTTAATGGATGGTGAATGATGTTTGTACCATATGAACTTTGCGGAAAGCAGTGTCGGTCGCGGCATACGGCAAACAGTATATGCGGATTTCAGGGAGAACTCACCTGTTGACGAGAGTTTCCATGTTATATGCTGTCCTGAACCTTCTGTCTGAGCAATGCAGTGAGGATGAATTCAGCAAATCAGTTTCCCAATTGGAGAATCTGAAAGCCGCGGTATGAAATCACCCCTGCGCCCATATGTTTCATGCATGTAGTTACTCCAAAGGGTGTCTCGTTGGTGATATGACCACCATATGCGATAATGATATGCCTTTTGTAAACTTGGAAGATCACGAAGGCCGAGTCCACCTTCTTCAAATGGCATAGTCAACTTAGACCAAGAAAATTGAAATTAAATGTTGATGCCACAGTTGGACAAAAAATTTGCGGCAGGGAGAGCAGTGCTGAGAACGAATCAAGGCCAACTCCTTTCGGCTATTTGCTTTGCACTGCCCTTGGTAGGACCACTAAGGGCGGAGATACAAGCCATGACATTTGCGTTGATTTACTATGCACAACAATATGACAATATTGTAGTGGAGACAGATTGCCAATTGATGGTCACCTTATTGGCAGAAACTCGACATTTAATAGGTTCCTTAGCGACGAATATTACACATGCCAGAAAATTCCTCAGACTCAACCATTCCACCCTATAGTATTGTCCCAGGGAAGCAAATACTGCAGCACATAGGCTAGCACCATACGGCTACAGCACGGCCGGATTGCAATCCTACATCTCCAACCAAGCACTCCCGTATGAAGTTCGTGGAGCTTTACTCACGGATCTTCATCTGCCTGCCTTTCGACTTTGATACATGTCTGGTATTATGTCGGCGATAAACCCTTGTCGTTTCCTGTGTTCGAACGCTGGTGTGTTTTCTATTCATATACTATTTTATTATGCATGCGGCAATCCATAATATCAATTCATATGCATATCTTTGTCTGACCATTGTGTTTGTTCTGCCATGGTGGACATCACTGCATACATCATTCATGAGGGAATGCACAAGCTCTAAAATCACAAACCAGCACATCAGGACTCTACTACTCTATGAAAAGCAGCAGATGTCGTCCTGTTGGTTCAAGCCGAGCCAAGGCGACTTGGGTATGACTTGGGCTCGTATGCATGCTTTAACTTCTTTTATCATTGTCTTCCTTATAACTGCTTCCTTGCACTCTCACGAGGTACATGTCAAATCGGATTCAACACGATCAAGATGCGGTTCTACAACAACATTCGGCACTCCCCAACAAGAACGGCACAGTAGCGATTATTATTATACTAAATTCATATACATGTATTCATTTTTATATAGCTTAGGCATCAATGACGGTCGTATAAATATGTACGCTTTTTCCTTCGCCAAGATTTTATCCATAAGGGTGGTTTTACTTGTCAAGGTTTTAATGCGGCATATTATATACGACTGGAGATATGCCATCGTTAGCTCGCTATTTCATTTATTTTCATACAATGATGTTTGTAATATGGTTTTCCTCTGCCACAAGTGAGGTTTTCAAATAAAAATTTATATTTCAAAAAAAAAAATAGGCGTGTGAAAAAAATGCTGCCCTTCTTCTCTCTCGCGGGCGATCTCCTATGGCTGGCAGCGTAACTGCCGTCAGCCGTTTCTTCGTTTCAGTCATCCATTGCAACTTGATCCCCTCTTCCCTATTCTTCCCTATTCATATTCTTCACCAAAACTTACTTTCATGGCAGTCCAATCCTCCATAGTCAGCCCTATGGTGGATCCGGTTTTGGTGGCGCCATGATCATTCGCATCGCTTTTCCCATCAACATTGTTATGCCCCGCACCCTCCGTAGGATAATTAAAAGTCAAAGAAGGAATTAAAGGAGATTAATGACGGTCAACGGTACTGAATTAGACATTAAGTATGAGATTAACACGCTAGAGAAGAACTTCAAGGTCCTCAATCCATTCTTCGTCTGATCTTCAATCCGCTTTCGTGTAATCAAAGGCAAGTAACTTTCTTATAAGTTCCTACAATTTGTGAAAGAAAAATGGCCTATTTTGATATCAAATTAGATCACCATGCAGTAGTTTCATTTTGTGATTCTTTGCTTATGATTTATGTGTTTTGGTTGCAAGATTTGGCCATCGTATATGAAAAAGCATTCGTTGATGTTGTTGATTATGTGAAATCCTATAAATCCCTACCTCTTGAATCCCTTCTCGATGTGATTGCGTGGTTGCGTGGGTTTGAGGGAAAAGGTGGGATTTTTGGAGTTGATGAGGTTGGAAAAGGTGTGTGATAGGCTTGGATCTTGTTTGCTAGGAGCATAGCGTTTGAATCTATAGTTTAAGCATGAATGATAGCAAGGATTAGGCGTGGATTGATTGGGATGAAGTCGGGATACGTTGGTGCTTGTTGTTCTGCAGTTGTTGCAGGAAACGCAGAGGAAATTTTGGGGACAACGTAGACATCGATCGATCGATGTCAGAGATCGATGTCCCCAGTTGGACATCGATCGATCGATGTATAGGTGCCTCAGAGATCGATGTCCCCAGTTGGACATCGATCGATCGATGTAGGTGTAGACTGAGAGATCGATGTCCCCAGTTGGACATCGATCGATCGATGTAGGTGCAGACTGAGAGATCGATGTCCCCAGTTGGACATCGATCGATCGATGTAGGTGAGGACTGAGAGATCGATGTCCTCTGATTGGACATCGATCGATCGATGTAAAAGAGGCTGAGAGATCGATGTCCCCAGTTGGACATCGATCGATCGAAGTGGAGGGTTCGATGTCCCCAGTTGGACATCGATCGATCGAAGTTAGGAAACGAAGTCCAACATTTTGTGGGAAAGTAGAAGGAGAAAGAGAGAAGCTCAGGGAGTCTTTGGGTGACCTTAGAGACTTCTTAAGATCTGATTTAAGGTAGCCTAAGCCTCGGGAACATAACTTAGGACAGTGAATCAATTTGGAGAGTTCGAAAGGGGTTTTCGAATCGCATTTTAATGTGTACGACTTAGAGGGGTTAGGAGATGAACGCACGAGGTGTTTGGGAGTTCAACGAAGGATGGTTAGGGATACTATCCTTAGGTTGTGAACCTTAGAGTCAAGACTAAGTGTTGACGAGATGGTTGAGGCCTAAGTTATAATGTGTAAGTGGGTGAAAGTTTGTGTGTGCTTATACTTGCGCATGTGTACATAAACTACTTATGTGAATTGCATACGAGAATGAGAAATGAGAATGAAACGAGGAGTCTGCATCATGGCACTTGCATTTGCATATTGATTTGAAAAGAAAGGTGCTTCGGCACAGATTTGCGAAGGTGACCTGCAATGTTAACCGGGATGGAAATTTAAGCCGGGGTGCATTGCAGGGAACAAAAGACTGTAACGTTAACCGGGATGGAAATATAAGCCGGGGTGCGTTACAGGGTATAAAGTCCTCTGCAATGTTAATCGGGATGGAAATATAAGCCGAGGTGCATTGCAGAGTTTTACGAGTCTGTGATGTTAACCGGGATGGAAATTTAAGCCGGGGTGCATCACAGAGCATTACGAGCCTGTAACGTTAACCGAGATGAAAATATAAGCCGGGGTGTGTTACAGGGTTACGAGTTACGAGATCGGACATTGTGACATGCATTGCACTGATTTGAAAGGAAATGACTCATGCATTTGTGATTGTGTAGTGTAGTGCATACTTTGACATGCATCACGAGAGTCAATGTGGTATGAATGTGAGTGTTATTTGATTGCCAATGAATTGTTATTTGCGTGCAAACTGCTGTACTTGCTTTATTACGTTGTTCGTTTATCTATTTGAAAGTTTACAAGACATGTGCCCCACAATTCCCTTGAATTACATATTACTCATGTCTTGCCATGTGTTGATCTCATATGTCTTATAAGCGGGTTACTTGCTAGCGTTTTTCGCTAAGGGTACTGCCTTTGTCCTTGCAGATGAGCCTAGCTACGACATGATATTTATAGAAGACGACGGCGAGTGGGCTGAATGGGATACATAGAGACGTGTTGGGTGCTAGTTGAGACAGTTGTTATTTATTTCAGTTCATTCATTCATTTGAGGATTAGTTGTTATTACTGTGAATACCCTTTTGAGACTTTCGTTATCATTGACGTACTGCATTAATGGTTTAGACTTCCAAGATATATGTTTCCGCACTTGTTTCTCTTACGTCATTGATGATGTGTATTCGAGAGATGAGACATCTTGTAGTCTTCTCAGTAAGCTACGATGGGTGTACCGATTCGGATTTCGCTGTCCGGGTCGGGGCGCTACAAACATCACCAATGATTTAGCCGAAACCAATCCAAAAATTCAAGGGCAGCCATTGATTACATTTACACATGATGAAATTCAGTCGTTAGCCTCTCTTTATAGATTTACATTGGTTGGAACTTTTTGGTATGGAAGGTCGCCGCTTGCAACGATCCGATCAGCCATTGATCGTATCGGCTTCACTGGATCCGTAAAGGTGGGTCTTTTGGATCCCACACTCATTCTTGTCCACTTTGATCATGAGCAAGATTATTTCAGATGTTTTTCTCGACGAAGTTGGATGATCTCCGGAAAGCATATGAGAATCACCAAGTGGACTTCGGATTATGATCCCACGATAGAAGTGCCAATAGTCCCAATTTGGGTGACATTCCTGGGTCTTCCCATTTATTTGCATCATAAAGATGCTCTCTTTCAAGTCGCAACTATGTTGGGAACACTGCTGAAGCTTGATGCAGCCACAACCGCTATGAACCGACCATCGGTAGCGTGCATATGTGTTGAATTAGATGTTTCAAAACAATTGCCACAACGAGTTTTCATTCAGACATCAACCAGGCTAATCATGCAGAACGTAGAATACAAGCATCTGCCATCATATTGCTCCGGATGTTATCGGCTAGGGCATGTTGCGTCAGATTGCGGAAAACACAATGCGCCTACTGTCAAAAAAGTCACGTCTCATATAGACAATACCAATCCAAAACCGTCTGATAAAACCAAAAAACAGCACTGGACACCAAAACAATTAGGTCCAGCGATCGTAGAACAGCAAGTTGAGGCGCAAATTGAATCAATCCAGCCTCACTCACCGGATATGGTTTAAATTCAAGAGGTAACAGACACACAGGATCTCTCAAGATTAAAAGTCATTGATGATTGTATATTGGGAGATCTCTCGGAGCCAACGATGTTCGTGTCTCATTCAGACAATGAATTAGATTTTCCGTTAGATGTTAGTCAGCTGGATGCGCAGGATAAGGATTTCTATGAAAATATAGCAAACATCATTGATGCCACATACGTTGATGCACACTCTCGTGATAACGTGGTTGTGGAAGCAACTGATCCACAACCTAGTCATGGGCCAAGGATATTGAGACGAAACCAAGCGGTACCCACCTCTCCTCGTTTGACCAGGTTACGTGTAGCACACCTCTGTAATTCTTTTGATGTATTATCTCAATGAAGATGTTATTGTGGAATGTCCGTGGTATACGCACATCACTACTCGTTTACTTTCATTTGTTCGATGACATAATTTACATATTTTTGTAGTCATAAAACCAAAACTTAGAGCTTCATCGCTATTATCATATCAATTACAATTGGGATCTTCAAAAGCAGTGTCAGTTTGTGATGATCAAATATGGTTTTTTTAAGGAATCAATTTTGGCCTTGGAAGCGGAATAGGCTAGCCACCAGAATTATTCTATCAAATATCGTTGGCTGGTGTCAGGAGATTGTTTTTGGTTGACAGCCGTATATGGACGCCATTCGATCTCAGCGAGGCGTATATTATAAGAAGATCTAAAACAATTCCACACAGCCATTATAGTGCCATGGTTAATAGGTGGCGATTTTAATGCCTTTCGCATGTTAGATGAGCATCGTGGTAGATCGCAACCATCATTGCGCACACTGCAGGATTTCAACGATTTTGTTAAGCACTGTGACTTGCAGGAAGTATTTTTTCAAGGTTCATTATTCACTTGGTCAGATGGACGAGGTCTAGGCCGTGTATGGCGTCGACTTGATCGTTTTTTGTGCTCTCCGTCTTTCTCTGATCTATTTCCCATAACACAAGTTTAGCATCTTACAAGGGCTACATCTGATCATGCTCCTCTACTGCTGACATGTGACACAGATGGTCCTAGAAATCCAGTAGTTTTTAGATATCTTGACGTTTGGACAACACACCTAGATTTGGACGCTTTTGTCATACATCATTAGCACTCATTCCCCACAGTTGGCGGAATGTAGGGATTTCATAATAAGCTGTGTCGTCTACGAAAAGAGTTAAAGCAATGGAATAAAGAGGTTTTTGGGAACATCTTTGATGCAGTATCTTAGCAGAGGCAGATGTTCAGTCAGCCAAAATAATGTATGACACGGACCCTACATAGAGTACACGATCACAATACCATCGCTGCATAGCGCAGTTGAAACTTGCTCAAAATTGTGCATTTCTCTTTTGGAAGCAGAAAGAAAATGTGAAGTGGTTTAAGGAGGGAGATGCAAATACTTCTTTTTATCATCAAAATAGTGAAAGAGAAGCATCCCCGGCAGCACATTTGTCGAATTTTGCAGCCTGATGGAACAGAGTGCGATCAAGCAACAGCTATAGAGACCGAAGCTATTCGCTACTTTTCACAGCTTTTTGCAGACTAGCCAGTGGTAGATTGTGACTATATTCTGCATTATATACCATCATTGATAACGTTAGAGGATAATCATATGCTGCAGGAGCTTCCCACACTAGCAGAAGTCAAGGAATCCGTGTGGGATCTAAATCCCACTAGCGCAGCAGGACCTGATGGCTATCCAGGATCGTTCTATAGGAGATTTTGACTTGTGATACAACATGATGTGCTCAAAGTGGTACAAGAATTTTATTTGGGAGTTATGATGCCAAAGCCAGTAGCGGCTGCCACAATTATCCTCATTCCTAAGGTTACTAATCCTCAAACATTTGCGGCTTTTCGTCCCATATACCTAACAAATTTTATCTCAAAGGTAATTACAAGATTGATAGCATCTCGATTGGGGAAGTTATTGCCTAAACTCATATCGCCAGAACAGGCAGGTTTCATGAAAGGCCGTGGTATCACAGAACAAATATTATTGGCACAAGAGATGGTCAATGTGATGGATAAATGCACAAGAGGAGGGCATGTCATGATTAAATTGGATATGGCTAAAGCATTCCATCGAGTTAGTTGGAGATACCTTGATTTGCTATTACAAAGGCTAGGCTTGGATGCGCGCCTAGTTCGAATCTTAATCAATAACTTGCATGCCACGCGCTGCTCTATCCTCCTAAATGGTAAACCGATAGGTTTCTTCCCCATTAGCCACGGGGTAAAGCAGGGCGATCCATTGTCACCACTATTATTCATATTATCTTCGGAAGGGTTCTCAAGAGGGATGAAATTATTAATGCGGACGGGCACAATCAAAGGCTTTACGGCAGGACGTGTGCCACGTGTTTCACATTTGGGATTTGCGGATGATTTGTTAGTCTCTTTAAATGGATCAGCCCGAAATTTGGGAAAATTTTGCCTATTTTTGGAAGCATATCAGAAGGCTTCTGGACAGCTGGTTAATTATAATAAAAGCCAATTTGTTGTGGGCTTGTGAGTCTCGGTTAATACTTCATTGGAAATTTTGGGCGTGCGGTCGACATCATTGCCCATTAAGTATCTTGGATCATATTTGTATAAGGGAATCAACAAATCCAAATATTGCACTCCTCTCCTCAACCACTTTGAGGCTAAATTTTCGTTTTGGTCGAACAAACTACTATCGATGGCGGGCAAGATAATACTCATCAAATATGTGCTAAATACGATTCCCACGCATCTCATTGCAAGTTCACACCTACCAAAAGGTGTGATTAATACTTTAAATCATAAAATGACAACTTTTATTTGGAAAGGTAGACATCATTGGCAGTCTTGACCTTCAATCTATCACGCAACGGAAGAGGGAGGATTAGGTTTCAAAATCTTTCATATGTTCAAAAAGATTATGATTGTCAACTGTGGTGGAAATATTTCCATTCAAATACATTATGGGCAGAATTCTGTAGGTGCAAATATGGACAACGTTCTTCTATTTATTCTCACATTTATGATTTGTCAACGCGGAAGAGATTGTGTAGCATTCATGATTTTATGGAGATGAATATTAGAAGGACGCATGATATCATTCATTGGGTGCCGGATGACAATGGCCAATTTTCCATTAAATCGGCCTACTCACTAATTGCGACAGATGGTCTTTCTATGGTTGAAACACGCTATATTTGGTGGAAAAATTCGCACCCAGGTCAAAAAATATTTCTATGGCGACTTTGGAATCGCTCCCTCCCAATGGTTAACAACATCCGCTATTGGTTGATGCCATATCCATCACAATGTGTTTTTTTGCTGCACGGATAATGATGATCAAGACCATGTATTTCTCCGATGCTCAAAAAATAGACCACTATGGATGGAAATGGAAGCTATTTTCTCTGGACCAATGACATTGTCTCGTACCATTATGGCTCATCTCTTTTGTTGGTGGCAAACATCAACTCAGACATTAATGATGGGACAGCTTAAAGAAATTGTTCCTTAGATTGTTGCTTGGGAAATATGGAAAGCATAAGCGGCTAGCAGATTTGGTGAAGAACATTTCGATTATGCGCGTTTATAGAGTAAGATCAAGATGGCTATATACACATGGTGTTCTGCCATGAATAGGAAAAAGTTTGCCACCTCAATCCCGCATCTAATAGACCTTCAGTTTTCTCTAATATTGCGCACTAAACGACTGAGAATTATCCACTGGCAGCTGCCACCGTCGGACAAACTGAAGTTAAATGTTGACGCCACCGTAGGACGAAAGCTAGCAGCAGTAGGAGCGGTTTTGAGAACGGATCAAGGACACATGCTTTCGGCTATATGTTTTTCACTACCATTGGTTGGTGTAGAGAAAATGGGGTTTGAGTGATTTCAAAATGTATGATTTAAATGTGCTTAAAAATGTGCATGACATAAATGTGCATGATATATTGCATATAACTTGCCTTATATAGTTCATATATAATGTTGTTGTACTAACGAGCCATGAAGCGTTAAAGCTTACATCAAATGGCAAACATTTGTTGTGTTTGTACTATTTTCAGGTGCCACCATTAATGAACTGAACTAGTTCATTAAGTGAAGTACTTAGTTAATTAAACTAAGTAGTTCATTCAAGGAAGCAACATTTGGACAAGGCATAAAGACAACAAGATTAAGAAAGGAAAGTCTCCTTCTCCTCCTCTCATCAAATATACACGCCATATATACACTTATATATATATATTTTCAAATTTGTTTTGAAAAAGACACGTACACATTTATTCCAACGTACTACCGACACGTTATATATTTTATGTACATACGTTAACATCACACCACCATACTTAACTCATATTTATGAGTATATTCAGGTCTGATATCATATGATATAATTCATGGTGATGACAAATTAAATACGACACGTTAAAAGGTTCTAAACCGAAAATTTTCGTATCGGGCGAATACTGAAACTTCGACGTGTCACGTACTTGCCATAGATAGATGTCCAGCCCCTACACTTCAAAAATACTCATAAATTTCATGGGTATGATGATAATTGCAGCCATAAAATCATTCCATGTTGGCACACACAAATCAGCCCACATTAATGCCAAATTGTGGAGATTACAATTTCAATTTTGTCACATGTATATGGCGCCACTTTAAGACCAGCCAAGTACTGAATATTAAAGTTTATATTATGTATATTACGTGTAACATAATGTATATAACATGTGCAAAAATTTTGAATTTAATTAGAGAAAAATTGGGTAATCGATAAACATCGAAAATTCGGTTTTCTACGTACACAACACATGGAACGTTTTTGGCACATCATACGACATGTATCTAGACACTTTTTAAATATGTCATTCATCTTAAAGTGTTCCAAAAAATTAAATTAAGGGCTGATTGGAATATACCATGTGTGTATTACTAAATGTGCACTATTTTACAAAGTTTGCAAAAATAAAATTCAGCACATGCACACATACATTGCAACGCCTATTCCAGCTGAAATGGAGCATATGTGGAGCCTTTTTGGTATATTTATTGGTCAAGAATCAATCATATAATATTGGTGACTTAAAGAAAGAAGCTACAAAAGGTAATGTTTCAAATTTTATCTCATTTGTAACACATGCTGAAAATTTCAGCATGTGGATAATAGGCTGGCCGAATTTCACCCATCATGAGGCTATATTTTGTATCTTGAAACATGTGATTAATTGGAAGACAAATTGGAATTAATTTGAATAAGATATGAAAGAGAAATTTTGTTATCTTGAATATCACACATGCTGAAATTTCAGCATGTGTATGAATGTATCTAGGCCGAATTTTGGCCATGTGATTGTCAAATTTTATTCCCAAAATTGATGAGAATATCGTCTACTAATTGGTGATTTATTTTTAAGAGTAAAATCAAGGAAATTTTGGCAACAATTTGAAATAAACATCCATGTATCACATGCTGAAATTTCAGCATGTCAAGTCTAGTGATGGCCGATTTTTTCACCATGTTTGGAGAAATATTGTCTTGCTTAATTTATGTGATGATCTTGGAAGTTATGGTAATTGTTTTATGGTGATTTTGGCACATGTTTTAAGTGGTATTCTCAGATTTTCCTAGTCATCAAGTGATGACAACATTCAACCAATCAATGAGTGCCAAGTAAGCAAGAGTTAAATGATCATCCAATGAGGAGGTGCCAAGTAAGCAAGATCATGTCACAATGATGCCACATATTCTCCCAAGGACTTAGAAGATAATTTTCAAGAGGAGAAGGACCTAGAGGGGGACGGCCATAATGTTAAAAAGGAAGGAAGAAGAGCAAAACAAGAACAAGAACAAGTCTTGCAAACCAAGTGATCAAAAAACGTCTAACTCTTCCTCTTCTACACTTCTTTCTTTCTTCTTTCTAAAAGCCTATTGTACTTACATTCATATACTTGAATAGGCTTATCTTAGACCACCACACATTCTTTATCTTTGTAAAAGATTGATCAAGGTGTGATCAATCTTCAATCTTACAAAGTGGTGGTGTTCGTGCACATTGTATTCATCATACAAGGTTTGTAAAGGGTTGGAGTTGGTGTGTAACTCCATCAACCCTGTGGTAAGGTTTATTTGTGTTGTGTAACTAGTGTGAACCGAGGAAGGTGTTCCTCGAAGACTGGAGTAGGTTGTTTATTACCGAACCAGTATAAAATTCTCGGTGTCATTTACTTTCAGCACTTATATTCTGTTTCAGCACTGTTTACTCTTTTTGATTACGTTCGTAAAAATAGTAAATGTTTTTCAAAAATTACAAAACTTTCCAGAATCATAGTCACATGTCTTAGGGTTAATTTGGCACAAGTTTCAACCTTTTGGACAAGTATAAGTCAACCAAACGTCCAAAGTTCTGAGACTAGTGCAGTCTGATTTTCAGGCTTGTAAAGGTTGATACTTTGATCGTATTTGACTAAGTTTACAAAAGAAGTTTTCAAAACTGTTTCAACCCATTTAAATATAACTTATAAGGGGTTAGTGGTTAAAATTTCAAAGCATTTGGAGTTGCGTACAAATAGGAATAAATTTTTCAGATCAGTCTACCGTATATGGCAGTTTCGTGCAATCTGACCACCAATGATTTTTCAAGGGGTTAGAGATTGAATTTAAATCGGAAATTTTTAGGAGCCACTCATAACATCTAAGGCTACGTTCTCTCAAAATTTCAGAATTTTTGAAGACCTACAACCTAGTTTTAAAAACGTTTTAAAAATGGTCCTGAAAACAGAAACTGTTTTCAGAAGTTGGATTTTTGGTTTAAAACAATTTTAAAAACCACATTTTCCGCACCCACTATTCAATCCCCCTTCTAGTGATGCCTTGCAGATCCTACAGTTGGGCCTCTAAGGGCGGAATTACTAGGCATGACATTTGCATTGATTCACTTTTCACAATAGTATAATAACATGGTATTGGAAACGGACTGCCAACCTATGATCACATTGTTGGCTGAATCTTGAACATTAACAGGCTGGTTGGCGGCGGATATTCAGCATGCAAGACAGTTCTTGAGACTAAACCAATTAACACTCCACTATTGTCCCCGAGAAGCCAATACAAGCTCTCATTGGCTAGCACGACATGGCTACAGAGCATCCGACGTCTCTTCATGAACTGCCGTGTGAAGTTCACGGAGCTCTAAGCACGGATCTTCAGCTGCCTGCTTTCTGATTTTGACAAATGTCTCACATTGTGTTGGCACTACATCTTTTACGTTGCCTGTGCTCATACCAGACACAGGCAATGCTGGTGCATTTCTTTTTCGTAAGTCCTCATTTTATGCATGCAAAAGTTCAAAACTTTACTTTATACGCATATAATTGTTTTACTATTCTGTTGGCTCTGTTATGGCGGATTCTACTTCAAACAAATACCACGCATGGCTGCAAGTGCACTCCGTCAAAATTGAGGGGCTCATTCCCGAAGCTACTTTTTCTTATACCCAGATGCCTGCTACAACTGTTGTCGCCTTGGTTCGAGCTGAGCCAAGACGGTTTGGGTATGGCATTTGTTCGAAAGTCATCTCTCCATTATATTATCATTGCATATCTAATATCAACTTCCTTTGCCTTTTCTGAGGTGCATGCCAAACTTGCTCCATCACGGTCACAAAGCTGGTATCATGCAGCAACCGGATCTCCAAATGAAGAATCTTGCGCCTATGTCTGTCATCAAAGAAGCTCTCAACTGTATTCATTTTTCTTTAGCTTTGGCCATTTCAACAGCCGTATAAATATGTACGCTTTTTCCTTCGCAAGGTTTTATCCACAAGGGTGGTTTTACTTGGCAAGGTTTTAATGTGGCATATCATATACGACTGGAGATTAGCCATGATTATTCATTGTTTCCTTTATTTTCATACAATGACGATTGTAATATGGTTTCCCTCCACCACAAGTGAGGCTTCTTAAATAAAACCATCGTGTTTATAAAAAAAATATAGGCATGTGATATGGATGAGTAAGGAGACTTTTCATTCCTCAATTTGTTGTCATCATGCCTTCTCCAAATATATCTCCAGTTAATGAAGTATTTAGTTCATTAACTTAAGTACTTCACTTAATGAACTAGTTTAGTTCATTAATAGTGGCACCTGAAAATAGTTCAAACACAACAAATGTTTGTCATTTGATGCAAGCTTTAACGCTTCATGGCTTGTTAGTACGTCAACAATATATATAAAGCATATAAGGCATGTGTATCACAAAAACGTGTCAAGTAATAAATTTATCATGCATTTTGAAAACTTGTACTATTTAAATCATGCACTTGTAAATCACTCAAACTCTTTTTCTCAACAATATCACCCTTTTGATGATTTACAAAATAACCTTAGCTCATGATTTAAATATAACCAGTCCCCCTCCAATCGAGCACAAATTCGAATTTTAAATTTTTAATCTCCCTTGAATTTTGCAATCATGCTCTTTCTCCCCCTTAAATCACTCTCTCTCCCCCTTAAATCATGCACTTTTTCTCCCCTTTATTTTGTAAATAATATCAAAAGTACATGTAAGAAAGAAATAGTAGTTGATAGTATATCAACAAAACTCATGCATTTCAAGTGCACTCTTAAGGGTTATTTATTCAACCCTTTGTAAATGTCCCTTTCGGTACCCAAATTTGGGAGACCTTCCTAGGTCTTCCAAAAGGTGAGAAAAGAGATGAAGACGCAATATAATAGACATTAGGTGGGAGTGCAATTGGCCTTGGGCCGAGAATTCTATTGTAACCATTGTATGTTTGTCGTCTTTGATAAGTTCTTGTGTTGGTCTGCATGGTGCGTGATCTAGATGCATTTTTGTTGAATGAATGTCATGTATGCATCAATGGTTTCTTTTCATATCTATATGGCACATAATTATATCTCGTATGATATGAAGAAGTGTGATGAGATGACATAGTGGGGATCTAGGCGTCTTCTTAGGCGCCACATATATCTTGGACGCATTTATTTTCTTAGATGGAATGAATTTGGTTGGTTTATTTATTATCTCGTTGTTCTCAACATATCCTAATCCATTTTTGTTGCTATCATGTTTTTGTGAAGAAATGATGCGATCTAGCATGTTTGTACCGGTGTCATATTGTTTCACCATTTTTTCTAGATCTATATTCCTTGATTTCAAATTTGAAATCTCGGATTTCATTTCATTGTTTTGTGTCGTTAATGATGAGACCTCTGATTTTACTGCATTGATTGCGCAAGACGACTCTTCTTTTGAATCATTTAATTGAGCAACAAGGTTTGTGTTAGATGATTCTAACAACTTCTTGTCTTCAATTAATCGTTTTTTCTTTTGCAAGAGTCTTAGAAAACTTATGCAACTCAAGATATTGACAGAATAAATCATCATAAGAAGGTTCAGAATCAGAATCAAGATCAGAAGATACCTCGTTTGATGCCTTAGATGTAAAGCATACTTGTCTCGTTTGTTCTTCGGTATCATCAGTCTCAGAGTAAGATGAATCACTCCAAGAAGAGGATTTGAAGGCTCATCTCCTTTGTTTAGGTTCTGAGACGAGTCTAATTTTTTTTCCGATCCTTGTCATGGTTCTTGTTCGTTTGTTTATCCTTGTTCGGGCAATCATATGACAAGTGTCCAAGTCTCCCACATTCATAGCACTTTATGTTTTCATTATTTTTATTTCTATGATTCTTAGATGAAGTAGGCTTATGTTTGTTTCTAATCGATTTTCTCATGATCTTTCTTAATCTTTTTAGCCAACGTGATTAGATCTTCATCATTAGAATATGTGTCACTATCATCTACGCGATCATAAGCGGTAGAGACGTATTCATTTGATTTAAACGCTATAGCCTAATCATGTTTAGAAGTAGATTCAGAATTTCTTAAAACGAGTTTGTTTTCATATACCTTCAATGATCCGATTAATTCCTCCATCTTTATTGATTTAGTGTCCTTACTTTCTTCGATTGCAATGACTTTTGAATCCCATTAAGATGTTAGTCAAGCGTAAGTCCATATCAACAATAGATTCATTTGGCTATAATTTAAAAGACTCAAGAGTGGACATAAGTATATTTATTTTAGACTCTTTGACTTGACTAATCCCTTTTTGTTTAATTTCTAGAATTCTCCACATCTCTTGAGCACTAGAGCAATTAGATACGTTCACTTTTACTTAGCTCGTTTGAAAGTAGTTGCATGGCTCTAGCATTCATGCTCAATTTCTTTTTGTCATCACTAGTATATTCTTGTTTCGGTTTTACGACCTCTAGTGTGACACAATCAATAGTAGATAACTTAGAAGGAACGAAAGGACCGTCTTCTATAATAGAGCACAAATAAATATCAATAGCCATAAAGAAAAGTTTCATTCTAAGTTTTCATTGTATAAAAGACACATCAAAAAGAGGAGGCCTTACGGTTGACATTCCTTCTTGCTCGGTTTTGTAACTAGTGGTTGCTATCTCACAAAGATCGTTGGATCCTCTTGTTGTGAGTGTTCCTGCGCTATGATGCCACTTGTAGGACCTGTATAGCACCACTAGAAGTGCAGCACCCCGCTCCCGAGCCTTAGTATCGGAAACAGTGCACCTGCTGTATCTCGCTTAGAAGAATACAAGGCGTCGAGTCAACTTTCTACATGTCCAAAAATACGTAGAAATTTTTTTCTCGCATAAATGAAATATAATAACGTTAAGTTTTATGATAACAAAAATCCTCAATACAGTAATGTACCGACTTCTGAAAAGAGTACTGGAATCTACAATCTATTATTTAATACAAGGTAGTGTCTGATGTAATCCCAATAAAATAATGACAGACAGCCGCAGGGTCTCTTCGTATCCTAGGTGCGACTGTCAGTCTGCCCATACTACCGTGTCAGCCCTGTCCTCAGCAAAGACATAGTCGTACGCTTCCTCGTGCTCACCTGGTTGGGGGAGTAGGGGTGAGTGACGAGAAATCACCCAGTAGGCACCTGCCTCCAACTAGTAAAGGACGAGCATACAAAAATGATATAATACATAGCGCATAACATGGTACCACATAAGCATATGAAAGAATGCGGAAACGTAATTCACTCCATATAAAGAATGTGCAACATCGTGACGCATGTCCTACTATGCATGTCACACGCAACAAAGTCATGTCACACAGAATGCCGATATCTCCACTATGCAATGCATGATCCCAAGACCTACTGAGTGGCTGTGGGTCGTACCCACCCATAGTCACCATCCTGAGTGTACTTGGCCCCACCACCATACACCATACTGAGCACTCGTGACCTGTACGTCACGACCCACCATAATCGAAATGCACATGCCATGAATGCAAAACACAATCGCCTGAGGCCCCTGGCCCATCCTCACCATCCTCTGACACCCAAATCTAGGTTCATTTAAAGATCGCCTGAGGCCTTCCGTGTTGTACCCTACCAAAAAGTCGTATAGTACTTGAAGACTCATATAAGTGAATTAATAAAGTGGTATCTTCCACGCGTCTTTCACTAAGTTTCCTTAGTGATTCTTTTATTTTAGGATGATAAGCAAACGATATAATCAATTCAAGTGTGAGTTAGGGACTACATGAAGTGGTCAATTCATTCCCAAAGGCTCAAGAAAATTCGGTCACAAGGCATATAAAGGGGCCTTAAAGGGGTTTTCCCCAAATTATAAGAGAGTTTAATCTTAAGGGCCTCCCTAAAATAAGCCCAAATGAAAATTAAGGAGTCGTAGGTAGTGGGCAATTTTTCCCAATTCTTGGAGAAAATTCCGCCCTAGCCCAAGGAGAATTGAGAATTTTCCTAATTTTGTTTTAAAACAAGAAAAATGGGAAATTATCAATTAATTAGGAGACATTTATCCACATATAAGAAAAGAAAATTAAGCATGGAAAAGGGGTCACCCAAGCCTAAGAAAATCGGCCCCCTATGGTTGACCAAGAAAGATTACCATGGTTACTTAATGTTACTACAAGGTTGAGGAAATAACTCTAGTTGGGTAAAATAACCAAGGTTGGCCATAAAGTAACTATAGTTGACATAAAGTAACTATAGTTGGCATAAAGTAAGTATAGTTGACATAAAGTAACTATAGTTGCCATAAAGTAACTATAGTTGACAAAAAGTAACTATAGTTGACATAAAGTAACTATAGTTGCCTTAAAGAAACCTTGGTTAGTGAAAAGAACCCAAGGTTAATTAGCTTGGAGAATCCCTCCCCTCCCAACATAACCCACGGCTGTTTCCTTAAGCCGAGGGGAAGAAAATCTTCCCCTAGCAATTTTAGAACACTTAGAATACTACTCCATCATCATCAAACTTTCGGCCATGATGAAGCTAGGAGTGTGTTACGACCCGAGATTCCGGGCTAGTGGAAATAATGAAAATAGAACACAAATGCGATGTTGATGAAATTTTGGTGGAATTTAAATTTTATTTAGAATTAATAAAGGCATCAATATTAAATATCGAGGTTAGAAACACTCAGAAAAATAACCGTAAGATAAGTTAACGGGTATAACGAGACTGGATGAGACTAGCTAATGACTGTATCAGACATACAAAGTATTTAAATAAATTAGTCGGTAGCAACATAAGTCGATAAATATAAATAAACCAAATAAAAATACCCGATACGATAACTTCAATACACACTTTTATCACATTTTATTCCAAGACATATCAATAAAGGACAAATCCCTTCCCTCTTCCCTACCCCATGGCCGCCCCTCCCCATCTAAAGTCTTACAACCTTTTTCTTTTGTCCCATTCACATGCTACTACTCTATTTTCAAGAAATACCCCACATTCTTTATATTTTCTTTTCCATTTTCCCCAATTTAACAAAGAAAGTTTATTCTTCTTCCCCACCATACTACTACTTTTGGCTATATACCCAAAAGAAGGAAGACAAATGATATTTTATCCCATTATTTATTCCACTTGCTTTCATTCTCTCACTTTCTCTACACCATTTCAATTATTCCTCACTTCCCTATTTCCTTTTCATCCATTCAACCGAAAATTTTAAGGGAGAGAACCTTTCTCTCTCACCTTCTATTATTATCTCCATTGCACTACATCTTCTATCTTCAACTCCTCCATTCTACCTTCATTTTCGGCCATACTTACAAGAAGCAAGAAGATGATTTCTTCTTCATCTCAAACCACATAACAACTCCTACACCAAGTTTTAAACAACACTCCATCAACTAAGAAAGATTCAAGAAGGTTGTAGCATGTAGAATCAAAAGCAAGTAAGGTAAGAATTTTATGAAGTTTAAGTTTGATTCTTCCATATAATTAGTTTCATAAGTTGTACACTAACTCTCGTTTTTGGGCATCATAATCGTATACACCAAGGAGAAGGAGGAGAAATGTGTTCTTCAAATCCAAGTGAAGGAATCACCATCTAAGAGTAAGAAAGTAAATCAAGGCAAGTATTCTTCCTAGATCCTACATGGTTTTACAAATATTAAGTATTTATGTTCATATCAAAGTTGGATCATCATGTAGTATGTTCAAGATTCTCTTCTCAAGAAAGTATAGATCTATATTTGAATAATAAGTATATACATATATACACTATATACACACGCACACTAGATACATATATATACACTATATATAAACACGCATATACATATACATATTATAAAGTATGTATGTTGATAGATATTTATATATGTATAAGTGTATAGATCTACATATATGTATGTATAGATGTATAGATCTATATATGTACATAAACAGATCTACACATATATGTTTATATATATATGTATAAACGTGTAGAGATATACATATATATGCGGTTTTATATCAATACATATGTGTATATACAGTTTTGATTGTATTAATGTGTGTATATATATACGGTTGTAGATGGATATATATACACATAGATTTTATATATAAGTATGTGTAGATGTATAGATAAATATATATATATATGGTTCTATATATATGTTTATAGATGTTTAGATTGCATATATGTATATACGTTTGGGAGTATGTATAATTGTATATACATATGACTATTGTATAATATATCATAAAATGATTTTATACATGAATAAACAGATATTTATCTTGGATAGTTTGTAAATATATATAATATATATATTTCGGCCATAAGGCCATTTTAAAGTTAAAATATGTTGTTACATATTCTATGTATACATATATGTATAATATATATGATAGGATATGACAATGAATAAGTTTTGGATATTACATAATATATCACAAAATGACTTATATATGTATATTTTATATACATATAGGTTCGGCCTTTAGGCCTTAGTGACAAAGATAATTTCATCATATTTTATAAGTATATATGTATATATGATGAATATGTTAAGTTATGAAAGTAAGTTAAGTATGTAAATTGAAAATGAATAAGTTTTGGATATTATATAATATAGCATAAAATGATTTATATATATATATATATACCATGTATATATATTCGGCTTTTAGGCTTGGTGACAAAATGATTTTATTATATTTTTACGCAAATACATATGTAGATATATGATGATTATGTTAAGTTACGAGAGTAGGCTAAGTATGTAATTTATGTATTATGTTATGAAAAGTATGAAACATAAATAGTTCATATTTATGTGTGTGTAAGTATAAGATTACTAACTTTTACAATGTATGTATATGATATGTTACATGTTATGTATACTAACATAATAGCTTATGGTAAGATGTAAGTCATGAAATCTTAGATGAAATGGTAAGATAATTAGAAAGTTTCATGTTGTAAGCATTTAAGTTATGAATTATGATATGCATGTATGGAATAGATGCTACCAAATTATTGTGTGATGATAATAGGAAAAAGGGGGCTGTTTTAGTATGATGGCCGAATGGTACTTATTTGTAGGTGAAAATGGTATTTTGTTTAAGTTGTGATATGTAGAAGGAAATTAAGTGAGTGATGTTACTAGTGATAGTATGACAAGATACCCGTATTTGACCGAGTCTCACGTTGCATGAAAACAAGATTTGCAAAGTTATGTTGTCACATCTCATGTTTTTTTAAAAGTTCATATGCATAGGAATAATAAACACGAGACGAATGATTCCGATGAGACACGATATGTTATGTTATGTTCATGATCATGATTATGTTATGTTATGTTGAAGCGCTGTCCTGACATCGGGACCGGAGTGGTAGATGTCAGGGGCCCATGTTTACGTTATGGCTGAGTGTAACACCGGGTTTGGGACACAGGATCTCAGTCATAATGCGTCACCGTTAGCACATGTACCTATGTTCATATGTTATGTTGTACATGTACTATATGGGGAATCATTCGGTATGTCGTGCGTTATTATTCTTATGAAAAGTGCTATAGCCAATGATGTAAATGTTATGTCTGCATGTTATGAAAAAGTCATGTTATGCAAGTTATGAATATGTCATGTTATGCAAGTTATGAAAATCATGTCATGATTACGAAAAGTCATGTTTACGAAAAGTCATGTTTTATGCATCACGTCATGACCATGTCACCTTAGGGTTATGATTAAGAATTCTTTAAGTATATGATAGCACTACAGTGGACAATGTAGTGTTAAGCATGAGAATGTAGTACATGTAAGATATGCAAAGATGGTATAAGTTATGGATTAGAAGCTAAATATGGATATAGTATGATGTTATGGATGAAGCAGAATGAGATGCTGCTATGCTATGTATGCTTTGAAATCTTCTTAATTTATCTGCTTCCAGTTTACAGCAGTATACAGATATGATATGATACTTTACTTGTTAGAAAGGAGACGTGCTTATTATATTCAAAATTTATGGTTATTATGTTTTGTCACCCCGTCTCCCCATGTATGATCCACATGTCGTATCTGGTAAGACTACTTGCTGAGCGATTAAAAGTCGGTGGCTATCGCTCATACTTGCCTCATTTATAATTTTCCAGATAACAGGTATCAATATACAAGTTTGTTGAAGACATGCTAGATAGACCATTGGTAACGAAGAGCATACTGAGAGATTATTTCGAAGGCAAGTTTCGGATCATGATGTATGATATATGATTTCAGTATTCTGTATATGATGATTGTACAGTTTATGATGTAGTACAGTGCATGTCGATGAAGATTTGTTTATGTTATGTTGCTTCCGCTTATCGATTCATTATTCCTGTCGACATGTACATGTATAGTATCGACGCTTTGTACTCTATGGAGTAGAGTACGACGGGTGCACTGAGCCGGAACCCTGGTTTCGGGCGGGGCGCTACAGAGTGTGAGATCATTTTCATCTTCAAGCCTTGAAGAACCCATCTAGTGGTCACTAGGTGAAATTCTTTCAAGCTACTTAGGAGAAGCTAACATCTTGGTGGTTAGAATCCATCTCAAGCTCCATTCAAGCTTCATTTTGTTGGAGGAAACTTCAATCCATTGCAAACAAGGCTCAAGCTTATGAAAAGCTCTAAGGTTCAAAGAGGCAAGTATACTCTAGCCAATCTTGCCTTATTTGTGAAGTGCATGCTTGAATGACTAGCCATTTTTAAGTTATGAATTTTAGTTGGAGATTCTAAGAACAAGACATGAACGTAGTTGAAGTAAAGAAAAGTGTTGGTATGAAAAGTGACATGTTCTATGCGTAAATGTCAAGACTGTTGGTATGAGTCACGTATAGCTTAAAATGAGTTATGAGACTTGAAATAACTATGTTTAAATGTGTATTTGATGTATAGTAAGTCATATTAATAAATGAAGTTGGTTGAAGGATGCTTGAACAATAAAAAGTTGAAGAAGTGCTGAAACTACTGGAGCTGGCAGATTTGTATTGCTGATTGTGTGACTTGAGAACGAACCTTAGAAGTGTTCTATTAAGATAAATTTTGACATGACACTATATCTGTGTGTGTAGTACAAGTGAGAGTTGGAATTGCAGTAAAAAGAGTTATGGTTTATTTTTAATAAATCTTTTGGTAAAACTGCTCAAGAAGAAATTACTGGAACTGGGCAGAACAGTATGACGTTTTGCATGACCTGAAAATGAATCTTAGGAGTATTCAAATTGGCTAATTTTTGGTGGGATGTTAGCCTCATATGTATATGAAATGTGTGAGTTAGAATTTCAATAAAAGGAGTTGTGGTTTATCTTTAATGAAGCTTTTAGTAAGAAGTGGTGAAACAGAAGTACTGGAACTGGACAGATTTATGTGTTATGTTGAACAACCTGAACATGAATCTTAGGAGTATTCAAATTGGCTAATTGTTGGTATGGTGATAGCTTTATGTGTATGTGAAATGTGAGAGGTGTAATTTTGATGAAAGGAGTTGTGAATTATTATTAATGAAAGGAGTTGTATTCAAATTGGCTAACATAGTTGCTGGAACAGGACAGTTTTGAGTAGTAAGTTGTGTGGCTTGAAAATGCACCTTAGGAATATGCAAATGAGCGGATTTTTGGTAGGATGATAGTTTAATGTGTTTATGACATCTGTAAGTTGGAATTTTGATAAAAGGGGTTGTGGTTTGGTCACAATTGATTTCGTGATACAACTGGTCAATCCAGTCTCTGCATGTACCCAATTTGGGAAAGTAATTAGATGACCCCTTTAAACTTATTGAATTGCCTTGGAAATTTTATGATAATTACATAGGGAATAGATGTGCATGTTCATGTAAAGAAACCAGCCTAAAACCACCATTTTGATGGTTAATAACTGAGTTGAAGTTAGTGGTACAAAAATGGAAAAAAGGATAGTTTAATGTCTTAAGTTGTAAGGCTTCGATCTTGATCATTTAGGCTTGAATGTGATGTTTAACCTTATGAATGTTGTTCCTTGGTGAATTAGCTATGTTTTCCGGGTAATGGATCAAAATGAATAAGGTTTTATGACCCACAAAACTGAGGTAAGACGGTACTGCCTTGCTGATTTCAGCAGTGCTTTTGATGATAGTATGATGTTTTGAGGTCGTTAGACATTTCGGAACGTTATGAAATTTTTGTAGCATGTATCTAAGCCTTCATTATGCATATGTATGGCATGGGTTTATGAATATGAGCACAAATTGATGAGCACGAGGCTGTATGAACAGAATGTGAGTTTAAAAGACAAGTTTGTGCATGCATGTTATGATGTATTTGTTCACGAGTCGCATAATGCATGTCATACATTTGCATCATCGTCACGTACATGATTTAAAGCATGTCTTTTATGAGAAAGAAAGATGAAAAGCGTTTTCAAAAGATGATTTTTGAAAAGAATGATTCCCCACCGGTACCGTGTGTGAGTATGAACTTGACCAGTATGAACCCGCTCAGATCCGGGTTAAGTGATATGACAGTATGACCGTGCAGGCCCGGAAAATAATAGGCCTGATGATGATGATAATGATGATGACCGTGCAGGCCGGATAAATAATAGGCCTGATGATGATGATGATGATGACCGTGCGGGTCCGGAAAAGAATAGACCCGGCAAGTATGATGACGTTACCGTTCCGAATCCGGGAACAATAGATTCGAAGGGGAGAAGTTACCGCCTCAGATCCGGGAGGATAGATCTGAACACTCTATTGTTTTATGATGATGATGATTTGAAAGAAAAGCATGAAAAGATCATATTCTCATTTTTATCATGATGCATCACACGTACATATGCATGCATGTTACATTCAGTAAGTCATTGTGTAGTGACACATGATACTTAGACTAAGTTGTGGTGACCTCGTAGACCCTAAGTATGACTTCCCTAAGTGATGACTCTTGTTATGTTATGAATTGATGCGAGGTACAGACTTTTATTGTTATGCTCATTAAGTAACGATTTTATTTAAGTTATGATTTTGACGCATTAAGTGATGATCCCTATTGGGTATTGGATGGAGGGCATTATGCGCTACTTTTGCACATTCATTTGCATTGCATATGGTCATGAGCATGATATTGAGTCTAATTGCACTAGGCTGTGTTTTTACTTGCTTCGTGACTAAGTTATGATTCTATTGCCTTAACGGCTATTGATTGAAGGGATGAGATGCTAGCCAAATGTTAGAGGTAATGTTACATAGGTTTGATCCTCCTATCTCTCGTTACCTAAGTTATGATTTCACTACTGTTGATATGTAAGCTGTGATCTTATTCATGACCTTTAGGCCAAGTTGTTTTGAATTGGTAGCTCCTAGGTTATGATCTTTATTGAGAGATGACCTTTTTGTATGGCATGATCTTTATTGAATGATGATCCTTTCTTAAGCTATGGTCTCTGTTAAGTTTTAATCTCTGTTAAGCTATGACCTTGGATATACCTTGTGTTGACTTCTTACGGGTGTTTAATGGAAGGGCAGGTATGTTCTAAACCGAATTTTGGGGTTCGGTTCTTGTATGTACTCTCCAGTTAATGCATGATTGTTTATGGTGTACTTGCTGGTGACTTTGTCACTCACCCCCTATTTTTCCTCCCAGAGGTTGCAGGGAACAAGGTAGAATGGATTGAGGATGAGCCTAGAGCCCCTACCCGTGAGTGCAGCAAAGGATGGGCAGATTAGGAGACGTGACTTGACGATTATGACTGATGACTGATTATGTAGTTGTGATGGGAAACATCTACTTTTGAGAGTTCGATACTTTGATTTAGGTTGTAAAACAAAGAATGATCTAGTGGATTTTTTAATTTAAAGTTTTAAATTCTGCCACGGTTTCGCATACTTATCTGCGTGTAAGCGCGGAAATCCATGCATTATACCATGGATCATGATACGTATGAGACGACGCCTAGTACTCTCCTTAGTGAAGTACGGCGGGTGCACCGACTCCGGTGGGGCCGGGGTGCAGGGCGCCATATTCTGGCCCATCCTCACCATCCTCCAGCACTCAAATCTAGGTTCATTTATTATCCGAGTAATGATTTAACGTTGTTTGGCATCAAATCCATTTTTCTATGGCTTGTATACATTTATCGTGCATCTTTTATATTTTTCATCATTTTTTTCATATTTATTTCTATTTATTACCTAATTATCCAAACTAAATAAATTATCTTGATTACTGAAATTTAATAAAAATAATTTAATTTTAGTATTTTATAATTTCTAAAAATTATTTATAATTTTTTGACATTTGTTTGTATTTTTTCTATAATTATTGTTATTTTTAATCAATTAAATAACAATTATACAAATTCCAGAAATTCAGAATTCATTTAGATTATTAAAATTGTAAGGGCCGGCCTGTTATCCGCCAGCCCTGTAGCGCCTGTATAGGCCCGGGTTGCCAAAGGCAGGGCTGCACGTGAATGTTTTTTTACTGGTTGCGTTAATTGGCCCGACATCAGCTGCCCCGGTCTGTTGGCCATTCGGCCCAGTCTGCTAAGCCGCCTACCTTTTTTTATATAAAATAGCTAAATTGGCTGGACATGCAGCCACCATCCAGCGGCCCATTAAGGGGCTGGCCTGGTCTGCGCTTGCAGGCCGGCCCTAAAGATGTTATTTTTTATTTAATTTGTATATTGCATCCAGCAATGCATAGGAGGGGAATGCGACCTCACGTGAGCACGTGAAGACCACGCGCGGCCACTCTGGCGGCGTGTGAGGCGCACCTCTGGCATCCGACGCCCCTTTTCGTTCCCGATCTACATTTTCACCTATTTCCAGTCTATGGGAACCTGATCTAAGGCCAAAACAACAACTAAAAACCCTAAACAAACTAAGGGTGTGCTATTTTGATTATCAAATTTTTCCCTAAAATCAAATCACATGCACGCAGTACCATACAAATACACGCAACACCATATACACATCCCAGAGTCTTCAAAACTTCATGATTTTCACAGATAAACCACATGCAATGAAATTCAACATTTAAAACAACAAAATCATATAAAATACCACTAAGGCATGCTTGGATTCTACCAATTGGAGGGGGAAAAGAGAACCTACCTGGTTGCGGACAATTACACGGTTATACGAATATCAAATAGATTGGAATCCCTTGCTTTTCCCTTCCTCTTCTTTTCTCTTTTTTCTCCTCCCTTCCTCTATTTTCTTTCTCCTCTCTTTCTTCCCCTTGCAGCCACTGTCCTTCTCCCCTTCTTGCGTTCTCAAACTTTTTTTTAATATTTGTTTCTTTTGCCCTCAATCTCCAACAAATGGATAGGCTGAGGGGTTTTTAATTGCCTCATGGGTAGGGCGGTAATTATGGAGGTGGTTTAGGGGTTATATCAGGTAGTTTTAATTATTAATTATCTTATCACTTTTTTTTATTATTTTTAAAAAACTAAATACCAACAACTTAACGATCAATCCCCCTCCCTTATCCCCTATTCTTGGCAGGTACTTCACCCACTCACTCCATGACTATTTTTTCTTTTAATTCATTGTTATTTGCTATTTGTTCATTTCTTTATCATTTTTTATTTAATTATTTTAATCCTTTATCCCACGGCACCACTTTTTTAGCTTTGATATATTTTATTTATTTATATTATTCCGTTTTCCGATTTATAACATCCTATCCTCCTTACAAAAAGTTTCGTCCTTGAAACTTGACGTATCTTATCGAAGAGGTACGACTATCTCTTGCGTATCTGCTCCTCGAGCTCCGAAGTCGCCTCGCGCTCTGTATGGTTGCTCCACTATACCTTGACATAAGGGATGATTCTGCTTCTCAGCTCTTGGTCTTTGTGGTCTATGATCCGAATAGAGGTCTCCTCATACAATGCATCCGATCGGATCCTTAATGGATGTGCATCTAGCATATGACTCGGATCCGGAACATATCTCTTCAGCTGAGAAAATGGAACACACAATGCACCTGAGCCAATGCGGGGGGTAACACCTATCGGTAAGCCAATGTACTAAACTTATCGAGCATCTCGTATGGTCCAATGTAACTTGCATCAGCTTACCCTTCAAGCCAAATCGTGCAACCCCCTTCATGGGCGATACTTTCAAGTGAACCTTCTCGCCCATGGCAAACTCTAAGGAACACCTCTTCGAATCCGCGTAACTCTTACTTCTATCTTGAACAATCTTGAGCCTATCACGGATCAACTACACTTTCTCTTGTAGGATCTGTAAGGCACCACTAGAAGGGGGGGTTGAATAGGTGGTGCAGAAAGTGTGGGTTTTAAAATTTGTTTAAACCTAAACACCTTAACTTCTGAAAACAGTTTCTGTTTTCAAGATCAGTTTTAAAACGTTTTTCAAACCAGGTTAGAGGTCTCCAAAAATTCTGAAATTTTGAGAGAACTTAGCATCAGATGTTATGAGGGTCCCCTATAAATTTCAAATTAAAATTCAACCTTTAACCCCTTCAAAAACAGTTGGTACTCAGATTGCTCGAATCTGCCAAAAACGGTAGATGGTTTTGAAAAATTTATTCCTATTTGTGTGAACGTCCAAAAGCTCTAAAAATATAACCACTAACTCCTTATATACTATATTTAAACGGGTTGAAACAGTTTTGCAAAATGCTTTTGGGAAGTAGATCAACTATAATCAAAGTCTCAACCTTTGCAAGTCTGAAAATCAGACTGCACTAGTCTCAGAACTTTTGATGTTTGATCGACTTATACTTATCCAAAAGGGTTGAAACTTGTGCCAAATTAACCCTAGAACGTGTGAGTATATTTCTGAAAATTGTTTTGTGATTTTTGAAAATCGTTTACTATTTTTGCGAATGCGAACAAGAAGTATAAACTGTGTAGTAACTGAAAAGTAAATGCTGAAAGTAAATTGCACCAAGATTTTTATACTGGTTCGGTTATAAACAACCTACTCCAGTCTTCAAGGAACACTTTCCTTGGTTCACACTAATCACACACACAACACACCTTACCACAGGGTTGATAGAGTTACACCTAACTCCAACCCTTTACAAACCTGGTATGGCTAATACAATTTGCACGAACACCACCACTTCGCAAGAATGAAGATTGATCACGCATTGATCAATCTTTTACAAAGATATATAATGAGTGGTGGTTGTAGAGAAAAAGGGGTTTGAGTGATTTTCAAATACATGATTTAAATGTGCACAAAAACGAGCATAAGATAAAACATGCATGATATAAGCAAACGTGTGCATGATATTGCTTAGTACTTGCCTTATTTAGCTCATATATAATGTTGCCGTGCTAACGAGCCATGAAGCATTAAAGCTTACATCATATGGCAAACATTTGTTGTGTATATACTATTTTCAGGTGCCACTATTAATGAACTAAACTAGTTCATTAAGTGAAGCACTTAGTTTATTAAACTAAGTAGTTCATTAAAGGAAGCCACATTTGGAAAAGACACAAAGGCAACAAAGCTAAGGAAGGAAAGTTTTCTCCTCCTCCCCTCTTAATTATACACGCCTATATACATATATATACATATATTTTCAGATTTTTTGAAAAAGGCACATACACATGTATTCCAACGTACTACCGACACGTTATATATTTTACGTACGTACGTTAACGTCACACCACTATACTTAACTCATATTTATGAGTATATTCAGGTCTTATATCATATGATATAAGATATGGTGATGACAAATCAAATACGACACGATAAAAGGTTCTAAACCAAAATTTGTCGTATCGGGCGAATACCGAAACTTCGCCAACGTGTCACGTACTTGCCATAAATAAATGGCCAGTCCATATACATCAAAATATGATGTAAATTTCGTTCACATGACATAATAATCAGCCAAAAATACTTTCCATGTTGGCACACACAAATTACTCCACATTAAGGCCAAAATGTGAAAATTCCAAGTTTAATTTTTGTCACATGTTAATGGTACCACTTTAAACCAGCCAAGTGCTGAGATTTAAAGTATATATTATATATATTATGTATAATATAATATATATAGCATGTGCAAAATTTGGAATTTAAATTAGAGAAAAATCGGGTAATCGATAAATATCGAAAATTTGGTTTTCTACGCACATAACATGGACCGTTTTTCTTGTACATCATGTGACACGTATCTAGACACTTTTTACATATGATATACATCTTAAAGTGTTCTAGAAAATTAAATTAAGGGCTGATTGGAATATTACATGTGTGTATTATTAAATGTGCACTATTTTACAAAGTTAACAAAAATAAATTTCAGCACATGTATACACATCATATAACGTCACATACAGCTGATTTGGAGCATATGTGGAGCTTTGTTGGCATATTGATTGGTCAAGGATCAACTATACATTGTTGGTGAATTGAAGAGAAAAGCTACAAATGGTAAGAATTCAACATATATCTCTCTTATGTCACATGCTGAAAATTTCAGCATACTAAACTTGAGCTGGCCGATTTTTAGGTCTTAAATGGGACATATTTTGTCATCTTTTATTAGGTGATTGATTAGAATAAGGTATGGTAAGGTTTTGAATAATGTTTAAACAAATAAATGGTGATATTTCACATATCACACATGCTGAAAATTTTTCAGCATGTGTACATGGTGTGGCCGAATTTTAGTGCTTATTTGTGTCCAAGTTCATCTCTTAATTGGTAGCAATGTTTACCATAAATTGTTGATTCATTTTTATGATGAAAAATAAAAGAATAATTGGTATTATTTTGAAAGAAAAGGAAGGATGCACATGCTGAAAATTAAGCATGGCAATGTGACTTAATGGCCGAAATTTTCATAGGATTTGGAAGACTTTCTTTGTCTTGCAATTTATGGTGTATTTCTTAAATTATGGAATGATTTTGTGATTGATTTTTGGCACATGTTAAAGTGTATATCTCAGATTTTTTCCATGTCATCATGATGACAATGTTGAACCAATAAGGAGGTGCCAAGTAAGCGAAGACTAAATGATCATCCAATAAGAAGATGCCAAGTAAGCAAGGCCTTGTCACAATGATGTCTTACACTCTCTCAAGGACTTAAAAGATAATTTTCAAGAGGGGAAGGCAGCCAAGGGGGGACGGCCTGCACCATTAAAATAGAGAGAAGAAGAGCAAAACAAGAACAAGAACAAGAGTTGCAAAATCAAAGATCAAAAGTGTTCTAGCCTTCTTCTTCTACATTTTCTTTCTTTCTCTCTTCTTGTAAAGCCTGGTGTTTTCATATCTTTCAATCTTGAATAGGCTTGAGATAAACCACCATTCATATATCTTTGTAAAAGATTGATCAAGGTGTGATCAATCTTCATTCTTGCGAGGTGGTGGTGTTCGTGTAAATTGTACTTGTCATACAAGGTGTGTAAAGGGTTGGAGTTAAGGTGTAACTCTATCAACCCTGCGGTAAGGTGTACTGCGTGTGTGTGATTAGTTTGAACCAAGGAAGGTGTTCCTTGAAGACTGGAGTAGGTTGTTTATAACCGAACCAGTATAAAATTCTTGGTGCAATTTACTTTCAGCATTTACTTTTCAGTTACTGCACTGTTTATCCTTTTTGATCACGCTCGTAAAAGTAGTAAAAGGATTTCAAAAATTACGAAACTTTCAGAAAACATAGACACACGTGTTAAGGTTCTTTTGACGCAAGTTTCAACCCTTTTGGACAAGTATAAGTCATTCAAACATCCAAAGATCTGAGACTAGTGCAGTCTGATTTTCAGGCTTGCAAAGGTTGAGACTTTGATCATATTTGACTAACTTCCCAAAAGAATTTTCCAAAAATGTTTCAACCCATTTAAATATTGTATATAAGGAGTTAGTGGTCAAATTTGCAGAGCATTTGGACGTTCACACAAATAGGAATTAATTTTTCAAAACCATCTACCGTTTCTGGCAGATTTGCACAATCTGAGTATCAACGGTTTTTGAAGGGGTTAAAGGTTGAATTTTAATTTAAAATTTTTAGGAAACCCTCATAACATCTGAGGCTAAGTTCTCTCAAAATTTCATAATTTTTGGAGACATCTAACCTGCTTTTAAAAACGTTTTAAAACTGGTCCTGAAAACAGAATCTATTTTTAGAAGGTTAATTGTTCAAGGTTAAAGAAATTTTAAAAACCACACTTTCTGCACCACCTATTCAAACCCCCCCTTCTAGTGGTGCCTTTTAGATCCTACAGTGGTCTATATCAAGCCTATTCAAGATTGAAAGATATGAATACAATAGGCTTACAAGAAGAGAGAAAGAAAGAGAATGTAGAAGAAGAAGAGCTAGGCTTTTTGATCACTTTGATTTGCAATGCTTGTGCTTGTCTTGTTTTTGCTCCTCCTCTTTCCTTTTAATGTACATGGCCGTCCACCTATAGGTCCCTCACCCTCTTTAAAATTATCTTTTAAGTCCTTGGGAGGATGTAACACATCATTGTGACATGGTCTTGCTTACTTGGCATCTTCTTATTGGATGATCATTTAGGCTTCGCTTACTTGGCACCTTCTTATTGGTTCAATGTTGTCATCATTGATGACTTGGAAAAATCTGAGAATTACACTTAAACATGTGCCAAAATCATCACAAAATAATTTCCATAAACCATAAGATATATCACATAAATTGCAAGACAAAAATCCCTCCCTTGCTAAGGCAAAAAATCGGCCATGATGTAACATTGCCATGCTGAATTTTCAGCATGTGAATCATTCCATTTCATTCAAAATAATGCCAAATTTACTTTGATTTTTCTTTAAAAAAATGAATCACCAATTGATGGTAATTATTCCTATCACATGAGAAATGAATATGGACACTTTTAAGACCAATAATTCGGCCACTCTATGTCTCACACATGCTGAAAAAAATTTCAACATGTGTGATATGTAGAATATCGCACTTTATTAATTTAGATAATATTCAAATCATTTCCATTTCTTCTTCCAATCAATCACACAATAAAAGATGATGAAATATATCTCATTCAAGTCAAAAAAATTGGCCAGCTTGTTTAGCATGCTGAAATTTTCAGCATGTGATATAAGAGAGACAAATTTTGAATTATTACCATTTGTAGCTTCTCTCTTTAATTCACCAACATTTTATGATTGATCCTTGACCAATAAATATGCCAACAAGGCTCCAAATAAGCTCCATCTCAGCTGTAGGTGGCGTTGGATATGTATGTGCATGTGCGGAAATTTATTTTTGCTAACTTTGTAAAATAATGCACATTTAATAATACACACATGTTAAATGTCAATCAGCCCTTAATTTAATTTTCTAGAACACTTTAAGATGTATAACATATGTAAAAAGTGTCTATATACGTGTCACATGATGTACCAAAAACGTTCCATGTGTTGTGTGCGTAGAAAACCGAATTTTCGATATTTATCGATTACCCGATTTTTCTCTAATTTAAATTCCAACTTTTGCACATGTTATATATATTATGTTATACATAATATATATAATATATACTTTAAATCTCAGCACTTGGCTGGTCTAAAGTGGTACCATTCACATGTGACAAAATTAAACTTGGAATCTTCACATTTTGGCCTTAATGTGGGGTGATTTGTGTGTGACAACATGGAAAGTATTTTTGGCTGAATTTTTTATGTAACCTACGAAATGTTTATGGAATTTTGAAGTATAGGGGCTGGCCATTTATTTATGGCAAGTACGTGACACGTTGGCAAAGTTTCGGTATTCGCCCGATACGACAATTTTCGGTTTAGTACCTTTTATCGTGTCGTATTTGATTTGTCATCACCATATCTTATATCATATGATATAAGACCTGAATATACTCATAAATATGAGTTAAGTATAGTGGTGTGACGTTAACGTACGTACGTAAAATATATAACGTGTCGGTAGTATGTTGGAATACATGTGTATGTGTCTTTTTCAAAAAATCTGAAAATATATGTAATATATGTGTATATGGCGTGTCACATTAAAGAGGGGAGGATGAGAAAACTTTAATTCCTTAGCTTTGTTGCCTTTGAGCCTTTTCCAAATGTGGCTTCCTTTAATGAACTTCTTAGTTTAATAAACTAAGTACTTCACTTAATGAACTCGTTTAGTTCATTAATGGTGGCACCTGAAAATAGTATAAACACAACAAATGTTTGCCATATGATGTAAGCTTTAAGCTTCATGGCTCGTTAGTCCGGCAACATTATATATAAGCTAAATAAGGCAAATAATAGCAAAGTATCATGCATATATGTACACGTGTGTATATATATATCATACATTTAAGTCACTTATTTTGAAATTACTCAAACCCCCTTTTCTCTACAATCTCCCCCTTTTGATGATTTTCAAAATAACTTATGCACATGATTTAAATGCTATCGCTCCCCCTTGAAACATGCACAAATTTGAAATTTGAATTTCAAATTTCAAATCCGGCTTCCCCTTGATTTGTGCAATTAGTATCAATTAGTCTCTCTCTCCCCCTTAAATCATGCTTTTCTCTCCCCTTTTATTTTGGAAAGTAAATCAAAAGATTCCTGTCAACAAGGAAAGAAAATCAAATCACGTCAAATCAAATCATATCAACGGGAATCATGCCTAATTTAGAACGAAGAGATTCATACGTGGCTTGATTTAAGGCTTTTGTAAAGATATCTGCTACTTGTGCTTCTGTGCGTACGTGATCTTTGACAATATCACCATTGTTTACGTGATCACGAAGAAAGTGATAGCGTACTTCTATATGCTTAGCCTTAGAATGTAACACGGGGTTCTTAGACAAATTTATGGCACTCATACTATCACAATATATAGGAATTTTATTTACGGTAATTCCAAAGTCCAAAAGTTGTTGTTTTATCCACAATAATTGTGTGCAACAAAGGCTAAGGGCCATGTACTCAGTCTCAGTAGTGGACAAAGCAACGCTTGCTTGCTTTTTGGAAAACCATGAAATGAGTGAATTTCCTATAAATTGGAAAGTTCCACTCGTGCTTTTTCTATCTATTTTGCAGCCACCATAATCTGCATTGGTGTAAGCATGTAAGTTAAATGTAGAATCCTTATCGTACCAAATTCCTAAGGTGGGCGTGTGCTTAATATAGCGGAATATTCTTTTTACCGCATTATAGTGAGACACCTTAGGTTGACTTTGAAATCGTGCGCACATGCATACACTAAACATAATATCAGGCCTACTAGCAGTTAAATATAGCAAAGAACCTATCATAGATCGATATAAGCCATTATCAACGTCTTTACCATGTTCGTCTTTGTCTAATTTAGTAGTGACACTCATAGGGGTGAGGGATGGTTTCAAATTTTCAAAGTTACACTTTTTAATCATGTCATTTACATATTTTGCTTGACTGATGTGAATCCCTTTACTCGTTTTCTTAATCTGCAAGCCAAGAAAATAATTTAGTTCACCAACCATAGACATTTCAAATTCAGATTTCATGCAATTTTCAAAATCTTCAACAAGTCTATGTGAGGTAGAACCGAAAATAATGTCATCAACATAGATTTGGATAATAAGTAAATCCGATTTATCGTGTTTCAAAAATAGTGTACTATCTAGAGTACCTCGTTTAAAATTATTTTCTAAAAGGAAAGTAGCAAAACGATCATACCATGCTCTCGGTGCTTGCTTTAGGCCGTATAGTGCTTTCTTTAGTTTGTACACGTGATCGGGATGTTTCAAATCTTCAAAACTGGGTGGTTGCTTCACGTATACTTCTTCTTGTATAAATCCATTTAGGAATGCACTTTTTACGTCCATTTGATATAATCTGAAATCTTTCATGCAAGCAATAGCAAGTAATAGTCATATAGCTTCTAAACGTGCTACGGGTGCAAATGTTTCATCGTTGTCAATTCCTTCTTCTTGATTATAGCCTTGTGCTACAAGTCTCGCTTTATTTCTAACAACCTTTCCTTCTTCATTCATTTTATTCCTAAACACCCACTTTGTGCCTATTATAGTCTTGTCTTGTGGTCGTGGCACTAAATCCCATACATCGTTTCTAACAAATTGATTAAGTTCATCATGCATGGCATCAATCCAATAAGAATCACTCAAAGCATCATGCACATTTTTGGGTTCAATTTCAGAAATCATAGCATGAAATTCATTTATTTCGTCCGATGTAATTCTTCTACGTGGTCGCACACCATGAGTGAGGTCGCCTATGATGAGATCATGTGGGTGATCTCTATGCCATCTTGGTTGATTATTTTCTATGTTATCATGCATTTCTATGTGATCATGCATTTCTAGTGTGTCATTCATATCATGCATATCAAAAGAACCATCATCTTCATTCAACACGGGTTTCAATTCAAAGTCATCGTCATATTTCTTATCTTTATCAATCTCACCACATTCATTGAATTTCACATGAATAGATTCCATGATTTGTCTAGTGAGAGGATCATAACATCTATATGCCTTTGAATTTATAGAATATCCAACAAAAATGCACTAAATTGATTTGGATTCAAATTTATCTAAATTATCTTTTGCATTCAAGACAAAACATTTGCACCCAAACACACAAAAATAGTCAATCTTAGGCATGCGATCATTCAAAATCTCATAAGGCATCTTGTTTATTTTCTTTCTTATAGATAGGTGATTTACAATATAGCATGCACAATTTACGGCTTCAGCCCGTAGAAATCTAGGCAATTTATTTTCGCATAGCATAGTCCTAGCGATTTCTTGTAATGTACGATTCTTTCTTTCTACTACTCCATTTAATTATGGAGTTCTAGGTGGCGAAAACTCATGCTTGATTCCTTTTTCTTCGCAAAACAAAATCATCTCTTTGTTTTTAAACTCACCGCCTCTATCACTTCTTATCTTTTTCACATTTACACCGTATTGATTTTCAAGTCGTTTGATTAATTTTGCAATCTCTACGGCGCTATCATCCTTATGCGCAAGAAATAAAGTCCAAGTATAACGAGAAAAGTCATCAACAATCACGCATGCATAGTGGCGCCCACCAAGGCTTGTAGTGCGACTAGGACCAAACAAATCAATATGCAATAGTTCTAAGATTCTAGTCATGCTTATTTCGTTTTTAGGCTTAAGTGACTCGCGTGTTTGTTTGCCTTTTATGCAAGATTCACACAACTGAAAGTTGTCTAAATCAAGCGTAGGCAATCCTCGTACTAGGTTCTTTTGTTGAAGTTTTTCTAGTGTGGAAATGCCAATGTGTCCTAAACGTCTATGCCATAAATTCACATTGGGTTCATTTGACATAAATCACTTAACTTTAGCGCCTACTACATCATCCATAGAAAGCGTAAAAATATTACCTTCTCGTTTTTCTTTTAAAACGGTTTCTCCATTTTTATTTATTATATTGCAATAAGGGTGAGTAAAACACACATTAAAACCATTGTCAACAAATTGAGAAATGCTAAGAAGATTGTAGGATAAGTTGCTTACCAAAAATACGTTGGAGATTTGGAGAGTGTTTGGATTTCCAATCGTACCTTTTCCGATGATCTTGCCTTCATTGTTGTCTCCAAAGGTCACAGATCTGCCTTTTGTACCCTTCTTTAGTTTGGTGAACAGGCTCGGGTCACCCGTCATGTGTCTCGAGCATCCACTGTCAAGGAACCACTTAATAGATGTATCTTTCGATGTGTGGGCTCCCTGCAATGTGCAAAGATGATTTAGGTACCCTTTTAACTTTGGGTCCTTTCGAGTTAGTTAATCACCTCTTGGTAAAAGTACATTTCGGTACCCATACTTGGGTGATCCTTCTCGGTCTATCAAATGGCAAAAATGTAGATGAAGGTGTGATATAGTAGACATGTGGTGTATGCACTTTGGGCCTTTGCCCAAGGACTCCTTTATACTCATTAAATGAAAGACATTTTTGATATGTCTTTGTGTGTGTGTGCGTAGTGCGTGGATGATATGAATTTGGTGTATGCATTATTCTTTTCTTTTCATATCTATATGGTACAAAGTTATATTTCACATGATATGAAGAAGAAGTGGGGCGTGATGAGGAAATGGGCGCCTTATGCGTCATCTTAGACGCCACTTGAGGCTTAGGGGTGTCTACTTTCTTAGACACCACAAACTTGTTTGGTTTGGTTGATACTTCAATTGTATCAACGTATCCCAAACCCGTTTTGTTGCTGTCATGCTTTTGTGATAATATAATGCGATGCAGCATGTTGGACCCCGTATCAAACTGTTTCATCATTTTTTCTAAATCGGTATTCCTTGATTTCAAACTTAAAATCTCGGATTTCATTTCATTATTTTGAGTGGTCAATGATGAAATCTCTGTCTTTAATGAAGTAATGACACATGATGACTCTTTCTTTGAATCGCTTAATTGAGCGACAACATTCTCATTAGAAGATTCTAACAGTTTCTTGTCTTCAATTAATCGCTTCTTTTCCTTAGCGAGAGTCTTAGTGAATTTATGCAGTTCTAAATACTGACTAAAAAGATTTCATAAGAGGGTTCAGAGTCAGAGTCAGAATCAGTTGATACCTCATTAGATGCTTTGGATGCAAAGCATACTTGTGCAGTCTCCTCTTCGGTCTCAGTTTTAGAATCCGATGAATCACTCCAGGTGGAGGCCTTTAGAGCACGTTTCCTTTGTTTGGGTTCTGAGACGAGTCTATTTTTGTTCCGCTCCTTGTCAGGGTATTTAGTAGTTTGCTTTTCTTTATTGGGGCAGCCATATGATAAGTGTCCGAGTTTGCCACATTCATAACATTTAACGTCTTTATCATTTGACTTGTTCTTATTTCTCTTAGTCGTAGTACCCTTATTTTTGTTTCTAAATGACCTTCTCATAAATTTTCTCAATCCTTTAGCCAATAGAATTAGGTCATCATTATCCGATTCAGAATCACTATCATCTACGTGATCGGAGGGAGGGGAGACGTATTCATTTGATTTAAAAGCAATAGCTTTACCTTGTTTAGATGATTCCGATTTACGTATGGTGAGTTTATTTTCATAAACTTTAAGTGATCTGATTAGTTCTTCCATCTTTATTGACTTAGTTTCCTTGCTTTCTTCTATTGCGGTCACTTTAGGATCCCATTCGGATGGAAGACTTCGTAGAACTTTCTGTACCTTTTCCTGCGTGGTAAAAGCTTTACCAAGAGACTCAAGAGAATTGTAGATATTAGTCAAACGAAGATCCATATCAACAATAGACTCATTAGGCAATAATTTAAATGACTCAAGTGTGGACATAAGCATGTTAATTTTTGACTCTTTTACTTGACTCGTGCCTTCGTGTTTCATTTCTAGTATCCTCCACATTTCTTGTGCACTCGAACAGTTTGACACATAACTAGACTCACTTTTACTTAATCCATTTAGAAGCAATTGCATAGCCCTAGCATTCATACTAAGTTTCTTTTTATCATCACTCGTATATTCTTGTCTAGTTTTAACAACTTCTAATGTGACTCCGTCTACGGTGGATACCTTAGATGGGACATAAGGACCATCTTCAATGATTGACCAAAGATCTATATCTATAGCCATAAGAAAAAGCATCATTCTAAGTTTCCACTGAATAAACGACTCACCGTCAAAAAGTGGAGGCCTTTGGCTTGACATACCTTCTTGCTCGGTTTTGAGACTTGTGGTTGCCATCTCACAGAATTGTTGGATTCTTTGAAGTGAGTGTTCCTACGATCTGATACCACTTGTAGGATCTACAAGGCACCACTAGAACGGGGGTTGAATAGGTGGTGCGGAAAGTGTAGTTTTTAAAATTTGTTTAAACCTGAACACCTTAACTTCTGAAAACAGTTTCTGTTTTCAGGACCAGGTTAGGGTCTCCAAAAATTATTAAATCTTGAGAGAACTTAGACTCAGATGTTATGAAGGTCCCCTAAAAATTTCAAATTAAAATTCAACCTTTAACCCTTTCAAAAACCGTTGGTACTCAGATTGCTCGAATCTGCCAGATACGGTAGATGGTTTTGAAAAATTTATTCCTATTTGTGTGAACGTCCAAAAGCTCTAAAAATTTGACCACTAACTCCTCATATACTATATTTAAATGGGTTGAAACAGTTTTGTAAAATTCGTTTGGGAAGTAGGTCAACTATAATCAAAGTCTCAACCTTTGCAAGTCTGAAAATCAGACTGCACTAGTCTCAGAACTTTTGATGTTTGATCGACTTATACTTATCCAAAAGGGTTGAAACTTGTGCCAAATTAACCCTAGAACGTGTAAGTATATTTCTGGAGATTGTTTTATGATTTCTGAAAATCTTTTACTATTTTTGCGAATGCGGACAAGAAGCGTAAACTGTGCAGTAACTGAAAAGTAAATGCTGAAAGTAAATTGCACCAAGATTTTTATACTGGTTCGGTTATAAACAACCTACTTCAGTCTTCAAGGAACACCTTTCTTGGTTCACACTAATCACACACACAACACACCTTACCACAGGGTTGATAGAGTTACACCTAACTCCAACCCTTTACAAACCTGGTATGGCTAATACAATTTGCACGAACACCACCACCTCGCAAGAATGAATATTGATCACGCCTTAATCAATCTTTTACAAAGATATATAATGAGTGGTGGTCTATATCAAGCCTATTCAAGATTCAAAGATATGAATACAATAGGCTTACAAGAAGAGAGAAAGAAAGAGAATGTAGAAGAAGAAGACCTAGGCTTTTTGATCACTTTGATTTGCAATGCTTGTGCTTGTCTTGTTTTTGCTCCTCCTCTTTCCTTTTAATGTACACGGCCGTCCACCTATTGGTCCCTCCCCCTCTTCAAAATTATCTTTTAAGTCCTTGGAAGGATGTAACACATCATTGTGACATGGTCTTGCTTACTTGGCATCTTCTTATTGGATGATCATTTAGGCTTCGCTTACTTGGCACCTTCTTATTGGTTCAATGTTGTCATCATTGATGACTTGGAAAAATCTGATAATTACACTTAAACATGTGCCAAAATCATCACAAAATAATTTCCATAAACCATAAGATATATCACATAAATTGCAAGACAAAAATCCCTTCCTTGCTAAGGCAAAAAATCGGCCATGATGTAACATTGCCATGCTAAATTTTCAGCATGTGAATCATTCCATTTCATTCAAAATAATGCCAAATTTACTTTGATTTTTCTTTAAAAAATGAATCACCAATTGATGGTAATTATTCCTATCACATGAGAAATGAATATGGACACTTTTAAGACCAATAATTCAGCCACTCTATGTCTCACACATGCTGAAAAAAATTTCAGCATGTGTGATATGTAGAATATCACACTTTATTAATTTAGATAATATTCAAATTATTTCCATTTCTTCTTCCAAGCAATCACACAATAAAAGACGATGAAATATATCTCATTCAAGTCACAAAAATCGGCCAGCTAGTTTAGCATGCTGAAATTTTCAGCATGTGATATAAGAGAGACAAATTTTGAATTCTTACCATTTATAGCTTCTCTCTTTAATTCACCAACATTGTATGATTGATCCTTGACCAATCAATATGACAACAAGGCTCCAAATAAGCTCCATCTCAGCTGTAGGTGGCGTTGGATATGTATGTGCATGTGCTGAAATTTATTTTTGCTAACTTTGTAAAATAATGCACATTTAATAATACACACATGTTAAATGTCAATCAGCCCTTAATTTAATTTTCTAGAATACTTTAAGATGTATAACATATGTAAAAAGTGTCTATATACGTGTCACATGATGTACCAAAAACGTTCCATGTGTTGTGTGCGTAGAAAACCGAATTTTCGATATTTATCGATTACCCGATTTTTCTCTAATTTAAATTCCAACTTTTGCACATGTTATATATATTATGTTATACACAATATATATAATATATACTTTAAATCTCAGCACTTGGCTGGTCTAAAGTGGTACCATTCACATGTGACAAAATTAAACTTGGAATCTTCACATTTTGGCCTTAATGTGGGGTGATTTGTGTGTGACAACATGGAAAGTATTTTTGGCTGAATTTTTTATGTAACCTACGAAATGTTTATGGAATTTTGAAGTATAGGGGCTGGCCATTTATTTATGGCAAGTACGTGACACGTTGGCAAAGTTTCGGTATTCGCCCGATACGACAATTTTCGGTTTAGTACCTTTTATCGTGTCGTATTTGATTTGTCATCACCATATCTTATATCATATGATATAAGACCTGAATATACTCATAAATATGAGTTAAGTATAGTGGTGTGACGTTAACGTACGTACGTAAAATATATAACGTGTCGGTAGTACGTTCGAATACATGTGTATGTGCCTTTTTCAAAAAATCTGAAAATATATGTAATATATGTGTATATGGCGTGTCACATTAAAGAGGGGAGGAGGAGAAAACTTTCCTTCCTTAGCTTTGTTGTCTTTGTGCCTTTTCCAAATGTGGCTTCCTTTAATGAACTACTTAGTTTAATAAACTAAGTACTTCACTTAATGAACTAGTTTAGTTCATTAATGGTGGCACCTGAAAATAGTATAAACACAACAATTGTTTGCCATATGATGTAAGTTTTAACGCTTCATGGCTCGTTAGTCCGGCAACATTATATATAAGCTAAATAAGGCAAGTAATAGCAAAGTATCATGCATATATGTACACGTTTGTATATATATCATGCATTTAAGTCATTTATTTTGAAATAACTCAAACCCCCTTTTCTCTACATCTCTTTGGTCTGCTCAATCAACCCCGGCCCGGTGATAGCATGCTCACCCACTATATCCCAATAGACAGGGGACCTGCACTTGCACCGAAAGAGGCCTCAAATATTGCCATGTCGATAGCACTATGGTGGCTGCTGTTGTAGGAGAATTCAATCAACCTGCTCATACCATCCCAGTTCCCCTTGAAGTCAATGGCGCAAGCCCTCAACATGTTCTCCAATGTCTATTCGTCTTCTCTGACTGCCCACCCATTTGAGATGGAATGCAGTGCTCAAATGTAGCTTCATCCATTATATATATCAGCATACACAAGTTTTAATATGTGTTGTCGTTTTAATTGTTAAGTTGTTGAAAATGTTTGGTATACAAAAATAGTATGTTGTGTATCCTTATTTTTAAACACAGGTACGACTTATGTATCATATGTAGCTCATGTATTCACAACCGTTATCTGCATTTCGTCACATGTATTATGTTTATATTGCTTGTTAGTTGACTTTTAAGCGGTACACACGCTATGCGCATTCATTTTAGTCTTCTCTTTTTTGTGTTGATGTTAGTAGTTAACAATTTTTTTGTTACTCATACTCTATATTTTCCATACTAGCTTGTCTTATTGTTGTTTAAATATCGTTATATATATCACTCCGAGGGAAATGCATAAATGCAAAGATTGTACTGTACTGTAGATATATATACTTTATTTGGGTGTTCAAGAATGATAATTTTTTGTTATACTGTTTTTGTGTTATTAAATTGTTTACTCTTTAGTCTATTATTATGTCGTCACGCGATATTATGTCGTTCCTAACTCGTAATTAGCATGTCTTACTTCAATTGTTTAGGTTAATGATTTGTTGTAAAATCGGTAAATATATGCCTATTTTGTATCCCATGTCCTGTATGAAAAGTATTTACGTTATTGTATTATGTTGTTGTTGTTTTTTTTGCCGTTATATTTTATGATGCTTATTACTGTTTTATTGTATTAGTTATATTGCGGTGTCATTGAAATAGTTGTGTGTGAACTTGTGCATATTTGCTTAGCATCATTCAATTACTTTTGTTTTGCGTATCTATTGGTATATTTTCTTAACTCAACTTATTAAGTTATCTCATTAATGTTGCAACAAGTTGTGTTTGTCTATATGCCTCTTTATTGTTGTAAGAGGCTGGGTGTTCCCTTTTCCTTTTGTTTTGTTAGTATGTATTACTCCATGGATTTGTAACCTATGAAGTATATTGACGGCATAACGTTTATAAATTTCTAAGTTGGTTATCTGGCATTAGTTCTCTTTTTTTTGTAGAGGTCATTTTGCACATATACTCTTGACTTATCGTATATCATTTGTACATTCGCTACTCCTACGTTGGTATCATCATATTCTATATATATATTGAGCTTTTCTTTACTTCGTATTTTCATATTGGTCGCTTTGCATGTGTAGGTATATGAGTATATAAACATTTATTATTTGTCTTTTGCATTTATACTGTTTGTGTTTTGTGTGTTGATAACATTATATAGTTTAATAAGTTGGTTGGTTCATTACAGCTCATTATGTTATGCGATATCTTTTTTTTGGGCTCATCGAACCTTTGCTGATATCAACAGTCTACTCGAACTTCGCCTTCTTATGCTTCCGTCTGCTCAGGGGCACCAGTATCGATGAAAATCCTTAAAAAAATTCCATGTAGCAGCTGACCAAACCAAGAAAACTCCTTACTTCGGTCACCTTAGTTGGTTAAGGCTACTCACCGATATACTTAATCTTCTTCGAATCCACTGAAGTTCACTCTTCTGAACTTACGTGACTAAGAAAGCCACGCTTCCACTGCGCAACTTTGATCATTTATCTCTGACTAATACGACGTCAGTTGAACTCTACTACGACGTCGCTAGCCTCCCCAATGTCTGCGTCAGTCATCGCATGGATTCTGGGCATCGATCCTTGCTTCCTTTTATGTTGTTCCTTATTCTGCTGTGATGGTGGTGTCGGCCTCTGCTTCACTCGCCAAAACATCCTAGTTGTCGCACTCATACTTGCATAATCCCCCACACTGACCCGAGTGTGGCATCCATAATGAGCACATGGTGGCGGTGGTGGCCATGCACTTCTCCGCGGCGAGACTTTCGTCGCAGGCAGTCCTGTTATCATTAGCAGCCATGTCACATATCTCTGCCTGCCCGGTGAAGGATCTTTCTAAACATCGAATTCTGGACATCCTGCATTTCCATGTAGTAGAACCTCAGATCTAGTAGCGACAGTGGTAGAAACCGCTGGTTCAACTGCTGCTGGCATTGAGCAGTCCACTATCGCTATTGTGCACAAAGTGGTGGTCATGGTGTCGGCCAATGATTGGAGGATGACCTCCTGATCCTGGTGGTCATTACCAAAACCATCGTTGCCTCCTTTGCAAGATTGTTCACGACCCGGTAGCATTTTCATGGATTTCACACGGACCTTGACGAGAATTCAAATTGAATGGGAGTAATCGAGGGATTTGAGCATTTATGGGCTCATGCGGCATTTGGATGTTGTACCCAATGGAAATCACTCTGTATCTCCGAGTCGTATGAAGTGGTTTAATAAAATATTAGTTCTTCCAAGTGCATTTTATTAAGTTTTATTACTTCTTCTTTAATTAAATTTCCTTAAAGTAAATATTATAAGAAATAGTATAATACTACAAGTATGTCTTATGAAGCAAGTGAAATGACAATTTTACCCTCCCAAAATCTTTAATAAAATTTGGCCATAAGGAGTCTTGGAGACTCTAGAACAATCTTCCCTCTTAAAAGCCAACTAACCCCTTTAGTAGCCTTCTTAAAGTAACCCTAAAAAGCTTACACATGGAGTTAAGTAGCCTACTAATTGTGTTCCAAGGATTTTAAAGAAAATTCCCTATTTTCCAGTTAAAACCCACCGGTATTACTACATGGGGGATTCATGGGATCAGTTTTATCTTAATACCCCAACTAAACACTTTATTTGTCTCTTAAAGAAATTCTAAAAAGGTCTTACATATGTAGTAATAGTTTTATGATGTTGTTCCAAGATTGAAGAATTTTCCCCCTTTTTCCTTTATAAACCTCCGGGGTGCAACAATGGCAAGATCCATGAGATTACTTCCATCTTAATAATCCCAACTAACCACTTTTACCTTAGCAACGTTTTCTCTAATTATCCTGAAAAAGAAACTAAAGAATAAATAAGCCTAAAACCCCCATACAGTCGGGTATACCATGGTTAAGCCATGAGACTCCTTTATCAAATACTCTAGTTACTTTTCTTCACCCATCCTCAAAAGTAAACCAAGTAGTAAATGGTTCAGGACACTAAAGACCCTTCATAATTGTACCCATGCACATGAAGAGTCTTCTTCCCCTTTCTATATGAAGGAACCGCCGGGTACCTCCTTGTTGTACTCCATGAGACTTCTTCAAAGTTGGTATTAGAAGCTTCCTTTCATCCCTAACTCACAACACTCTCAAAGGTTCCACTCAGGACAATCACTACAGGCCTCTTGCACCGTTAAGCAAATCTTCCATCATCTCCTTTCATACGACTAGCATTAGACTAAGGAGATCCAAGACTATCTTCAAGCGCTAAATCTAATCTAGGTAAGTTACATTCTAGCTTCCCAAGTGAATTCCACATTTCAAATGGTAAAGCTCACATTGTATCTCTTTTTCCTTGCCAAAAACCGTGACCCCTAATGGTCATTGGGGAAGAATCTCTCAAGCAATTAGGAGAAGCTAGCATCTTGGTGGTGGGATCATTTTCCATCTCCACTTAAGCTCTATTTTGGTAAGTAAACCTTGCCTTAATCTAGTCCTTTTCTTCATTTCAACGGTAGCTAACATTCACCTTCATTCCCTCCCCAAAACTGTGTGCTATATAGTGAAGTTGAAGAAAAACTTCAATCCATTTCAACCAAGGCTCTGTTGAGAAAGATGTTTGGATAATTTTCAAAGTCATGATTTTAAGTAGTGAATACTTAGAAATGTCACACATGGTGTTATATGTGATTTAAAGTTGAAAAATTTGAAGAGGTTGACATCGATCTCTCAGGTTGTTGTACATCGATCGATCTATGTACATGGATCTCACATCGATCGATCTATGTAAGGTAGAAAAGTTTAAGACCTTTCTATGAGACATGGATCTCTAAACCTGAGACACATCGATCGATCGATGTACATCAAACCCTCACTTCGATTGATCGATGTAGGTCAGAGGCAAACTCTAAAACTTTCTGTGAGACATCGATCTCTGAAGCTGAGGCACTTCGATCGATCGATGTCTAGGGTTTTTAGAAATATTTTTCTAAAAATGTGTTAAAGTGATTGTTTTCATTTGTATATGATTTATACATGTTTAATATGTGATTATTATGTGTTTTTGGTGATTATTATTATCTTGTGACTAACATGCCTTGAAAGTTTGTATAACTTACCAAAAAGGACAAAATTGGTATTTTGAGTTTTGTAGGAACATTACATGATGAAAATATTTCAAGGATGTATTCTCATCCTATTTATCATGACAAAGGTGGAATTGTGATTATTTCTGACCATCGGGGTCATTTCTGAAGTTTTATCACACCAGGGGTATTTTGGTCATTTTTCCCCCAAGGTTATTTTTGGTATTTTCACTCAAGGAATCTCTTGAGCATATTATTATCTTCATTCTGTAGCTGTGTTATTATTATTTTGAAGATAATATGGTGATCTTATATCTTATTCTCTCAACCGATGATATTATTGACTATAGCTGGATATGTGACGATTTGAGACGTCACATTCTATTTTTTTATTGAAGACCATCTTATATGTGTTATAAGAGAATATTTATCATCATTATTCAGAGACATTAAAGGTGTCAAAGGTGTGGAAATGTTCTTAACATATAAGAAGAAATATTGGGGAATTTTGGTGTTACACGTTGACATAATCTTGTCAACTGTTATCTATTTATTTCTTCTTCAAAAATATGAGTTGCTACACATATATATATATGTTGAAAAACGTGATTAATCAGGTGGACATGATGTGGTATTCATTTTATGAGTTGGTGACAAGTGGACAAACCAAAAAGGAGCTAGTTGGCAAAATTGCCAACTTGGAAATTCTCATTTTAAACCCAATGGCTATATGCTTTTCTTGGGTATTTTCAGCAGATTTTTTGAAGTCAAATGGAGATCTCACATGTCCTATTATGGTGCTTGAATTTGGGGATAATTTTGTGGTATTATCCTTTCTTATTTTATTAAGGAAAATCAAAATATATTTTTTCGGAAAACTAAAGGTAGCCAACGGCTACTTAGTCTCATTTTGGAGCTGAAATTTTGAAGTTGAAATAGTAAATTCCATATGTCTATTCTTGTGCCAAAAATTTGAGAAGATGATGGAGTTGTTATGGTGCTATTATCTTCACATTTTCAAGATAATTTCAAGTCATCTTTGAGCTGAAAATTTTGGCCAACATGGAGTGCCAAGGTGGACCAAACATTGTGTTTTATTTTGCCAAGTGAACAAAGCCAACCAATGATGAGAAGACATTTGGAATTGATGATGAAGAGTGTGACACATGTGCATTCTTATCTCTAAGGCTAATTTCACACTATAAATAGAGGCAATGGTGAAGAAGATGAAACACATTTGAAGCTCACAAGCATTTGTTGAATTGTCTAGCTTTCATCTTCATCTTCTTGTTGTTATTGTTTTGTTCATTGTAGCAAAGGTGTTCTTGTTATATTGTGGTGAGCTACAAGCCTCTTGAGCTTCATTTGTAAGATTGATTGGCCATCGTTATAAGGCTACATCAATAGGTTGTAGAGGTGTTGCAACTAAGTGTTGCTTAGAAGGTGATTATCCAAGTCTTGAGTAGGGTTGGTGTATAACCCAAGGATCAAGCTTGGCTCTTGTTGTAAGGTGCTCATTTTATAGTGAAATCCAAGGAAAGGTGTTCCTTGGGACTGGAGTAGGTCACATTGACCGAACCAGGATAAATTCTTGGTGTTCTTCTCTTGTTTTTTATTTCTGTTTTTTGCCCGTTTTTGACTGCAGTTTTCACCCAAATTCACACAATTTGAAAAAATAGCTAAACATTTTCAAAATTCATGATTTTTGGTGGCGTTATAATTCAGACTGTTATCATTCATTTTCAACAAGAATCACTTGATTTGAGCAATGGAAGGTTAGTCTTTCAGTCTTTCCAAGATAACTGCTCCAATCTGGATGCAATCTGACCAGTTTTGAGAAACCTTAAATTCTGTATTTTTCAAGAATTGTTTAAGGTCAGGGCCTTTTGGAAACTTCATCTACACATCCTAAGGAGTGTTTTTATATAAAGATCAACCTTTTTGGTTGAGTATTCAAAGAGAAACACTATTTACAAAATCAGCAACATTCTGTCCAATCTGTCCAGATTGACCATCTAAATCTTTTTATTTGTTTGAAAGGGTCAAAAGATCTTATTTTTGTCTGATTTTTGGATAGAGTCTTTTTAACTCATTGAAGTTCAATTCTGGAAAGTTTCATAATTGTTGGAGTTGTGTACAATTATTTGTGAAGTTTTTACAAACAGATTCTGAATCTGAGGTGGTGTCAGATTCTTTTTTCAAAGGGGATTTGAACAGAGGGTTGTAGTGTAATTTTCGCTAACCACTATTCACCCCCCTCTCTAGTGGTGTTTATTGCAGGTGCACGGTCCAACATTTGGTATCAGAGCCAGACCAACACCACTCAAAAGAAGCAAGATTCAACACCGTACGAACAATACAAGGCCAAGAAACAACAATTCATTATATACTGCTTGTCTCAAATCCAAGGTACATACTATGGCTATTGTTTCTCACAAAGGTGAGTTGGAAGGTATGTCTACACAACGCCCTCCTCTTTTTGATGGAAATAATTTTGTTCATTGGAAACTAAGAATGAGGCTATTCTTAATGGCTATAGACATTGATTTATGGTCTATAGTTGAAGATGGACCGTACATTCCAATGAAAGTTATATAAGTTAGTGGAGTCACTCAAGAGGTTGAAAAATATAAAAGTGAATGGTCATCGGATGATAAAAAGAAAATGTCAATGAATGCTAAAGCTATGCAATTACTTTTGAATGGACTTACAACTTCTGAAGCAAGATATGTGTCTAATTGCACAAGTGCACACGACATGTGGAAATCACTTGTATTAAAGCATGAAGGTACTAGTGGTGTTAAAGAGTCAAAAATAAACATTCTTATCACTGAATTAGTGTTACACCCAGGGATTTTCAAACTAGCCGTTACGCATTGTTTAACTATTGTGTGACGTTTGGATGTAACAACTCTTCGAATTAAACCAACGATAGCGTAATCGTTACGTTCAGATGAGCTGGTAATTATTTATGTGTATATGGTTGTTAAATATATAGCTAATAATAATAATAATAATAATAATAATAATAAATAGAGTAGCAATAGAGGATTAGTAATTAAAAGAAAGGAAAAGAAAAAGAAATTAATTAAACTAAATTAGTAAATAGAGGAAAGATAAAGATTAAAAAAAATAAAAAAATAAAAAAGGGAGTTAAGTAAAGAACGTGATTGTGGGGGGAGTAACTGTTTCCCCCAAATTTCTCAACGTGGGAATTAAATAGCAAAGGTGGGGGAATGAAATCAACAAGAAGTTATTATTAAAAAAAGAGCAAAAGCAACAAAAGGGAGATGGGGCAACGGCAGAAGGCTGCAGCGCCTGGAGGAGGAAAAAAAAGAGAGAAGAGAAGAAAGAGAAGGGAGAAGAAGAAGAGAAAGAGAAAAGGCAACCGGTTTTATTTCAATTGCGTAGTTTGTCCGCAAATAGGTAGGTTCCCTTTTCCCCCTCCAATTGGTACAAATTCCAGCATGCTTTTTTTGAAACAATTCCAGCATGCTTTGGTGATATATTATGTGTTTATTGTTTTTAATTGTTGAAATCTATACTATGTTGCTTGATCTGTGAAAAGCATGAGTTTTGATTACTGTGGAATGCGTTTGATTACTGTGTTTGATAAGTGTGGAATGCGTATGCTGTTTTGCATGGACTGGATTTGATTTTAGGGAAAAATTTGATAATCAAAGTAGTGAAACTGCCTTGTTTTGATTTTAGGAAAAAATTTGATAATCAAAATAGTAAAACCGCCTTGGTTTTGATTTTAGGGAAAAATTTGATAATCAAAGTGATATAAGCTTTGCGCATGCGTTTTGAGTCTGTGGAATGCTGCGGTCTATGCGATGCATGTAGATTTGATTAGGGATGAATTCGATATCAAAAGAATTTCTAAGATTTATTTTATAAATGTTATTTAATTGATTAAAAATAGTATTAAATATAAGAAAAATATAAATAAAAATTAGAAAATCATAAATAAATTCTAGAAATTATAAAATACTGAAATTAAATGATTTTCATCAAATTTCTGTGTAGCGGGCCGATTGTGCGCAGGTCTGACTCATTTACATAATATATATAAAATACAATAAAATAAAATAATCTACTGAGCCGACCGCGCCAACGGACCTGGCCCCAGTTGGCTGGCCCAATTAAATGGAAAATATATATATATAATAAAAAATAATATAATTCTGAATTTCTGGAAATTCTATAAATGTTATTTAATTAATTTTAAATAATAATAATTATAGTAAAAATGTAAATAAAATCGGAAAATTATATATAAATTCCAGAAATTATAAATTGATGAAACTAGGTTATTTTCATTAAAATTCGGTAATTGTGATAATTTATCTAATTTAGATAATTAGGAAATAAATAAAAATAAATAGGAGAAAAAAAGGAGAAATATGGAAAAAAGCCCGATGAATGTATACGAAAAGTGGAAAAATAGAGTTGACTCCGAACAACGCTGAATCAGTACTCGATAATAAGTGAACCTAGAATTGAGTGCCGGAGTATGGTGAGGATGGGCCAGGGGCCTCAGGCGTTTGTGTTTTTGCATTCATGGCACGTGCATTGCATGATGGCGGGTCGTGACGTACGGGTCACGGACGCTCAGTCTGGTGTACGGTGGCAGGACCACGACACTCAGGATGGTGTGCGGTGGCGGGGCCACGCACACTCAGTATGGTGACTGTGGGGTGTACGACCTGCAGCCACTCAGTAGGACCCGGGTTCATGCATTGCACGGTGGAGATATCGGCATTCTGTGTGACATGACTTTGTTGCGTGTGACATGCATAGTAGGACATGCATCACGATGTTGTGCATTCTTTATCTGGAGTGAATTACTTTCCGCAGTCTTTCATATGCTTATGTGATATCATGTTTTATGTGTTATGTGTTATATCATTTTAGTATGCTAGTCTTGTACGAGTTGCAGACAGGTGCCTATTGGGTGATTTTCCGTCACTCACCCCTACTCCCCCCCACCAGGTGAGAAAGAAGAAGCGTACGACTATATCTTTGCTGAGGACGGGGCTGACAAGGTAGTATGGGCATACTAACGGTCGCACCTAGGATACGAGGAGACCTTGCGGCTGTCTGTCGTTATTTTACTGGGGTTTCATCGGACACTACCCTGTTTAGACTGATAGCAGTTAGAGGTTGGCACAGTGACTTTATTGTCATTATGGATTTAGTGTTTTATTGATGATTTCTTTGTTCGGGTAATTTAATGTTATGGTAATTCGTTACCACGAGAAAAGTTTCTACATATTTTCGGACATGTAGGAAGTTGATTCGACGCCTTGTATTCTCCTTAATGAGTTACGGCGGGTGCACCATTCCCGATGTTAGGGTTCGAGAGCGAGGCGCTACAGGTAGTATCAGAGCCGAGGCTTCAGATCCGCCTCGGAAACACAAGATTAACTAGATCACTTAGACTTAAGCCATGATCTTTACCTAGGAATAACGATTATACCCCTAATAAATAATGTAGACCTAAGTTATGATCGGGTTAAGGGAGGTGTGTGCCGTTGGTGAGCTTTCTTCATTTAATTACTGTTGTACCCCTGAACTTTTCACATGAGCACCCTAAATGACCAAATCCGTCTATTATTTCCGTCAATCCAAATTCTCGTCAAGGTTCGCGCGAAATCCAAGGAAATACTGTCGCGTCGTAAAAAAAAAAGAAATCCGGCAAAGGAGGCAACGGCGGTTATGGTAACGACCACTAGAATCACGGGGTCATTCCCCATGCATTGGTTGACACCATGGACACCACTTTGGCGCAATAGCGGCAATAACAGTTGAACCAGCAGTTTTCGCAGCTACTGCCACCGGACCTGAGATTCTATTACATCGAAATGCAGGGCGTCCGAATTACGACGTTAGAAGGACCCATCACCAAAGGAGACAGAAATATGAGACATGACCGCTAATAATCACAGGACCGCCCATGTCAAAAGTACAGTCGTGGAGGAGCGCATGGCCACCGCCGCCACCATGTGCTCATTATGGACGCCACACTCGGGTCAAAGTAAGGGAAAATTTAGCAAGTATGAGTGCTACAACCGGGACATTTTATGAGAGAGGGCGCTGAGCAAAGCCGGTGCCGCCATCACAACAAAATGAGGAGCAGCTTAAAGGGGAGCAAGGATCGGTATCCGGATCCACGTGACGACCGATACGGACGTCATGGAAACTGGCGACGTCATAACAAAGTTCAACCGTCGCCGACCAAGTATCAATGATTCATCGTCAGTACAGAGGACGTTGGTCAAAGATAAATGATCAGAGTTGCGCAGCGGAAGCGTGGTTTCCTTAAGTCACGTAGTTCAGAAGAGTGAACCTCAGTGAATCCGAAGAAGATTAAGGATATCGCTGAGTGGCCCTGACCGACCAAGGTGACTGAAGCAAGGAGATTTCTTGGTTAGCCAGCTGCTGCATGAAATTCGTTAAGGATTTTCGTCGATACTGGTGCCCCTGAACAGAAGGAAGCATAAGGAGGTGAAGTTCGAATGTACAATTGATATCAACAAAGATATTCAACAAGGCTTCGATGAACCAAAAAAAACACAAGATCATAATACACAAAATCTGCTAAATTAACTATATATACACGCACTGATCAATACAACATACTTTAGTGACATAATTCCGCATATCAAACACGTACTAGAACATGAACATACGAAATCCAACATAACTACGCAAAGAGACATAACACAGTACAAAAAAAGGGAGATATATCATATAACATAATGAACTATGAATATACAGTAACGTAAGTCAACAAAATATACACATATTTACACTTATACCTAAATATATACACACATACATATACATATACATACAAAGCCACCAATATGAAGATCCGCAACAATAGGTGAAAAGCTCACGATATGTATAGAATAGAGTAAAACATAGGAGTAGTGAAAAAAAATCAATAAATAATACGATAAGTCAAAACTATATTTACTAAACGACGACTATTGGAAAAAAAACAATAATAATAACAATAATAATCAACTTAGGAACTTATAACGGTTATGCTACTGTTAAAGCACTTCATGGGTTGCGAACCCATAGAGTAATACATAATTCTAAAAAAAACCACTCAATCTCGTACAAAAAAAAAGCACATGGCTACTCACAATTTGTTACAACATCAAATATATAATAAGTCGATCTAAGAAGACATACAAAAAGATACACGAAACGAAAAGATAATTAAATGATTTTAAGTAAATATACACAAGTATACACACAATTGTATCAAGGACACCGCGACATAACTAATGCAGCAAGACAATGATAAACATCATAATATATAACGACAACAAACAACACGGTTACAAGGAATACAGTAACACATATACTTTTCATACAAGACATGGGGTACGATGTAAGTATACAGTTACAAGTTTTAGAACGAAACATTAACGTAAACAGTTGAAGTAAGCATGCTAAATACGAGTTACGAACGACATAGTATGGCATGACATCATAGAAATAGATTAAAGTGTAAACAACTTAATAATACGACATATAAAAGGAAAAAAAATAAAAAAATAGTAATATATATATATATATCGTACTTGAACACCTAAATGAATTATATATGTACATTAAAGTAAAACCTAGGCACTTATGCATTTCTTTCGTCGTTATTTATATAACGATATTTATACAACAATAAGATAAGCTAGTATGAAAAATATAGAGTACACGTAACAAATATCATTAACGACTAACATATGTACAAAAGAGAGGTCACGATAAACAAAGACTAAAATGAACGCGCATAATGTGTGCACTCTTTAAAACTCAACTAACAAACAATATAAATATAATACACATGACAGACTGTAGATAACGATTGTGAATCCATGAGCTGCGTATGATACACGAGTCATACATGCGTATGACATAAGGATACACAACATACTATATATATCTATACCAAACATGTTTAACAACTTAACAATTAAAACGACAACACATGTTAAAAAAATCGTGTATGTTGATATATAGTAGACCGAGATACGTTGAGCATTGCATTCCATCCCCACCCCGATTAGCAGTAGGAGAGGACGATGCAGACTCTGGAGGACATGCTGAAGGCTTGTGCACTGGACTTCAGAAGAAACTGGGATGGTATGATCAAGTATATTAGCAGCAACAGTTACCATAACGCCGCCGACGTGGCACTATTGGAGGTGCTTCATAAGAGGAAGTGCGGGTCTCCTTTCTATTGGGACGAAGTTAGAGAGCGTACTATTACCGGTCCAGAACTAGTTGAGCAGACCAAAAAGAAGATAAAGTTGATTCGAGAAAGGTTAAGGTTGCCCAAGACAGAAGCAAGAGTTGGACATATTCGAAGAGTCGTATCCTTTGGAGGTTGCTGTCAGGGACAAGGTTTACTTGAAGGTGTCACCTATGAAGGGTGTGGCACAACTTGTTCTGAAGGGTAAGCTGAGGCCTCGGTACATTGACCCCTACTAGGTGCTCGAAAAGATTGGTTTGTTAGCTTACCTTTTGGCATTATCTACGACGCTAGCCCAAGTGTGCAATGTATTCCATGTTTCTCAGCTAAGGAGGTACTTGCAGACATTAGTCGTGTATTAGACACACCACCTCCAAGAATTAGACCGGACGCGTCATATGAAAAGACTCCTGCTCGAATCATGGATCGCAAAGATCATGAGCTAAGGAGGAGAATCATTCCATATGTCAAGGTGCAGCGGGGAATCACAGAGAAGAACAAATCGACGTGGGAACTGGAGGATTAGATGTGCGGACACTATTCCTACCTATGCGATTAAGGTACGTCAAGTTTCGAGGACGAAACTTCTTGTAAGGAGGGTAGGATGTGACACCTGGGGATTTTCAAACTAACCGTTACGCATTGTTTAACTATTGTGTGACGTTTGGATGTAACAACTCTTCGAATTAAACCAACGATAGCGTAATCATTACGTTCAGATGAGCTGGTAATTATTTATGTGTATATGGTTGTTAAATATATAGCTAATAATAATAATAATAATAATAATAATAATAATAATAATAATAATAATAATAATAAATAGAGTAGCAATAGAGAATTAGTAATTAAAAGAAAGGAAAAGAAAAAGAAATTAATTAAACTAAATTAGTAAATAGAGGGAAGATAAAGATTAAAAAGAATAAATAAATAAAAAGGGAGTTAAGTAAAGAACGTGATTGTGGGGGGAGTAACTGTTCCCCCCAAATTTCTCAACGTGGGAATTAAATAGCAAGGGTGGGGGGAATGAAACATCAACAGGAAGTTATTATTAAAAAAAGAGAAAAAGCAACAAAAGGGAGATGGGGCAACGGCAGAAGGCTGCAGCGCCTGGAGGAGGAAGAAAAAAAAAGAGAGAAGAGAAGAAATAGAAGGGAGAAGAAGAAGAGAAAGAGAAAAGGCAACCGGGTTTATTTCAATTGCGTAGTTTGTCCGCAAATAGGTAGGTTCCCTTTTCCCCCTCCAATTGGTACAAATTCCAGCATGCTTTGGTGTAGAGAAAAAGGGGTTTGAGTGATTTTCAAATACATGATTTAAATGTGCACAAAAACGAGCATAAGATAAAACGTGCACGATATAAACAATCGTGTGCATGATATTGCTTAGTACTTGCCTTATTTAGCTCATATATAATGTTGTCGTACTAACGAGCCATGAAGCGTTAAAGCTTACATCATATGGTAAACATTTGTTGTGTTTATACTATTTTCAGGTGCCACCATTAATGAACTAAACTAGTTCATTAAGTGAAGTACTTAGTTTATTAAACTAAGTAGTTCATTAAAGGAAGCCACATTTGGAAAAGGCACAAAGGCAACAAAGCTAAGGAAGGAAAGTTTTCTCCTCCTCCCCTCTTTAATGTGTCATGCCATATACATATATATCACATATATTTTCAGATTTTTTTTGAAAAAGGCACATACACATGTATTCCAACGTACTACTGACACGTTATATATCTTATGTATGTACGTTAACGTCACACCATCATACTTAAATCATATTTATGAGTATATTCAGGTCTTATATCATATGATATAAGATATGGTGATGACAAATTAAATATGACACGATAAAAGGTTCTAAACCAAAAATTATCGTATCGGGCGAATACCGAAACTTCGCCAACGTGTCACGTACTTGCCATAAATAAATGGCCAGCCCCTATACCTCAAAAATCATCAAAAATGTTGTGGGTTACATGAAATATTCAGCCAAAAATACTTTCCATGTTGGCACACACAAATCACCCCACATTAAGACCAAAATGTGAAAATTCCAAGTTTAATTTTGTCACATGTTAATGGTACCACTTTAGACCAGCCAAGTGCTGAGATTTGAAGTATATATATTATATATATTATGTATGACATAATATATATAACATGTGCAAAAGTTAGAATTTAAATTAGAGAAAAATCGGGTAATCGATAAATATCGAAAATTCGGTACATCATGTGACACGTATCTAGACACTTTTTACATATGATATACATCTTAAAGTGTTCTAGAAAATTAAATTAAGGGCTGATTAGAATATAACATGTGTGTATTATTAAATGTGCACTATTTTACAAAGTTAGCAAAAATAAATTTCAGCACATGTACATACTCATTGAAACGCCCCTACAGCTGAGATGGAGTTTATTTGGAGCCTTGTTGGAATATTTATTGGTCAAGGATCAATCATACAATGTTGGTGAATTAAAGAGAGAAGCTACAAATGGTAAGAATTCAAAGTTTGTCTCTCTTATATCACATGCTGAAAATTTCAGCATGCCAAACATTGCTGGCCGAATTTTTGCACATTAAATGGTATATTTTATCATCTTTTATTGTGTGATTGATTGGAAGAAGAAATGGAAGTAATTTGAATATTATTTAAATTAAATAAAGTGTGATATTCTACATATCACACATGCCGAAATTCTTCAGCATGTGTGAGACATATGGTGGCCGAATTATTGAGCATAATGATATCCAAATTCATTTCTCATGTGATAGGAATTACCATCAATTGGTGATTTATTTTTAAAAATAAAAATCAAAGAAAAATGGTAATATTTTGAATTATTCAACCATGCAACACATGCTGAAAAATCAGCATGGTAACATCACATTATGGCCGATTTTATGCCTTTGTGTGGAAGGAATTTATGTCTTGCAATTTATGTGATAATCTTATGCTTTATGAAAATTATTTTGTGATGATTTTGGCACATGTTTAAGTGTTATTCTCAGATTTTTTCAAGTCATCAATGATGACAACATTCAACCAATCATGAAGTGCCAAGTAAGCGAACCTTAAATGATCATCCAATAAGAAGATGCCAAGTAAGCAAGACCATGTCACAATGATGTCTTACATCCTCCCAATGACTTAGAAGATAATTTTCAAGAGGGGGATAGCACTATAGGGGGGCGGCCAAAAACAAATTAAAAGGAGAGAAAGAAGAGCAAAACAAGACAAGAACAAGAGTTGCAAGTTCAAGGATCAAAAGTGTTCTAGCCTTCTTCTTCCACATTCTCCTTCTTTCTTTCTTCTTGTAAGCCTATTGTATTCATATATTTCAATCTTGAATAGGCTTGATATAGACCACCACATATTCCATATCTTTGTAAAAGATTGATCAAGGTGTGATCAATCTTCATTCTTGTGAGGTGGTGGTGTTCGTGCAAATTGTATTCACCGTACAAGGTTTGTAAAGGGTAGGAGTTAGGTGTAACTCTATCAACCTTGTGGTAAGGTGTGTTGTGTGTGTGATTAGTGTGAACCAAGGAAGGTGTTCCTTGAAGACTGGAGTAGGTTGTTTATAACCGAACCAGTATAAAATTCTTGGTGCCATTTACTTTATGCATTTACTTTCATTTACTGCACAGTTTATTCTTTTTGTTGGCGTTCATAAAAATAGTAAACGACGTTCAAAAATCACAAACATTTTCAGAAACATAGCCACACGTTCTACGGTTAATTTGGCACAAGTTTCAACCCTTTTGGATAAGTATAAGTCGATCAAACATCAAAAGTACTGAAACTAGTGCAGTCTGATTTTCAGGCTTGCAAAGGTTGAGACTTTGATCGTATTTGACTAACTTCCGAAAAGCATTTTTCAAAACTATTTCAAACCATTTGAATAAAACTTATAAGGGGTTAGTCTTTAGATTTTCAGAGCATTTGGAGTTGTGTACAAATAGAAATTAATTTTTCAAATCAGTGTATCGTTTCTGGCAGATTTGTGCAATCTGACCATCAACGATTTTTCAAGGGGTTAGAGGTTGAATTTAAATCTGAAATTTTAAGGAGACACTCATAACATCTGAGGCTAAGTTCTCTCAAAATTTCAGAATTTTTGAAGACCTACAACCTAGTTTTAAAAACGTTTTAAAACTGGTCCTGAAAACAGAAATTGTTTTCAGAAGTTGGGTTTTTGGTTCAAAACAATTTTAAAAACCAAATTTTCCGCACCCACTATTCAACCCCCCCTTCTAGTGGTGCCTTGCAGATCCTTCAATTGGTATCAGAGAGCAGGAACACTCATTTCAAAGAATCCAACGATTCAGTGAGATGGCAACCACAACCGTGCAAGAAGGAATGTCAACTGTAAGGTCTCCTTTTTTCGACGGTGAGTCTTTTATCCTATGGAAATTAAGAATGAAACTTTTTCTTATGGCTATTGATATTGATCTATGGTCCATCATAGAAGACGGTCCATTTGTTCCTACTAAGACGTTAATTATTGATGGTGTCACACTAGAAGTTACAAAAACAAAACAAGAATACATTATTGATGACAAAAAGAAGTTGAATATGAATGCTAAAGCCATGCAACTACTATTAAACGGCCTAAGTAAAAGTGAGGCTAGTTACGTGTCTAATTGCTCTAGTGTTCAAGAGATGTGGCATATTCTTGAAATGAAACATGAAGGGACTAGCCAAGTAAAGGAGTCCAAAATCAATATGCTTATATCCACACTTGAGTCCTTTAAATTATTGCCAAATGAGTCTATTGTTGAAATGGATTTACGCTTGACTAACATTTACAATTCTCTTGAGTCTCTTGGCAAAGCCTTCACTATGCAGGAAAAGGTACAAAAGGTCTTGCGAAGCCTTCCATCCGAGTGGGACCCTAAAGTAACGGCCATAGAAGAAAGCAAAGAGACCAAATCGATTAAAATGGAAGAACTAATCGGATCACTTAAGGTATATGAAAACAAACTTGCTTTAAGACATTCTGAGTCCATTTCTAATAATGACAGGGCTATAGCATTTAAATCAAAGTAATACGTCGTAGATGATAGTGACATAGATTCCAATGATGAGGACTTAATCACGATGGCTAAAAGATTAAGAAAAATTTTGAGAAAATCGATTAAACTTAAGTCTACCTCACCCAAGGATCATAAAAATAAAAATAAGGAAATAAAGTGCTATGAATACGGCAAACTTGGACATCTATCATATGACTGCCTTAATAAAGAAAAGCAAACAAACAAATACCCTGACAAGGATCGGAACAAGAATAGACTCGTCTCAAGAACCTAAGCAAAGGAGAAGAGCCTTCAAAGCCTCCACTTGGAGTGACACATCCGACTCTGAGACTGATGATACGGAAGAACACAAGGCACAACTATGCTTTACATCTAAAGCATCAAATGAGGTATCTTCCCACTCTGATTCTGATTCTGAATGTTCTTATGATGATTTATTTATTCAATATTTAGAGTTGCATAAGTTTTCAAAGACTCTTGCAAAAGAAAAGAAGCGATTAATTGAAGACAAGAAATTGTTAGAATCTTCTAACAAAAACCTTGTGTCTCAATTAAACGATTCAAAAGAAGAGTCGTCATGCATTATAAATTCATTAAATCTAAAATTTCATCATTGACATCCGAGAACACTAAATTGAAATATGAGATTTCAAACTTGAAATCAAGGAATGCGGATGTAGAGAAAAAGGTGAAATAATTTGGCATGGGATCTAACATGCTGCATCGCATTATCTTATCACAAAAGCATGACAAAGACAAAATGGGTTTGGGATACGTTGACACTAATAAAGTATCCACCAAACCTACTAAGTTTGTTGTGTCTAAGAAAGTAGACACCGCAAAGCCTCAAATGGCGTCTAAGATGACGCACAAATTGCCTATTCCCTCATCACGACCCACTTCTTCATCATATCATGTGAAATACAATTTTGTACCATATAGATATGAAAAGAAAAGAGTGATGCATACACGGCATTCATTTCATCCACGCACTACGCACACAAACACAAGGACATATCAAAAACATCCTACATATAATGCGTATAAAGGAGTTCTTGGCCAAAAGCCAGATACAGTTGTACCTGAAGTTTATTATGTTGTGCTTTCATCGCCGCTCTCACCTTTTGGAAGACCTAGAAAGGTCACCCAAATTTGGGTACCAAAAGGGACATTTTCAAAGGGTTGAATAAATAACCCTTACGAACGCACGTATATGAAATGCATGATTTTTTTTCTTCATCTTTGCAGGCATCTTTTGATTTGCTTTCAAAAATAAAGGGGGAGAGAAAGCATGATTTAAGGGGGAGAGAGATACTGACTGTATAAATCAAGGGGGAGCGGATTCGAAATTTAAATTTCGAATTTTGAATGCATAATTGAAGGGGGAGAGATAGGATTTAAATCATGTGCATAAGTTATTTTGAAAATCATCAAAAGGGGAGATTGTAGAGAAAAAGGGGTTTGAGTGATTTTCAAATACATGATTTAAATGTGCACAAAAACGAGCATGATATAAACAATCGTGTGCATGATATTGTTTAGTACTTGCCTTATTTAGCTCATATATAATGTTGCCGTACTAACGAGCCATGAAGCGTTAAAGCTTACATCATATGGCAAACATTTGTTGTGTTTATACTATTTTCAGGTGCCACCATTAATGCACTAAACTAGTTCATTAAGTGAAGTACTTAGTTTATTAAACTAAGTAGTTCATTATAGGAAGCCACATTTGGAAAAGGCACAAAGGCAACAAAGCTAAGGAAGAAAAGTTTTCTCCTCCTCCCCTCTTTAATGTGTCACGCCATATACATATATGTCACATATATTTTCAGATTTTTTTTTGAAAAGGCACATACACATGTATTCCAACGTACTACCGACATGTTATATATTTTATGTACGTACGTTAACGTCACACCATCATACTTAACTCATATTTATGAGTATATTCAGGTCTTATATCATATGATATAAGATATGGTGATGACAAATTAAATACGACACGATAAAAGGTTCTAAACCAAGAATTGTCGTATCGGGCGAATATCGAAACTTCGCCAACGTGTCACGTACTTGCCATAAATAAATGGCCAGCCCCTATACTTCAAAAATCATCAAAAATGTCATGGGTTACATGAAATATTCAGCCAAAATACTTTCCATGTTGGCACACACAAATCACCCCATATTAAGGACAAATGTGAAAATTCCAAGTTTAATTTTGTCACATGTTAATTGTTGTAACCCAAGTATAGAATCCTTCTTGTACCTAAGGTTGAGTTAGTAAATATGTGACAATGTACGCTTGCGTTTGGAATTGATTAAGTCAATGATCACTATAAGTATATCATGAAGAGAACCATGTGTATTACAAGAAAGGATCCAATTGCCCCATGGCTTTGTGAATTTCGGCCCATAGCCATGAAGGGCTATTTCTAAAATCCTTATTCAAATATAAACTAATGGCATAAAATGTGTATTATTTTTAGAAAAAAAAGGGATGGCAAGAATAAATTACAAAGGCTAGTTGGGGTCATTAAAGACCCCAACCGCCGGATGCATTAAGAGAGAGAGGGGGAGGGAGGCCAATTAAGAAGAAATGTGGCTAAGTTAATGAGAACTAACCTAACCAAACCTAAAAGGAACTATGGTTAGTTAAAAGAAACTATGGTTGGCCTAAAGTAACCATTGTTAGTAGAAAAGTAACCTTGGTTAACCAAAGGTAACCAGGTTAAGACACCTAACTTGAAGGGCTAAGGCAAAACCCTAACCCCACCCCTCATTACCCAACGGCTAACCTAGCCAAGAGAAGAAGAGTTTTTCCCAAAAATACACTTGAACATTCCCTAGATTTCAAACACTCCAAGGTGTCTCAAGAGCAAAAGAACTTCTTCTCTCCCTTTTTCTCTTCCACCCCACGGCCAAGATGAGCACCAAGAAGAATTGGATTCCTCCAAAGCTAAGTAACATTAGGTAAGTGTTCTTAGCCTCCTAAGAAGGCATTTATACTTTCATGAAGATGAAACTCATGGTGTGCCTCTCTTTGCTCCAAACCGTGACCTTATGGGTCCTAGGCTCAAGGATCTCAAGCTTTCAAGAGTTCTAGCTTAAGAGAAGCTTGGACACTACTCAAACTCCTTTTGGTAAGCCATTTAGCTTCTTTTGAAGGAATGATGAGTTAAAAACATAGACTAACCATGTTCCTTCCTTTATCCCCCACCACCGTGGGAATGCTTGTGTAGAGGAGAGGAAGACTTCAACTTTTTCCACCTTTCCCAGAAGAGTAAGCAACAAGGCAAGTACACTATACTCTTTTTGGTTTAGATGTGAAAGTGTGTGCATGAATAGCTAGAAATACCTAAGATTTAATCTTAGTTGTAAAATGGTAAGTTGCAAGGCCAAAACTTTCGGCCCTAGGCATTTAAATGTGTAGGAGTGGTACTTTGCTCCAAAGATGTGTTCTTTGATGACCTTATGCATATTTAAGTGTTGATCTAGGCTTGTATGTGTTAAAGATTCTCTCTTTCACGACTAAGTGCTCACGGTGGAAGGGTTAAGGGGAGGTTGGGTGATTTTACATGCAAAACGTTGATATAACAAGGAAGTGGGGACAAGATTGATCTTGTTGTGTGATAGGCTTAAAACACTCTTGGTTATATCATTTGCTTGCATGCACCAAATAATGAGGCTGATGTGAAGGGTGCGTGTGTTCATCTCCAAGTTGTTGCTAAGTGTTGGTGACAAACATGTGAGCCAAGGACATTAGGAAGAATATATGATCACTAGGAAATTCTGGAGCTGGACCGAAATTTTAGTTGTTTTGTGAAGCCAGAAAAGGGACCTTAGGAACGTTAAATTCCACTGAGTTTTTGTATGCTATTATTTTTATGTGTTTGTTAGATATGAGAGTTGGAATCACCTTAAAAAGAGCCACGGTTTATTTTTAATGAATTTTCTACTGAGATTGGTCCTGCTGGAAAAGTTGTACTGGACAGAACTTAAGTAACGTGTTTGGTAGTCTAAAAATGAACCTTAGGAATGTGCAAAACCATTAATTTTTGGCATGGTACTAGCCTCATGAATAAAGAAGAGATGGCAGTTGAAATTTTATCAAAATAAGTTGTGGCATATTTTTAATTAATTTTCTAGTAAAATGGGTCAAACTGAAATATGCTGGATGGACAGAATTTGTGTCACACTTTGCATGATCAGAAAAAGGAGCTTAGCGAATTAAAAATTGGGCTAAAAATTGATAGGATGATAGGCCAATGACTTTATAAAGTTGGAGAGTTGGAATTTCCAGAAAAAGATTAAGGATTGGTCACAATAAATTTAATAGTAAAGTATGGTCATACAGAATTCAGATTTCATTGTTTTACGAAAGGAGCAAATGAGTCCCATATTGACCTTGTAATTCCACAATGCATGCATGACACTCACTTAAGACAGTCACGGAGAATAACATGTGATTAAATGGGTCTAAAACGTGCATTTTAGTAGAAGATGTAGATGCTACGAAGCTGGAAAAATTCCAGCATGTCAACGAAACATGTCCATTCGTTTATGTCATGCATTATGCCGTCGTTGCACGTTGCATGTCATATATTGCCATTCATCGTCACTTGCATGATTTATGGCATGGATTTTACGTGAAAGAAAGATGAAAAGCGTTTTCAAAAGATGATGTTTGTGTTTTTAAAAGAACGCTTCCCCACCGGCACCGTGTGTGAGTATGAACTGGCCAGTATGAACCTGAACAGATCCGGGTTAAGTTGATCTGAAAGAACGACCGTGCAGGCCCGGAATAATAATAGGCCTGAAGAAGTATGAACCCTGAGCAGATCCGGGTTAAGTGATCTGGAAAGAACGACCGTGTGGGCCTGGAAGAGAATAGACCCGACAAGTAAGATGACGTTACCGTTCCAAATCCGGGAGTAATAGATTCGAAGGGAAGAAGTTACCGCCTCAGATCTGGGAAGATAGATCTGAACACTCTATTGTTTATGACGATGATGATTTGAAAGAAAAGCAATGAAAAATCATATTCTCATTTTCATCATGATGCATCACATATGCATATGCATGCATGTCACGTTTATGGAGTTGTTGTGTAGTAACACATGATACTTAGACTAAGAGGCATGACCTTGTAGAACCTAAGTGTGACTTCTTTAAGTAATGATTATTGTGGTACAAGTTATAGTCTCTTAATGTTATATTTTGCTTGACTGGTGATTTTTCTTAAGTTAAGATCTTATTACATTAAGCGATGATCCTTATCGAATGATGGTCAGAGGACATGTATGCTTCTAAACCAAGTATTGTTTGGGGTTGGGTTCTTTCTCGCACTTTCCATTTAACTCATGATTATTATAGTATACTTGCTGGTGACATTGTCACTCACCCTATTTTTTCTCTCCAGAGGTGGCAGGAGATAAAGTTGAGTGGATTGATGACGAACCTAGGGTTCCCTACCCGTGAGTGCGTTGGAGAATGGCCAGAATTAGGAGACCGAGCTTACCAGCATTAAGGGGCGATGGTGTTATGTAATTGTGATGGGAAAACAATTTACTCTTGATGCTTTCAGCTACGATTTATTTGGGTTGTAAACTTTAACTGATTGTGAAGACGTTTTAATTCGAAGTATTAAATTCTGTCACGGTTTTGCTTGTTTATTGCGCGTAAGCACAAAAATCCATGCATTAGTATCATGGATCATGACGCGTATGGACAACGCCTAGTACTCTCCTTAGTGAAGTACGGCGGGTGCACCGACTTCGGCAGGCCGGGGTGTGGGGCACCACATTAATGGTACCACTTTAGACCAGCCAAGTGCTGAGATTTAAAGTATATATATTATATATATTATGTATAACATAATATATATAACATGTGCAAAATTTGGAATTTAAATTAGAGAAAAATCAGGTAATCGATAAATATCGAAATTCGGTTTTTCTACGCACACAACACATGGAACGTTTTTGGTACATCATGTGACACGTATCTAGACACTTTTTACATATGATATACATCTTAAAGTATTCTAGAAAATTAAATTAAGGGCTGATTGGAATATAACATGTGTGTATTATTAAATGTGCACTATTTTACAAAGTTAGCAAAAATAAATTTCAGCACATGTACATACTCATTGAAACGCCCCTACAGCTGAGATGGAGCTTATTTGGAGCCTTGTTGGCATATTGATTGGTCAAGGATCAATCATACAATGTTGGTGAAATAAAGAGAGAAGCTACAAATGGTAAAAATTCAAAGTTTGTCTCTCTTATATCACATGCTGAAAATTTCAGCATTCCAAACATTGCTGGCCAAATTTTTGCACATTAAATGGTATATTTTATCATCTTTTATTGTGTGATTGATTGGAAGAAGAAATGGAAGTAATTTGAATATTATTTAAATTAAATAAAGTGTGATATTCTACCTATCACACAAGCTGAAAATTTTCAGCATGTGTGAGACATGTGGTGGCCGAATTATTGAGAATAAAGATGTCCAAATTCATTTCTCATATGATAGGAATAATTACCATCAATTGGTGATTTATTTTTAAAAAGAAAAATCAAAGAAAATGGTAATATTTTGAATTATTCAACCATGCAACACATGCTGAGAAATCAGCATGGTGACATCACATTATGGCCGATTTTATGCCTTTGTGTGGAAGGAATTTATGTCTTGCAATTTATGTGATAATCTTATACTTTATGAAATTATTTTGTGATGATTTTGGCACATGTTTAAGTGTCATTCTGAGATTTTTCCAAGTCATCAATGATGACAACATTCAACCAATCATGAAGTGCCAAGTAAGCGAAGCTTAAATGATCATTCAATAAGAAGATGCCAAGTAAGCAAGACCATCTCACAATGATGTCTTACATCCTCACAAGGACTTAGAAGATAATTTTCAAGAGGGGGATAGAACTATAGGGGGGCGGCCAAAAACAAATTAAAAGGAGAGAAAGAAGAGCAAAACAAGACAAGAACAAGAGTTGCAAGTTCAAGGATCAAAAGTGTTCTAGCCTTCTTCTTCTACATTCTCCTTCTTTCTTTCTTTTTGTAAGCCTATTGTATTCATATCTTTCAATCTTGAATACGTTTGATATAGACCACCACATATTCCATATCTTTGTAAAAGATTGATGAAGGTGTGATCAATCTTCATTCTTGTGAGGTGGTGTTCGTGCAAATTGTATTCACCGTACAAGGTTTGTTAAGTGTTGGAGTTAGGTGGTAACTCTATCAACCCTGTGGTAAAGTGTGTTGTGTGTGTGATTAGTATGAACCAAGGAAGGTGTTCCTTGAAGACTGGAGTAGGTTGTTTATAACCGAACAAGTATAAAATTCTTGGTGCCAATTACTTTCTGCATTTACTTTCAGTTACTGCACAGTTTATTCTTTTTGTTGGTGTTCATAAAAATAGTAAACGACGTTCAAAAAGCACAAACATTTCCAGAAACATAGCCACACGTTCTAGGGTTAATTTGGCACAAGTTTCAACCCTTTTGGATAAGTATAAGTCGATCAAACATCAAAGTTCTGAAACTAGTGCAGTCGTGATTTTCATGCTTGCAAGGTTGAGACTTTGATCGTATTTTGACTAACTTCCTAAAAGAATTTTTCAAAACTATTTCAAACCATTTAAATATAACTTATAAGGGGTTAGTCTTTAAATTTCAGAGCATTTGGAGTGTGTACAAATAGGAATTAATTTTTCAAATCAGTGTATCGTTTCTGGCAGATTTGTGCAATCTGACCATCAACAATTTTTCAAGGGGTTAGAGGTTGAATTAAATCTGAAATTTTTTGGAGACACTCATAACATCTGAGGCTAAGTTCTCCCAAAATTTCAGAATTTTGAAGACCTACAACCTAAAACTGGTCCTGAAACAGAAACTGTTTTCAGAAGTTGGGTTTTTGGTTCAAAACAATTTTAAAAACAAATTTTCCGCACCCCACTATTCAACCCCCCCTTCTAGTGGTGCCTTGCAGATCCTTCATTTGGTGATATATTATGTGTTTATTGTTTTTAATTGTTGAATCTATACTATGTTGCTTGATCTGTGAAAAGCATGAGTTTTGATTACTGTGGAATGCGTTTGATTACTGTGTTTGATGACTGTGGAATGCGTACACTGTTTTGCGTGGACTGGATTGATTTTAGGGAAAAATTGATAATCAAAGTAGTAAAACTGCCTTGTTTTGATTTTAGGAAAAATTTGATAATGAAAATAGTAAAACTTCCTAGGTTTTGATTTTAGGGAAAAGTTTGATAATCAAAATAGTATAAGCTTTGCGCATGCGTTTTGAGTCTGTGGAATACTGCGGTCTATGCGATGCGTGTAGATTTGAAGTTAGGGATGAATTCGATATCAAAAGAATTTCTAAGATTTATTTTTATTAATGTTATTTAATTGATTAAAAATAGTATTAAATATAGAAAAATATAAGTAAATATCAGAAAATCATAAATAAATTCTAGAAATTATAAAATACTGAAATTAAATGATTTTCATCAAATTTCTGTGTAGTGGGCCGATTGTGTGCAGGTCTGACTCATTTACTTAATATATATATAATACAATAAAATAAAATAATGTACTCAGTCGACCGCGGGCCGGGCCGAATGGCAACGGACCGGGCCCTAGTTAGCTGGCCCAATAAATGGAAACATATATATATAATAAAAATAATATAATTCTGAATTCTGGAAATTCTATAAATGTTATTTAATTAATTTTTAACTAGTAATGATTATAGAAAAAATGTAAATAAAATCGAAAAATTATAAATGAATTCCAGAAATTATAAATTGATGAAACTAGGTTATTTCATTAAAATTCGGTAATTGTGATACTTTATCTAATTTAGATAATTAGGAAATAAATAGAAATAAATAGGAGAAAAATAAGGAGAAATATGGAAAAAAGCCTGATGAATGTATACGAAAAGTGGGAAAATAGAGTTGACTCCGAACAATGCTGAATCAGTACTCAATAATAAGTGAACCTAGAATTGAGTGCCGAAGGATGGTGAGGATGGGCCAGGGGCCTCAGGCGTTTGTGTTTTTACATTCATGGCACGTGCATTGCATGATAGCGTGTCGTGACGTACGGATCACGGACGCTCAGGATGGTGTACGGTGGCGGGGCCACGATACTCAGGATGGTGTGCGGTGGCACAGCCATGCACACTCAGTATGGTGACTGTGGGGTGTACGACCTGCAGCCACTCAGTATGACCCGGGTTCATGCATTGCACGGTGGGAGATATCGGCATTCTGTGTGACATGACTTTGTTGCGTGTGTGACATGCATAGTAGGACATGCATCACGATGTGCGCATTCTTATCTGGAGTGAATTACTTTCCGCAGTCTTTCATATGCTTATGTGATATCATGTTTTATGTGTTATGTGTTATATCATTTTAGTATGCTAGTCTTGTACGAGTTGGAGGCAGGTGCCTACTGGGTGATTCACGTCACTCACACCTACTTCCCCCCCACCAGGTGAGAACGAAGAAGCGTACGACTATATCTTTGTTGAGGACAGGGCTGACAAGGTAGTATGAGCATACTGACGGTCGCACCTAGGATACGAGGAGACCTTGCGGCTGTCTGTCGTTATTTTATTGGGGTTTCATCGGACACACCCTGTTTAGACTGATAGTAGTTAGAGGTTGGCACAGTGACTTTATTGTCATTATGGATTTAGTGTTTTATTGATGATTTCTTTGTTCGGGTAATTTAATGTTATGGTAATTCGTTTCCCCGCGAGAAAAATTTCTACATATTTTCGGACATGTAGGAAGTTGATTCGACACCTTGTATTCTCCTTAGTGAGATACGGCGGGTGCACCATTCCCGATGTTAGGGTTCGGGAGCGGGGCGCTAGAATTAGACTTTCAAAATGTTGCCAAAAGAATCCGTAACATATATGGATTTGAGGATTACTAATATTTTAATGCCCTTGAAGCTTTAGGGAAGTCATTTTCCAACAGTGAAAAGGTTCAAAAGGTGCTACGGAGCCTCCCTGCTGAATGGATCCAAAGGTGACTGCAATCGAAGAGACAAAGTCAATCACTAAAATGGATGAATTGATCGGGTCTCTTAAAGTCTATGAGGTAAAAATGAACCAACGGAAGTCTGAATCATCTAAGTCATCCGGTAAGTCAATAGCTTTCAAAACAACCGAAACACATGCTAGTAACGATGATAGTAATAGTGATACTGAATTAGACGATGACTTGATATTGATCGCTAGAAAACTTAGAAAGTTTTACAAACGTCCAAACAAGAATAGACAATGTATTCTTCTTCTTCTTCTCAACCTAGGAAGAATAACACAAACAAATAATAAACAACAATAATAAACAAGCAAAGGACAAGGAGGCTCAAACGACAAAGACAAAGGAGTCTAAGGAAAGAAAAGGGAAACGAGCAATGAAGGTGAGCACATGGAGCGACTCATCCGACTTAGAATCCGAAACTGAGGAAGCTCAAGTCTGGTTCGTATCCAACGAGGTATGCTCTTCTTCTGATAGTGATTCTGATAGTGACATGACATTTGATAAAATGTATGAAGAATTCCTAAGAATGCATGCTCACTGTAAGAGGCTCTCTAAAGAAAATAAGAAACTAGCTGAAGAAAATGACAAGTTGAAGACGTCCAACTTGGAATTTTCCGATCAACTAGAATCTCTTAAACGAGAGTCTTCTAAAACTCTTGATTCTTTAGAAAAAATTGAATCATATAGGAAAGATGAACAAAAGTTACAAATGGAAAATAAAATGTAAAATCCAAGTTAGAAAGTTGTGAAAATGAAATAGTGCAACTTAAGTCTTCTAAATTTACCTTAGAAAAAATGAATAGAACAATTTAAATCTGGTGCAAATATGTTAGATACACTTATATCATTACAAAAGTATGGAAATGATAAAACTGGATTGGGATATAAAGAAGAAGATGACAAATTAGATAAAAAGACTAAGTTCGTATCATCAACTACGAAACAACCTTATAAAGTTATAAAAAAAAACTTGCCTGCTAAATCTTCGTCTACTCCTTCTTCTTCTTCTTATTCAAAGATAAAGATGCAGCATGCACCAATAAAGCACACACGTATAACTATACATCTAGGCCAAACTTTGCATCTAGACAACCTAGAAATTATGCCTACATGTATACAAATGCAACTAGACTAAATAAAATGCATACAAATTTATTATGAACCTAAGTATAGGCAACCCTCTTATAAGTCTTATAGAAATGCCTATGAACCCACTTATACCGCGCCATATAAGAAACAAATTCACAGCCTTATATACAACATAAAACTCGGCCATTCTATCACGATTATCAACCACGGCACAACATGTATAACAATGCATTTTCAACTTATGTGGAATAATCCTGTATATGCTAATTCTTCTTATTTTCCAAATTATGACAATGCTAAAATGTGCCTAGAAGGTATATTCAAGTTTGGATACCTAAGGGTTATCTAAACAAGAATAATGCCCCTAACATTCAAGGACCCAAATAAAGGGTACCTAAAACTTTGTCTCCATTGTAGGAAAAAATGCAAGGAATGCAAGAAGGAGGCAAAGTCAAAGAATCTGAAAATCAAATGGCTTTTAGATAGTGGATGTTCGAGGCATATGATGGGGAACCCCAAAATATTCACGGAACTTGAACATATTACTGGTGGAAAGGTGACGTTCGGTGACAACCAATAAAGGGAAAGTTGTTGGAGCAGCCCATTTGAGGACAGTCTTGAATATTCTAAGAGCAAGACAGTTGTACGCTAAGTTTAGCAAATGCGAGTTTGGCTGCGAAGGTGTATCATTTCTTGGCCATGTGATTTCAGAAGATGGGATTTCAGTGGATCCCAAGAAAATTGAAGCCATCACGGAATGGCCCAGGACCCATAAATGTTACTGAAGTGAGAAGATTTCTCGGACTAGTTGGATATCACAGGAAGTTTGTGGAAGGATTTTCGAGGATAGCTGTTCCCCTCACTAGATTGACCCAAAAGAAACCAAGTTTGAGTGGAGTGCCGATTGTGAAAAGAGTTTCTCGGAGCTAAAGGTCAAGTTGACATCCGCTCCTATTCTAGCTCAGCCACTCCTGGTGAAAAGTACGTAGTGTACAGCGATGCTTCGAAGAATTGGTCTCGGATGCGTCCTTATGCAGAATGACAAAGTGATAGCCTATGCATCCCGAGCCACATCCTTGAAGATCAACAGTTGAAAGTTTGAAAAAGATGTAACTATGAAGAGGAACCCATAAGAATAGTTGATCGGAAGAGAAAGCTTTAAGGAAGAGATCCATACCCATGGTGAAGGTTAAAATGGAGGCATCATTCGGAAGAAGAAGCAACATGGGAAACGGAAGAAGATATAGAGGAGTAGATACCCCCATCTTTTTGACTAGTTCCAAAGTTTCGAGGACGAAACTTATGATAAGGGGGGAGGAATGTTGTACCCCAAAATCATGTACGTGAAAACTATGAATATGAGACGGAATGAAAACGACAATTTCTTTTAGCGCGTGTTACTTAAGTCAAACTTAACCCCTCTTTACTTAATTATTATTGTGGTGATACCAAGCCAAATAAATAAGGGAAACTTCAAGAAAGTAGTACATGAAATAAAGAGTTATATGAACTATACACTACCACTATGTATGTATGTGCGTATATAAGATATAGGTGTACGAAATGTATAAATACCTACATGCGTATACATAGGAGGGGTTATATATATAGTAGTACATATGGGCGTGTATATATATATATGTATACAATACACATGTTAATCTTAGAATATGATAAAATAAAGGAAAACAGATAGTACATGAATTAAAATTACAAGAAAATATCAAGTTGCCCAAGAAGCTCAAAAATTTCGGCCAAGACATGTAAGGGTTCTAGAATTCTCTAGCCAATTTTATTAGTTAAAATAATTACTTAAAGTCTACTACACCATTAAGACAAGAAGTTATTATGCAAAGAATAAATAGAAGATAAAGTAGACATGCATTTAAGAAACAAGTTAAGACAACTCATTAAAGAAAGAAGTAGTATGGTTGAGGTCATTAAACACCCCAACCAAGCCGCCCCTTATGTCTAGACATGGAGGATTTTTAAAATCCTACCATGGTTACTCTTCCCTTAAACCAAGGTTAAGATAACCATGATTTGATAAAGTAACTTGGGTTAGCACTAAAGTAACCCTAGTTGGAATAAAGTAACCAAGGTTATACTAACCTAACCTTGATTAGCACTCAAGAAAGCTCTGAATCCCTCCAAAACCGCCCCTAGCATGTTTTAAACCTTTCTAGAAACATCTACCTTCTTGTCATCTTGAGACTCCTCTCAAGACACATTCAAGCAAGAGCAACACTTAGCAAAAGTTCCCTCATCTCCCTCACCAATATTTCGGCCATTCATCTTGAAGGATAGAAGTTCAACTTCACTTTCAAGACTCAAGAAGACATCTAGGTAAGTCTTGTTCCAAGTTTCCTTAAGAGAATTCTCATTTTGGTAAAGAATGAAGCTAACATGAATCCTTCCATTCACATCAAAACCATGACATTCATGGTTGAAATAGGTGAAAGCCCTCAACTTTCTTAGGAGATGATACCTTGGAGTGCTTGCATCTCCATTCCAAGCTCACTTTGGTAAGATGCTCTAACCTTAAATGTATCCTACTTGCTCTTGGTATGAAGACTAATCTTTCCTTAAAATCGTATGCTTAAGGTAAAGAAGGTGAAGGATTTCAACTCATCTCACTACATAGCCAAGCAAAGACAAGAGCTTTAGCTTGAAGAGGCAAGTATACAATGATCTCTCACGATCTATTTAAAGAGTTTGTGACTTGAATGTTTAGAAGTTCTTAAGATATGATCTTTAGTTGAATATCTTAAGTTTGAGACCATATCTTAGTGATTCCCTAAGAACAATGCCTTGCATGTGATTTATTCCCTTAAAGATGAAGTTTTTTTCGTATATGCTATATAAAATAAGGCTGACCTAGAGTGGAATAAGGCACCTAAGTAGGTCTAGACAAGATTGACTTGTGAATGTAATAGAAGAGGTCCTAAGGAAAGAATACATGTGAAAGCTAGGAGCTTTATGAGATTGTTGGTAAGTTTAGATTGAGATGACTCTTGAATATGAATGCATGCTTGAATATGTTTGTAAAATGTGGTTAAGGCACCGCACAAGTTTCGGCCAAAGCATTGAGTGAAAATATGGACATTTGACTTGGATAAGATGACAAAATAGCAAACCACTGGAAGTGGAAAGAACAGGGTGACGTTTTAGATGGTTTAAGAACTGACCTTGCAGACCTTCAATGAAGTTGGTACAAAGTTAGCCTTATGAGTGTAGTGTAAGTGAGAGTTGGAATTTCGTTAAAATCAGTTACGGATTATTTTTAAGAAATTATACAGTAAAACTGCTCCAGAAGAGTATTCTGGAGTTGGGCAGAATTGATTACTGTTTTCAACGAATTAAAAGAGGACCTGTGGATCTTCAATAAATCTGATTTTTTAGCACAGAGATAGTCCCGTGAGGGGTAGCAGATATGAGAGTTAGAATTTTGTTAAAACAAGTTATGGTTAATTTTTTAATAAAATATTTGGTAAGACTGGTCTGACTTGAAAAACGGGAACTGAGCAGAGTTGTATCCTCTTTTGGTTAGCTTGAAAAGAGACCTTGTAGATGACCAATAAAGCTGATTTTTGGCATGGTAGTAATCCTATGAGTGTAGTGAACATGCCATCTGGAATTTTGGTAAAATGAGTTCTGAAATTATTTTTAATGAATTAATTACTAAAACTGCTCAGCTGAAGTCACTGGAACCAAGCTGGAATTAAGTACGGTTTACTGGACTCAGAAATAAGACTTAGAGATATGCCAAATGGGCTAAAACTTCAGCAGGATACTAGTTCCACATGTTTATGACTTGTAAAAGTTGGAATTTCTAAAAACTGAATCACGTATTTTCCGCAATTGAATTTTTGGTAAAATAGGCCAGTTCAGTTTCAGCACCTAACCCATTTCGGAAATTAACTAAATGAGCCCTTTATGATCATCGAAATAATCTGCAATTTTTACGACATGTATCTAAGATTCCACGAACCTATTTGTGACAAAGATTATGGAAATGGACCCATTTGGTTAGTTTAAACCACCTTATGAATATGAAGTAAAAGTCGGGAAATATTTAGCTTCCAAATTCATGTATGTTGATATGTTATAAGGAATGCATACGATTATCCATGTCAATGACTTGCATTCCATATCACGCCATGTATCATGCATGATCATGAAACTGATTTTCATGAATTTTATGATGTAAGCAATTTTTACAAGCGACTATGTCTTCGTTATGCATGAAAAGTTTTTACGGTCCCATGTTTTTTAAAGAAAGCTTAATGATTCCTTTGCCGGCCAAGCATGCGACTAACCCGACTCTAGACCCGGGGTTAATTGGTCTGATGACATGATATGTTTTGGACCCGTTCAGATCCGGGGTTAATTGATCTGATATCTATTCTGGACCCGCTCAGATCCGGGGTTAATTGATCTGATATCTGTTCTGGACCCGTTCAGGCCCGGGGTAATTGGTCTGATGATATGTTCTGGACCCGCTCAGATCCGGGGTTAATTGATCTGACACTCTGTTTTTACGACATGTTACTTTATGGACCAAAATGATGTTTTGATATGACAATGACATCATGCATTGCATCTTGCATAATTCACGATCATGAGGACATGTTGCATGATACAGTCAACGATTAACAAGATATTATCGGTATAACTAGCATTTCCTAAAACATGCTTAAGCCAAACGCCAAGTAAGTTTAGGATCTAAGACCATGTATGTTGTAGCATTCCCTAATAATATGCTTAAGTTGAACGTCAAGCAAGCTCAGGATTTAAGATCAGGTATGAATGGTGATTCTTTGAGTTTTTTTGGGTATACATTCATGTTATGATTCTTTACGTATTTCATGGTCGTTATTGTATTCTTGCTGGGTGATTTTTATCACTCACACTTTTTTTTTTCACCCCAGAGCCAGATAATGCCAAGATAGAATGGATCGAGGATGAGCCGAGGGTACCTTATCCATAGGCGAGAAGATATGAAGGGAGCTAAGCTTAAGGACTTTGTGTTGTATCATGACTATGTTTGAACTCTCTGGATTTCAGTTATGTTATTTGTGGGACTACTACCTTTGGGAACTTAGTAAATTGGTGATGCATGTTTGATTTGAAAAGTTTAATTCTGCCTAAATTTTACTACCATGTTGAATGTTAGCATGGGAGTCCACGACTTATGTTATGGATGTTCACATATATGCATGACGCCTTGTACTCTCCTCAGTGAAGTACGGCGGGTGCACCGTATCCAGACGAGGCCCGGGTGCGGGGCGCTACAGGTGGTATCAGAGCCCAGGCTCTAGATTTCGGGCAGAACGTAGGACTAAGTTATGATCTTAGCAATCTAAGTTTGATCTTAGACCTAAGTCATGATCTTAGATGAGTGATGACCTTACACTAGGATCACGTAGACAGGTAAGTGCTTTGGATACGGAAAGGATGGTCATATGATTAAGGATTGTCCGGAAAAAGGGAGCACAACCACCACAACAACAAAGGAACCAGCGGCCACGTGCAAATGCGAGGGTGCACGCTATGACTGATGCTGATGTTGAAGAGACTGCTGACGTAGTGACTGGTAAGATTTAAAGTTTTATGTCTTCAATACCTTTCACTTATGCATGACTATCATAATACTTAGAAAAACGTGCCTGGTTCAGGAACTATCCTAGTGTGTAGCATACCCGCAAATATGTTGTTCGATAGTGGCGCTAGCCCCTCATTTATCTCAAGGAAGTTTCGTAAGAATCTCGATCATAATCCAGTCCGATTAGATTCACCTCATAGAGTACAAGCAGCTGGCGACCAGGTGCTTGTTTCCCATCACATATTCAGAAATTGTGCACTTGAGTTAAATGATCAGTTGTTTGAGGCCAATTTGATCCCCATATCTATGAGTGATTTTGACGTGATTCTCGGAATAGATTGGCTCTCAAAGAATACATGCTCACATTGATTGCCGAAGCAGGCAAGTTATCATTAAGAACCCAGCTCGAGAGGAGATGTCATTCCAAGGAGGGAACTAAGTTAAAGAACCATCCCAGAAAGTCTTTGGTAACGCAGCTCGTGCCAGCAAGCATTAAAGAAAGGTCATGAAGGATTCTTGGTTTATGTTTTAAGTGCTGAACAAGAAAGTCCTACCCTTGCACAAGTTCCAGTTGTTAATGAATACCCTGATGTATTTCCTGATGATCTGCCTGGACTACCTCCTGATCGCGAGATTGCTTTTGAAATAAACCTTTGTTCCAGGAGCTGAACTGTAGCGCCCCGACCCGGACAGCGGAATCTGAATCGGTACACCCGTCGTAGCTTACTGAGAAGGACTACAAGACGTCTCATCTCTCGAATACACATCATCGAGACGTAAGAGAAATAAAGCGCGGGAACATATCTCGGTAGTCTAAATCATCAATGCAGTACGTCAAAAGACGATGCGAACATCAAAATTGTATATGGTCACAGCCATCTAAAACCTCAAATGAAATAAGAAACAGAAATAACAGAAACTGTCTAATCAATTCTCTCCATCAGGTCTAAACATCCCATTCTGCCCCTCGCCGTCGTCCTCAATGAAAATCATGTCATACTCAGGTTCTCCTATAACACAAAGGCAGTACCCTTAGCGAAAACGCTAGCAAGTAACCCGCTTATAAGACATACGGGATCAACACATGGCAAGACATGAGTAATATGTAATTCAAGGGAATGGTGGAGCACATGTCTTGTAACTTTCAAATATATAACCAAATAACACAACAGAGAAAGTACAGCAGTTTGCACGTAAACAACAACTCATTGCAACTCAAATAACGCACATATTCATACCACATTGACTCTCGTGATGCATGTCAAAATATGCACTACACTACACATTCACATATGCATGAACGCTTTCTCTTTTAAAACAGTGCAATGCATGTCACAATGTCCGGTCACTTCACATAACTTTATACCCTGTAACGCGCCCCGGCTTATATTTCCATCCCGGTTACGTTACAGCCAACTTTATACCCTGTAATGCACCTTGGCTTATATTTCCATCCCGATTGGCATTACAGACAACTTTATACCCTGTAACGCGCCTCGGCTTATATTTCCATCCCGGTTTACGTTACAGTCTTGTGTGCCCTGCAATGCACCCCCGGCTTAAATTTCCATCCCGGTTAACATTGCAGGTCACCTTCGCAAATCTGTGTCGAAGCACATTTCTTTTCAAATCATATGCAAATGCACGTGCCATGATGCAAGACTCCTTATTCAATCACACTTTTCGTTCACATACGCAATTCACATTCACATGCGCAAGTACAAGTAACACACAAGAGTCCACTAGCTCATTCGTCAACCCTTAGACTTCAACTAGCTCATCAACACTTAACCTTGATTCTAAAATTCACAGCCCAACGAGAGCATCTCTATCTTTCCTTCTTTTGAGCTCTAAGACACCTTGTACGTTCATTTCCTAACCCTCCTAAGTCACTCCTGTTGAAACTCGGTTCGAGAACCCATTAAAGACACCAATATTGATTCACCATCCTAGATCAGGTTCCCAAGACTTAGACTATCGTTAATCAGGTCTTAAGAAGCCTCTAAGGTCACCCAAGGACTTCCCGAACTTCCCTCTTTCTTCCTCTATTTTTTCCACAAAACTGATGGACTTCATCCCTACTTCGATCGATCGATGTCCAGCTGAGGACATCGATCCCTCCACTTCGATCGATCAATGTCCAACTGGGGACATCGATCTCTCAGACTCCCCAACATCGATCGATCGATGTCCTTCTGAGGACATCGATCTCTCAAGCTTCCCTACATCGATCGATCGATGTCCGTCTAGGGACATCGATCTCTCAGCCTGCGCCTACATCGATCAATCGATGTCCAACTGAGGACATCGATCCCTGACATCGATCAATCGATGTCCACGATTCCAGATAGCACTTTGTAGTTTCTGCCGAATCCTCATCACCGTTCAATTCCAAACTTTATGCCAACCAATCCAAGACTAATCCCTGCTATCATTCGTGCTTAAACTAAAGATTCAACGCTACAACACATCGCAAACAAGATTCAAGCCTGGTACGCCAACGCAAAACCTCCACAAACTCATCACACATTCAAACCTAGACGCACACCAATCATCAAAACAACCCGAAAGATCTCACCTTTTCCCATTCCCAACCCTATCCAACAATAAAGGCACATCAAAGGGTTTACGGGGTAGGGATTTGCAGGATTCCACATAATCAACAATAACAACGAATGCTTTTTCATATACATTGGCCAAATCTTCGGGACGAAAGCACATAGATCATAAACAAATATTCACAAAACGAACTACTGCCGGTGATGATCCAATTTGATATCAAAATAGGCCGTTTATCTTTCACAAAACGTAGGAACTTATAAGAAAGTTACTTGCTTTTGATTACCTCGAAGAAGAAGGAAAAACGAATCAAAGACTGGCTTGATTCCTGAGGCGGTTCTTCTCCTAGGGTTCCAGAGCTACGTCCGCCTAAGGGAAAGAAAGATTTTCTGCGTCGTGGTGAATTGGGAGAAAAGAAACTAAACGCTGTCAGTTTAATAGGAATTTAGGGGTAAGATTTGATGTTTCTAAATTATAGTCTTTTATCTTATTTATCTTAAAGGATAAGCCTAAATTATTAATTCTAAAATTAAATATAAATTAATTCTAATATTAAATCCTTTCATTGATTTCTAATTAATCCTCGTACTTAATATCTAATTTATTCCGTTGACCGTCATTAATTTTTCGTAACATCCTTCTTTGTCTTTTAATTACCCGACGGAGGATGCGGGCATAACATTCCCACCCCTCTTACAAAAAGTTTCGTCCTTGAAACCTGGCGTACCTTATTGGAAGAGATATGGATATAGCTCCTTCATTTGATCCTCAAGCTCCCACGTGGCTTCGTGCTCCGTATGGTTACTCCACTGAACTTTGACATACGGAATAACGTGTCTGCGTAGGACTTGATCCTTTCTATCCACAATCTTATAGGATGCTCTTTCGTAAGTGACATCTTCTTTCACATCCAATAGTTGAGCTTCAAGGACATGGCTCGGGTCCGATATGTATTCCTTAGTTGGGATACATGGAACACATTATGGATTTGGGATAAACTCGGAGGTAAGGCTAGTCGGTATGCTCTTTCCGCCAACTTTACTAAGTATTTCGTAGGGGCCAATATATCTGGGGCTTAACTTGCCTTCACTCCGAATCTTGCGACTCCTTTGGTGGCGAAACTCGTAGGTAAACCTATCGCCTTCTTCAAACTCTAATGGTTGTCTCTTAGAATCTAGCCCAACTCTTATTACGGTCTTGAGCCACTTCAATTCTCTCTCTTATCATCTGACCTTTTGCACTATTTGCTCAACCAACTCGGGTGCATTGATCATTCTTTCTCCGACTTCATCCCAACAAACGGGGATCTGCACTTGCGTCCGTACAATGCTTCAAATGGTGCCATGCCAATTGCACTGTGATAGCTATTATTGTATGAAAACTCCATCAACTTCAACATGCTATCCCAGGTTTCCTTTAAAGTCTAAGGCGCATGCTCTTAACATGTCTTCCAATGTTTTTATTGTTCTCTCGGATTGCCCATCCGTTTGTGGGTGGTAAGCGGTAACTCATCCTCAACTCCGTACCCATAGCTTTCTGGACATGCCCTCCAAAACTTAGAGGTAAACTTTGGGATCGCGGTTCTGACACAATACTGACAGGGACTCCGTGTAAACTCACAATGTTATCCACGTAGGTGTTGGATAGTTTCTCATACGACGTACCCTGTGGCATGGCTATGAAATGAGCCGTCTTTGTTAATCGGTCTACTATCACCCAGATCATCTCGTTTCCATTTCTAGTCTTGGGTAGTCCCATCACAAAGTCCATAGTTACGTGCTCCCACTTCCATTCGGGAATCTCTAGTGGCTTCATTAAACCACTAGGTCGTTGATGTCCCGCTTTAACTTGTTGGCATATCAAACATCTTTCGACATATGCCGCTATTGACCTCTTCATCCCCATCCACCAATAGTTTCTTTTGAGGTCCTTATACATCTTAGTGCTGCCGGGATGGATGGATAACCTTGAATTAGGAGCTTCGCGCAACAACTCCTTTCGAAGCTCATCATGGTTAGGTACACACAACCTATTCTGAAACCATAAACTTCCATTTTCACGCAATTGGAAATCTTTTACTGGTCTCGCAGCTAGTTTGTCACGGATTTCTCTTAGCGCTGTGTCACCATACTGCGCCTCTTTGATCCTGTCCACCAAGTCTGGACTGATGGATAAAGCCGTCAGAACATTCGCCACTGAGTCCACCAATTCAAGGTCAAACTCCTCAATCTCCCTTTCCAATGGAGACTGTCTTGCGTGGCTAGACTTTCTGCTCAATGCGTCCACCACTCTGTTGGCCTTACCTGGATGGTAGTTGATGGTCAAGTCATAGTCCTTGAGTAACTCTAACCATCTTCTTTGTCTCATATTCAACTCCTTCTGCGAGAATAGGTATTTCAAGCTCTTGTGATCAGTGAATATTGCACACTTCTCTCCATATAGATAGTGTCTCCAGATCTTAAGAGCAAATACCACGGCTGCGAGCTCCAAGTCATGCGTCGGGTAATTATGCTCGTATGGTTTCAACTGTCTTGACGCGTACGAAATGACTCGTTCATTTTGCATCAACACACACCCTACAAACAGAACGTGAGTTTAAGACCAGCATATGTATTCACACTGTATTAATTGTGATGATATACATACCTAGTCCTTTCTTGGACGCGTCACTATAGATCACGAAACCGTCGGTGCCGGAAGGTTGTGCCAACACCGGGGCTGTGGTCAATCTCTTCTTGAGCTCGGTAAAGCTCTGTTTGCATTCAGCAGACCATTCGAACGTAGTCTTCTTCGTGTAAGTCGGCTCAATGGACCTTCTATCGTTGAGAATCCCTCCACAAACTTCCTATAAGTAGCTGCCAAGCCTAGGAAGCTTCTGACTTCGGTCACATTTGTGGGTCTTGGCCATTCCGTGATGGCTCTATCTTCTTAGGATCCACAGAGATCCCTTCTTCCGAAATCACGTGACCGAGGAAGGCTACACTTCTTAGCCAAACTTCACACTTGCTGAATTTGGCATAGAGCCTTTGTTGTCTCAGAATTTGCAACACCACTCTCAAGTGTTCAGCGTGTGTGCTTGCTCGTCGGGAGAATAAACTAGGATGTCGTCGCTGAACACTACTACAAATTGATCCAATTGTTCTCGAAATACAGTGTTCATCAAATCCATGAAAGCTGCTGGGGCATTAGTTAGTCCAAAAGGCATCACCAGAAATTCGTAATGCGCCATAACGAGTCCGAAAAGCAGTCTTAGGGACGTCTCCCGCTTTCACGAGTAATTGATGGTATCCTTGACGGAGGTCAATCTTTGAAAACCATCGGGCTCCCTTTAACTGATCAAATAAATCCTCAATCTTTGGTAGAGGATATTTATTCTTAATGGTGATCTTGTTCAGTTCCCGATAATCGATGCACAACCTCATGCTGCCATCCTTCTTCTTTACGAATAGCACAGGAGCTCCCCAAGGTGATACACTGGGGCGAATCAACTTCTTGTCCAACAACTCCTGAAGTTGCCCCTTCATCTCCTTAAGTTCAGCTGGAGCCATTCTGTAGGGTGCCTTTGATATAGGCTCGGCTCCGGGTATCAAATTGATCTCAAACTCTACTTCTCTCGTTGGTGGTACCCCCGGTAGGTCGTCTGGAAATACGTCCTTGAACTCATTGATTACCGGTATTTGATTCATAGAGGGAATTTCTTGTTGAGCATCTACCGCATACACCATATATCCCTCTGCTCCATTATGTAAAGCCTTAAAGGCCTTAATCGCAGTCAAATACATCTTCTTTGGGGCTTTTCATAATCTTGATATTTCCTTGCAACATGATGTCATTCATCTCAGGGTCTTTGAGGGTCACCTGCTTGAGTTTACAGTCGATATTGGCATGATTCTTGGTTAGCCAATCCATGCCCAATATTACGTCAAAGTCCCTTCATTGGGATTGGGACTAGTGTACCCGAAATACTTTTCCGTCAACTCCAACTCACAAATCTTTGTACTGGTGGTGAGACAACCAGAGTACTTGTTCTTCTGCTGCCTGTACCCCTAAATGAGTTCTCAAGCCATTCGGGCAGACAGTCGAGTCCTTTGGCGAAACGCTTAGAAATGAAGGAGTGGCTAGCTCCACTATCAAATAACACGTTTGCAGGCACGTTGTTAAACTAAGATCACACCTAATTCACCAAAGGATAACGCATAAAAGTTTCACATAAAAGCACATATTCAATTATCAACTTAGAAAACTAAAATCCAGCTTAACCACCGATTATTTAAACTTAGGTCGTACCTGTCACCACGGTCGCATCCTCTTGGACTTCAGCGTCCGTCATCGCGTGGACTCTCGCATTGGGCCTGCCTCTCTGCTGTTGAGCCGGCCCTGGTCCTGCAGCTTGAGGCTTAGGGTTCCATTCAGGGCAGTCCCTGATCTTATGGCCTGGCTTTCCACATCTGAAACCACGCACCTGTTATTTTCCAACATTCGCCCACGTGTCTTTTATGGCAATGTGGGCATTCTGCAGGTGCTTGACGATCAGGTTGATTTGGCTGCGGTGCCCTTTGAACTGGCCACGCTTGTCCCTTCCTGGGAATCTTGACCCAACGTCCGGGTCTACCTCCACTTTGCTCAAACCCTCGGCCTCTTGTTCGATTCTTCACGAGCCCTCTCTGTTCTGTGATCGTCGCATGTCACTCTCCACTCGGTAACATGCGTCCAGCATCTCCTCGAATGTTTTTAGACTTGACCCCGCGATTGCTGTCCGTATGCGGGGGTTCAGACCCTCTTCAAATTTCAGCATTTTCATCCGGTTGTTCTCCAATACCAAGGGTGTGAACTTGCCCAAGGCATGGAATCTATCTGCATAGTCTGAAAACAGTCATCCTTCCTTGTTCAAATTTATCGAACTGCCTCATCTTCTCCAAAATGGCAGTCTCAGGCACATAATACTCTTTGTAGGCCTTCACAAACTGACTCCACTGAATGGGAGGAGTCATCTTGGGCAGAATTCGTTCCACCATGCATTTGCTCTGCCGTCAGAAAAGGCGTGGCTACATCCACCTTGAGTTCTTCAGGCACTTGCACAAGCCTGAAGCACTTCTCCACTTCGTCAAGCCAGAACCCAGCCACCTCTGGGTCAGTGGTCCCTTCGAAGTGGGGGCATGCATCTTCCGCATTTCCCCCAATATAGTACCTGATGCCTTGCTGGGGAGGTGGTGGAGGAGGTTGCTGTGGTTGTTGCGTGTTGAGCAACCCCTTGTGATCACAGAATCAGTGCTTGAGGTACTAAGACTGGAGGTGGTGGTGGTGGAGGGTTATTGTCGTTCCCATTGCCACCGTTACCTTGGTTGTCAACGTCTAGGAGGCATTTTCTGCAAGATCACGCTTATTAGTGTCGAGCAGTTTCAAAAAATAAATACTTGGGGTCCATAATGTGGTACAAGGCGGAATTCATAATTTAAAAATAAATAACATTTATTGATTGCTCTTAGTCGCGCTCGTACACACACCCATCCCAATCAGACTTAAATCTCGAATTGCATACTTAGACCTCAAGATCAACTTAGGTGAAGATCATATCTTAAGACTCTACATGTCATAACCTAGGTCTCCGAGGTAGATCTGAAGCCTAGGCTCTGATACCACCTGTAGCGCCCCGACCCGGACAGCGAAATCCGAATCGGTACACCCGTCGTAGCTTACTGAGAAGACTACAAGACGTCTCATCTCTCGAATACACATCATCGATGACGTAAGAGAAATAAGCGCGGAAACATATCTCGGTAATCTAAATCATCAATGCAGTACGTCAAAAGACGATGCGAACATCAAAATTGTATATGGTCACAGCCATCTAAAACCTCAAATGAAATAAGAAACAGAAATAACAGAAACTGTCTAATCAATTCTCTCCATCAGGTCTAAACATCCCATTCTGCCCACTCGCCGTCGTCCTCAATGAAAATCATGTCATACTCAGGTTCTCCTGTAACACAAAGGCAGTACCCTTAGCGAAAACGCTAGCAAGTAACCCGCTTATAAGACATACGAGATCAAACACATGGCAAGACATGAGTAATATGTAATTCAGGGAATGGTGGGGCACATGTCTTGTAACTTTCAAATATATAACCAAATAACACAACAGAGCAAGTACAGCAGTTTGCACGTAAACCAACAACGCATTGCAACTCAAATAACGCACATATTCATACCACATTGACTCTCGTGATGCATGTCAAAATATGCACTACACTACACATTCACATATGCATGAACGCTTTCTCTTTTAAAACAGTGCAATGCATGTCACAATGTCCGGTCACTTCACATAACTTTATACCCTGTAACGCGCCCCGGCTTATATTTCCATCCCGGTTTACGTTACAGCCAACTTTATACCCTGTAATGCACCTCGGCTTATATTTCCATCCCGATTAGCATTACAGACAACTTAATACCCTGTAACGCGCCCCGGCTTATATTTCCATCCCGTTTACGTTACAGTCTTTTGTGCCCTTCAAGCACCCCGGCTTAAATTTCCATCCCGGTTAACATTGCAGGTCACCTTCGCAAATCTGTGCCGAAGCACCTTTCTTTCAAATCAATATGCAAATGCACGTGCCATGATGCAAGACTCCTTATTTCAATCACACTTTTCGTTCACATACGCAATTCACATTCACATGCGCAAGTACAAGTAACACACAAGAGTCCACTAGCTCATTCGTCAACCCTAGACTTCAACTAGCTCATCAACGCTTAACCTTGATTCTAAAATTCATAGCCCCAACGAGAGCATCTCTATCTTTCCTTCATTGAGCTCTAAGACACCTTGTACGTTCATTTCCTAACCCCTCCTAAGTCACTCCTATTGAAACTCGGTTCGAGAACCCATTGAAGACACCAATATTGATTCACCATCCTAGATCAGGTTCCCAAGACTTAGACTATCGTTAATCAGGTCTTAAGAAGCCTCTAAGGTCACCCAAGGCTTCCCGAACTTCCTCTTTCTTTCCTCTATTTTCCACAAAACTGATGGACTTCATCCCCTACTTCGATCGATCGATGTCCAGCTGAGGACATCGATCCCTCCACTTCGATCGATCGATGTCCAACTGGGGACACGATCTCTCAGACTCCCCCAACATCGATCGATCGATGTCCTTCTTGAGGACATCGATCTCTCAAGCTTCCCTACATCGATCGATCGATGTCCGTCTGGGGACATCGATCTCTCAGCCTGCGCCTACATCGATCGTATCGATGTCCAACTGAGGACATCGATCCCTGAACATCGATCGATCGTGTCCACGATTCTAGGATAGCACTTTGCAGGTTTCTGCCGAATCTCATCACCGTTCAATTCCAAACTTTATGCCCACCAATCCAAGACTAATCCTTGCTATCATTCGTGCTTAAACTAAAGATTCAACGCTACACACATCGCAAACAAGATTCAAGCCTGGTACGCCAACGCCAAAACCTCCACAAACTCATCAACGCATTCAAACCTAGAACGCACACCAATCATCAAAACAACCCGAAGATCTCACCTTTTCCCATTCCCAACCCTATCCAACAATGAAGGCGCATCAAAGGGTTTACGGGGTAGGGATTTGCAGGATTCACATAATCAACAATAACAACGAATGCTTTTTCATATACATTGGCCAAATCTCGGGACAAAAGCACATAGATCATAAACAAATATTCACCAAATGGAACTACTGCATGGTGATCCAATTTGATATCAAAATAGGCCGTTTATCTTTCACAAAAACGTAGGAACTTATAAGAAAGTTACTTGCCTTTGATTACTAGAAGAAGAAAGGAAAAACGATAAAAGACTGGCTGATTCCTGAGGCGGTTCTTCCTCCTAGGGTTCCAGAGCTACGTCGCCTAAGGGAAAGAAAGATTTATGCGTCGTGGTGAATGGGAGAAAGAACTGACGCTGTCAGTTTAATAGGAATTTAGGGTAGATTTGATGTTTCTAAATTATATCTTTTATCTTATTTATCTTAAAGGATAAGCCGAAAATTATTTAATTCTAAAATTAAATATAAATTAATTCTATATTAAATCCTTTCATTAATTTCTAATTAATCCTCGTACTTAATATCTAATTATTTCCGTTGACCGTCATTAATTTCTGTAACATCCTTCTTGTCTTTTAATTACCCTACGGGAGGATGCAGGCATAACATGAACCCATATCGAAAAGCCCCTTATCGCATGGCACCTGCGGAACTAAAGGAGCTAAGGAACAGTTACATGAGCTGTTAGAAAGGAAACTCATTCGCCCCAGTGTTTCACCTTGGGGTGCTCCGGTGCTATTCGTGAAAAAGAAAGAATGGAAGTATGCGCTTATGTATCGAATACCGGCAGCTCAACAAAATCACCATAAAAACAAGTACCCGTTGCCCCAGATTGATGACTTATTCGATCAGCTCAGGGTAAGTAACTCCTAAGCTTTAAACTTGACTAAGTTTAAATCCTTTGAAAACCCCATCTAAAGTAATTTAATGCAAGGATCTCGAATTTTTAGTAAAATTGATCTACGATCTGGATACTTTCAATTGAAGATTAAAGCGGAGAGATGTCCCTAAACTGCTTTCAGAACCCGATATGGACACTATGAGTTCTTAGTCATGCCTTTGGTTTGACCAATGCCCCTGCCGCCTTTATGGATCTCATGAATCGAATTTTTCAGAGCACTTGGACAAGTTCAGAGTGCTATTCATAGGACGACATCTTGATTTATTCGCCCGATGAAGAGACTCACGCAGCCCATTTGAGGACAGTCCTTGAATATTCTAAGAGCAAGACAGTTGTACGCTAAGTTTAGCAAATGCGAGTTTTGGCTGCGAAGCTGTATTATTTCTTGGCCATGTGATTTCAGAAGATGGGATTTCGGTGGATCCCAAGAAAATTGAAGCCATCATGGAATGGCCCAGGCCCACAAATGTTACTGAAGTGAGAAGATTTCTCGGACTAGCTGGATATTAGAGGAAGTTGTGGAAGGATTTTCGAGGATAGCTGTTCCCCTCACTAGATTGACCCAAAAGAAGACCAAGTTTGAGTGGTAGTGCCGATTGTGAAAAGAGTTTCTCGGAGCTAAAGGTCAAGTTGACATCCACTCCTATTCTAGCTCAGCCCACTCCTGGTGAAAAGTACGTAGTGTACAGCGATGCTTCGAAGAATGGTCTCGGATGCGTCCTTATGCAGAATGACAAAGTGATAGCCTATGCATCCCGACAGTTGAAACCATTTGAGCAAAACTATCCTATCCATGATCTTGAACTTGCCGCAGTGGTATTCCGTTAAGATATGGAGGCACTATTTACATGGCGAAAAGTGCGAGATCTACACAGACCACAAGAGCCTAAAGTACCTCTTTACCCAGAAGGAGCTTAATATGCGGCAACATAGATGGTTGTGAATTGATCAAAGATTATGATCTCTCCATTCAGTTACCATCCAAGGAAAAGCTAACAAAAGTCGCTGATGCCCTAAGCCGAAAAACAAGCCACCCACGGCAACCACCCTCTTCAGCAAGACATGGAAGAATTTGGCCTAGAAGAAGTTGACTCAATCGATGAAGTTCTCGACAGTTAGTTCTTGTTCCCTCATTGATTGATAAGATCAAGAGGACCCAAGGGATTGATGAAGCCCTTAAGAAAGTCAAGGAAAAGATGAAGATAAGCTGAGAGAGGACTTTGAGATTCGCGGTGATGGCAGTAGTTATGGTATCGCGGACGGTTGTGCATCCTCCGAAAGCAAAGAACTTAAAGATGAAGATCTGATGGAAGCTCATAATTCTCGATTGTCTATACATCCTGGAGCTAATAAGATGTATCAAGATCTCAAGCAAAGTTTTGGTGGCCCGGTATGAAGAAACAAATAGCAGAATTTGTTAAGGCGATGTTTGATCTGCCAAAGAATAAAGGCGGAACACCAAAGACCCGCTGGATTATTACAACCCTTAAAAGTGCCAGAATGGAAATGGGATCACATCACCATGGACTTTGTGACTGACCTACCCAAGACTAAGTATGGAATGATGCTATATGGGTCCTTGTGGATCGTTTTGACTAAGTCTGCTCACTTTTTGGCTATGACGATTAAGCCATCTATGGAGAAGTTAGCCTCTATGTATATTGATCAGATTGTTTGTTTACATGGAGTGCCCATCAGTATTGTTTGCGACCGCGACCCCCGATTTTACTTCGAGCTTTTGGACCACCTTTCCAAAGGCAATGGGCACAGAGATAAGAATGAGCTCAGCGTTTCATCCTCAAACAGATGGACAATCAGAAAGAACAATCCAAACCCTTGAGGACATGCTCCGCACTTACATTCTTGATTTTGGGAGGAAGCTGGGATAAAAGTCTTAAGCTCGTTGAGTTTTCTTACAATAATAGCTTCCACAGATCTATCGGAATGGCAACTTATGAAGCATTGTATGGACGAAAATGTCGGTCCCCACTCTATTGGGACGAGATTGGAGATAAGATCCATGCGGGACCCGACATTATTGAGCAAACACGAGAAAAGATAAAGTTAGTCCAGCAAAGACTAAGAGCAGCGCAAGATAGAACAAAGACATGGGCAGATGAAAGAAGGAGACCATTAGAATTTCAAGAAGGAGAGAAAGTTTTTCTGAAAGTTTCGCCGACCAAAGGAGTTAAGAGATTTGGCATCAAAGGAAAACTAAACCAAGATTTGTTGGACCTTATGAAGTGCTTGAGAAAGTAGGCGAGGTTGCGTACCGTTTCGCGTTGCCACCATCTCTTTCTCAGTTACATGATGTATTCCATGTTTCTCAACTCCGTCGATATGTATATGACCTAAGCCACATCCTTGAAGATAAACAGTTGAAGGTTGAAAAAGATGTAACTTATGAAGAGGAACCCTTAAGAATAGTTGATCGGAAATAGAAAGCTTTAAGGAAGAGATCCATACCCATGGTGAAGGTACAATAGAGGCATCATTCGGAAGAAGAAGCAACATGGGAACGGAAGAAGATATGAGGAGTAGATACCCCCATCTTTTGACTAGTTCCAAAGTTTCGAGGACGAAACTTATGATAAGGGGGGAGGATATTGTACCCCAACAATCATGTACGTGAAAACTATGAATATGAGACGGAATGACAACGACAATTTCTTTTAGCGCGTGTTACTTAAGTCAACTTAATACTCTTTACTTAATTATTATTGAGGTGATACCAAGCCAAATTAAATAAGGGAACTTCAAGAAAGTAGTACATGAAATAAAGAGTTATATGAACCATACACACCACTATGTATGTATGTGCGTATATAAGATATAGGTGTACGAAATGTATAAATACCTACATGCGTATACATAGGAGGGTATATATATATAGTACACATGGCGTGTATATATATATGTATACATACACATGTTAATCTTAGAATATGATAAAATAAAGGAAACAATATAGTACATGAATTAAAATTACAAGAAATATCAAGTTGCCCAAGAAGCTCAAAAATTTTAGCCAAGACATGTAAGGGGTTCTAGAATTCTCTAGCCAATTTTATTAGTTAAAATAATTACTTAAAGTCTACTACACCATTAAGATAAGAAGTTATTATGCAAAGAATAAATAGAAGATAAAGTAGACATGCATTTAAGAAACAAGTTAAGACAACTCATTAAAGAAAGAAGTAGTATGGTTGAGGTCGTTAAACACCCCAACCAAGCCGCCCCTTATGTCTAGACATGGAGGATTTTTAAAATCCTACCATGGTTACTCTTCCCTTAAACCAAGGTTAAGATAACCATGATTTGATAAAGTAACTTGGGTTAGCACCAAAGTAACCCTAGTTTGAAATAAAGTAACCAAGGTTATACTAACCTAACCTTGATTAGCACTCAAGAAAGCTCTAAATCCCTCCAAAACCGCCTCCTAGCATGTTTTAAACCTTTCTAGAAACATCTACCTTCTTGTCATCTTGAGACTCCTCTCAAGACACATTCAAGCAAGAGCAACACTTAGCAAAAGTTCCCTCATCTCCCTCACCAATATTTCGGCCATTCATCTTGAAGGATAGAAGTTCAACTTCACTTCAAGACCTCAAAGAAGACATCTAGGTAAGTCTTGTTCCAAGTTTCCTTAGAGAATTTCTCATTTGGGAAAGAATGAAGCTAACATGAATCCTTCCATTCACATCAAACATGACATTCATGGTTGAATAGGTGAAAGCCCTCAACTTTCTTAGGAGATGATACTTGGAGTGCTTGCATCTCCATTCCAGCTCACTTTGGTAAGATGCTCTAACCTTAATGTATCCTACTTGCTCGTGGTATGAAGACTAATCTTTCCTTCCATTTTTCCTTAAAATCGTATGCTTAGGTAAAGAGGTGAAGGATTTCAACTCATCTCACTACATAGCCAAGCAAGAAAAGAGCTTTAGCTTGAAGAGGCAAGTCTACAATGATCTCTCATGATCTATTTAAAGAGTTTGTGACTTGAATGCTTAGAAGTTCTTACAATATGATCTTTAGTTTGAATATCTTAAGGTTTGAGACCATATCTTAGTGATTCCCTAAGAAACAATGCCTTGCATGTGATTTATTCCCTTAAAGATGAAGTCTTGTTTTTTTCCTATATGCTATATGAAATAAGGCTGACCTAGAGTGGAATAAGGCACCTAAGTAGGTCTAGACAAGATTGACTGTGGAATGTAATACAAGAGGTCCTAAGGAAGAATACATGTGAAAGCTAGGAGCTTTATGAATTGTTAGTAAGTTTAGATTGAGATGACTCTTGAATATGAATGCATGCTTGAATATGTGTTGTAAAATGTGGTTAAGGCACCACACAAGTTTCGGCCAAAGCATTGAGTGAAAATATGGACATTTGACTTGGATAAGATGACAAATAGCAAACCACTGGAAGTGGACAGAACAGGGTGACGTTTTAGATGGTTTAAGAACTGACCTTGCAGACCTTCAATGAAGTTGGTAAAAAGTTAGCCTTATGAGTGTAGTGCAAGTGAGAGTTGGAATTTCGTTAAAATCAGTTACGGATTGTTTTTAAGAAATTATACAGTAAAACTGCTCCAGAAGAGTATTCTGGAGTTGGGCAGAATTGATACTGTTTTCAACGAATTAAAAGAGGACCTTGTGGATCTTCAATAAATTGATTTTTGGCACAGAGATAGTTCCGTGAGGGTAGCAGATATGAGAGTTGGAATTTTGGTAAAACAAGTTATGGTTAATTTTTAATAAAATATTTGGTAAGACTGGTCAGACTTGAAAACGGGAACTGAGCAGAGTTGTATCCTCTTTTGGTTAGCTTGAAAAGAGACCTTGTAGATGACCAATAAAGCTGATTTTTGGCATGGTAGTAATTCTATGAGTGTAGTGAACATGCCATCTGGAATTTTGGTAAAATGAGTTCTGAATTATTTTTAATGAATTAATTACTAAAACTGCTCAGCTGAAGTCACTGGAACCAAGCTGGAATTAAGTACCGGTTTACTGGACTCAGAAATAAGACTTAGAGATATGCAAATGGGCTAAACTTCAGCAGGATACTAGTTCCATATTTATGACTTGTACAAGTTGGAATTTTTAAAAAATGAATCACTTATTTTCCGCAATTGAATTTTTGGTAAAATAGGTCAGTTCAGTTTCAGCACCTAACCCATTTCGGAAATTAACTAAATGAGCCCTTATGATAATCGAAATAATCTGCAATTTTTACGACATGTATCTAAGATTCCACCAAACCTATTTGTGACAAAAGATTATGAAATGGACCCATTTGGTTAGTTTAACCGCCCTATGAATATGAAGTAAAAGTCTTGAAATATTTAGCTTCCAAATTCATGTATGTTGATATGTTATAAGGAATGCATACGATTATCCATGTCATGACTTGCATTCCATATCAAGCCATGTATCATGCATGATCATGAAACTGATTTTCATGGATTTTATGATGCAAGCAAGTTTTACAAGCGACTATATTTTCGTTATGCATGAAAAGTTTTTACGGTCCCATGTTTTTAAAGAAAGCTTCATGATTCCTTTGCCGGCCAAGCATGCGACTAACCCGACTCTAGACCCGAGGTTAATTGGTCTGATGACATGATATGTTTTGGACCCGTTCAGATCTGGGGTTAATTGATCTGATATCTGTTCTGGACCCGCTCAGATCCGGGGTTAATTGATCTGATATCTGTTCTGGACCCGTTCAGGCCCGGGGTTATTTGGTCAGATGATATGTTCTGGACCCGCTCAGATCCGGGGTTAATTGATCTGACACTCTGTTTTTACGACATGTTACTTTATGGCACCAAATGATGTTTTGACATGACATGACATCATGCATTGCATCTTGAATTCACGATCATGAAGACATGTTGCATGATATAGTCAACGATTACAAGATATTATTGGTATAGCATTTCCTAAAACATGCTTAAGCCGAACGCCAAGTAAGTTCAGGATCTAAGACCAGGTATGGTTTAGCATTCCCATAATATGCTTAAGCTGAACGTCAAGCAAGCTCAGGATTTAAGATCAGGTATGAATGGTGATTCTTTGAGGTTTTTGGGTAATACATTCATGTTATGATTCTTTACGTATTTCATGGTCGTTTATTGTATTCTTGCTGGGTGATTTTTATCACTCACACTTTATTTTTCCCCCAGAGCCAGATAATGCCAAGATAGAATGGATCGAGGATGAGCCGGGGTACCTTATCCATAGGCAAGAAGATATGAAGGGAGCTAAGCTTAAGGACTTTTGTGCTACCAAGACGTTTGTATCATGACTATGTTTGAACTCTCTAGATTTCAGTTATGTTATTTTGTGGGACTACTACCTTTGGGAACTTAGTAAATTGGTGATACATGTTTGATTTGAAAAGTTTTAATTCTGCCTAAATTTACTACCATGTTGAATGTTAGCATGGGAGTCCACGACTTATGTTATGGATGTTCACATGTTATGCATGACGCCTTGTACTCTCCTCAGTGAAGTACGGCGGGTGCACCGTATCCGGACGAGGCCCGGGTGCGGGGCGCTACAAATAATCTACGTATGACTACTTACTCTATTCTTCTTAATGGTGGGTTGACTACTTCATTTTCTCTTAGCCGAGGGGTCAAACATGGAGACCCCTTATCACCGCTGTTGTTCATCCTATCTTCAGAAGGATTCTCTAGAGGTATAAAGCATTATTTTCATGAGTGGTATATCCAGGGCTTTAATACAGGCCGTGTGCAAGGGGTGTCTCATTTGGGGTTTGCCGATGATCTCCTTATCTTCTTGAATGGGGCCGTGCGAAATGTGGACTGCTTCCGCAGCTTTCTTGAGGCCTATCAGTAGGCGTCGGGTCAATTAGTGAACTACAGCAAAAGTCAACTTGTTATAGGCCATGGAGCCCCATCTCACAATTCGCTGCAGGCAATGGGTATGCGATCCACATCCTTACCTATTAAATATCTTGGCTCTTATTTATATAAGAGATGTAATAAGGATAGATACTGTCTTTCTCTGCTTAATCACTTTGACTCTAAGCTCACTTCTTGGTCAACAAAGTTACTATCAATGGCGGGTTGTCTGGTACTCATTAAATATGTACTCAACACCATCCCAACTCACCTTATAGCCATTTCCAAGCTTCCTAAGGGGGTGATAAATACATTGAACCGGAAAATGGCTGTCTTTCTCTAGAATGGTCGTCATCATTGGCAATCTTGGCCTTCTGTATGTCGAGACATGGAAGTTGGCGGTCATGGAATTCGAAGCCTCACTCATGTGCAAAAATCATATGACTACCAGCTTTGGTGGAAATACTTCATTCTAACACGCTATGGTCTGAATTTAGCAGGGCCAATACGGTCAACGCTCCTCAGTTATTCCCATGTTTATGACTCAGCTACATGGAAGCGTCTTGTTTGATCAAGCTTATATATGGAGTTACACACTACTCGATCACATGGCATGATCCATTGGGATCCCGGATTCAAATAGTCAGTTTTCTATACGTTTCGGCTTATTACATATTGCTGCCCACAGTCCGCCACAAAAGGAATATAGTTACATTTGGTGGAATACCTCGCCTCCAGGACAAAAAAATATTTATATGGCGATTATGAACAACTCTCTCCCAAAACACGCATCATTTGTGTCGATGGCTCACGGTGCTACCTTCCCAGTGTATTTTTTGTCGCCAACAGCATGATAGTCAGGATCATATCTTTTTGCATTGTTCTCTATTCGGTCTTTATGGATCGATATGTCGATAACGTTTTTAGGTCCATTACCCCGCTCCAACACAATTAAAGCTCATCTGTTACGTTGGTGGCGAAGTGCTTCGAAGTCATCAATAAAGGGTCAACTTCGAGCAATCGTACCATCTTTAGTATCTTGGGAGATATGGAAGTCATATACATCATGTTGATTTGGTACTGAGACTTTCAATCAAGGCCTCCTGCGCACGAAGATCAAAACGGCTATCTACACGTGGTGTGCGTCAGTGAATAACAGAAAGTTTGCCCAGCACTTGCCACATCTAGTCCAGCAACATTATTCCACTCCAATCCATCTAAGAGACTGTCTATCATTCGATGGCAACTTCCCCCGTCTAGAAAACTAAAGTTAATATTGATGCCTTTGTTGGTCAGAAGCTGGCGGCAGGAAGCGCAATATTACGCACCTCTGATGGCCATTTACTCTCAGCACTTTGCTTTGCGCTGCCCCTGATGTCTCCACTTCGAGCTGAGCTACAGGCCATGCTCTATGCTTTGATTTTCTATGTTCCGCAGTATGCATACATTATTATTGAAACTGATTGCCAACGGATGGTGTCCCTGCTTGCGGAGCCTGGTTCATACTCAGGAGCTTTTGCCACGGACATTAAGCACGCCGCACTATTTCTTAACCTCACTTAGACAGCTCTTCAATATTGTCCACGAGAGGCAAATTCAGCCGCACATAGGTTAGCATGCTATGGCTTTAGAACCGCAGGTTATCACACTTATCTTTCAGCCCAATCACTGGCCTGCGAAGTACGTGGTGCTTTGCATGTGGATCTCCAGTTGCTTGCTCTGCGTTAGTTACACATGCTGACCTTGGCTACATACATATTCGTTGCCTGTGTTTCTGTGCACAGGCAACGTGGTGCGTTCACCTTCGTTCTTCTATCGCTTTATATATGTTGCTTCAGTTCCAACTTACTCTATATATCATTGTCTTATTGCATGTGTTTTCTCTTGCTTTGGTGCGCACTATTGATATATTCGTTGGTGGGGAGGCTTCCTCCAAGTCTGGTGCCCAGAAGACATACTGTGTTCGCTAACGAGCCATTTCAAGTGGTCGACGTCCTGGCAATTTCACAGCCAGGGCGACTTGGTATACGATTGTTCCATATCTCTATATTCAGCTATTTCTTAAATATCTTGATGATAACAGCTTTATTTCCTTGTATCGAGGTGCGTTTGAATGAAGATCATGCTCTTTCAACGGTTTGGCCTTCCAAGTGGATCAGCATCAACTAACTGTTAAGCATGTTTGGAGATGCCTGTCTACATCCCTATTTTGGTATCCATGAAAATCGTATAAATATGTACGCTTTTTCCTTCGCCAAGGTTTTATCCACAAGGGTGGTTTACTTGGCAAAAGTTTTAATGCGGTATATCATTACGATTGGAGATACATCATATTTGTATTCTCTTTCATTTATTTTCTTATGCTGACAAATGTACTTGATGTAATATGGTTTTCCTCCGCCACAAGTGATATCAATAATCATATATATGTTGATTTTTTTTATGTAACAGATATTTTATTAAGGAAAAGCCTCACTTGTGGCGGAGGAAAACATATTACAAAGCATCAGAGTAGGCGAAAAAATGAAATAACGAGCTAGAAGAACATATCTCCAGTCGTATACGATATGCCGTATTAAAACCTTTCCAGGAAAAACCACCCTTGTGGATAAAACCCTGGCGAAGGAAAAAGCGTACATATTATACGACCATCCTTGATATATGTTAAATCTGTGTCTGAGTACGAAGGTGCATATTCCGCAGCCGAAGGTGTTGTTCGAGTGTGCCATTTGAAGCAGCGGAGATTATTGCGTGAGCTTGTCCTATCCGGGAGGACCTCAGAAAAAAGGCAAAGCATAGTTATGCAAGTGATGGAGAATAGCCAAAGAAAACGATATAGAGATGTCAAACACATACCGATGTCGCCTTGGCAAGGTTGATGCCAAGGCGACGAAGTTATGGATGGACGCTAAGAAGTATAAGCCGCTGAGTCCTCTAGTGTGTAATAGAGATATCTCGCCACCAATATATATAGTCCAAGACATGAGAGAGCAAGCAGAAAGAGGCAGTTATGAAGCAGGAGGAAACATTATAGAATGCTGATCAAAAGATAACAAGACATACCAAACCTGCCTGAATCTTGTAGGAGACAGGCAGGGAGATTCTTGAAATGCCAATCCATGTGGAAGACAAACTGAGGACAGCATATGGATGAGACGCCAATGTTTCCTTTTAGGATCCACCATTGGTTGAAGGACGAAAACATTGGAAGCATGAAGTCTGTCAAAATGACTCCTCGTATATGTGTGGGCAATGATGCAAGTGTGAATATGATGTAAGAAGCATAGTCCGCGAGCCGTCCTGGGATAGAAAGTGTTCTGCTTGATTTACCTCTCGAGGTGCATAAGATAAATGGATCGATGATGCAGCAAGAAACGTACGAAGACGGTGAAGATCCGGAGCTAAGGGAGTCCTAGTGTGCATGAGCATGAGTAGTTGATGACAATCTACCTCCACATTTAATGGGCCATATATTGGCAGATAGTGTAAAAGAGAGATTAAGACAGCTTGCGCTTCAACCCTCACTGGATAGTCATGGCGTAAAGGAAAGGAGATGGCATGAATAAAGAAGCCTTGCGAATCACGTAATACTGCTCCACCCCCTGCTGTGTGGCTACCAACAGAGGCGTCTGTATTTAACTTTAATCTGCCAACTGGCGGAGGATTCCAGCAAACAACTCGCAGTCTAGGCAAACGAAGGGGAGGTGAAAAGGCCATTACTTATTAGACGAGGGAATATTGGATGCTATTTTTGTACCACTTTGTGACTTGGCCCATAGAAACATATCAAGACGAATATTCTTGAGGAGTATTCGTTGAGACCAAGTTCCATCACCAAACACCATTTCGGCATATACCTTCCTAATATTCCAAAGTAGGACGCCAATATATATTCGCTGCATACAACCAAGAAATCCACCTGCAGATTCTAGCCACACGAGAGCATAAAGCTACGCCAACCAGTAGCGTGACTTGGTCGGATGTCTAGTAAGTCATTGAAATAATGTCGAACAGGTCTGATTTGGGAACAATGATAAAAGATGTGATTTTGAGAGGCAGAGTCCGTGCGACAAAATGGACATATGCTTGGCAGTACCTGAATGAAGCAGGAAAGGGCATCTGGCAAAGCAGTGCATTATGCAAGAGCTTCCAAAGAAATACCTGGATCATTGGCCGTTGACGTGGTATCCAGGCTATTTTGTTGACAATAGCGATGGAGCTGTAGGTCGAAAAGCCTCATACGCATCTTTAGCAGAAATTGACCCGTGGAGTTTGGCCAAACTGGGCCCCATTAGCCCATTGTACTAATGTATGGCATTGTGAATTAATACGGCAAGTTCATTTCCCCAGGAGAGTCATATATACGTGGAACAAATGTTTGAGTTCTTTGATAGCGTAGACGCATATATTCCCCCATAATGTAGAACTCACATGATATTGCCACCATAATTTTTGCTGCATAGGCACGCTGAATGCAATCAAGGCTACGAATGTTCAGACCGCCCTCATTTGTTGCACAACAAATGGTAGTCCATTTAACACAATGATGTCTATCAGGCCCCACAGGAAAACCGCAAATTGCCTTTCCAACGAGTTGAACAACACTACGTGGAATAGCAGATGCAGCCAGAACATGCAAAGGTATAGATAAAAGGACAGAACGAATGAGCAAAAGCCTACTAGCAGTACTTAATATCTTGGCTTGCCAACCATTTAGCTTAGAGTCCACATGCTGTAACAGGTCTAAGCAGTGGTGTGGAGCACGTAATACCTTTAGGAAGATATGAGCCCAAGTATTTCATTGGGAGGGCTTGTCTGCCGTGCCCTAGTAATGTAGTATATACACAACGCTGCGAAACAGAAACTGCATCCGAATATACCACCGAGCTTTGTGCCAATTTATTGCTTGTCCTGAGACTTTTTCATAAGTAGATAGAAAAATGCTTAAAAGCCCGAAATTTTGTCTGCTAGCATCAAGAAAGATAGTAAGTCATCCGCATAAGATAGATGTGTAATAGTCATAGGAATGCGGCCAATAGAGTATGGTCGTAGAGCTGATTGACCAACTAGAAACTTAAGGCCGCGGCTAAAAAAACCCTCTGCAGCTAGAATAAATAAAAGGGGTGAGAGAGGATCCCCTTGATTGACTCCTCTTGTAGGCCGAAAAAAACCCATGTGGAACACCATTCAGTAATATTGAAATATGTGTAGCCTCCAACTGATTTAATACCAAAGTGATAAACATGGTGGAAAATCCAAAACGATGCATGATGGTCTTCAAGTAATGCCAATTTACCCTATCGAAAGCCTTTGCCATATCCAGCTTGAGTACTGCTTTATGGGGACGCGCACCTTTATCCAGCCAATGTATTAATTCATTGGCTAACAAGACTGCTCCGTAATGCCCCTTCTCTTTTGAAATCCCGCCTGCTCTGGAGAGTGAGCTTTGGCAACAGTAGTGTTCAACCGTGTGGCTAGAATGCGCGTTTGAACCTTGCTCATGAAAGTAGATAATGCGATAGGCCTAAAATCATTAAATGTGCGTTGAGAGGTTCCTTGGGTATCAGCACAATCATCGAGTGAGCCATGGCACGTGGAACTGGGAAAGCCTAGAAAATATTCTTGAACCGCTTTATGGCCATCTGGACAAATAACCTCCCACAAGTACGGAAAAACCAACCATTAAAGCCGTCTGGCCCTGCAGCACTATGAGGATCCCAAACTCCACACAGCTGCTTTTACTCTTCCAAAGATGGCAGAGCAGTGAGCATTATGTTTTCGTCCGCAGTAACCAAGGAGGGAATTGAGGATAAGAATGTTGTTGCGTCTTCAATTGGATGAGCAGTAACATACGGGTGAAGTGCTCCACTGCCGCCTCTTCCAATGCGATCAGGCGTATCACAATAAGTACCATCCTCAAGGTATATTCCTTGCAAGCGTTGTCGGCGATGTTTATCTTTAACAATAGAATGAAAATAGCGTGAGCCACAGTCACCCTCCTGCAGCCATTTAACCCTAGCTTTTTGCTTCCAATATTGTAGTTCGATATTTGCCGCACGGCGCAGTTCAGATTGAGCCTCAAAATAAGCCATGCGAGTATGCTCATTAGGCTCCTGATCGAACTGGAGCTCCGTTGAATTTGCTCTACGTTCAGCATGTTATACCATATGAAAGATATTACCAAAAACATCCTTGTTCCATTGCCTAATGTCCTTCTTGTATGCCCGTAGCTTTGCACACAAACCATGCATACCTCCAACTGTAGGATACGATGACCAAGCTGCTTTAGTGAAGGCCATAATATTGTACCCCAACGATCATGTACAAGAAAACTATGAATATGAGACGGAATGAAAGCGATAATTTCTTTTAGCGCGTGTTACTTAAGTCAACTTATCTCTCTTTACTTAATTATTATTGAGGTGTTACCAAGACAATTTAAATAAGGAAACTTCAAGGAAGTCATACATGAAATATAGAGTTATATGAACCATACATACCAATATATATGTGTATGCGTATATATGACACATGTGTATGGAATAATACCTACATGCGTGTACATAGGAGGATATATATACATTTACATAAGTACACCTAGGCGTGTATATATATATATATATATGTATACATACAATACGCTAATCTTGGAATACGATAGAATAAAGAAAACATTAGGTACATGAATTCAAAATTACAAGAAATATCAAGATGCCCAAGAGGCCCCAAAATTCGGCCAACGCATGAAGGGGATTCTAGAATTCTCTTGATTTTCAATCCATTAATAGGAAATTAAAATAGCTAAATAAATAGAAAACAAAATAGACATGCATTTAAGGAACAAGTAAGACAACTCATTAAAGAGATAAGTAGCATGGTTGAGGTCATTAAAGACCTCAACCCAACCGGCCATAATGCCTAAATTAACCATGGAGGATTTCAAAACCTACCATGGTTACTTTTTCTTAAACCAAGGTTAAGATAACCATGATTTGATAAAGTAACTTGGGTTAGCCCAAAGTAACTATAGTTTGAATAAAGTAACCAAGGTTATACTAACTTAACCTTGATTAGCACTCAAGAAAACCCTAACCCTCCCTATTCTCCCTCCATAAATCGGCCAATCCTCCCTCCTCTCCTAGGTTTTTAAATTTTGCAAGACAACATCTTACAATCATCTAGAAAATTCTTCCCAAGCAAGCCAAGCAACACTTAGCAAAATTCCCTCTTACTCTCACAAATATTTCGGCCCCAACTCTTGAAGGATAAGAGTTTAACTTCAACTTCAAGACTCAAGAAGACATCTAGGTAAGTCTTATTCCAAGTTTCCTTAAGTGAATTCTTGTTTTGGTAAAGAATGAAGCTAACATGAATCCTTTCACTTTCATCAAAACCGTATGCTCAAGGAAAGGAAGGAGAAGGATTTCATCACATCTCACATCATAACCAAGCAAAGACAAGAGCTTTAGCTTGAAGAGGCAAGTATACAATGATTCTCTCATGACTTATTTAAAGAGTTTGTGACTTGAATGCTTAGAGGTTCTTAAGATATGATCTTTAGTTGAATGTCTTAAGTTGAGACTATATCTTAGAGATTCCTTAAGAACAATGCATCTTATGTGGTTTATTCTCTCAAAGATGGAATCTTTTATTTGTGCATAAAGATTCAAGGCTGTTTAAGATGATTTAAGTTACAACTAAGTGAGTCTAGGCAAGATTGATGCTAGTTTGAAACTTGGAAGAATTTATGGAAAAGCATGCATATGTAAAGTAGTAGCTTTATGAAATCTTTAGTAAGACTATCTTGGGATGAATCTTGAATGTGATGCATGCTTGAATATAAGTTGTGAAATGTGGACATGACACCATACCATTTTCGGTCTAAAGGATGGAATAAAAGGTGAACAAGGACTTTTGAACTTGTTTAGACGAAAAACTAGCAAACTACTGGAATAGGGCAGAGTGGAATGACGTTTTAAAATGGCTTAAGAACTGACCTTACAGACCTTAAATGAAGCTAAGTTTTGGTACAAAGTTATCCTTATGAGTGTAGTACATGTGAGAGTTGGAATTTCGTTAAAATAAGCTAAGGATTATTTTTAAGAAATTATACGGTAAAACTGCCGCAGTGGAAAATTTTGGAGCTAAGCAAAATTGATCAATGTAGTTAACGAATTAAAAGAAGGCCTTGTAGACGTTCAATAACCTGATTTTTGGTACAAACTTAGCCCCATGTGGATAGAAGAGACGCCAGCTGGAATTTTGGTAAAAGGAGTTATGGTTAATTTTAATAAAATAATTAGTAAGGCTGGTCAGACTTGAAAAACAGAAACCAAGCAGAATTGTGACCTATTTGAGTGGCTCGAAAAAGGACCTTGTAGAGGACCAATAAATCTGATATTCGGCATGGTAATAAACCTATGAGTTTAGTAAACACGCCAGCTGGAATTTTGGTAAAACCAGTTTTGGACTATTTTTAATGATTTAATTAGTAAAACTGCTCAGCTGGAATCACTGGAATCAACCTGAAGTTTAGTGACGACTTTATGGACTCAGAAAGGGGACTTAGAGATATGAAAATAGGCTACATTTCGGTAGGATCCTAGTTCCACAAGTTTATGACTTGTGCAAGTTGGAATTTCCGAAAAATGAATCACGAATTTGCCGCAATTGAATTTTTGGTAAAATAGGTCAGATCAGTTTCAGCATCTAACCTATTCCAGAAATTAAGTAAATAAGTCCCTTTAAGCTTATCGAAATAATCTGAAATTTTTATGATATGTATCTGGGATTCCACCAAACGTATTTGTGACAAAAGATTATGGAAATGGACTATTTGGTTAGCTTAACCGCCCCATGAATACGAAGTAAAAAGTCTGGAAGTATTCAGCTTCCAAATTCATGCATGTTGATATGTTATAAGGAATGCATACGATTCCCCATGTCATGACTTGCATTGCATATCACTACATGTATCACGCATGATCATGAAACTGATTTTTCATGGATTTTATGATGCAAGCAAGTTTTACAAGCGACTATGTTTTTGTTATGCATGAAAAGTTTTTACGGTCCCATGTTTTAAAGAAAGCTTCATGATTTCTTTGCCGGCCAAGCATGCGACTAACCGGACTCCAGACCCGGGGTTAATTGGTCTGATGACATGATATGTTCTGGACCCGTTCAGATCCGGGGTTAATTGATCTGATATCTGTTCTGGACCCGCTCAGATCTGGGGGTTAATTAATCTGATATCTGTTCTGGACCCGTTCAGATCCGGGGTTAATTGGTCTGATATCTGTTCTGGACCCGTTCAGATCCGGGGTTAATTGATCTGATATCTGTTCTGGACCCATTCAGGCCCGGGGTTAATTGGTCTGATTATATATTCTGGACCCGCTCAAATCCAGGGTTAATTGATCTGACACTCTGTTTTACGACATGTTACTTTATGGGACCAAAATGATGTTTTGACATGACATGACATGACCTGACACCATGCATTGCATCTTGCATAATTCACAATCATGAGGACATGTCGCATTTTACAGCTAATGGTTATAAGTTATTATTGTATAGCATTACCTAAAAACATGCTTAAGCCGAACGCCCAAGTAAGTTCAGGATCTAAGACCAAGTATGGTATAGCTTTCCCTAAAAATATGCTTACGCTGAACGTCAAGCAAGCTCAGGATTTTAAGATCAGGTATGAATTATGATTCTTTGAGGTTTTGATGTAATACATTCATGTCATGATTCTTTACGTATTTCATGGTCGTTATTGTATTCTTGCTGGGTGATTTTTATCACTCACACTTTATTTTTCTCCAGAGCCAGATAATGCCAAGGTAGAATGGATTGAGGATGATCCGAGGGTACCTTATCCATAGGCGAGAAGATTTGAAGGGAGCTAAGCTAAGGACTTTTGTGCGGCCAAGACGTTTTATATCATGACTATGTTTGAAAACTTTGGATTTCAGTTATGTTATTTTGTGGGACTACTACCTTTGGGAACTTAGTAAATTGGTGATGCATGTTTGATTTGAAAAGTTTTAATTCTGTCGAAATTTTACTACCATGTTGAATGTTGGCATGGGAGTCCACGACTTATGTTATGGATGTTCGCATGTTATGCATGACGCCTTGTACTCTCCTCAGTGAAGTACGGCGGGTGCACCGTATCCGGACGCGGGTGCGGGGCGCTACAGGTGGTATCAGAGCCCAGGCTCTAGATTTCGTGCAGAAAGTAGGACTAAGTTATGATCTTAGCAATTTAAGTTTGATCTTAGACCTAAGTCATGATCTTAGATGAGTGATGGCCTTAGACTAGGACCACGTAGACCGGGTTTAGGATGTAACTTAATAAAGAATCCTGAACTATGAAAGCTAGGTCTATGACGTAAGACGTGCCCTTTCCCTTCCGTATTTTAATTTTTGAATCATGGTCATTGGTCAAAGTAAATGGGTCTTATTCTGATGTTCTAAATAGACGTTAAACCCATAAGTGCAGGTGGCATCATGGACTAATGAACAAGCATTATCACTTTCACCCCCGGGCAGCACTGGGTTTTATTACCGGTAGCTAGTAAGAGCACATATCCCAGAGTTTGGTGGAGAACCTAGTCCCGAGGAGGCGGAAAAATGGCTAGATGAAGTCGAAAGTAATTTCTTGCTGATACGAGTACCTGAGAAGGTAAAGACACCAATTGTCTGGCCGTTTTTGATCGGTAAGGCCAGCCAGTGGTGGAGGACTTGTATCCAGCCATTGCCCTGACCAGTGACTTGGGCAAGGTTTTTAGAGGAGTTTTGTGAATTTTTCCTCTCTCCGGATCTAATCATGAAGAGGGTTGAGGAATTTGACATCTTAAGACAAGAACAAGGTATCACTGTCTCAGAGTACGCTCGTCGGTTCACTACATTGTGCCGCTATGTTCCCTTGATCATGGAAGACGAAGAGCACAAGGTAATCAGATTCATACGAGGTCTAGACTTCCAGATCAAGATTCGGCTAGCTAATGCATATTCTAACACTTTTGAGGAATTACTGGAGGACTGCTACAGAGCAGAACATGATATTAAACTAACGGAAGGACAAATTAAAGGACTTAAGGAACATACTAAGGAACAAAACAGGAAGTGGCGGCCGCGTCCACAGAGGGATAATAAAGAAGCAACCAAGAACGCTAACCTGGATGAAAGAGTGCCTGACTCAGCAGTGCCTGAAACCTCAAACAGTAACAGGTATGCCTAACTGCCAATTAATTAAGAAGCACCTACATTGTTCATTATCTAAGTACATTCTCCAACTAAGTTATGAATCATCAAACATGAATTCTAGGAGAACAATTTTAAATACTAAGCAATACAAATATATATACGAAGTATAGCTAACATGTGTTCACACAGAGATGTCATTTCAAGGAGGAACTAAGTTAAAGAAACCATCCAAGAAAGTCTTTATTAAAGCATCTCCTGCCAGCCAAGCATTAAAGAAAGGTCATGAAGGATTCTTGGCTTATGTTCTAAGTGCTGAACAAGAAAGCCCTACCCTTGCACAAGTTCCAGTTGTTAATGAATACCCTGATGTATTTCCCGATGATCTGCCTGGACTACCTCCTGATCGCGAGATTGCTTTTGAAATAAACCTTGTACCAGGAGCTGAACCCATATCGAAAGCCCCTTATCGTATGGCACCTGCAGAACTAAAGGAGCTAAAGGAACAATTACATGAACTGTTAGAAAGGAAACTTATTCGCCCCAGTGTTTCCCCTTGGGGTGCCCCGGTGTTATTCGTGAAAAAGAAAGATGGAAGTATGCGCTTATGCACCGATTACCGGGAGCTCAACAAGATCACCATAAAGAACAAATACCCATTACCACGAATTGACGACTTATTCGACCAGCTCAGGGGGTCTCGAATTTTTAGTAAGATTGACCTACGATCTGGATACTTTCAATTGAAGATTAAGGCGGAAGATGTCCCTAAGACTGCTTTCAGAACCCGCTATGGACACTATGAGTTCTTAGTCATGCCTTTTGGTTTGACCAATGCCCCTGCCGCCTTTATGGATCTTATGAATCAAATCTTCCAAGAGCAATTGGACAAGTTCGTAGTGGTCTTCATAGACGACATCTTGATTTATTCACCCGACGAAGAAACTCACACAGCCCATTTGAGGATAGTCTTGAATATTCTAAGAGCAAGACAATTGTACGCTAAGTTTAGCAAATGCGAGTTCTGGCTGCGAAGTGTGTCATTCCTTGGTCATGTGATTCAGAAGCTGGGATTTCGGTAGATCCCAAAAAAATTGAAGCTATCACAGAATGGCAGGCCAACAAATGTTACTGAAGTGAGAAGTTTTCTCGGACTAGCCAGATATTACAGGAAGTTTGTGGAAGGATTTTCGAGGATAGCTGTTCCCCTCACTAGATTGACCCAAAAGAAGACCAAGTTTGAGTGGAGTGCCGATTGTGAAAGGAGTTTCTCGGAGCTAAAAGCAAAGTTGACATCCGCTCCTATTCTAGCTCAGCCCACTCCTGGTGAGAAGTACGTAGTTTACAGTGATGTTTCGAAGAATGGTCTCGGATGCGTCCTTATGCAGAATGACAAAGTGATAGCCTATGCATCCCGACAGTTGAAACCATTTGAGCAAAACTATCCTATGCATGATCTAGAACTTGCCGCAGTGGTATTCACGTTAAAGATATGGAGGTACTATTTATATGGCGAGAAGTGCGAGATCTATACAGACCACAAGAGCTTAAAGTACCTATTTACCCAGAAAGAGCTCAATATGCGGCAACGTAGATGGTTGGAATTGATTAAAGATTATGATCTCTCCATTCAGTATCACCCGGGAAAAGCTAACAAAGTCGCTGATGCCCTAAGCCGAAAAACAAGCCACCCATGGCAACCACCTCTTCAGCGAGACATGGAAGAATTTGGCCTAGAAGAAGTTGACTCAATCGATGAAGTTCTCGCCAAGTTAGTTCTTGTTCCTTCATTAATTGATAAGATCAAGGAGACTTAAGGACTTGATGAAAACTTAAGAAAAGTCAAAGAAAGGATGAAAGATAAGCCGCGAGATGACTTTGAGGTTCGCAGTGATGGTAGTTTATGGTATCAAGGATGGTTATGTGTCTCCGACAACAAAGAAATTAAGGATGAAGTCTTGATGGAAGCTCATAATTCTCGATTACCTATACATCCTGGAGCTAATAAGATGTATCAAGATCTCAAAAGTTTTGGTGGCCCGGTATGAAGAAACAAATAGCAGAATTTGTTGAGCGATGTTTGATCTGTCAAAGAGTAAAAGCCGAACACCAAAGACCTGTTGGATTGTTACAACCCTTGGAAGTGCCAGAATAAAAATGGGATCACATCACCATGTACTTTGTGATTGACCTACCCAAGACTAAGTATGGGAATGATGCTATATGGGTCATTGTGGATCGTTTGACTAAGTCTGCTCACTTTTTGGCTATGACGATTAAAGCATTTATGGAGAAGTTAGCCTCTATGTATATTGATCAGATTGTTTGTTTACATGGAGTGCCCATCAGTATTGTTTGCGACCGCGACCCCCGATTTACTTCGAGATTTTGGACTGCCTTTCTAAAGGCAATGGGCACAGAGATAAGAATGAGTTCCGCCTATCATCCTCAAACAGATGGACAATCGGAAAGAACTATCCAAACCCTTGAGGACATGCTCCGCGTTTACATTCTTGATTTTGGAGGAAGTTGGGATAAAAGTCTTAAGCTCGTTGAGTTTTCTTATAATAACAGCTTCCACAGATCTATCGGGATGGCTCCCTATGAATCATTGTATGGACGGAAATGTCGATCCCCACTTTATTGGGACGAGATTGGAGATAAGATCCACGTAGGACCCGACATTGTGGAGCAAACACGAGAAAAGGTAAGGTTAGTCCAGCAGAGGCTAAGAGCAGCACAAGACAGAGCGAAAGTATGGGCAGACGAAAGGAGGAGACCATTAGAATTTCAAGAAGGAGAGAAATTTTTTCTAAAAGTTTCCCCGACCAAAGGAGTTAAGAGATTTGGCATCAAAGGAAAGCTAAGCTCAAGATTTGTTGGACCTTATGAGGTGCTTGAGAAAATAGGCGAAGTTGCGTACCGCTTGGCGCTACCACCATCTCTTTCTCAGCTGCATGATGTATTCTATGTTTCTCAACTCCGTCGATATGTATATGACCCGAGCCACATCCTTGAAGATCAACAGTTGAAGGTTGAAAAAGATATAACTTATGAAGAGGAACCCTTAAGGATAGTTGATCGGAAAGAGAAAGCTTTATGGAAGAGATCCATACCTATGGTGAAGGTACAATAGAGGCATCATTCGGAAGAAGAAGCAACATGAGAAATGGAAGAAGATATGAGGAATAGATACCCCCACCTTTTTGACTAGTTCCGAAGTTTCGAGGACGAAACTTATGATAAGGGGCGCGGATGTTGTACCCCAACGATCATGTACGAGAAAATTATGAATATGAGACGGAATGAAAGCGACAATTTCTTTTAGCGCGTGTTACTTAAGTCAACTTACCCCTCTTTACTTAATTATTATTGAGGTGTTACCAAGACAATTTAAATAAGGAAACTTCAAGGAAGTCATACATGAAATATAGAGTTATATGAACCATACATACCAATATATATATGTGTGTGCATATATATGATACATGTGTATGGAATAATACCTACATGCGTGTACATAGGAGGATATATATACATTTACATAAGTACACCTAGGCATGTATATATATATATATGTATACATACATACGCTAATCTTGGAATACGATAGAATAAAGAAAACATTATGGTACATAAATTGAAAATTACAAGAAATATCAAGATGCCCAAGAGGCGCCAAAATTCGGCCAAGGCATGAAGGGGATTCTAGAATTCTCTTGATTTTCAATCCATTAACAGGAAATTAAAATAGCTAAATAAATAGAAAACAAAATAGACATGCATTTAAGGAACAAGTAAGGCAACTCATTAAAGAGAGAAGTAGCATGGTTGAGGTCATTAAAGACCTCAACCCAACCGGCCATAATGCCTAAATTAACCATGGAGGATTTCAAAACCTACCATGGTTACTTTTTCTTAAACCAAGGTTAAGATAACCATGATTTGATAAAGTAACTTGGGTTAGCCCAAAAGTAACTATAGTTTGAATAAAGTAACCAAGGTTATACTAACTTAACCCTGATTAGCACTCAAGAAAACCCTAACCCTCCCTATTCTCCCTCCATAAATCGGCCAAGCCTCCCTCCTCTCCAAGGTTTTTAAATTTTGCAAGACAATATCTTACAATCATCTAGAAAATTCTTCCCAAGCAAGCCAAGCAACACTTAGCAAAATTCCTTCTTACTCTCACAAATATTTCGGCCCCAACATCTTGAAGGATAAGAGTTTAACTTCAACTTCAAGACTCAAGAAGACATCTAGGTAAGTCTTATTCCAAGTTTCCTTAAGTGAATTCTTGTTTTGGTAAAGAATGAAGCTAACATGAATCCTTTCACTTTCATCAAAACCGTATGCTCAAGGAAAGGAAGGAGAAGGATTTCATCACATCTCACTTCATAACCAAGCAAAGACAAGAGCTTTAGCTTGAAGAGGCAAGTATACAATGATCTCTCATGACTTATTTAAAGAGTTTGTGACTTGAATGCTTAGAGGTTCTTAAGATATGATCTTTAGTTGAATGTCTTAAGTTGAGACTATATCTTAGAGATTCCTTAAGAACAATGTATCTTATGTGATTTATTCTCTCAAAGATGGAATCTTTTATTTCGTGCATAAAGATTCAAGGCTGTTTTAAGATGATTTAAGTTACAACTAAGTGAGTCTAGGCAAGACTGATGCTAGTTTGAAACTTGGAAGATTTATGGAAAAGCATGCATATGTAAAGTAGTAGCTTTATGAAATCTTTAGTAAGACTATCTTGGGATGAATCTTGAATGTGAATGCATGTTTCAATATAAGTTGTGAAATGTGGACATGACACCATACCATTTTCGGTCTAAAGGATGGAATAAAAGGTGAACAAGGACTTTTGAACTTGTTTAGACGAAAAACTAGCAAACTACTGGAATAGGGCAGAGTGGAATGATGTTTTAAATGGCTTAAGAACTGACCTTACAGACCTTAAATGAAGATAATGTTTGGTACAAAGTTAGCCTTATGAGTGTAGTACATGTGAGAGTTAGAATTTCGTTAAAATAAGCTAAGGATTATTTTAAAGAAATTATACGGTAAAACTGCCGCAGTGGAAAATTTTGAAGCTAAGCAAAATTGATCAATGTAGTTAACGAATTAAAAGAAGGCCTTGTAGACCTTCAATAAACCTGATTTTTGGTACAAACTTAGCTCCATGTGGATAGAAGAGAAGACAGCCGGAATTTTGGTAAAAGGAGTTATAGTTAATTTTTAATAAAATAATTAGTAAGGCTGGTCAGACTTGAAAAACGGAAACCAAGTAGAATTGTGACCTATATTGAGTGACTCGAAAAAGGACCTTGTAGAGGACCAATAAATCTGATATTCGGCATGGTAATAAACCTATGAGTTTAGTAAACACGCCAGCTGGAATTTTGGTAAAATCAGTTTTGGATTATTTTTAATGATTTAATTAGTAAAACTGCTCAGCTGGAATAACTGGAATCAACCTGAAGTTTAGTAACGACTTTATGGATTCAGAAAGGGGACTTAGAGATATGAAAATAGGCTAAATTTCGGTAGGATCCTAGTTCCACAAGTTTATGACTTGTGCAAGTTGGAATTTCCGAAAAATGAATCACGAATTTGCCGCAATTGAATTTTTGGTAAAATAGGTCAGATCAGTTTCAGCATCTAACCTATTCCAGGAATTAAGTAAATAAGTCCCTTTAAGCTTATCGAAATAATCTGAAATTTTTATGATATGTATCTGGGATTCCATCAAACTTATTTGTGACAAAAGATTATGGAAATGGACCTATTTGGTTAGCTTAACCGCCCCATGAATACGAAGTAAAAAGTCTGGAAGTATTCAGCTTCCAAATTCATGCATGTTGACATGTTATAAGGAATGCATACGATTACCCATGTCATGACTTGCATTGCATATCACTACATGTATCACGCATGATCATGAAACTGATTTTTCATGGATTTTATGATGCAAGCAAGTTTTACAAGCGACTATGTTTTCGTTATGCATGAAAAGTTTTTACGGTCCCATGTTTTTAAAGAAAGCTTCATGATTCCTTTGCCGGCCAAGCATGCGACTGACCCGACTCCAGACCCGGGGTTAATTGGTCTGATGACATGATATGTTCTGGACCCATTCAGATCCGGGGTTAATTGATCTGATATCTGTTCTGGACCCACTAAGATCTGGGGTTAATTGATCTGATATCTGTTCTGGACCCGTTCAGATCCAGGGTTAATTGGTCTGATATCTGTTCTGGACCCGTTCAGATCCGGGGTTAATTGATCTGATATCTGTTCTAGACCCGTTCAAGCCCGGGGTTAATTGGTCTGATTATATGTTCTGGACCCGCTCAGATCCGGGGTTAATTGATATGACACTCTGTTTTTACGACATGTTACTTTATGGGACCAAAATGATGTTTTGACATGACATGACATGACCTGACACCATGCATTGCATCTTGCATAAGTCACAATCATGAGGACATGTTGCATGTTACAGCTAATGGTTATAAGTTATTATTGGTATAGCATTACCTAAAAACATGCTTAAGCCGAACGCCAAGTAAGTTTAGGATCTAAGACCAAGTATGGTATAGCATTCCCTAAAAATATGCTTAAGCTGAACGTCAAGCAAGCTCAGGATTTAAGATCTGGTATGAATTATGATTCTTTGAGGTTTTAGGGTAATACATTCATCTTATGATTCTTTACGTATTTCATGGTCGTTTATTGTATTCTTGCTGGGTGATTTTTATCACTCACACTTTATTTTTCTCCAGAGCCAGATAATGCCAAGGTAGAATGGATCGAGGATGATCCGAGGGTACCTTATCCATAGGCGAGAAGATTTGAAGGGAGCTAAGCTAAGGACTTTTGTGCGGCCAAGACGTTTTATATCATGACTATGTTTGAAAACTTTGGATTTCAGTTATGTTATTTTGTGGGACTACTACCTTTGGGAACTTAGTAAATTGGTGATGCATGTTTGATTTGAAAAGTTTTAATTCTGTCAAAATTTTACTACCATGTTGAATGTTGGCATGGGAGTCCACGACTTATGTTATGGATGTTCGCATGTTATGCATGACGCCTTGTACTCTCCTCAGTGAAGTACGGCGGGTGCACCGTATCCAGACGAGGCCCGGGTGCGGGGCGCTACACATAAAGTCTGGATGTGATGTCCAGGCTGTCAAAAAACAAAATTGCTTTGGACCAGGTTGGATGTCAGTCGAACATTGTAGCAAAAGCGGGCAATGGTCTGATGTTGTTCGACTGAGATGAGTTAGCTTCAGCATTGGAAAAACATTATAAAAACTTTCATTACAGAATACCCAATCCAATCTACGCCATACACGCCCCAGTCCACGACCACCTTGCCATGTATAGCGAGTACCAAGATGAGGTACCAACTGCAACTCAGTATATTGCACTGTTTCGTTAAAATCTTGGAGAGCTGAAAGAGAAGGACGTGACCGACCTTTATGGTCCAAAGGCGACAGAAATGTGTTGAAATCCCCTGATATAATCCATGGGTCTTGACAAGTATCATAGCAGTGTCTAATCGCTTGCCATAGAATCTGTCTGTGTTGTACAGTATGTCTACCATAAACACCAGAGATAAGCACTATTTGTTGCGTATTTAACCGAAAGCGAAGGTGCACAATTTGCTCCAGCAGGCAAACATCCAGAAGATGCAGACTAGAGGTTTTCCAAAAACACCATGCAAGTCCCTCACAAACACTTTGCGATGCAGTAAAACCTAAATTTATTTGAGCTCTGGATAAGCGTGATTCAGATTGTTGAGGTTCTATGAGAAAAAGAAAATGTATACAATACTGATTAAGAAGCAGTCTCAAGCGAGGCATTAAAGTACGTAGCCCTCGCAAATTCCACGTTAGTGTATTCATTGAGACATTTGTGGGGTAGAGCTTGAAGAGCGAGCAGCACTGCAGGTTACAACCTGTCGAGGGGGCCTAGGAATCTGAGAATGCAAGCGGCGAGTACGTTTACGTATGCATGGAATAAAACCTTCAGCATCAGTTTCATGAGTAGGATTAGAAATTCTATGTAGCAGCTCAGCATCCGATGACTCCTCTCTTGTTTGGGGCATGCGCAATGATAATAAATCTGATGCTTGTCTGTAGTCTTCTTGGATAGCAGACGGATCAGATACTGGATGGGGCAGCCCCATAAGATCTGCTTCAGACAAGGTGTGCAGAATGTCTGGGGAATGAGAAGATGTATCCTGACCTAGCTGTGCGTCGTCGTGGAATCTGGTAATTTCAGGCTGATGTTGCCACGGGGGATCAATGTTCTCATGTGCTGGAATATCAGAAGCCTCTACTGCATTACAATCTGGCGTAGGGAGATCCTCTAACAATACAGCATTGGTTGCCTTCTCCTGTGATATATTAGTTTCCTGTTGTTGCAAAATAGGAGATTCAACCACTGTTTCGGCAGGTGGCTGACTGACATCAGTTGCAGGCTTAGGGAGCCATTGTTGCGGAGGCGGCGGCGGAATAGGAGCCTCTCCACAGCGATCACGTTTGTGGCCTAAAAGATTGCATTTTGAGCAGTAATCCAGTATATCTTCATAAATCACTGTTTGATAATGATGATGATCTATACTTTGAATGTGAAGTTTAGTTGGCAATTCTTTTGACACATCGATTTCCACACAAATTCTTGCCACAGACGGACGTAGTATCTTTTGAGTTGCAGCATCCAGTCGAATAGGTGATCCTAGCATAGCAGCAATAGCAAAGAGCGATTTTTCATTCTGTAAGTACACAGACAAACCAGGCATAGTATCCATATGGGTACAATTGGAGCATCATATCGAGGATCAAAATCATGAGTATATTTGGTAATGCGCATATGAAAACCTAGAATATTCCATGATCTACGTCCAAAACAGCGATTGTAATCCACCTCCTTCTCAAATCACAGGAGAACGTGAGATTTATCGAGTAACCCTACATGAACGGCGCCGGTAAAACCTATACGATCCAGTGCTTTTTGCAATGCCACCATAGACGGTCTTCCATTCCAAAAAGATCCAACTAATGAAAATCGAAATGGAGACAATAATGTAGTTACCTCAGATTCATCAAAACGATCGAGGGTAGACCTTTATATCGCTGAGGTTGTTTTTGTGATATTGTTGGAGGAATCGTTGTCGGAGATCCAGTTAGTATGGCAGCGTAGGACTGGCCGGCCGTAGCCGCCGGCCCGGAGGTCGACATTGATGCAGCAGCGGCGGGGATGACGATCACAGCCGATCGCCAGAGCGCTCCTATCATATATATGTTTGATATATATATATATATATATATATATATATATATATATATTTTTTGAGAAAAAGTTATTTGATTAGAATAAAGCCTCACTTATGGCGGAGGAAAACCATATTACATCAGTTCAGAGTATGTGAACAAATGAAATAAAGAACTAAGAATTACATATCTCCAGTCATATACGATATGCCGCATTAAAACCTTGCTAGGTAAAACCACCCTTGTGGATAAAACCCTAGCGAAGGAAAAAGCGTACATATTTATATGACTATCATTGAAATGTGTAGAATTTAAATATGAGTACAAATGGTGATATCCATGAAAATGGCGCCAGTATCGGATAAAGCTGAAAGTACGATGCGGCAGTGTCACCTCCAGTAGCCCCGTCATATCAATCCAAGGGTTAGGCTTGTCAATAATTGTTAAGTTCGCCAAGAAGGAAAAACCAGCAGTTGGCAGCGCCAGACGTAATCCAAGACATGAAATAGAAAACACCAAGCGGTAGTTATATATATATATATATATATATATATATATATATATATATATATATATATGATTGGCGGTTAACCATCATTGCATCACTACATTCACATTTCTCATATGATGAACTTATGTAATATGGTTTTCCTCCGCCATAAGTGAGGCTTATCATAATAAAATATGCCTTATTTAAATATATTTTTTTTTGATGAAAGCAGATTGCCTTTTATTATGTACCCCAATTATGGCTGGGAATAAACCATATTACATCAGTTTATAGTAAATGTAAAAAGAAAATATAAAGCTGTGATGATTGTCAACCTCCAGTCATATATGATATGCCGCATTAAAACCTTGCCAAGTAAAACCACCCTTGTGGAAAACCTTGGCGAAGGAAAAAGCGTACATATTTATATGATTGGAGAGATGACTCAATGAATACATCAAGGAATTTAAGTACAATTTGTAGTTGCTCTGCACCCATGGTTGTAGCATGCAAGGATCCTGAGATATTGCAATGATCTGCGAATGCCGAAAACACTGCCTTGTACTGTAGCGAAATCTATAAGCTTGCCAAACTGAATGAAATGGCGGATGCGCTAGCCCGGGCCATGTAAGCAGTCCAATTTCCTCAGCAAACCAACAAAAATGCCCCGTGTAAGTAGTATTGTAGTCATAGCAAAATAAGATTAAAAAGAAAGGAATAAATTTCATGAAATCATACCAACGTTGCCTATGTCCGCAGACACAGGAAACCATTCTTGTCATGTGCCAACCCATTGGGAGACTTGATTTAGAATCGTAAATGAGGCATAGACATATCCAAAGTGAGTGCACCGCGGACTTCACATGGCAAACTTGACTTTGAATAAACCGTGACCCCCACCGATCGTAAGCCATGCGACGCTAATAAGTGTGCCACCGTATTTGCCTCACGAGGACAATATTGCATTGTTGAAGCATTCAACCGTAAGAAAATAGTAAGCCGCTGCAACTCTGAGGCATAGCATCCCGTGAATGTTTCCACGATTGATATGTTGTGCAGTAAAAAACTACAATCTGTTTCAACAATGAGATGATCATATTCCTTATTTAAATATATATATACACACACACACACATATATATAGATAAAGACGGGCAGTACCGTCTAGTATTTTATTAATTTGTAGCCCTCACTTGTGGCAGAGAAATACCGTGGTTACATGATTTCCTTTGCATATGTGAGACTCTCCTGAAAGAAAACACAAAATGTATATGTCCAAAGTTATTGAATACAATTGCCTCTACGAAACAGTAATTAAACAATGAATAAATGTGTGAAGTTGACATTTCATCTCGGCGTATCATGTCAGCTCAATCACCAGGAAAAAACCAGAAGTTCACAACAGATGCACCCGCCAGAATTAGCGACACAAGGAGCCAACGACAGTTAATGATTCATATAATACACGGACTGAAAAATAGAGGTTAAGGGACATACCATCTTTACCTTGGCCATGAGCTGACCAAGGCAACAAAAGGAAAGAGATCAGCAACCCATATGAGAGACCTTGCGCCATATTAGAGCCCAATGAAGAACACCTCGGAAAACAGCCACAAAAATCCCATTAATGCAGCAGGATAAATATTGCATAAAACAAATATTCATCTCGAGGAAAAGAAGGCATACCCAAGTTGTCCATAGCCAAATGATAACGGGCAACAGCCAAAAGAAAACACCAAACCACCAAAGGACCAAAAGTAAAAGAGCGCTCAGAGTATGATGTCTTTGTGCCTCATGATACTCAGTGAAAGAAAATAGGTTACCCAAAGATGCATTGGAGTGAAATGAAGAAACGTGTAGGTACATAACATGGAAATAGGAAATAGAGACGTATCAACGTTGCCTATGCCAACTGATGACACAAGCATGCGGCAACCCATAGGAAGACTTACAACCGGAAATTTGGAAGCGATGTATCTACTGTTAGCAAATCAAACAAGATCACTGCAAAAACGCGCAGCAGAAAAACAAAACTTGATCTCTGATTTCCTACCAAGGATCCATGTTGTTCGTTTAATTCGATGAAAGAATTAAAAAAACTTACCTCTGTAGATTCGAAAATTGCAGATGTAGGAAATTGCAGATGTAGGAGGTCCAATGACACGAACACCCTCTGCCGGTATCCACACGAATGCTTCCATCCGGAGTGCTAGCTCTTAAAACGACAAGGCTGAGGAATTCGCTTTTCACCAAAAACGATTTTGGTTTTTTCTCTGATGACTGTGTGTGCATCTATGTAAGAGATGCACCATCATATATAAATATATGTAGACATCAAATCCGAGTCCAAATCGGATTAGTTAATTGCAATCAAAATCCATATCAGATATGGATTCTATCAGGATATTCAAAATCCATATCAGATATGGTTTCTCTCGTTACTATCCGATAATACATATATATATAAATATATATAATCACAATAAAAACGAAAATAATAATATTAATAATGATTAATATCTAACATTAATATTATCAATATTATTGAATCCGCCCATACGCATTCTCGTGCGTGACCCGATAGGCCCATATTAATTGGCAGTCGGTTAAATCTTCATTAAACCAACAAGTCGTAATTGATCTATAGCAAGACATTATGATTACCCAATTAATATGAGTAAAGTCTAACTAGCCTAATAATAGTACATGCATTAATCCCTTTGTCACACGATATGTAGTTTGAACATAAGTCATGGTCAGCGTCATACTTATATTGTTCAAACATATGATTACTTGATCTCTATGTGGACTGATAAAACAAATGACATTGATCACACTATCAATTCATTTGAGCACGGCCATGCATTTCACAGTCTCACTAATCGAGGGGCCAAAGATATCTCTCTCTAAAGAGAGGGACAAATTCTATTTTGATTGTTCAATATCCTCTACATAATTTTTATCATAGTCAATCATGACCTTTATTATTATCCAGTTACGGATAACGTTAGATCATGTCAAAATATAATAGTCCTTATGTTGGAAACTATGACAATCTCAAGTCTAAGGATTAAAACATGACTATCATGAGATTTATTTATGACGCTAATCCATGTAGTAATCTCATGATGGGTCTATCCAATACACTGTTCTCTAACAAGTATCTATGAGATTGATTTGTATCACCATACGCATAATCATCTCATGATTATCAAATCAATATTCATACTGCCTATAAATTATTTTATCTCTATAACAATAATGAATCAGGGACATATATCATAATTGTGTAACATACTAACCAACAATAATGATAATAAAACCTCTTTATTAATAATAAATGTATAACATAAAACATCCAAATCATGGCCTAGGGCGCATACACTAACATCTATTTCCATTGAGCAACGCACGTCACATGGCAAAGCAGTGATGGAAGAATATATAATGACACCTGGCGCATGCAGACCATGGCGTGCTACACTGTGTTTGCCTCTCGCTGGCTGTAGCATAGTGGGGAAGCATTGAGACATAACATACTTGACGTGCGGCGTATATCCGGCAGCAAGGACCCCCTATATCGTGAAAGATTAGACAGTATGCTAAGAAGTATACGAAAGTTAGTCTCTACTAAAAGACCATCATAAGTTTGGGCATAGAAAATTAAGGCATACAATATCCCTATTAATTCCACACAGAGTGGTGAAACACATTGCAAAGCAAAGCTAATAGCTTAGATAAGCTCCCCATTTGCATTGCACAATATTGCACCATCTGCCGCAGTATGATGTCCTACTGAGGCATCAAAAGTTAATTTCGTCTTATCTGAAGGCGGTAATTCCCACCGGACTAACCGGTGAGGACGAACTCATAGTGGTGGCGAAAATGAGAGAGCAATTAACTGCGAGAGAGGTTGTGAAAATTTGTGACCCTGCATCGAAGCACACCAAGTGTCAATCTGATCTCGCACTCTTTCAAGTCAGTGTCTTTCAGGATAGCTGTTGTCCCAAAATATGATTGCAGCATACTCTTTCCAAATAACCTAGACAACCAATGAAGGAGCTACTGCACATAAATTACCAAGCATGGAGGTTGTAGTAGAGGTGCGCCACCAACGAATTAAATAAGATCCAATGGTCAACTGCTTGGGCATAGGACCCAATAAAAGAATGGCGATTTCACACCATAACGGATTAATCTCATGGCAATGTAGAAAAACATGATCTCCACTATCCGATTTCTTCCAACAGAGGCACACTGAGAAGGGAAGATTGTCTGCCAGGCACAAAGATATCCGGGAGAGGTAATGATCACCACAAAAGCAACCACAAAAACTGTCGTGCTCCCGAGCGGGAGCTAGGCAACCAGATATATTTAGCACAATCAAACAATGCTGAATCTGAATAAAGTAGCGAATATCCTGATTTGATGGTATATTGTCATGTCGGTTCCGCCACCCAATTAAGGCCATCCGATGTGTTCTCAACCTTTGGCTGCATATAAAAATGAATTCCACAAATTCGCTTCCAAACTAATGAATCATAGATGTCCGCATAGACCATGTCTTTTTGTCCGTATTTTGCACGACTGAAGATTGCCCACAAGGAATCCGATTGGTGGTATTTCCACCATAAAAGACCATCATATACCCTCTGCACCATGTCTAGATGTATACCTAAGCTGCCATTCTCTGTGGGCCGACAAACGTTTTTCCTAGACTGCCAATGATGACGATCATTCCAAAAGAATGTTGTCATTTTTCTATTCAAAGCATTGACTACACTTTTGTGTAACCGAGAACTAGCTATTATATGTATTGGCATGGTAGCAAGCACATGCCTGATCAAGACCAAACGGCCTGCTAATGAAAGTAACTTTGATGGCAAGGCATTGAGTTTCGAATCAAAATGCATTAATCAAGTAGTACAATATGCAGCTCTATTATACCTTTATGTAAATACGACCCAAGATACTATATTGGCAAAGCTGCTAATCGCATGCCTAGCTCCCTTGCCACCCTTGAGCCCGCCACTCCCTTACCAACCACCAGCTGACGCTTATGGAAATTAACTAGCTAACCTGAGGCAGACTGATAGCCATCGAAAAATCGTTGAAAACGTCTCATATTGGGAATAGATCCGTTTAAAAATATTACTAAGTCATCAGCAAAACCCAAATGTGTCACCTGCGGAACAAGGCCTGCCTGAAAACCTTGGATCTCCCCCGATATCATTCGTGATCTGTGACCTCATGAAAAGTCTTCGAAGGCCAAAATGAATAAAAACGGCGAAAGAGGGTCACCTTGTTTCACCCCCTGTGTAACTGGAAAGAAACCCACTGGCTTGCCATTAATGAGGATTGAGCATCGAGTGGCTGCTAAATTATTCAAAAGTATCCTCACCAGCCTAGAATGAAAACCCAGTTTCAGTAACAGCTGACGTAGATATGACCGATCCACCCTGTCAAAAGCTTTAGCCATGTCCAATTTGATAATGACATGACCTCCCTGAACTGCCTTATCCAACATATGCACCATTTCCTGGGCCAATAGAATCTGATCCGTTATGCCTCGGCCTTTCCTGAATCCAGTCTACTTTGGAGATGTCAAGCGTGGGAGTAAAGCAGACAGACGTGTCGCCACCATCCCTGCGATAACTTTGGACAAGAAATTGGTCAGACAAATAGGGCAAAAATCAGAGATTCTTGTGGATTGGATAACATAGGAATAAGCGGAATTAGCGATGAAGTAAGTTGACTAGGAGGTTTAATGCCAATGAAGAACTCCTGCACTGCTTTATGTACATCTGATTTTATTACAGGCCATAACCTCCTACAAATGAACCTGGAAAACCGTCAGGGCCAGCTGCACTTGTAGGACTAAGATTCCAAACTGAGTGCTGAACTTCCTGTAAATCTGGCATTGCGAGAAGATGGCTATTATCTTCTGACGTTAAGATAGATGGAATAAGTCGGAGTAAAGAATCAGTAGATGAAGTCGACTCAGCCAAAAACAGTGCTTGATAATATCTTACAGCCACCCGTTCAGTGTCTTATGGACTGTGGAATTCCACCCCATCTTCACATACAATTCTACAAATCGTCTGTCTGCGACGCCTATCTTTGACTATTTGATGGTAATAACGAATGTTAGCATCTCCCTCCTTCATCCACTTAACATTCGCTTTTTGTATCCAGAATAAATGGGCCTGAGATTGTGCCTTCCTCAAAGCCGCCATACAACGATGATAAGACACCCGTGCATCAGCTGACGGACTAGCATCATACTCCCTTTCACATCTTATTGTTTTAGCTTCAGCCGGTGCAACCGCATCAAAAATATTACCAAACACATCCCTATTCCATTGTCGTAGATGGAGCTTAAGTTGTCAAAGCTTGGAATAGAAACCCCACATGCCACCTACCGTCTCATACGAATTCTAGTGATGAGAGACAAAAATATCAAAATATGAATGTGTAGACCAAACATCCAAATATTTGAAGGCAGCCGAGGCGAAAGAATTGTCATTTGAACACTCAAGATATATTGGACAATGATCAGATGTAGTGCGAGTGAGATGCTAATAAGAAACTGCTTCAAATAAATCCAAGAAAGCAGAAGAACACAAGAAGCGATCTAACCGATGCCATACTCTACTCAGGCCTCGTCCATCTCTCCAAGTAAACGGTGAACCTTGAAAATTAATAGCTTGAAGAGAACAATTTGAAATACAATCATTAAAATCCTACAAAGTGCGAAGGGGAGGAGTAGAGCGGCCTTTATGTTCATCAAGCGGCAAAAAGTGTTAAAATCACCTCCCAGAAGCCATGGCATATCAATCGAAGCATGTATGGCAGAAATATCAGCCCAAAGAGGTCGACGAGAAGTAACGGAGTGCAGGCCATAAATAAAGGTACACCAGAAGGAATCTCCTGCAGGAAGCCAACAAAACCGCATGGGATGATTTTGAACGCCAGGACAATCCCCATCCAACCGAAGAAATACATCACTCCTGAAAGTCCAAATATTATCCTGACATACTGACACTGCCTGAGAGAATCCAATTTTTAGACGATAATAAACCAACGACGATGGCCTGGATTTAGGTTCAATAACAACTAATATCTGCAAATAGTAACGACAAATTAAAAGGAGAACATGGTCGACGGAGGTACGAATACCTCTCACATTAAATATCATAATCTTCATTGGAATGACAAACAATCAAAAGAGTTAAAGAGAGCTGCCCTCGATCTTGTATAAGGAGGACAGATGGGATCTGGATTCCGGTGATGACGACAGAGTAGTCGCGGCGGGACCTGAAATTGCGCTTGGTTGTTTGTCTTAGGAGGTGTTGCAGAAGGGTCTGCACTAGTAAGGCACCGCTCAGGTGACATTGCATCTTGTACAATGTCATTTAGCACAGCTGCTACAAAAGTCTCAGTAGATGCATCCGTGAGATTCGTAGCAGCCTGAATGTCAGGGCACCCATACGATTTTGTACATCCACCTCACTGTCCAAAACAGAAACTGGCTCTGGATTAACAGATGTCATTTAAAAAACTGTCATCAACTCGCTGTAGGCGTGAAATATCCTGCGCATAGGAGACCACATGAGTTGGTGCCAAATCTGGTGAAAATAACACTGAATGTTCTGCAACTGGTGGTGAGTTGTGAATTTGCTGCACTGAAGCAGGCTGTGTTTTCTTTGGGGTCCATCTCTGCTCCAGCGCTGGCTTTGACTAAAGTTAGATCGCATCCTTCACTTTGTGTGGGTCTGAATTTCGTACTGTTTGATGTGTTCCACACGTAGATGCCTTATGGCGCAATTGATAACAAGAGGTGCAATATAATAGTAAATCTTCGCATATGACCTTTTGTGAAAGGACCCGATTAGATGCTTGAATAAACACACGTGATGGAAGCTCTTGCGATATATCAATCTCCACGCACAGTATAGCAACAGACGGCCGAAGTGCTTCGGCAGTTGCATTGTCCAATTTCATTAGCGTTCCCAACATACGTCCAATCTGTAGCAATGCCAATCATTGATGAAAATGAACCGGCAGCCCTAGAAACGACACCCATACCGGCACAATTGGAATGTCAACTGAAGGATTATAGGTAGGCGTCCATTTAGTAACCCGCATATACTTCCCTGCGATAGTCCAACTTCGACGAGCGAAACATCGTAGATAGTCCTGTTCTTGGGCAAAATGCAAGATCATATGAGAAGAATCCAAAAGACCCACTCGCACCGTGCTCGTAAATCCGATCCTGTAGATGGGAGACCGGATGACTGCTATTGGTGGCCTGCCATACCAGAATGTGCCTACCAAAGAAAATTTGTATGGCTTGGTAGAGATGCAATCTCATCATGTGTAAATGATATCATTGGACTGCCCTTGTACTTTTGAATCAATTTTAATACAATGGAGGGGGCAGTCGAAGTGTGAAAAAGAGATGCGAATGTTTTTTGTGATGGCAACGCTACAGGGTTCTTCAGCGGCGAAGTATTCGCATGCTCCACGTGCAGAAAACAAAGATCGTAGCGAGGAAACAACAGAAATAAGAAAGAGGAAGGAATTTGATGCAAGACAAATGGAATGGAGAATAGGAAGCAACCGGCGACTGAAGCTACAGCCGTCGAATGCTGCCATCGCCAGAGAGGATTTCCTGTGCCATTTTCCAGAAAAGATTATATATATATATATATATATATATATATATATATATATATTTTTAAACGGAGATTTTTATTAATAAGTAGCCCTCACTTATGGCGGAGGATTACCATAGTACATCAAATGAAATACTAAAAACATAGCCTTTGATGTTTATCAACAATCAATCGATATACGATATGCCGCATTAAAACCTTGCCAAGTAAAACCACCCTTGTGGATAAAACCTTGGCGAAGGGAAAAGCGTACATATTTATATAGATGATATGTTGATATGCACTATTGCATAATGTGGTACAAAAGGCAATCCGAAGACAAATGGGTTCGAAAAAGCTATAACGCGTTGTGAACAGCCGCCTTTGTATGTCGAAACCGTGTATTGTGGTGGTGATTTCCGTCCTTGATTCCTCAAATGTTGCAGTGCAGCTACGGAGTTGAAGGAGTACATCCCGCCATAGAGAGCCTATCCAGATCCAGATGATGTAGGCAGAGCATGCATGTAGAAGTAGGACGATCCAGGCTCGCATCCAATCGCCAGAAACATGTATGTCTAAGAAGTAATCAGTCCAGGATATATTAAAGCATACAATTTAAACAGAGGACAGATCGAACCTAACTTGTCGGCACAAGATGTGCCGGCAGCGAGATATGATACCCGCCAATCCGTATGGAAGACTTGGCTGCAGTAAGTACAGCGTATACAACCCAAAGACGTCGGATGGTGAGCAAGTCGAGGGTATGGGTTGACGTGATGAGTGCATCTCACAGGCATAAACCCCCATGGCATGTCGCTCCGGCAAACCCATATCATGAAACCAAACAGCAGCGTCAGCATGTGAGAGATAACATGCGTGCATCGCAAAGTGTGAAAAGCAAACGTACCAAGGCTGCCTGTACTGCGGATAGTACAGGCAGGTATAAAGAGTTGTTGCCAATCCATATGGATAACCGCAACTATTCCAAAAGGGTACCTCCTAACCAAGCGGTCATTGTAACGGTGGCCATTGAACTCGGCAGCAATGACAGCGAAAAAAGAAGTTATACGCATAGTCATGGTGCAGCATGAAAGCAAATGAACACAATGCGTACTGTAGCTGTCTGTGACTATTATGCCACGGACAGAATGTAGGAAAAATTGACTAGCCATCAGGAAATGTAGGGATTCAAGCGGTGCGCAAACTGGGCAAAGTAATATCCAACACGACTGAGGACCGAACCATAGGAGGAAGATTGTGTCCGTTGAAAGCAGTTTTGGCCAGATGAAGCATCGCATGCTGCGCTAGATAATGTGCGGCCATATTAGTGTCACGATACGTGTGAACAAGGTCCAGACGATGTTGATGGATTAGGTAATGGAGTTGTCTGAGATGATAATTTCAAGCAACATGTCGTGGGTTGTGAAGGCATGAGAGCAATTGTGCGCAATCAGTCTCAATAATTAGCATACGATAGAACGGAAGAAAATACAGCAGGCCAAAAAGTGTAGCCTGAATCTCTGCCTGTAAAGGTGTGCAAGGAGGCAGACGAAAGGAAAGGGCACCCTTACAACGGGCCTTCGTGTCATGCAAAATTGCCCCTCCCGCCGCGTAAAGACGACCTACTGCCGCATCCACATTTAACTTGAGCCTACCTGAAGGAGGTGTTTGCCATCTAAGAACTCTGAGGCGCGGTTGGCGAATGCGTGGGAGCCAGGAGAGAGACAACGCATACCTGCCGCCAACTTGGTGCCCTGAATCTTCCGCATCCACATATGAATATCAAAATGTATCGAATTCCGCAGAGTCGCTGTCGATAAGCTTGTAGCGTCCCCGTATATCAACTGCGCATACTGACTCCAAATGTTTGAAATTACAATGGATGGAATAACTATTTTTAAGATGCCAGAGAGGGTGGAAAAAGTTGAACGATACCACCATGCCAGTAAATACTGTCGTAGAGGTAAAGAGACTGGAGGGACACCATGTAATTCTGCAGCAAAGAAGCTCCATAAATAACGAATGCGGGTGCAGTAAATGAAAACATGATCCACTGTGGCTGAGTATTCCTTGCAAAAAGGACATTGTGTTGGGCGTGCCACCAAGTATTGTCCAATATAGTCCTCAAAAGGCATGGTTGAATGGAAAAAACGCCATAATAAAATGCGTATAGATATATATATATGTATATATATACATATTTTTTTATAACGATGAATTATACATTTCTATCCCGATGTTCCACCGACACCTCATACACATCATAAACATACATCGTCATTACACCTCCATATAGACATCATATTTGTGAGTAGATACACGTCTCATATCATAAATTACAAGTCATATTGTTACCAAAATTATCTCAACATGTCATGAGGCCATAAACTAAAAATTGTCACATCGGGTGACTATCGAACCATCTCTGACATATCACATACTTACCATATAAAGATGGTCAGCCGGTATACACTCAAAATACTCAGAAAAATCATGTACCACATGTTACGTACGATCTGCACCCCCGGGCTAGTTGAAGGGAGAACAAAGGAAGTTAAGGTGGAATTGAAGTGCGATTGTCATACCGCACTTAGTATAATTGTAGCGCCTCGGCCCGGAAAGCGGACCCGAACCGGTGCACCCGTTGTAGCCTACTAAGAGGACTACCAGACGTCGCTACTCTTACATACACATCATCAGTGACGTAAGAAAAATATGCGCAGAGACTTGAGCAAAATTGAAATCTAAACCCAACAAATCTCTATCCCCAAAAGCATAAGTAAATAAAATTGTTTATGAACGCAGCCATCTAGTTCTCAACTAAATGAAATAACATGAATAACAAGAAGTGGTCTATCACAATTCCTAATATAGGCTCTAAGTACCCCACTCATCCCACTCGCCATCGTCCTCAAAGAATGTCCTGTCATACTCGGGCTCATCTGCAAAACAACAGGGTAGAAACCTTAGCGACAAACGCTAGCAAGTAACCCGCTTATAAGACATACGTGATCATCACATGGCAAGACATGAGTGAATATCAATATTGAGGGGAATAGGGGCACATGTCCTGAGTTATTCAAAAGTTCGGATTTGTTTGCATAATAAAAGAAAAGATCAAGTAACACACAAGTAAACAACGCTTCACTTACGTGTCAATCATACTGGAACGAAACATATGTTGCATGCATTTCAAATAATGCGCTACACTACACAGTCACAAATGCTTATGCAATACTTTCGAATATAGTACAATGCATGTCACAATGCCCGGTCATAACTTTATACGCTGTGATGGGTCACAGCTTGTCTTTATATCCTATGACACATCACAACTTAACTTTATACCTTGTAATGATCCACATCTTGTCTTTATACCCTGTGTCACATTACAGCTCACTTTATACCCTGTGATGGTCACAGCTTGCCTTTATACCCTGTAGCACATCAAAGCTCATTTCGCAAAGACTTTATACCCTGTGCCAAGGTACAGCTCTTATCAAAACCTAATGCAAATGCAAGTGCCATGACGCAAGAATGCACATTCACAAGTCATTCAATCATTTGAGACTCATCTCATTCACACATTCAAGCGTATCACTATATGCAGGCCTACCTCACCTAAACATTCATACTAGGAACACAAGTGATGAAGAAGACACCCTCACATGCTCCATTTGAACCTTATCAAAGCCTCAAGCATTCATCCCTAACCCCTTAGATCATTCACACTGAAGTCCAATTCAAATACCTCACGAAGTCCTCACCGTTGATTCACCATCTTACGATACTTTCCCAAGGCTTACATTAACCTCAGTCAAGTCCTAAGAAGTCTCTAATGTCACCTAATTGACCATCTGGCTTCCCTTTCTCTCTTTTATTCTTCCTAAGAAACTGGTTGACATCATACACTACATCAATCGATCGATGTGGCTTTATCCCCTCACATCAATCGATCAAAGTCCGTCAGAGAGCTTTCTGTCTTACATCAGTCGATCCCTCTACCTACATCGATCGATCGAAGTGACTTCATACCCTAACTTCGATCGATCGAAGTCCGTCAGAAAGTTTCAGTCTCACATCAGTCTCTCCTTAACCTTACATAGATCGATCGATGTACATCATTTGATGACATCGATCGATCGATGTCTGCGATTCCAGAAAAGAAAACTTTGCGATTTCTGTAGAAACTGCAGAACCAAAACTCCAATCGTTCCCAAACTCCATCCCCATCATTCCAGGCCTAATCCCTGCTATCATCTCATGCTTAAACTACAAATTGAACACTACACACATACCTTACAAAGATTCAAGCCTAGAACTCAAAGATTTCAACCCTATGAATCCAAAGATCCCACCTTTCGCCCTCAAATCCTATCAAGCAATAAAATTCCAACAAAAAGGGGATTCAAGGGTGGGGATTTGCAGGAATTCACATATCCACCAACATCAAAATAGATTTTCAACGTACGGTGGCCAAAACATCAAACTAAAAACACAGTAATTGAACCGAATTCACATATAGATAAACAAGGGTATAATACTGCATGGTGATCCAATTTTGATCCAAAAGTAGGGCCTTTTTTCTTCACAATTCGTAGGAACTTATAAGAAAGTTACTTTTCTTTGATTACTGACAATCGGATTGAGAAACGAATGAAGGTTGGATCGGTTCCTGGAGGCTTTTCTCCCTCACCGTGGCTTGTAACCGTCGACTATGGCTGGGGAAGAGGGGAGGTCGGCGCAACATGAGGAAAAATGGGGAAACTAACGTTCCTTTTTCCATTTTATTATGGGGAAGGACAAAACTGGAATTTCTAAATTGCATTTTACTTAAATCATTTTTCTTTAATTCTTAAATTCTCATATTTAATTTAGAATTAATTGATAATTAATTGTTTATTAATTTTTATAAAATTCCTTCCCTCATTTAATTAAGTTCTTGAGGGTGCGGGGCATAACACTCCACCCCCTTACAAAAATTTTCGTCCTTGAAACTGACGTACCTTATTGGAAGTGTTACAGCCATGAAAAAAAGAAATAAAGAAATAATAATAATAATAATAATAATAATAATAATAATAATAATAATAATAATAATAATAGTAATAGTAATAATAATTATGATGATGATGATGATGATGATGATGATGATGATGATAATAATAATAATAATAATAATAATAATAATAATAATAATAATAATAATAATAATAATAATAATAATAATAATAATAATAATAATAATAATAATAATAGAGGATAAAGATAAAAAAAGAAAGGAATAGTAATAAAATGAAGGATAGAGATAAATACAATTAAATGGTAAGTAGAGTTACACTAGGAAACCTAAACCAAAATCTAATAGGAAACCTAAAATCTACCCTAACTCCCCCCACCATATATATACATATACACGCATAACACTACAAAAAACCCATCCAGCCGCTCAACACATGCACACGCACAAGAAAAAGAAAAAAAAGAAAAGAGAAAAAAGAGAGAAGAAGAAGGCAAGCGAGGCCCTGAACCCAAGTTATAATCCGTTGAATTTATTTGTGTTATCGTCAATCATGGTAGGTGCCTCTTCCCCTCAAAGGAATACAATTCAAGCATGCCCTAATGATATACTATGTGTTTTGTTGCCTTTAATTGTTTAAATGATAGCATGTTAATTGATTTTGCATGTGTTTGGTGGGATTTAAATTGTTTATATGAAGGTATGATTGGATTTATTAAAAAAGCATAATCTTTGCATATGCGGAAGTTGTTTTCTATATATGTGTTCTTGAATTAATAAAAAAGGGTTAGGATTGGAATCAAAATGGTACAACTTCCACAAGATTAGGCTCCTTCAAAGTGTGTTTTGCCATTGGAATAGGTTCATCTAGCCCGGAATAGGTTGGGATTGAATTGAAAGTCGAAAAAACGGGACTGACGGACGCGTTTCAGGGGGTGGCACGTGGGGCCCACGTGCGGCCCCTGAAGGCGCGCGTCCGGATACGCGATGATGCGGCCACTTCCAAAACACTCGTCTCGTTATAACGAGTCTAATACAACTGGTTTGAGTCAATCGGAGTTAAAACGAAGATTTTATTGAGGTTTGAAGGAAATATGAATTAATTAAAAAATAAAAAAAATAATTTCCAGGTCTGCCGGGTTAGGCCGACATGGATTCCTGGTTTGACTCGCCAGGCTGACCCGATTTTTGGTCTGGGCTGGTCCGAAAATCTTAAAAAAAGAGGGAATGGATAGACCGGCCATGCTATCGGACCGGGCCGGATGGCCAGGGGACCGAACCAGGACAGCAGGCCGGCCCAAAACCAAATTAAAAAAAATTCTGATATTTAATTTCTGAAATGAATAAATAAAAAATAATTAATTAAAATTAGTATAAAATTCCAGAACAAAATATATTTAACTATCAGAAAATTCTGAATAAATTCCAGAAAATATAAAATGTTAAAATTAAATTATTTCTACATAATTTCTGAATTTTGGTAAATGTAAGTAATTAAAAATAATTATTAACAAATAGAATTAAATAAAGGAAAATTAGGAAAAATGAGTAGACAATTCTAGAAAATTAATACAGGCTAAGAAAAAATAAGGTGATGCTCAATAACGACTATCCAATATGTGAAAAATTTACGAAACCAAATATTGAGTGCCGGAGGTGGTGAGGATGGGCGTACGGCCCCAGGCGACTTTGTTGTTGCATTCATGGCACGTGCATTTGTATTTGGAGTGGGTTGAGATGTACGTGTCTCAGATGCTCAAGTGGAGTGGACCATGGTGTACGGGCCATGAGTATTCGGTTATGATGGATCATGGTGTACGGGCCATGAGTATTCGGTTATGATGGATCATGGTGTACGGGCCATGAGTATTCGGTTATGGTGGATCATGGTGTACGGGCCATGGGTATCAGTTATGGTGGATCGTGGTGTACGGGCCACGGGCATCAGGGTGAATTGTAGTGTACGGGCTACAAGCATCCAGTCAATCCCGGGATCATGCATTGCATATAGGTTTAGGGGGCATATTGTATGACATGATTCTTGTTGCGTGTGACACGTGGATTGAGCATGGATCACGTACTTGCGCATTTTCTTTGGAGTTCTTTACTTACTGCATTTATTTTATCTTATGCATGTTATAGTATGTTTATGTGTTATGTGCAAGTTATAGCATTTCGGTATGTACGTTTTGTATTTGTTTGAGGCGGGCATCTACTGGGTGATTTTCTGTCACTCACACTTGCTAAATTTGGCATACAGCTTCTGTTGTCTCAGAATCGCCAACACCACTCTCAAATGCTTCGCATGGGACTACTCATCAGGGGAGTATACTAAAATGTCATCAATGAACACCACCACAAACCGATCTAGCTGCTTTCGGAACACGGTGTTCATTAAATCCATAAAAGCTAATGGGGCATTAGTCAATCCAAAAGGCATCACCAAAAACTCATAATGCCCATATTGAGTATGAAAAGCTGTTTTAGGGACATCACCTGCTTTCACGAGCAACTGATGGTACCCTTGACGAAGGTCGAGCTTCGAAAACCATCGGGCACCCTCCAACTGGTCAAATAAATCCTCGTTCCGTAGCAATGGATACTTATTCTTGATTTTTATCTTGTTCAACTCTCTGTAATCAATACATGATCTCAAACTGCCATCCTTCTTCTTGACAAATAAAACGGGGGCTCCCCAGGGTGATACACTAGGTCGGATTAGCTTCTTGGCTAACAAATCCTGTAAATATCCCTTTAACTCCTTAATTTCAGCTGGGGCCATCCTGTAAGGTGCCTTAGATATAGGCTTAGCCCCTGGAATCAAGTTGATTTCAAACTCTACTTCTCTTGGGTGTCTTTGTCAGCCTAACATTTCCTTGAACTGTCACTTCATTCATTTCGGGATCCTTAACAGTCACTTGTTTAAGTCTGCAATCAATGTTGACAAGATACTTAGTCAACCAATCCATGCCTAATATCACATCGAAATCTTGCATCGCAATCAGAATCAATGTGGCGGAAAACACTTTCTCATCCAACTCCAGTTCACAGTCCTTGTACTGATGATATGAGACTAGTACTTGATCACCCGCTGCCTGCACTCGAGAGGGGTCTCAAGCCACTCGGGCAGACGGTCAAGTCCTTTGGCAAATTTCTTAGATATAAATGAGTGACTTGCACCACTATCAAACAACACATTCGCAGGCACTTTATTTACTAGAATAGCACCTATCCATGAAGAGCATACCACAGAAAATCTCACGTAAGGTAAATTTGATTCCAACTTAAACAACTAAAACTTAACTTAAATCATACCTGTTACGACATCGGTGTTCTCCCTCACCTTGGCATTTGTCATGACATGGACTCTGGCATTGGTTTTGGGCCTAGCTCTTTGTTGTTGCGGTGGCCCTGAGTCTCCCTATGATCTCTGCTTCAACTCGGGATAGTCTTTGATCCTGTGGTCCGTCTTACCACACTTGAAGCAAGCTCCCACCTTCTTCCAGCACTCTCTAACATGATTTTTTCTTGCAATGGGGCACGCACCTGGCGCCTATCGATCAGGCTGACTCTGCTGCGGCGCCCTATGGAACTGTCCTGTCTGTCCTCTCTGGGGAATTTTAACCCAACGTCCGAGCCTACCTCCACTCCTATCATCCCTTAGCCTCTTGCCTGTGTCGTCACGAGCCTCTCTAAGCTGAGACCTGGCATATCGCTCTCCGCCCAATAACATGCATCCAACATTTCTGCGAATGTTTTCAAACTAGACCCTGCTATAGCTGACCGAATGCGGGGGTTCAGACCTTGCTCGAACTTGAGCATCTTCATTATGTTGTTTTCCAACACCATGGGCATGAATTTTCCCAAGGCGTGGAACCTGTCAGCATAATTAGAAATAGACATCATGTCCTGCTCCAGCTTATCGAACTGTCTCATCTTCTCAAGTGTAGCAGTCTCAGGCACATATTATTCCTTATAAGCCTCAATGAAATTTCTCCACAAGATAGGGGGAGTCATCTTTTGAAGGATACCATTCCACCAAGCATTTGCTCTTCCACTCAGCAGACGTGTGGCCACATCCACCTTATGTTCTTCAGGCACCTGTACCAGCTTGAAGCACTTCTCCACTTCTTCTATCAAGAACTCGGCCACCTCTGGGTCAGTGGTCCCTTCAAAGGTGGGGGCATGCATCTTCCACATTTCTCCAATATAATACCGTAATCCATGCTGTGGCGGTGGTGGAGGAAGAGGTTGTTTGTTGCTACTGCTGAGCAACTCCCTGTGCAATCACCGTCAGCGCATCCATCAGCACCTGGGGCATTACCATCTGTAGTGGCTGTGGGTTTTCATTCCCGTTCCCACCGTTCCCAGTGTTTTCTCTTCTGGGAGTCATCTTTCTGCAAGGCCAGCGCTTATTAGCATTCAACAATTCAAAAGATAATACTGAAGCCTCATATGCGTCGCACAGAACGGGACTTACATACATTAAGAGAAATGATCGTATGGTCATTAATGGAATTATATCGCACTCGCACACACCCAATCCAATCCATCTTATATCTAAAATAAAGTACTTAGACCTATGGATCAACTTAAGGCCAAGATCATAGCTTAAGACTCTGTATGACATAAACCTAGGTCTCCGAGGTAGATCTGAAGCCTGGGCTCTGATACCACCTGTAGCACCTTGGCCCAGACAGCGGACCCAAACCAGTGCATCCATCGTAGCCTACTAAGAGGACTACCAGACATCGCTACTCTCACATACACATCATCACCGACATAAGAGAAATAAGCGTAGAGACTTAAGCAAAATTGAAATCTAAACCCAGCAAATCTTTATCCCCAAAAGCATAAGTAAATAAAATTGTTTATGGACGCAGCCATCTAGTTCTCAACGGAATGAAATAACATAAATAACAAGAAGTGGTCAATCAAAGTTCCCAATATAGGCTCTAAGTATCCTACTTAGGCCACTCACCGTTGTCCTCAATGAATATCATGTCATACTCGGGCTCATCTACAAAACAACGGTGTAGAACCTTTAGGGACAAACGCTAGCAGGTAACCCACTTATAAGACATACGGGATCATCACATGGCAAGACATGAGTGAATATCAATATTGAGGGGAATAGGGGCACATGTCCTGAGTTATTCAAAAGTTTGGATTTACTTGCATAATAAAAGAAAAGAACAAGTAACACACAAGCAAACAATGATTCACTTACGTGTCAAACATAACGGAACGAAACATATGATGCATTCCATTTCAAATAATGCGCTACACTACACAGTCACAATTGCTTATGCAACACTTTCCAAAACAGTGAAATGCATGTCATAATGCCCGATCATAACTTTATACCTGTGATGGGTCACAGCTTGTCTTTATACCCTATGACACATCACAGCTTAACTTTATACCCTGTAATGATCCACATCTTGTCTTTATAACTTGTGTCACATTACACCTCACTTTATACACTGTGATGGCTACAACTTGCCTTTATACCCTGTAGCACACCACAACTCATTTCGCAAAGACTTTATACCCTGTGCCAAGGCACAGCTCTTATCAAAACATAGTGCAAATGCAAGTGCCATAATGCAAGAATGCACATTCACAGGTCATTCAATCATTTGAGACTCATCTCATTCACACATTTGAGACACCCTAACACGCTCCATTTGAACCTTATCAAAGCCTCAAGCATTCATCCCTAACTCCTTAGATCATTCACACTGAAGTCCAATTCAAATACCTCACGAAGTCCTCATCGTTGATTCACCATCTTACGATATATTCCCAAGGCTTACACTAACCTCAGTCATGTCCTAAGAAGTCTCTAATGTCACCTAATTGACCCTCTGGCTTCCCTTTCTCTCTTCTATTCTTCCCAAGAAACTGGTTGACATCATACCCTACATCGATCGATCGATGTGGCTTCATCCCCTCACATCGATCGATCGATGTTGTACCCCAACCGTACTATACTTGGAACTATAATGAAATGGCATAATGAAATGTTAGATCTTCCAAGTACATTTTATTAAGTTATATTATTGATTCTTTAATCAAATTCCCTTAAAGTAGATACTATATAATGAAAGAGGTGAGCGTTATAAAGCCAATGAAATGATCAATTCACCCTCAAGGGCCTAAGAGATTTCGGCCCCAAGGCGTAAAAAGGGCCTTAGAAGGTTTTTTTCAAATTTATAAAAAGGCTAATCTTAAGGGCCTTCTTAAAATAAGCCCAAATGGAAATTAAGGAGTTTTAAGTAGTGGGGCAATTTTTCCCCCCAACTCTCACAAATTTCGGCCTTTAGCCCAAAAGAACTCAAGATTTCCCTGATTTCACTTTTAATCAAGAAAAAGGGGAAAATAATCAATTAAAAAGGGAGCAACTACCCACATAGCTTTTCATTAAACACACTTGAGAAGTGATTTAAGCGTGGTAATGGCCACTAAAGGCCATTACCGCCGGCCCCTTCTATGGAATAACCAAGAAGCCCTTCAATTCTTACCGTGGTTATTTTGTGTTAACCACAAGGTTAAAGTAACCCATGTTTGCCTTAAAGTAACTCTAGTTGGATAAAGTAACCCAAGTTAGCCTTAAAGTAACTCTAGTTGGATAAAGTAACCCAAGTTAGCCTTAAAGTAACTATAGTCGAATAAAGTAACTCAAGAAGCATTAAAGTAACCTTTGTTAGCTAAAAGTAACTTAGGTTAATTAACTCTAATTAGCCGAACCAAGCCAAGGTAAACCCTTCTTCTCCCTTTGATTCCCACGGCTAATCCATTTTAGCCTAGTGAAGAAATCTCTCTCCCAAGAAACTCTAGAACACTCTCCCTCAAGAATTCACAAGGAGCAAGAGACTTCCCTCTTTTTTCATTAAGGAACGCGACTAGTTTGAGCCAAGGAGTCCAAGATCTTCAAGCCTCAAGAATCCTCTAGGTAAGTATACTATGAACCCCTTAAGAGAATTTTATATCTTACATAGAGTGAAGCTCATGTTGCTCCTTTTTCTTGCTGGAAAAAAGTGACCCCCTTGGGCACAAGGTACAAGCTTTCAAGTTCTTGGGTGGTACTAATTTCTTAAGAGGTTTGAACACCATTCAAGCTTTGTCTTGGTAATTCAATCTAGCCACTATTTAGTTATATCTTCCACTTAAGAAAAGGATTAACCTTTGTTCTTTTTCCTTCCCCAAAACCGTGGGGTTTGTACATTAAAGAGGAGGAAGACGTCATTTCATCCAAGTTCCAAACTAAGGAGGCTTAAGCTTGAAGAAGGCAAGTACACTATAAATGTTCATGACTTGTGTGTGAAAGTATGTGCTTGAATGGCTAGATGTTACTAAGTTTTAATCTTAGATGTAAAAAGTTAAGTTTGAAGCATGAACTTTTAGATTCCTCAAGAAATGTGGCTTGCATGCTTGAGATTCTTTCAAAGGTGGACTATTTGCTCTTTTTAAGTACGAATATGATGTTAATCTAAGATAAATGTGGCAGAGTTCTCTTCTTTGACATGTAAGGGGGACGGTTGGAGGAAAAGGAGGGATAAATGTGATTCTTGTGATAGATTGTAACTTGTGGGGTAAAGGATTTGTACAAGATGTATGCGTTATGATTTTGGTGTAATACGTTCATAATGAAAATGAAATTTAAGCCCTTGCATTGTGTAAGTGACAGGCTGTTGTGGGGGCGTGGTACATACACGCTAGATGTGCCAAGAATAGATTTTATTATGAACAAAATGTGCAAGATCAAGAGGTGTTATGTGTAACATTCAAACTATTTTTGAAGTAATTAGTAGATGACCTCTGGAGTGTATTGAAACCTGTAAAGTTAGGCTAAAAGGTGTATTTGATGATTAGTAAGTTGTTTATGAAGAATAACTCAAGTGGGAATACTTTTAGTAAGGGATGGTAACAAAAATGGAAATTACTGGATTAGGGCAGAATAATGTGACGTTTTGTAAGACCTGGAAACGGATCTTAGAATTATGAAAATAAGCTAATTTTTGGTATGACACTAGCCCTATGTATGTAGTAAATATGAGAGTTGGAATTTTCGTAAAAGGAGTTACGGTTTATTTTTAATCGAAAGTTTAGTAAAACTGGTCAAGCTGGAATTACTTTACTTGACAGATTTTAAGTGACGTAATGAATGACCAGAAAATGGACCTTAGGAATATGCAAATGGGCTGATATTTGATAGGATGCTAGCCCTACGTGCTTTTTAAGTTTGTGAGTTGGAAATTTCAAAAATGACTTACGGTTTGATCATAATAAAATTCGTGGTAAAATTGGTCACTCCAGAAATTAGCATGTAACCATTTTGGAAAAGTGAATAAATGACCCCTTGATTGTTATTATGTTACTCCGGAAATTTTATGACATTTACTTAGGACATTGATGAACACATCCATATAAATTTTTCACCTTAGAATTATTATTTTACTGGGTAATTGCAGAAGTTAAATTGGTATCACTAATCTGGAAAACTGGGCAGAATTAAGGACTGGGTTGTATGGCTTTATTCTGTGGGCTTAGACTGATTTGTAGGGTTTGGGCGTATAAACTATAATTTTCGGTATGTCTACAGTATTTTTTATAGGTGGTGGCCCAAATTAAATGAGACCTAATGGGCTTAAAAGAAAGGTGAAGAAAGGGTACTGCACTGCTGAATTTAGCAGTACTCTATTTGGTAATTGTTTTGTTTACGGGTCTTACATATCTCGAAACGTTACGAAAATTATATGGCGAATAGAAAAGACACCCTTATGCATATGTATGACAAGAAATCATGATAATGGGCCTAAAACATGAGGTTTTGAGGCCGTACAAACGGAACGATAATTCTGGAAATGTTTCCAGCCTAAAGAATAAGTTTGTACTTGTATGTATGTAACGCATCATGTCACGAATTGCATGGTACATGTAATACATTGCATCATCGCCATTTACATGATTTATGAAACTGGTTTTATGAGAAAAAAGGATGAAAAAACGTTTTTAAAGAAAAGATTCCGTTTTTAAAAGAACGCTTTCCATCGATACCGTATGTTTCTGGCCAGCAGGACCCGCTCCAGATCCAGAGTTATTTGATCTGATGATAATGACCGGTCAGGCCCGGAGAGAATAGACCTGATTATGATAATGACCGTACATGTCCGGAGAGAATAGACCTGGTGACTATGATTGATGAAGTGACCATTTTCGGATCCAGAAATAATAGATTCGAAGGAAAGAATATGACCGCCTCAGATCCGGATAGAATAGATCTGAATACTCTCTTGTTTTCTTGACGATGATGTTTTGAAAGAAAGAACGAAAGAACTTATCTTCATTTTTTTTATCATGATGCATCACATGTACACACTCATGCATGTTGCATTTAATGGTTCATCGAATATTTGGTGCACGTTACTTAGACTAAGTTGTGATGACTTGGTAGCTCCTAAGTTATGATCTTTATTGAGTTATGATCTTTAATAAGTTATGATCTTTGATAAGTTTTGAGCTGATTACTTACTGGTATTGGATGGAAGATCAGGTATGTTTCTAAACCGAATATTGCGGTTCGGTTCTTGTATGTACTTTCCATTTAATTCATGATTATTTATAGTTTACTTGCTGGTGACGTTGCCACTCACCCCTTATTTTTCCTCCTAGAACCCACAGAAAATAGGGTCGAGTGGATCGAATACGAACCTAGGGTTCCTTATCCGTAGAAGAGCGAGAGGTGGACGACTTAAGGAATTCTGCTATGATGGAAGTGATTGATGATCTTATTATGACTTTATGATGGAAACATTTATTTTTGGATTTCCGCATTTTTATGAACATGTTGTAAGACTAATGATGGTTTCTTAGACGCTTTTATTTTAAAATTTTTTATTCTGCCTCGGTTTTGCTTACTGGTTTACGTGTAAGCATGAAAGTCCACGTATTTTATTCTGGAGTAAGATATGTTATGGACTGACGCTTGGTACTCTCCGTAGTGAAGTACGGCGGGCGCATCGTATCTGGCTAGGCCAGGGTGCGGGGCGTCACAGGTGGTATTAGAGCGAGGCTCCAGATCCGGGAAGAATATAGAATTAAGCTATGATTTTAGAAATCTAAGATTGATCTTAGATCTAAGTCATGATCCTAGATGTGAGTTGACCTTAGACTAGGATGACTTAGACTAGAAATTAGGGTTTCGATCTGATGATTAAGCCCTAGTTGATGGCAATTTATAAAATGTAATAATGCCTACTTGCCTGCCTTTAAGATCTTATTTGGATTACGAATTAAATTTTGTCGCTTAATCTGAATATTTATACCTTAAGTAAGACTCTAACGCTCCGTGGTGCAGATGGCATCACGATTCAGTAAAGCGACATCATCACTGTCACCCACAGGAAGCAGTATGCTTTACTATCAAGAGTTAGTAAGAGCACGTGTTCCGAGGTCTGGCAGGGAATCTAGTTCATAGAAGGCAGAAAGATGGTTAGATGAAGTTGAAGGTAACTTCATGTTGATACAGGTGTCGGAAAGGATAAGGGCACATATTCTCCGGCCGTTTTTGAACGGTAAGGACAGCCAGTGGTGGAGGACTTGCATCCAGCCACGACCCCGACCTGTAACTTGGGCAAAGTTCTAGAGGAGTTTTGTGAGTTCTTCCTCTCTTAAGACTTACTCACGAGAAGGGTTGAGGAATTTGACTTATTAAGACAAGGGTCAGGCCTCACCGTCTCAGAGTACGCTCGTCGGTTCGATACTTTGGGTCTGTATGTTCCTTTGATCATGGAAGATGAAAGGTTTAAGGTTATCAGATTTGTGCACGGTTTAGACCTCCAGATCAAAACTCGTTTAGTCAAGGCGTATTCAAAAACTTTTAACAAATTATTGGAGGACTGCTACAAAATGGAACGCGATAATAAGAAAACAAAAAGACGAAATAAACGACTTAACGAGCGTACTAAGAAAATAAGTAGGAAGAGGGAGCCGTATCCACATAAGGTTAACAAAGAAACCACCAAGGTACGCCTAATTGCACAAGTTAAATGTGAAGTACATATGTCCTACTTCCTATTAACCAAGTATAAGAAATTATGATATTTCTCTTTAAGTTATGATGAGTAGACCATAAGTAAGTAAGTGAGATTATTAGTGATAGCATGACCAAGTATAACACCGTGTTTGGGACTCGGGGTCTTCGTCATGATGCGTCGCCATTAGCACTTGTACACATTTTGTTGTACAATATGAGGAATGGATTGGCATGTCGTGTGCTATTATCAAGAGTGCTATATTCAAATTGGAACACGTTATGACATCACGATATGAAAGCACCATGTTAGGCAAGCTATGGAAAGCAAGTCATGATTATGAAGACCATGTTTTATGAGAACGGGCCACCTTAGGATGATGATTAAGAATTCCCTAAGTCTATGAAGACAACTCACCAAAGGGCGCTTGTTGAACCAAAGAAAAGGAACAAGTGCGTGAGCTTTTAAGGGAGGAACTTATCCGCCCCAACGTTTTGCCTGGGGCGCTCCTGTGTTATTCGTAGAGAAGAAGGATGGAGGCATGCGTCTTTGCGTAGATCATAAAGGACTAAATATGGTCACCATAACAATAAGTACCCTCTGACTAAGATCAACGATCTATTTAACCCGCTTCGGATAAGCAATTGACAAGTGGTGTATTGTTCGGAAGTCAGGTAATTTGCTTAGCTAACCTGTATGTTGGTGTTTCTTGAGGAGAAATTCATAGAAATGTTGTAAGATGATGAAATGTTATGGGACCGTTTTGGAGAGATCTAAAACAATGGCCATTCGAGAGGCAGAATGGGGAATCCCATAAGATATGATGTTTAGATTGAGAATTTATAAGTTAAGAATATCTAACACACTCTAGCAGTGACATTACAAATTGGTATGTGTACTTTATGGGAATTATTCCGGATGTCGTTGGATGTTGTTTCATACGATGTTTACAGCAAAGAGCTAATGGCCTACATTCCAGAGTTAATGATCTCTGCCAGGTTTTGCATGTTTTATGAAAAAGGAAATTTTAAGCATTTCATGATCATGATAACCTGGAATGGATACCATTATCAGTACGCAGTATCAAGGTTGAAAGTGCTTAAGATTTGAGTTGGGTTACGGTAACGCCTCTAGAAAATTAAGAATAAGTTCTGATGAGACCTCCAAGATGAGTTGAACGAAGCCGTTCCAAGGGAATCCGATAGACACCTTATTCTGTCTTAATTACCTAAAGAGCATCAAAGACATGCAAGATTGTTGCAACCCCCTTAAGTTCCAAGTGAAAGAGGGATCACGTCACTATGGATGTTATGACTAACCTGCCGAGGACAAAGAATGGACATGATGCCATTTGGATTGTAGACGACCATTTGATGAAACCCGTCCATCTCATGGTTCTTACGAAGCGCTGTATGGAAGCAAGTGTCGATCTTCCCTTTATTGGGATGAAAAATTGGAGATAAAGTTTTTTACAGGACCGGAATTAGTGGACCAAACTCGAGAAAAGACTCTAGGAAAACGATCTATCCCTATGGTAAAAGTTAGATGGAAGCACCACTCTGCTGATAAAGCTACTTGGGAGACTGAAGAAAACATGAGGGAAATTGTACTCACATCTTTTGATTAGTACCCTTAAGTTTCGAGGACGAAACTTATGATAAGGGGGGAGGATGTTGTACGCCAACCGAACTGTACTTGGAACTATAATGAAATGGCATAATGAAATGTTAGATCTTCCAAGTACATTTTATTAAGTTATATTATTGCTTCTTTAATCAAATCCCCCTAAAGTAGATACTATATAATGAAAGAGGTGAGCGTTATGAAGCCAATGAAATGATCAATTCACCCTCCAGGGCCTAAGAGATTTCGGCCCCAAGGCTTATAAAGGGCCTTAGAAGGTTTTTTTCAAATTTATAAGAAAGCTAATCTTAAGGGCATTCTTAAAATAAGCACAAATGGAAATTAAGGAGTTTTAAGTAGTGGGAAATTCCCCCCCCCCCC
>AP025046.1:20303106-20430998 GCA_036186865.1 Eustoma russellianum | reverse complement strand
GAAATTCCCCCCCCCCCCCAACTCTCACAAATTTCGGCCCTTAGCCCAAAAGAATTCAAGATTTCCCTAATTTCATTTTTAATCAAGAAAAGGGGAAAATAATTAATTAAAAAGGGGGCAACAACCCACATAGCTTTTCATTAAACACACATGAGAAGTGATTTAAGCATGGTAATGGCCACTAAAGGCCATTACCGGTGGCCCCTTCTATGGAATAACCAAGAAGCCTTTCAAATCTTACCATGGTTGTGTTAACCACAAGGTTAAAGTAACCCAAGTTAGCCTTAAAGTAACTCTAGTTGGATAAAGTAACCCAAGTTAGCCTTAAAGTAACTCTAGTTGAATAAAGTAACCCAAGTTAGCCTTAAAGTAACTATAGTTGAATAAAGTAACTCAAGAAGCATTAAAGTAACCTTGGTTAGCTAAAAGTAACTTAGGTTAATTAACTCTAATTAGACTAACCAAGCCAAGGTAAACCCTTCTTCTCCCTTTGATTCCCACGGCTAAGCCATTTTAGCCTAGTGAAGAAATCTCTCTCCCAAGAAACTCTAGAACACTCTCCCTCAAGAATTCACAAGGAGCAAGAGACTTCCCTCTTTTTCCATTAAAGAACACGGCTATTTGAGCCAAGGAGTCCAAGATCTTCAAGCCTCAAAAAACCTCTAGGTAACTATACTCTAAACCCCTTAAGAGAATTTTATATCTTACATAGAGTGAAGCTCATGTTGCTCCTTTTTCTTGCTCAAAAACCGTGACCCCCTTGGGCACAAGGTACAAGCTTTCAAGCTCTTAGGTGGTACTAATTTCTTAAGAGGTTTGAACACCATTCAAGCTTCGTCTTGTTAAGTCAATCTAGCCTCTATTTAGTTATATCTTCCACTTAAGAAAAGGACTAACCTTTGTTCTTTTTCCTTCCCCAAAATCGTGGGGTTTGTACATTGAAGAGGAGGAAGACTTCATTTCATCCAAGTTCCAAACTAAGGAGGATTAAGCTTGAAGAAGGCAAGTTCACTATAAATGTTCATGACTTGTGTGTGAAAGTATGTGCTTGAATGGCTAGATGTTACTAAGTTTTAATCTTAGATGTAAAAAGTTAAGTTTGAAGCATGAACTTTTAGATTCCTCAAGAAATGTGGCTTGCATGCTTGAGATTCTTTCAAAGGTGGACTATTTGCTCTTTTTAAGTACGAATATGATGTTAATCTAAGATAAATGTGGCAAAGTTCTCTTCTTTGACATGTAAGGGGGACGGTTGGAGGAAAAGGAGGGATAAATGTGATTCTTGTGATAGATTGTAACTTGTGGGGTAAAGGATTTGTACAAGATGTATGCGTTATGATTTTGGTGTAATACGTTCATGATGAAAATGAAATTTAAGCCCTTGCATTTTGTAAGTGACGGGCTATTGTGGGGGCGTGGTACATACAAGCTAGATGTGCCAAGAATAGATTTTATTATGAACAAAATGTGCAAGATCAAGAGGTGTTATGTGTAACATTCAAACTGTTTTTGAAGTAATTGGTAGATGACATTTAGAGTGTATTGAAACCTGTAAAGTTAGGCTAAAAGGTGTATTTGATGATTAGTAAGTTGTTTATGAAGAATAACTCAAGTGGGAATACTTTTAGTGAGGGATGGTAACAAAAAGAACACTTTCCACCGATACTGTATGTTTCTGGCCAGCAGGACCTGCTCGAGATCCGGGGTTAATTAATCTGATGATAATGATCGTTCAGGCCCGGAGAGAATAGACCTGACTATGATGATTATGACCGTTCAGGCCCGGAAAGAATAGACCTGATTATGATAATGACCGTACAGGCCCAGAGAGAATAGACCTGGTGACTATGATTGATGAAGTGACAGTTTTTGGATCCGTAAATAATAGATTCGAAGGAAAGAATATGACCGCCTCAGATCCGGATAGAATAGATCTGAATGCTCTCTTGTTTTCTTGACGATGATGTTTTGAAAGAAAGAACGAAAGAACTTATCTTCAAGTTTTATCATGATGCATCACATGTACATACTCATGCATGTTGCATTTAATGATTCATCGAATATTTGGTACACGTTACTTAGACTAAGTTGTTATGACTTGGTAGTCCTAAGTTATGATCTTTATTGAGTTATGATCTTAAATAAGTTATGATCTTTGATAAGTTATGAGCTGATTACTTACGGGTATTTGATGGAAGGTCAGGTATGTTTCTAAACCGAATATTGGGGTTCGGTTCTTGTATGTACTTTCCATTTAATTCACGATTATTTATAGTTTACTTGCTGGTGACGCTGTCACTCACCCCTTATTTTTCCTCCCAGAACCCGTAGGAAATAGGGTCGAGTGGATCGAAGATGAACCTAGGGTTCCTTATCCGTAGAAGAGCGAGAGGTGGTCGACTTAAGGAATTCTGCTATGATGGAAGTGATTGATGATCTTATTATGACTTTATGATGGAAACATTTACTTTTGGATTTCCGCGTTTTTATGAACATGTTGTAAGACTAATGATGGTTGCTTAGGCGCTTTTCTTTTAAAAGTTTTTATTCTGCCTCGGTTTTGCTTACTGGTTGACGTGTAAGCATGAAAGTCCACGTATTTTATTCCGTACTAAGATATGTTATGGATTGACGCCTGGTACTCTCTGTAGTAAAGTACTGTAGGCGCACTGTATCTGGCTAGGCCAGGGTGCGGGGCATCACAATCGAAGTCCGTCAGAGAGCTTTCTGTCTTACATCAGTCGATCCATCTACCTACATTGATCGATCGAAGTGACTTCATACCCTAACTTCGATCGATCAAAGTCTATCAGAAAGTTTTTGTCTCGCATCAGTCTCTCCTTAACCTTACATAGATTGATCGATGTACATCATTCGATGACATTGATCGATCGATGTTGCGATTCCAGAAAAGAAAACTTTGCCATTTCTGCAGAAACTGCAGAAGCAAAACTCCAATCGTTCCCAAACTCCATCCCAATCATTCAAGGCCTAATCCTTGCTATCATCTCATGCTTAAACTTCAAATTGAACACTACACACATACATAACAAAGATTCAGCCTACAACTCAAAGATTTCAACCCTACGAATCCAAAGATCCCACCTTTCACCCTCGAACCCTATCAAGCAATAAAATTGCAGCAAAAAGGGGATTCAAGGATGGGGATTTGCAAGAATTCACATATCCACCAACAACAAATTAGATTTTCAACGTACGATGGCAAAAACATCAAACCCAAAACACAGTAATTGCATCGAATTCACATATAGATAAACAAGGGTATAATACTACATTGTGATCCAATTTTGATACAAAAGTAGGGCCTTTTTTCTTCACAATTCGTAAGAACTTATAAGAAAGTTACTTGCCTTTGATTACTGACAATCGGATTGAGAAACGAATGAAGGGTGGACCAGTTCCTGGAGGCTTGTCTCCTGCACCTATGGCTTGTAACCGTCGACTATGGCTAGGGAAGAGGGGAGGTCGACGCTTCTTGAGGAAAAATGGGGAAACTGACGCTCCTTTTTCCATTTTATTATGGGGAAGGGTAAAAATGAAATTTCTAAATTGAATTTTACTTAAATCATTTTTCTTTAATTCTTAAATTCTCATATTTAATCTAGAATTACTTGATAATTAATTGTTTATTAATTTTCATAAAATTCCTTCCCTCATTTAATTAAGTTCCTGAGGGTGCGGGGCATTACAATATTAAGTGCTTATATGTGCCTCAAATAAAACTTAAGAACTACTAAAATGCCCTAAGAGACATAAGAATAATTAAATAGTCTTATTAAGAATTGTACAATCTTTATTAGGACTTAAATTAAAAGGAAAAGAAAATAACACATAAGGAAGAAAAGAGAGGATAAAATGGTAAAATTAATACCCACTTGCACCTCCACCCCCAGAAACAAGCGACCCTCCCGTTGGTGTAGGACAAATTGTCCTACTCACTCATCCTTCCTTTTCCATCATTTCCCTCTTACACCACTTTTAATTTTCCTTACACCCATCACATCTACATCATCCCCAACTCAAGAATACAATACAACAAATTGTACCTTTTTTCCCTCACTCTATATTCCATTTCGGATGAAAAGGGAGGAGGAAGAAAAGGTTTCCTTTTTTCCACACTCCATCCTTCACATCATACCTTTCCTTCAACTCAATGGACACTCATGCAACCTCACCATTTTTTCCACTACAAGACAAGTTTATTCTCCCCACTTCTCCTGAATATCGGTTGGAAGAATAAAAAAACATTTTTTCCACTTCCACACATCTTACACATCTTCCTCTTACCATCAATCCTCACTCTTCCTAACAAGAGTAAGAAGAAATTATCTTCACTCTCCCCAACCGTTCCCCAATCTCGGTAAGACACCACTAAGAGGAATAAGAGTTTTCCTTTAAACCATTTAAGCTATTCTTTTCATCCCAACCAATTACATTGCATTCACACTCAACTACTCTTAACATTTCCTCCTTATCTTCTCTAACCAGGACAATGAAAAACAATCTTTAAATTCTTCCCACTCCTTCTAATTCAATGCAGCCCCCAGAAGAAATAAGAATCTTTCAATTTATTTCATCCTCATTCAAAAAATCCTCCTCAACCAACTTCTTCTATTTTCTTTCTCTAATCCCTCTCTCTTCAAAAAAACAACCTTTTTTATTCCTTTGGAGTCCTTCATGTTGGGAAATCATGGTTTGAATGATTTACAAGTACATGATTTATATGTTACATGATCTAAATGTTATGAGATTTATAAATGCATATGCCTATATCTATCACTGTTGTACTAACAAGCCATGAAGCATTAAGGCTTAAATCATATGGCAAACATTGTTGTATTCATTCTCAGGTGATATACACGGCATACATACAACTCTTGGATATGATATATATTTATTGGATATCTTGAAGACACACGGCGTATATATTTTTTTGGATATCTCGACATATATCTTATGGACGCACGCCATATCTATCTCTTGGATATACACTCATATCTTATGGATACTCATATCTTGGAGTCTCACGGCATATACATATATCTCATGGATATATATATACACGACATATATTCTATCTCAGACGACAAGCTACATCATTCGATCTTGACATTTCGTCAACATGTCATCAACATATGTCAACGACAAAAGAGTCATATATACATCATATACACATCCATGATACTCTCAAGTTATATACTTCATGTCATCAAACTTCCAAAATTACATCGACATGACAAAAGTGCAAAAACCGAAATGTATCATATCATATGACTACCGAGCCATCTCCGACACATCATATACTTATCATACAAAGATGGCCAGCCAATATACATTTCCAACACTCAAAAATTTCGTGCACTACATGGAGAGATCAATACCAAAGTCACAAAAACAAATACATATATCAATTCTCCATCATCTTCCTTATTTCTCTGAAAATCAAACTCAAAATTGATATACCTCTTGGCCGAACATCTTATACACATTGGAGCTGAGATTATACATATTTATATGTATATTGCATGTTACATTACACATTTTATATGTTGAAGAGGTTTGAGACAAAACGGAGAAAAACCGAGCAATCAACGGAAGTTGAAATTTGAAGTTACTACATCATCGTATATGGAACGTTTATTTGCTACATGATGCCACATGTATTTATACATGTATTATACATGAATTACACAGCCAAAGACATATCTTGAAAGGTTCTAGAAGGCAAGGTAAAATGGTAAAAGAAATTTACCATGTTCATGAAGAATTCTACATTGTTACCATGCAAAATTCAGATTTGAATTCAGCACATTGGCTGACCAGATGGGGCAGCTGGGACAGCATGTTGGGAGCCTTGGAGGAGTTCATAATATAATATAATTGATGAAGAAAGACCAAGCAATGATGGAAGACAAAGATCCACAAATTAAGGAGTCAAAGACAAGACCAAACAAAGCTGAAAATTCTGTTTTTGAATCTGAAATTTCAGATTGGTGGCTGAAGTTTTGGGGGGAATTAATGACCTAAAGCATTCAAATTTATTCAAAGGCATCACAAGACAATTCAAAATCAAATTTTGAGGCTCCTCTCAACCTCCTAGTCGTTGGTTATGGCTATAAAAAGGCCAAGAGATGAGCAACACAAGACAAGAACAACAAGTGAAAAATTCTGTTTAGTGTTTGAAAGACTTCACTTCATTTTCCATATTCATCTCTTGTATGTACCCAAAGCCTATCATACTTACATGTCATATTCAGTATAGGCTTCATACACATCACCCAAATAAGATTCATTGGTGTACAAGGTTGATCAAGGTGTGATCAAACCTTCATTTGGTGAGGTGGTGCTGATTGGTGATTCTTTGGTGTTGTTCTTGGTGTAGAACATTGTAAAAGGGTTTGGATTGAAGGAGTTGGTGTATAACTCTATCCAACCTTATTCTAAGGTGACTTTGGTGACTAGTGAAAACCAAGGAAGGTGTCCTTGAAGACTGGAGTAGGTCACGTTGGCCGAACCAGTATAAAATTCTTGGTGTTCTTACTTTCAGCATTTTTACTCTCAGTTTCTGTTTTTGCATCATTTTTATGATCTCGGTAAAAATAGCAAATAATTTTCAAAAATCATAAAACTTTGCAGAAACATAGCCTTGTGTCTTAGGGTTCATTTCCCACTGATTTTATCAAATTTGGATAAGTATAAGTCATCCAAACGTTCATAGTTCTGAGACTAGTGCAAATCTGTTTTTCAGATTGGCAGAGGTTGAGAACATCAACTTGGTTGACATACTTCCCAAAGGAATTTTTCAAAACTGTTTTAACTGAGTATACTAAACATCCTGAGGGTCATCTCATAAAAGTTTCAGGTCATTTGGAGTTGTCACCAAATAGGAATAAGTTTTTTCATTTTAAGGTACAGGTTCTGTCCAAACTGACACAGTCAGATCACGTACCACATATGAGTGACTTAACCTTTGAGTTTTAATCTGAAATTTTTATGACACCTTCATAACACCTGAGAGTAAATTGTGTCAAAATTTCACTATTTTTGGAAGTCTACAACCTAGTCAACCAAGTGTTTAAAAACGGGTCCTGAAAGCAGTCTCTGTTTTCAGAAGTGAGTAATTGGTCCTTAAAATTTTTATAAACCAATTTTTTCCGCACTCACTATTCAACCCCCCCTTCTAGTGGTGCTATACAGGTCCAACAATTGGTATCAGAGCGAGGTTCACTCACACAAGAAGATATAACAATCTTTGTGAGATGGCATCAACTAGTCACAAAACCGAGCAAGAAGGTATGTCTAGCCAAAGGCCTCCACTCTTTGATGGTGAGTCCTTTAATCATTGGAAACTTCGTATGAAATTATTTCTTATGGCTATTGATATTGATTTGTGGTCTATAATAGAAGATGGTCCGTTTGTTCCATCTAAGACGACAACGGTTGATGGTGTTTCTATAGAAGTCACAAAGTCTAAACTAGAATACACAAGTGATGATAAGAAGAAGCTAAGTATGAATGCTAAAGCTATGCAACTTCTTCTTAATGGTTTGAGCAAAAGTGAATCTAGTTATGTATCTAATTGTTCTAATGCACAAGATATGTGGAAGAGTTTAGAAATGAAGCATGAAGGGACAAGTCAAGTAAAAGAGTCCAAAATCAATATGCTTATGTCTACTCTTGAATCCTTTAAATTGTTGCCAAATGAATCCATTGTTGATATGGATTTGAGATTGACTAACATCTACAATTCTCTTGAGTCTCTTGGCAAAGCTTTCACTTCGCAGGAAAAGGTACAAAAGGTATTAAGAAGCCTTCCATCCGAATGGGATCCGAAAGTTACCGCAATAGAAGAAAGCAAAGAAACAAAGTCAATAAAAATGGAGGAATTGATTGGATCATTAAAGGTATATGAAAACAAACTTACTATGCGGAAATCCGAATCAACTTCCAAACAAAGTAAGACAATAGCTTTCAATTCAAATGAATATGTCTCTACTTCTTCTAATTGTGTAAATGATAGTGACACCGATTCGGATGATGAAAATCTAATTCTATTGGCTAAGGGATTAAGAAAATTTATGAAGAAGTCATTTAGAAACAAACATAAATCTACTTCATCTAAGTCAAATAGAAATAAGAACAATGATAAAGACATGAAATGCTATGACTGTGGAAGATCTGGACATATTTCCTATGACTGTCCAAACAAGGACAAAACAATGAACAAAAACCTTGACAAGGAACGGACACATACTAGACTCGTCTCAGAACCTAAACAAAGGAATACAAGAAGGGCCTTCAAAGCTTCAACATGGAGTGATTCATCCGACTCAGAAAATGAAGAAGCTGAGGATGAAACGGCTCAAGTTTGCTTTGCATCAAAGGCGTCAAATGAGGTAAATTCCGATTCCGATTCTGATAATGAAGCTTCATATGATGATTTATTTAGTCAATATCTTGAATTGCATAAATTTTCAAAGACTCTTGCTAAAGAAAAGAAACGTTTAGTTGAAGACAAGAAATTGTTAGAATCCTCTAACACAAATCTTATGTCTAAATTAAACGATTCAAAAGAAGAGTCGTCTAGCATAATCAGTGCATTGAAATCTGAAATTATTTCCTTAACATCCGAAAATGTTGAAATGAAATCCGAGATCTTAGATTTGAGATCAAGAAACATAGACTTAGAAAATACGGTTAAGAAATTTGAGAAAGGAACTTGTATGCTTGATCATCTAATCTCGTCTCAAAAGCATGACAATGACAAAACCGGATTAGGATATAGCAAGGATACTCATGTACAAAGTAAATCTACAAACTTTGTTGCATCATCATCTGAACAACATGTGTTCAAAACAATTGAGAAGCCTAAAAAGGCAACAATACAAACTAGCAAGACATTAATGGCAACTCATCGTACTACCTATAGTTCATCACATAACAAATACAAGCATGTTCCATATAGGTATCAAAGGAAGTCATCAAATCATATGCAACATTCATATCATACAAACGCATATAGATCACACACATTGCCAACAAACCGAAACACTTATCACAAATCAACTCACACATTCGGTCACTATAGGCAAAATAGAAACAACATGTACTATATTGTATCATCTTTTGGAAGACCAAGAAAGGTTACCCAAGTTTGGATACCAAAAGGTATTCTTACAAAGGTCTAAATCACTAACCCGTAAGGACCCAAAATTAAAGGGTACCTAAGTTAGTGTTGTGTTTTGTAGGTAGCAAAAGATATAGGAAATAAGTGGTTTCTTGATAGCGGGTGTTCAAGACATATGACGGGTGATCCAACTCTATTTTCCAAACTAAAGAAAGTTGAAAAAGGAGGATCCGTTACATTTGGAGATAATAACGAAGGAAAGATCATTGGAAAAGGAACAATCGGAAATTCAAACACTCTTCAAATCTCCAATGTATTTCTAGTAAGTAATCTATCATACAACTTACTTAGTATTTCACAATTTATTGATAATGGTTATGATGTGTGTTTCTCTCATCCATATTGCAATATAGTTAATAAAAATGGAGAAACCGTACTAAAAGGAAAAAGAGAAGGAAATATTTTTACACTATCCATAGATGACATGCTAGATGCTAAAGTGAAATGTTTTATGTCAAATGAACCTAATGTGAACTTATGGCATAGACGTTTAGGACATATTGGCATATCAACTCTTGAAAAACTTCAACGAAAGAATCTAGTACGAGGATTGCCTAGACTTGATACAGATAACTTTAAGTTATGTGAATCTTGTATTCGAGGCAAACAAACACGTGAATCACTTAAGTCTAAGAATGAGATTAGTACATCTACTATCTTAGAATTATTACACATTGATTTGTTTGGTCCTAGTCGTACTAAAAGTCTTGGAGGGAGACACTATGCATGTGTCATAGTTGATGATTTTTCTCGCTATACATGGACTTTATTTCTTGCAAATAAAGATGATAGTGCTGTTGAGATTGCTAAATTAATAAAACAACTTGAAAATGAATATGGCATAAATGTGAAGAAAATTAGAAGTGATAGAGGAGGTGAATTTAAAAATAAAGATATGATTGCATTTTGTGAAGAAAAGGGGATTAAACATGAATTTTCACCACCTAGAACACCTCAATTAAACGGAGTAGTAGAAAGAAAGAATAGGACATTACAAGAAATTGCAAGAACGATGCTATGTGAAAATAAACTACCTAAATTCTTGTGGGCAGAAGCTGTAAATTGTGCATGCTATATAATCAACCGCTTATCAATTAGAAAGAAAATAAACAAAACCCCTTATGAGATTTTAAATGATCGAATGCCTAAGATTGACTATTTTCGTGTGTTTGGATGTAAATGCTTTGTACTTAACACAAAAGACAATCTAGATAAATTTGAGTCTAAATCCATTGAATGCATCTTTGTTGGATATTCTGTAAATTCTAAGGCATATAGATGTTATGATCCTATCACCAGGCAAATCTTAGAATCCATTCATGTGAAATTCAATGAATTCGGTGAACATGAAACAACTAAAGATTATGATTTTGAACTCAAACCTGTGATTGATGATATAGAAGAAATTATAGTACATGATGAATACAACACACTAGAAACACATGATCACTTAGAAATGCATGAGAACTTAGAAAATAATCAAACAAGATTTCATAAGAATCATCCACATGAACTTATCATAGGTGATATATCACAAGGTGTACGACCACGTAGAAGAATAAATCAAGATGAAATAAATCAATTCCATGCTATGATTTCAGAAATAGAACCCAAGAATGTGTTTGATGCTTTAAATGATTCTTCTTGGATTGATGCTATGCATGATGAACTTAATCAATTTACAAGAAATGATGTTTGGGATTTAGTACCAAAACCACAAGATAAAACAATAATAGGTACGAAATGGGTATTTAGAAACAAAATGAATGAGAATGGTAAAGTGGTTAGAAACAAAGCTAGACTTGTAGCACAAGGATATAATCAAGAAGAAGGCATAGACTATGATGAAACATTTGCACCCGTAGCACGATTAGAAGCTATACGATTACTACTTGCTATTGCTTGCATAAAGAATTTTAAACTTTATCAAATGGATGTAAAAAGTGCATTCTTAAATGGTTTTATACAAGAAGAAGTCTATGTAAAACAACCACCTGGCTTTGAGGATATGAAATATCCCCATCATGTTTACAAGTTAAAGAAAGCATTATATGGTTTAAAACAAGCTCCTAGAGCTTGGTATGATCGTTTTGCCACTTTCCTCTTAGAAAATGGATTTAAAAGAGGAACCATTGATAGTACACTATTTTTAAAACATGAAGAATCGGATTTACTTATTCTTCAAATTTATGTAGATGATATTATCTTTGGATCTACTTGTGATAAATTAGTTGAAGAATTTGAGAATTGTATGAAATCTGAATTTGAGATGTCAATGGTAGGCGAACTAAATTATTTTCTTGGCTTGCAAATTAAACAAACTAATAAAGGAATACACATAAGTCAAGCAAAATATGTGAATGACATGATTAAGAAATTCAGTCTTGAGAATTTAAAACCATCTACAACCCCCATGAGTATATCAACTAAGCTTGATAAAGATGAAACTGGAAAAGACTTTGAAAACGGATTATATAGATCTATGATTGGCTCTTTGCTTTATCTTACTGCAAGTAGACCTGATATCATGTTTAGTGTGTGTATGTGTGCTCGTTTTCAAAGTAACCCGAAAGTCTCACATTATAATGCTGTAAAACGAATATTTCGGTATATTAAGCACACTCCCACATTAGGTATTTGGTATGATAAAAACTCTGAATTCAATCTACATGCTTATACTGATGCTGATTATGGAGGATGTAAGATAGACAGAAAAAGTACAAGTGGTACATGTCAATTTATTGGAAACTCACTAATATCATGGTGTTCAAAGAAACAAGCTAGTGTAGCATTATCCACTACAGAGGCAGAATACATGGCATTAAGTCTTTGTTGTACACAGTTATTATGGCTAAAACAACAAATTTCAGACTTTGGAATAACTGTAAATAAAATCCCCATATACTGTGACAGTACAAGTGCTATCAACTTATCTAAGAACCCTGTTTTACACTCCAAGGCAAAACACATAGATGTAAGATATCATTTTCTTCGTGATCATGTAAGTAATGGTAATATTATTATAGATCACGTTCGTACTGAAGAACAAATAGCTGATATCTTTACAAAAGCCCTTAATCAAGCCACATATGAAAATTTACGATCTAAATTAGGCATGATTTCCATTGATATGCTATAAATTATCGTTTTGCTCTAAATGTATCTTTTGATGGTATTTACAAAATCAAGGGGGAGAAAAAGCATGATTCAAATGGAGAGATTAATTTAAGGGGGAGTATTTACATTTTGAAAAACATGTTATGAATGCATAATTGTAGGGGGAGTAAATATGCCACATCTAAATCATGAATAAAGGATTATTTTGCAAATCATCAAAAGGGGGAGATTGTTGGGAAATCATGGTTTGAATGATTTACAAGTACATGATTTATATGTTACATGATCTAAATGTTATGAGATTTATAAATGCATATGCCTATATCTATCACTGTTGTACTAACAAGCCATGAAGCATTAAGGCTTAAATCATATGGCAAACATTGTTGTATTCATTCTCAGGTGATATACACGGCATACATACAACTCTTGGATATGATATATATTTATTGGATATCTTGAAGACACACGGCGTATATATTTTTTTGGATATCTCGACATATATCTTATGGACGCACGCCATATCTATCTCTTGGATATACACTCATATCTTATGGATACTCATATCTTGGAGTCTCACGGCATATACATATATCTCATGGATATATATATACACGACATATATTCTATCTCAGACGACAAGCTACATCATTCGATCTTGACATTTCGTCAACATGTCATCAACATATGTCAACGACAAAAGAGTCATATATACATCATATACACATCCATGATACTCTCAAGTTATATACTTCATGTCATCAAACTTCCAAAATTACATCGACATGACAAAAGTGCAAAAACCGAAATGTATCATATCATATGACTACCGAGCCATCTCCGACACATCATATACTTATCATACAAAGATGGCCAGCCAATATACATTTCCAACACTCAAAAATTTCGTGCACTACATGGAGAGATCAATACCAAAGTCACAAAAACAAATACATATATCAATTCTCCATCATCTTCCTTATTTCTCTGAAAATCAAACTCAAAATTGATATACCTCTTGGCCGAACATCTTATACACATTGGAGCTGAGATTATACATATTTATATGTATATTGCATGTTACATTACACATTTTATATGTTGAAGAGGTTTGAGACAAAACGGAGAAAAACCGAGCAATCAACGGAAGTTGAAATTTGAAGTTACTACATCATCGTATATGGAACGTTTATTTGCTACATGATGCCACATGTATTTATACATGTATTATACATGAATTACACAGCCAAAGACATATCTTGAAAGGTTCTAGAAGGCAAGGTAAAATGGTAAAAGAAATTTACCATGTTCATGAAGAATTCTACATTGTTACCATGCAAAATTCAGATTTGAATTCAGCACATTGGCTGACCAGATGGGGCAGCTGGGACAGCATGTTGGGAGCCTTGGAGGAGTTCATAATATAATATAATTGATGAAGAAAGACCAAGCAATGATGGAAGACAAAGATCCACAAATTAAGGAGTCAAAGACAAGACCAAACAAAGCTGAAAATTCTGTTTTTGAATCTGAAATTTCAGATTGGTGGCTGAAGTTTTGGGGGGAATTAATGACCTAAAGCATTCAAATTTATTCAAAGGCATCACAAGACAATTCAAAATCAAATTTTGAGGCTCCTCTCAACCTCCTAGTCGTTGGTTATGGCTATAAAAAGGCCAAGAGATGAGCAACACAAGACAAGAACAACAAGTGAAAAATTCTGTTTAGTGTTTGAAAGACTTCACTTCATTTTCCATATTCATCTCTTGTATGTACCCAAAGCCTATCATACTTACATGTCATATTCAGTATAGGCTTCATACACATCACCCAAATAAGATTCATTGGTGTACAAGGTTGATCAAGGTGTGATCAAACCTTCATTTGGTGAGGTGGTGCTGATTGGTGATTCTTTGGTGTTGTTCTTGGTGTAGAACATTGTAAAAGGGTTTGGATTGAAGGAGTTGGTGTATAACTCTATCCAACCTTATTCTAAGGTGACTTTGGTGACTAGTGAAAACCAAGGAAGGTGTCCTTGAAGACTGGAGTAGGTCACGTTGGCCGAACCAGTATAAAATTCTTGGTGTTCTTACTTTCAGCATTTTTACTCTCAGTTTCTGTTTTTGCATCATTTTTATGATCTCGGTAAAAATAGCAAATAATTTTCAAAAATCATAAAACTTTGCAGAAACATAGCCTTGTGTCTTAGGGTTCATTTCCCACTGATTTTATCAAATTTGGATAAGTATAAGTCATCCAAACGTTCATAGTTCTGAGACTAGTGCAAATCTGTTTTTCAGATTGGCAGAGGTTGAGAACATCAACTTGGTTGACATACTTCCCAAAGGAATTTTTCAAAACTGTTTTAACTGAGTATACTAAACATCCTGAGGGTCATCTCATAAAAGTTTCAGGTCATTTGGAGTTGTCACCAAATAGGAATAAGTTTTTTCATTTTAAGGTACAGGTTCTGTCCAAACTGACACAGTCAGATCACGTACCACATATGAGTGACTTAACCTTTGAGTTTTAATCTGAACTTTTTATGACACCTTCATAACACCTGAGAGTAAATTGTGTCAAAATTTCACTATTTTTGGAAGTCTACAACCTAGTCAACCAAGTGTTTAAAAACGGGTCCTGAAAGCAGTCTCTGTTTTCAGAAGTGAGTAATTGGTCCTTAAAATTTTTATAAACCAATTTTTTCCGCACTCACTATTCAACCCCCCCTTCTAGTGGTGCTATACAGGTCCAACACTTCAACCGTGAGGATAAAGGAGTGCTACATTTTCTCCATTTCTTAGCAAAAAAACAAGTTAACTCACCTTACAAATTTCATACTTTCCAAGTTCTTCCTTCATGTTATTCTCTCTCAATTGAAGAAAAGCTCCATCTTTCTCTTTCAAGAACCCACCCGTGAGTCTCCAAGCTAGAAGGAGTCAATCCTTAAAACACTAAAGTGAAGGAAATCACTTGCTTGTAAAGGAATTCATAAGGTAAGGATCCTACCACCAAACCTAAGACACCTTCTTCTTCATCCATTGTTTTGAAGGATTTAATTTCTCTTCCTCGTCCTCACCTAGGTCGTGGGGTGTCGCAGTGCAAGAAAGAAAAGATCTAAGATAGGAAAGTGAGGAAAAAGGAAAAGACTTCCGAGGTAAGTTCCTTAAGAATCGATATTAGACCTTCTTTCATAATTATATCTCAAATTGACCCATTTTTCTCTCATGTTTGGCTATTAAGACGTGAGTAACCAAGAAGAGCAAAAAGAAGGAATCTTGCTCCATTTGAGACTAGAATAAAAAGGAAAGGCAAGTATTCTTCTTGGTTTCTTCATGAATATTGAAAATTCATCACTTATAATTCATACAATAACTTTGGATCATGCATGCATAAAACTAAAATGGAGGCTTAATTATGGACATAGAGAAAAACGGACTTGCATGCAATTTGTATTATGACTTCCATAGAAACTCTTACACATATGTAGGGGCGTGATTAGGATGGAAGGAAGAAAGCATATTGCGTGTTAAATTTAAGAAAGGTACAAGTCTCATATGTTTTGCATGTAACATTCTCATGACCTTTAGCTTCATCATAGCCTTCATCTTTAGTTCTATGCTAAATGTCAAAATATGATTATATTCACTTTGCATGTTCTTAAAAATGAAGGAAAACTTTATGCATGCACATGGCCTAAATTTCGGCCAAGAGAAACACAATGCATAGCATCATAATGTTTTTATTTAACTACACCCATCAATGTATGTGAACATGTTTAATTGATGTATATATGGACTAACCATTTTCCACCCATGGTTCATGTGTATAATAGTGTGAATGTGAAGATTTCGGAATATCTAGAAAGATGCATGTGAAAGAGATAAGGTGATGTAATCATTTTTCATAGAAACATAAGTTAACAAGAGACCAAAAATCATGTGTGTGGGTGTATGTAAGATTTGGCCAAGTGGCCATATTATGTACCAAGGTGATGTCTTATAAGTTATGGGAGATAAATAAGTGTACTTTGCATGCAATAAAATAATTTAGCAAGTTGAAATGTGCTATAGGGGTACATGTTATAATTTTCGGCCAAGTGGCCTTTTTGATGACCATGGATGATGATTAACTCTTTGTTGGTGTTAAATGTATGAACCTACGTAAAGAGTGGGATTATGCACAAGATACTCATGGTAAAATTTCAAACATACACACTAATAATTAAAATAAGTTGCCGAATTGAAAAAAAGCTGTTTTGGCTACTTAAATTAAAGTAATTGTGAGGACAAAACCGTAAATTCAGCACCTTACAAAGCTAAGAAAACTGGACTGTTTTCATAAAAACCATAGGGTAAAATATGAAAAGGACCATTTAGGACATGATGATAATAATCAAAGCCTAAGAAGGGCCTATGTTTAAAGAGTGGACCGAGACCCCACAAAGGGACAACATAGTTATTTTACTTGGGGAAATAATTTGATACAAGAGCCAATCATCAGCCTTATATTACGGAATCTTTAGAGGTATAAAATCAGCCTATACCAAGTCTAATTCCATGCATACAACAAAGTTATTTTATAAAGGGACATGTTTCATTTTACGATGCATATTTACGTAATTGTTTATTATGTGGAACGTTTTAAAATGAGTTTTACACGACATGTGTTCAGAGATGACTTCATCACGTCAAAAGTTTTTGAAATTTTTTTAAAGAATTGTACCTTGCGATGACTGACTCTATTTGAGACACGATATGTTGCTTTGACAGCTTACATGCATGTCTGGAGGCCGCCTAACATTCGGTGTAGTAGTGAGAACGGCAGGGGCAACATCTATTCTGATACACCCCTTGTTGGGTATTTTTATATCTGTCGCCTCTTGATGCTAGAAACTAGGTGAGAGGCTGGTATCTTGCGGTGACTTTTTGTTTACGTTCTGACGGAGTGTAACACCGTGTATGGTACCTGGGATCTTTCCCAACGTGTTTCCGTTAGTCTTATACATATGATGTAACATCGCAGTTGGACCTCGGGATTCATTGACGGTAGACGACTATTTGGGGAGTCACCATTAGTCTACGTATGTATTATGTAACATCATGGTTGGACCATCGGGATTCATGGACAGTACATGACTACTTAGGGGGGTTCAGTCGGTGGGTCTTGTGTGCGTTCGTATAAGTTAAGACATATTCTGAATACATTATGAACGGATCTAATACAAGAATTTCTGACACGTTTCGTATATGCATACGTATGTATACCTGCATCACCCTACCAGATACAGGCTTAGACCCTTAGTGGATCAGGAATGATGTTACAGTGTAGGGCTTGGCATAGACGTAAGGAAAGAAATTGTCTCTGAAGCATATGTAAAAGACCATACCATTACATGGGAATAAGGAAATATGAACGGCTAGTGAATACTTCAATCTTTGATATTTTCCTACAGTTTGCCTGTTTTATGCATCATTGTTACTTTGGTTCATTTGTTAGTACGTGTTATGTTACTGTTCACATTGCATTTTCTGTCAACCATGCATGGTCCACAGGACAAACCCATGTGGAAATACTTGCTGAGCGATTTGTTATCGCTCATCCCATCATTTACCACATCGCAAGGCCAAAAGCAAGTTCAGACACAGGAAGAGATGAGGCAGAGAGAACATCAGTGATGGACTTATGGACCAAATTATGTATTTCTTTGTGTTATTTCATATTTATATTTTGATATTGTATAGGTGATACTTCAGTTGTACTCGAATCTAGTTATTCTGTTTTATGCATGTCAGTTATGCTTTGTACATTTTATATTACTTCCGTGATTACGATACACATTATGTTGATATGCACATGAATGTTATTGACACCTATTATTTCTCATAGCAGAGTACGGCGGATGCATCGAGCCGAGACCTTAGTCCCAGGCGGGGCGCTACAGCACATGTCAAAATAAGCCACAAGTCATATCATGTTTACACACATAAATAACCCACAATTTGGCTTGATTTGTTGAAAATTCAAATTCAAACATTTTTTGCCACATGAGACGTTATTAACCATAGATATTGTGGCTGAAAATACACTTTATGTTATGTATATTATGTATTACGTAACATGTATTACATGTCTAGAAGTTTGAGATTAATCGGAGAAAAATCGCGTAATCGACGAAAGTCAAAAATTTGGTTTTCTACACCTCTACATACATGGGACGGTTTTGGTGTATTTGTAACATGTATCTAGACACTTTTTATGCATCGAAGACATATTAGAGTATTCTAAAAAACAAATTATGGGTTGATTGAAATTCATCATATGTGTGAAGATTATGCATCATTAATTGACAAAGTTTACAAAAGCAATTTCAGCACATCATTTGGAGTCTAGGTGGAGCTTGTTTAGTACTTTGATTGGTTGAGCATAAGCCATATGTGATTAGTGACATTGAAGAAGGCCAGACACACATAGAAATATTTCAAAATCAAACATGTCCTGATGTTCCAGCATATGTTTATTCTTGGCCTATTTTTTTGGTGATATTATGCTCCAATGTTCTTCCAAGATTGAGGGGAAATCACATCTTGATTGATTGATAATTAACAAGTGTGAATTGTATCATGTGTTTCGGATTTTATTGATGAATTTTCAGCTCATTTTATGAAGTGCCAAGGTGGAAAATGATGGCCTATCATGAAGTGACAACTAGGCAAAGACACGTCGTTCGTTCAATCATATTTTGCCAGGCAAGCAAGGGTGTGTCACCATATTATACAAGGGTATCTTCCAACGCATTCAAGAAAAAATTTTCAAGTGGAGAGGTCATCCTAGGCATGCACACACCTATAAATAGAGGCAAGATGATTCAAAACAAAGGCAGGCTAAAGTTCATATTCTATCAAGAACAAGCAAGACTATTCTCTTCTTCTCTTATTCTTCTTTCTTGCTCTTAGCCTCAAGTCTATCATTCTTATCTTATATATACTATATATGCTTTGATTATATCACCCACACACATTGTTGTACAAGGTTGATAAATGTGTGATCATACCTTCATTTGTTTGGTGGTGGTACTTGTGTTGTTATTTTTGTTTGTTCGTTGTAAAAGGGTAGAGTTGGTGCATAACTCCAATCACCCTTGTGTCAAGGTGTTCTTTTTGTTTGGTGAATACCGAGAAAGGTGTCCTCGAGGACTGGAATAGGTTGATTTGACTGAACCAGCACAAAAATCTTGGTGTTATTACTTTTCAGTACTTTTACTTTTAGTTTCAGTTTTTTGCATCATATTTATAGACTCGGTGAAAATAGAAAACGGTTTTCAAAAATCACCAAACTTTGCAGGATCATAGAAAAACATCGTAGCTTTCATTTGAAACAAGTTTCATTAAATTTGGATAAGTATAAGTCATTAAAACGTTCATAGTTCTGAGACTAGTGCAATCTGATTTTTAGATCTGCAAAGGTTGAGAACATCAACGTGGTTGACATATTTAACAAAGGAATTTTGAAAAACTATTTCAATCCATTAAGCATATATCCTAAGGGCCATTACACAAAATTTTCAGATCATTTAGAGTTGTCAATAAATAGGAAAAAAATTTTCATTTTGAGGAATAATTTCTGGCAGATTAACACAGTCTAAGTGAAAACGTTTTTGCAAGGGGTTACACTTTGGATTTTAATCTGAAATTTTTCTGACACATTCATAAGATCAAGGGGCACATTGTCACCAAATTTCACGATTTTTGCAGGTCTATAACATGATCAACTAGTTAAAAAAACTGGGTCTGAAAACAAAATATGTTTTCAGAAGTGAGTAACTGGTAACAAAAAATTTTTAAAAACCAATTTTATTTACTCATTATTCAATCCCCCTTCTAGTAGTGCTATACAGATCCTACAAAAAATGATAGGTCGAATAGATTATTATTTATAAAGTAAAGAATTTTTTTCTAAAGGTGTAAACATATAAAAGAATGAAGTTCTTTTAGGCATAATATGATGTGTCCTATGATTAATATATGACTATAAATAAACGTATATTCAAGTGAATATAAACTATATATTTGAAATGGCGTTCTCAATAACTTCGTTCAAAATATGGGTTTGAAAAAAAAATATAGACAGATTATATTTACTAATGTGCAAGATAAATTATATGTAGATAACCCGATAAATAATTAGAGAAAAACTTTTATATTTCCTAACTGCTACTCAACTGGTAGACCTAAAATTTTTTCACTCTTGAATATGTGAACTTATGAATGAATATTATTGGTAATTTTACGAAGATAAAATCAATTTGTTATATGATTTAGTTTTATGTGTTACCTATAATATTTTGACAACTAAATCTACCACGCCTTCCTATATAATAGTTCTATTTTCTTTTTTGACCAAATAATAGTTATGTTTTCAATTCTTAGATTGAAAATAGTACTGGTATAGAAATTTAATGAAATATAATAATTAAAATTTCCAAACAAATGACTGTAGAAACAGGATATAAAATGTTTAATTTACCCTTATAAACTGTAGATTGTTCAGTAGTTTTGTATGTAAGTGTACATTGTTACTATTCCATAACGAATTGCTAAAAGTAAGAGTAAATTGCATCCTAAATATTTTATGTTGTTGGTAACAATATAAATATCGAACATCTTGTATTTTTTTTACTATTCCAAGTTACATTTCAAATTTGAACATTTTAGCAAACCAAAAAGTGAAAATTTGTCTCTTTGAGTTCTTTTTATCGTTCCAAAGTTGGAAGAGAATTCACATGCCATTTTAATTTAAAATGACATTAATATCACATAGACATGGTTAATGTCCATTTCAATAACTCTTAGTACATCAAACAACAATATACTTAAACTGTGTTACTTTTTATGTGTAACGACATTTATATGCATACACACATATACATATACATACAGAAACACACAAGGTATTCGTATACATATAGACACATGTGTATATATATACACACATATATATGTGTTTTACATATACACATTTATATACACATATATATACAAATTTTTTTTTATATAAAACAATTTTCATTAACTATCCTCCTTTATGGTAGAGGAAAACCATATTACAAACAATCCAAAATACAGTGTCATCATAGGAAAAGAACTTATGAAGCATAGCTAGTAAACGCAACCTCCAGTCATATATGATATGCCGCATTAAAACCTTGTCAAGTAAAACCACCCTTGTGGATAAAACCTTGACGAAGGAAAAAGCGTACATATTTAAATGAGTGGCAGGTTGATAAAAGCAATTGGACAAGAGTGTAGTGATGAATAAAAGGAGAGGCTTCTGGATGCAGGCGAAAATATGTTGGTCATTGTCATGCAGCCCGAGTAGCCCAACGATGATCCAGCTTTGTAGGAGAACAACACCTCGTGCAACAATCAAAAGGCATGCGTAAGAGATCTGCAGTAAGTTAGGCGTAAGAATAACTTGACGAAGAGGATAAAGGCATACCCGCGTTGCCCGTAGCTTGTTGACTACAGGCAACCTCCAGCTATATAAGCCTTGTCTCTCCAACCGATGGTGTGGCCAAATGTGACAAATCCCAGGTCCCAACAACGCACAGAAACAAGAAGCATTAGGCAGGACATTAAAACCTCGCAGATGTAGCAGATGACATAAGTAAAAGAGATGAAGGGCAACATACCGTGGCTGCCTATGCCAAAGCTGGACATAGGCAACCCATGAATGTAATGGCTCTGTCCTCATGCTTATCATAAGCGAAAAGTGGGAAGAGTGGCATCCAAGGTAACAGTGCCACGAACGTTAGCGGGCAAGTCCGCAACTGATGTGTAGGCTTGCAATCCAGATGCTCGCAGACCATAACGCGCTAATAAATGAGCAGCAGTGTTTGCTTCACGAGGACAGTAAGTGATGGTGGAAGAATTAATTCGGAGTAGCTCAGTTAGTTGCTGTACATCGCTGTAGCATGCGCCATTATATTGATGTGGATTACCAATTATTGTCAGTAGCATTTTGCAATCAGTTTCAATGTGCAATGCGTCGTACAAGAAGGCATAATAAAGAATAGAGTAAAGCATGGCCATCATCTCTGCTCTAATAGGCGTGGCATGCGGGAGTGCAAAGTAGATCCCCGAAATAAACATGCCAGTGGAGTCACGGAGCACAGCTCCTGCGGCTGATCCTCGACGTCCAACAGTAGCATCCATATTAAGCTTCATCCGACTAGAAGGTGGCAATTGCCAACGAATCAAAGTTGGCCTGCGAACTTTCATAATAGGCGAGAATCCACCATTAATCAGCCTAGAAATCGATGTAGCAAATTTACGTCCTTGCATCGTTGAACACCATGTATAGATATGCATTCGTACTCGATCATATAAATGGTGGTATGAGAATGTGCCATCTCCAAACCGAATGGAAGAATACTCCTTCCAAATCACCCAAAGCGTCAATGCTGGTACCACTGCTTGCAAGTGTCCTAACATAGTTGATGGAGAAGCTTGGCGCCACCAACAAATTAGATAAGCCTGTATAGTTGATTGCCGAGGCAGTGGAGCGGAAAATAGAATAGCCATGTCAACCCACAATGGTTTGATTTTTGGGCAATGCAGGAACAGATGATCCTTAGTGTCAGAATGATGCATACAAAAGACACACTGTGACGGGTAAATAGTTTGCCAGATCCGAAGATTATTTGTGATTGGCAATGAGCCAGATAGCAAACGCCATAAAAACAACTTTGCTCCAATCGGGGATGTCTTCCACCATATATATTTTTAGTGCTGCAGTGTTGGCTGATGTTCGTAATGCAACAGATAGGCAGATTTAATGGTGTAAGTTCCTGTTGCATCTGACTCCCAATGAATATCCGCGGATTCGTTAAGGACATGTGCCTCCATATAATCATGTACACTACAAAGTCGTTTCCAAACTGCTGAATCATAAATATGTGTTGAGATGGCCATACGTTGTCCATATTTAGCCCGACAAAATATTGCCCACAACGATTTTGACGTATGATACTTCCACCACAGTTGACCATCATATGCCTGTTGGAGATAATCCAAATTACGTATACCAGGTCCTCCGTGCTCAACAGGTTTACATATCCGATCTCAAGCTATCCAATGATGACGGCCATTCCATAAAAAATTTGACATTTTTCTATTCAAAGCATTTACAACACTTCGAGGCAACCGTGAGCTGGCTATAAGGTGTGTAGGAATCGTTGATAAGACATGCTTGATTAGCATTAATCTTCCAGCCATGGACAACAATTTTGAGGACCAAGCATTGATACGCGTGTCAAAATGAGTTAATAAAGCAGTACAGTAGGCGGAACGATTAATACCTTTATATAAATACGATCCAAGGTATTTTACTGGCAAGGATGCCAATCGCATACCATGAATATGAGCCAACTGCGGACCCGCAATTGATTTTCCCACGATCAACTGGCTTTTGTTGAAGTTTATTAATTGCCCCGTAGCTGCTTGATAGGTATCAAGAAACTGTCTGAAGCGTCTCATATTAGAAACCTTGCCATTGAGAAAAATAATCAAATCATCTGCAAACCCCAAGTGGGATATTTGGGGTGCTCGGCCTGTATTGAAACCTAATAATTCCCCTTCTGCAATTAAAGATTTTAGACCACGAGAAAAGCCTTCAGAGGACAAGATGAACAATAATGGTGATATGGGATCACCCCGCTTCACTCCTCTTGTGACGGGAAAGAAGCCCACTGGATTACCATTTATGAGAATAGAACATCTTGTGGCCGCCAAATTATTCAAAATTATTCGGATTATCTTAGGATCAAAACCAAACTTATGAAGCAGCTGGCGAAGATATTCCCATTCAACTCTATCAAAAGCCTTGGGCATGTCTAACTTGATCATGAGCTGACCTCCATGCACCCGTTTATCAATCATATGCACCATTTCTTGTGCCAAAAGAACATGATCTGTAATACCACGTCCCTTTAAAAAACCAGCTTGCTCAGGAGAAATCAGTCGGGGCAATAAGGCAAAAATTCTTGTGGATAATAAACGTGTGGTGACTTTAGCAATGAAGTTCGTTAAGCAAATCGGCCTATAGTCAGAAAACGATTGAGGATTCGCTACTTTAGGAATCAAAGTGATGAGAGATGCCGCCAGCTGAGTTGGCGGAGGCACACCCAGGAAAAATTCTTGTACTGCCTTAAGAACATCCGATTTAATAATCTGCCAGAATTTTCGATAAAATGAACCTGGGAAACCATCCGGGCCCGCCGCACTGGTAGGACTTAGATCCCAAACTGCTTGATGCACTTCTTGAAGGTCAGGAATGGCTAATAGCGTGGCATTGTCCACAGCGGTTAAAACTTGAGGAATATATTGTGTTATTGCAGAAATGTTATGCAATGGTGCTATCGAAAATAACTGAGTATAAAAGGTGATCGCTGCCTGCTCTATTGTTGTTGGTGTCTGGCATTCAAGACCATTTGCGTCCACAACTCGAGTAATACTTTGTTTTCGCCTCTTGTCTTTGACCAGTTGATGGAAGAAACGAGTATTAGCGTCTCCCACTTTCATCCACTTGACATTAGACTTTTGTTGCCAAAATAACATCACCCTGTGCTGCTTCATTTTCAATGCTGCCATGCTACGATGATATATCTCACGGGTTGATGCACTCGGATGAGCATCATAATCCTTTTCACAACGAAGAACTTCAGCTTCCGCATATGCTACCGCATCAAAGAGATTACCAAACACCTCTTTGTTCCACTGTTTTAAATGCTGCTTAAGTGCCTTTAATTTTGCATATAATCCACGCATACCGCCAACTGTTTCGCAGGATTGCCAGCAGTGTGTTACCACCTGCTCGAAATCGGCATGCGTAGCCCATACATCCAAATATCTAAATATTGTTGGGCTACTTGTTGTGTCAAATGATGCTTGAAGATATATTGGGCAATGATCTGACGTTGTGCGACTGAGATGCTGATAGTGAACCGTCTGAAATAAGTAAAGAAAGCTCGTTGAACAAAGGTATCTATCAAGTCTACGCCAAACTTGCCCCAGACCACACCCATCACTTCATGTAAAGGGGGAGCCCTGATAGTTTATAGATTGCAAGGAACACGAAGACACACAATCAGATAAATCCTGCAATGTGCGGAGAGGAGGGGTTGAACGACCTCTATGCTCATCCAGCGACAAAAAAGTATTAAAATCTCCTCCAAGTAACCAAGGGATTTCCATCTGAGCATGTAAATTAACAATGTCTTCCCACAAAGGTCGTCGAGCTATCACCGAATGCAGTCCATAAATTATAGTGAAACAAAAAGCATCCCCAGTTTGTAACCAGTGAAAATACATTGAATGATTTTGTACTCCAATACGCTCTCTCTCTAGCAAGAAAAACGCAGTACTCCAGAAAATCCATATCTTATCTTGGCACACCGATGCCGCTTGTGTGAATCCAAATTTTAAGCGGTAAAGTAATAATGATGAAGGATGGGCTTTAGGCTCAATCAAAACAAGTACATGCAAATTATAACGACGTACCAATGACAAAAGACATGGAAGCGAGGTACGAATTCCACAAACATTCCATACCATAATCTTCATTGAGGCAATAGGCAATAAAAAGAGTTAGAGACAAATGTTCTGGACCTTGTGGCAGGTGGAGATACGGGGTCTCTTTGACGCCGAGGACGGCGAAGTAATCGTGGTGGCGGCTGAAAGTGATCATCTGAAGCAATTTCTAACTGGTTGGAATTTGGATCAGCAGGGGATGAGGCCAAGGTAACAGCCGAATGAATGACATCCTGCAGTATTTCTGTGACCACCCCAAGCGCTGTAGCCTCTGGCATATCCTGGCGGTCTGTAATAATTTCGCTATCAGACAGCGAGATAGATTGATGTTGATACTGGACATCAGTGATAAAACTATCATCAATGCCTTGTAAACGAGAGATGTCCTGAACATACGTTGCCGTCGGTGGATCTCTTGCAGCCATATCTGGAGATAATAATAGGGTAGATTCCTTGTAAGTAGGTTCTTGAGATAATAATAGGGTAGATCTCTTGTACACACACACACACACATATTACATTATATAAAAAATGGCTCTGACGACTAGCGGCTAGCACGGCGATCGCTGCCGCTGCCTCTTTTTTTCTGATCGTCTTCAACGTCGGCCCTCCTGTTGCACCAATCATCTGGTGAAGCATTCGGTCGGTACAGTATTGTCGTGAATTACCGCTATTAATTCAGCTACGATCAATCGTAATGACCACGCCGCCGTTGTCTTTTGCGGCGGTTATTTCCGCCGCAACCAATTCACAGCAAATCAACATTTCGCCAAAAACTGTATCGCGTTACAAAGGTATTCCTATGATCTCATTCCTTGATTCTGAAATTGATGCCCTCGCTGCTCCATTCAAATCTTCTTTGGTGGGCACTTTTTGGTATGTCGTCCCCCCTTGAAAGTCATACGTGGCGTATTTGAAAAAATAGGACTTCACCATGATCTCCGTATCACACTGATTGATCAAACCCACATACTGCTGAATTTCTGAAATGAGGCCGATTATTTACGCTGTTTCTATCGACGATCATGGCATATATCTGGTTGCCATATGCGAATAACAAAATGGACTATGGATTTTGATCCTACAAGTGATGCCCCGATTGTTCCTGTCTGGATTGCATTCCCTGGGCTACCCATTCATCTCCATCATCGTGAGGCTTTGTTTGAAATTGTTCGTCCCGTTGGCTCTCCCATCAAGCTTGATGTTGCGACAAATGAGGGTCTTCGACCATCTGTTGCAAGAGTGTGTGTAGAAATTGATGTTTCTCAAGAGTTGCCACAAAAGATTTATTTGCAGGCAAAAAATCGTTTTATCCTACAGTCAGTAGTTTATGAAGATCTTCCGCAATTTTGTACAGTCTATCGTCGCCTTGGACATGCTACCGGATTATGTCCTGCAAAAACTCCTACTACCATTCCCCCACCGCCGCCACCCCCTCCGCCCCGTCAGCCAGCCAAACGGTGGACACCAGTTAAGCATCATCCTGCGGTGGAGCCGCCTGCTGATTTACCATCTTCACAGGCTCAGCCTACTGTATCGCTGAATCCACCTGAGCTTCATCCCCCAAGTGATGATTGCACACTTGATCCTGATAATGATACTGCCCTGCATGCTGACATTTTTTGTGATGCAGCCGAACAACCGCTAACTAATACATCGGATCATGATGATTTGGGACATTCCTCCGACACTGAGTTACATGTGGACTCGACATAATTACAATAGGTTTATGAGGATGTAGTGCATCGCATGCAGTTAATCCCTCCATCACCTGAGGTAGAAGTCTTGATCTCAAGATTGCAGGAGACCACTGAGGAAGCGGAATTCATTTCGGTCGTACCTTGCCGTAAACGCCGGACTAAGAAAGATCTTCTGCCTTTACCGCCATCTACTATTCTGACACGCAGTGCTTCGCACGCCTTGCAGGGAAGTGACTCTACTCTTTCTCAATGAATGCATTAATATGAAATATAAGGGCATCCGTGCTTCTTTGCCTAGATTATATCTTTTGATTTGTGAACATCGACTTAATTTACTTGCTGTCCTGGAACAAAAACATCATAATTCACGCATTGCTGCTTTTGGATTGGATCTTGGTTTTTCACATTATTTTGCATCGCAGTCAGAATGTATTTGGTTTTTTTGGCGTGATTCAGAGTTTCAGTTTCTTTCTACACAGGATCAGGATCAAGTGGTCCATTTTACATTGCTCTATCGTTCTCTACAGTGTACTTTTGTATTGTCGGTAATATATGCTCAACATACATCATTATTATGTCGTCCTTTGTGGCAATCATTATGTGACTTTAGGCCGTAAATGCAGCTGCATTCTTCGCCTTGAATCCGCAGCTGCATTCTTCTGTCGCCACCTTTTATTGGACCCAGATTTACATGGATTGATGGTCGTGGTTTAGGCCGTGTTCATAGATGTTTGGATTGGCCTTTTGTGAACTCATCTTTTCAGGATGTGTTTGAGAACATGCAGCTTGCACATCTTCCGCGTGTCTCCTCAGATCATACTCCATTATTATTCATTTGCCGCTTGCCTATGGTCGGGGGTCGCCACTCTTTTCGTTTTCTGGATTCCTGGTTATTACATCCGGACTTCTCCACTTACATGCAGAATGCTTGGTCTTCATATCCCACAACAGGAGGTATGTATGGTTTTTACACCAAATTGATTTCTCTGAAATGAGACGTGCAGCGGTGGAATAAAGAAATCTTTGGCAATATATTTACCAATGTCATGCAAGCTGAGGCTAACTTAAATGCTGCTGAACGCGCTTGGGATGATACGCCAACGAGTGAGATGCGTTCATCATATAATCGGGCAAGAGCTAAATATATTCAGGCATCCAAATATGAGTTACATTACTGGAAGCAGAAAGCGCGGATAAGGTGGATAAAAGAAGGGGATTCCAATACCACTATTTCCACTCTATTGTTAAAGGGCGAAGAATGCAGCTGCGGATTCAGCAAATCCGATCCTCTTCTGGTGTCCAATGTACCATGACACAAGATATTATGTCAGAAATAGTTTCATTCTATACTTCTTTATTCGTTCATGAGGCGACACATAATCATGAGGCAATTCTCGCTTACATCCCACGTCTGATATCTGATGAGGACAATGCCAGTCTCACGCAGATACCAATGGAACCCGAGGTCAAGGAGGCCGTGTGGCATCTGGACCCTAAGAGTGCAGCGGGTCCAGATGGATTTAATGGTAACTTTTATCGTTCATGTTGGTCTATTATTCATACAGATGTTTTGAAGGCAGTGCAAGAATTTTTCGTTGGTGTTTCGCAACTCTCAGTAATGGCTAGTGCGGTAATCACCTTGATTCCAAAAACATCCTCTCCTCAAACATTCAGTGATTTTCGTCCTATTTGCCTCACTAATTTTTTGAGTAAGGTTTGTACGCGCATAATTGCCACTAGATTGGGCAAGTTGCCTCCCAAATTAATATCGCAAGAGCAGACAGGATTTTTACCAGGACATGATATTTCCTCACAAGTTTTGATTACACGGGAGATGATACATATGCTTGATAAAAGTGGTATGCAGTTATGTTTGAAGTTGGATATGATGAAGGCTTTCGATAGAGTTAGTTGGGAATATTTGGATCTTTAATTGAAACGGTTTGGCTTCTCAGATTTTTTCACTCGCATTATTCTCAATCATTTGAGGGCCACCACTTTAGCAGTTTTGATCAATGGTCAGCCATCTAGCACGTTTCGACCTTACCGAGGAGTTAAACAGGGAGATCCATTATCACCTCTGCCTTTTATACTGTCATCGGAGGGGTTTAGCCGCGGCTTAAAGGCCATGGTTGCATCTGGCACGCTACAGCCTTTTCGCCTGGGCATAATACCTTTTGCGATCACACATCTAGTTTATGCTGATGATCTTCTTATTTTCTTACGTGGTACACAGCGCAATTTACGTTGTTTCTACTCGTTTTTAAATTCATATGAATCTGCGTCGGGCCAGAAGGTAAATTATCAAAAGAGCAGTTTATTACTTTAGCCACAACCTCGACGCATTAGCGACGCATTTTCGAAGCCATATTGCACATGATGTGCACTTCATGACCATTTCGTTATATGAGTTCGTATTTACATAAGGGGATTAATCACGCAAGGTATTGTGCTTCTCTGCTACAGTATATAGATGACCGACTTGTCTTATTACGTTTTGTGATATCATCTCTCCCGTTACACATTCTTGACGCTGGCGGATTACCAAAGACGGTTATTAAGATTATCGAGAGAAAAATGGCAGCATTTTATTCGGGAAATAGGCATCATTGGGTTGTTTGGTCTACTATTTCTGTGCCTACAGCGGAAGGTGGACTAGGCATTCGAGATCTCAGCAGTCTACAAAAAGCATATCACTGTCGTATTTGGTGGTGCTATCATCAGAATGACACTCTCTGGAGTACATATATGCACAACAAATACAGGCGACGTGCGGACTATTTACCATGGTTACCAGAATCGCTGGTGTGGAAGCTTATTTGTCGTATTCATGACACTTGCCATTCTCATTCAGACATCCAGGTAGGGCATCTAACTTGGATACCATCACCGTCAGGAGAGTTTTCCCTGCGCTCCGCATATGATATATGTCGTCCATCCCATCCTACACTGATATCGGCGAAATTCATTTGGTTTAAGCATCATTCCCCATCTACACAACTGCTATTATGGCGTCTTTTTCATTCGGCTATGCCATTTGAGGACTATATTGGAAGGTATGCCGCAGCACGTCCCACACAATTTCCATTTTGTAAGCTCTCTTCAGCCTCGGTAGATCATGTCTTTCTCTACTGCGTCCACATACATCCCATCTGGAATTTCTTTGCATCTAAGCTGCATTGTTTGTCCCCCGTATCATTATCTCTACACTCATATTTGTTATCTTGGTCGTATCGCGCTACATCCTCCTCGTTCTCGGGCATTTTGAGGATTGTTATTCCGGCTATTATTGTATCCAATATATGGCGTACCTATGCATCACTCGTTTATGGATCCTCAAGCATTTTTACACCATACTCCATTCAGGCTGCTATTCATTCAGACATTGACATATGGAGCAGATCTATTCATGGTTCAAAACTTGCAAGAGGGATCACTACGCAACCTTCATGGATTCCGTCAGTGCGATCGCAACGCCCGCAAGTGGTGCGATGGCTCTGTCCTCCTTCTGGTCGATTGAAGCTTAATGTCGATGTAGCGGTAGGCAGGCATTATGCGGCTGGTGGAGCTATTTTGCAAGATCATGCGGGTATCTGTGTGGGCGCAATATCTTTTCGCTTGCCTCCTTGTACTCCGGTTGCCGCAGAAATACAGTCGGCACTTTTTGGTTTAGTGTATTTCCTACCACTCTATCGTTCTATTATGGTTGAAACAAATTGTGCACAACTGGTATCACGTTTACGACAGCCACGGATGATTTTGGGGACTTATCATCTGCGATTATTACACACACTCCTCGACTTACATCGACTGGAATTTGGTCATGTATACAGAGAAGCAAACATGCCGGCTCACTATCTTGCACAACACGCCATGTTGAAGACTCAGACTTCCTACTTCTTGCGCCATAATCTTCCATCATTAGTTCGTGCATCCGTATCTTTGGATCTCTCGTCGGTTAGTTTACGCGTAACCTGAGCATTCAAAGTCTTCCAAATGGATTGGCATTCATTTACTGCATCTGCCTGTTTCCTAGAGGGAGCAGGCAGGCTCGGTATGTTTTGCATTCTCTCGTTTCTTAGTTTATGCTTTCCTTGCGCATTTGCTGTCTTCCACATGGATTGGCTTTCATTTACTGCTACTGCATATTCCCTTAATGGAGCAGGCAGCCTCGGTGTGCTTTGCATTCTCTCCGTATCTATCTTCCTCCAACGTATAGCATTTCTGACTGACTTCGTCGTTTGTTTCACATGTACACGGATGGGGAGTTTTGGCATGGGCTCTACAAACAATTTCATGGATGTCATCTTGCTTGCAGCGTGGATGGTGTTTCAATGTATTGCATATCCGTATCTTTGGAGTGGACTTGTTACGGCATCTGTTTCATTGCGTTATTTTTTGGATTGTATTTTTGTTACATTTTACCACAGCGCCTATCACTTTTCCGATCATATAAATATGTACGCTTTTTCCTTCGCCAAGGTTTTATCCACAAGGGTGGTTTTTCTTGACAAGGTTTTAATGCGGCATATCATATATGTGTCGGAAAGTGATAATCATTACGCTTTTTGTTTTCGCATTTCTTTGACGTTGTAATATGGTATTCCTCCGCCATAAGTGAGGCTTCTTTCCTTAATAAAATTCTTCTTTCAATATATATATATATATATATATATATATATATATAGACACACACAAATACATACATATATATATAAATGTCGTCTTCTTCTCCAGGCGCTCCCGCTGGCGACGGCAGTAGGTCATTCGCTACTGTCGTCGCGGCTCCTCATCCTTCAATCCCAATCTCGTCAAAAACAATCTCCAAGCACAAAGGACACCCCATGATCACATTTACAGATGAAGAAATAGACGGCATAGCTGAGCCTTGCCGACTATCACTTGTGGGAACCTTTTGGTTTGGCCGGCCCCTACTGAAGATTATCCGGAATGTTTTTGATCGTATAGGTTTTTGTTCGGATGTAAAGATCACGCTTTTGGATCAATCACATGTCTTGCTAAATTTTTATCATGAGCCAGATTATCTTTGATGCTTTTACCATTGTTCATGGACGATAGCAAGATGTACAATACGGATAACGAAATGGACGGTAGACTTTGATCCGGCAACAGATGTCCCAATAGTGCTGATATAGGTTGCTTTTCCAGGATTACCTATTCACTTTCAACAAAAGACTGCACTTTTTGAAATTGCTCGAGTAGTCAGCCATCCTGTCAAGTTGGATGTGGCTACAACCAGTGGTTTTCGGCCGTCTGTAGCGTGCGTTTGTGTCGAAATTGATGTATCCAAAGATCTACCAAAGACATTGCATTTACAAGGAAAATAGAAAATCATGCATCAACAAATTGTATATGAAGATCTACCGGAATTTTGCGTTGATTATCGCAGGCTAGGGCACTTTGTGACAAATTGTGCTGATCATCAGCCGCCGCTGCATAAATCTCAGAAACCAGAGACGAGACGGACCCCTAAAAAATCCCAAAAGCAGAACCCACTTGAAGCCAATCAAGTCATCCTTTTTAAACGTCCATCAACTTCCCATGCAATTGATGCCATTGACGACATTATTGTTAGCTCCCAACCTGCAGCGCCTGAAGATCGTATTTTAGAAGTCCCTGTAATGCAAGACCTCACGCTGTTGCGTTCAGATCAGGAGGATGAATTGATGCAACACAAAACTCTCGATGATCAAGACGCCTGCCAATGTTCAGACTCAGATGTGGGTCACGCCGAGGCCTTAAATATATCTTATGATGATCATTCACTAATAAAGTTTAGGCAGCAAATGCGAGAGGCTTCTGATCAAATTGGGCAGCGATTATCTACTTGAGCTGTTTTGAACGATGATGATGATATTCTGCAGGCCTCTTTTAGTAACCAGATTCAAGATACTACGGGGTTTATACATGTGGCTCCTAGGCACAAACACAGAAAGAAGAAAGAATTGCCACCAAGACCCCACTCTAGTGTAGTTACACAAAGTGCGGTGCGTATTGGTCTCACCCAATCTAATAATTCTTAATGAATTCTTTAACGTGGAATGTTGGAGGTATACGTACCTCTCTAGATCGATTGGTCACATTGTTACGTCAATTGCGAATTGATTTATTAGTTATTATAGAGCCTAAGCAATATGTCTCCAAACTTGTCTACTATCGATTGAAACTAGGGTTCAGTGATGGGGCTAAAACATGCAAAGGAAACATATGGGTTTTTTTGGCATTCGTCTGCTTTTGAGTTGGTGAGTACAAATCATGGGTCTCAAACCTCTGTACTTTTGTTTATGTGGAGACAATTGTAGCAACGTTTTGCTTGGTCGGTGGTATATGGGTGTCATACAGTTTCACAACAGCAGCTTCTTTGGACTTCCTTAGATCATAATTATCACACTTTGTCAGACCCGTGGATTGTTGGAGGTGACTTCAACACCTTTCTTTCATTGGAGGAACATCGAGGTCGCACTAATCCATCTCTTCATTCTTTAGAGGATTTCAGATCCAGTGTCCATTAGTGTTAGTTGCAGGATATTCCATTTGTGGGTTCTCGTTTCACTTGGGCGCGTGGCAGCAGTCAGGCAAAAGTATTACGTCGTTTAGACCGACCGTTATATAGTGTTTCCTTTATAAATCTATTTGCGGACATTGTTTTTCATCATTTATCTCGACATACATCGGATCATGCACCTTTATTATTAAAGTGCACTCTCTCATCCATCATGCCACGGACGCCATTTCGATATCTCAATGCTTTGGTTTTTGCATGAAGATTTTTATTCATTTTTTCAAGGCCAATGGAAGAATTACCCGACTACAGGAGGAATGCGTGGTTTATATAGCAAGCTTCGACTACTTAAGCATGACCTTCGGCGTTGGAATCGTGATATTTATGGATATATTTTTATTAATGTGGCAGAGGCCGAGATCAATTATGCACGTAAAGAAAGGGCATATGACAGTGATCCCACACTAGAAATCGTGCATCCTTCGCTCTAGTACAAGCGTACCTTTTACAAGTCCACAAAGCACAAACCTCCTTTTGGTCTCAGAAATCACGCGTATGGTGGATGGCTGACGGTAAGGACAACACGGCTTACTTTCACGCTTTGGTCAAAGACAGGTATCATTGAAAACGCATTCGTAGCATTCGCGACTCAGCAGGAGCTATACTAGAAGCCAATGATGAATTAAGAGATGTTGCTGTAGATTTCTTTCAGAAATTATTTACAGATGAGCCTGTGGTTGATGTTGATTCTTTTCTTGCTCCTATTCCTACCTTGGTTAAAACATCAGACAATGACATGCTTATGGCAATCCCTGACAAGGAGGAGATTAAACGCACGGTATGTAATTTAAGCCCACATAGTGCAGCTTGACCCGATGGGTTTAATGGCCATTTCATTAGAACATGTTGGGAAATTTTGCAGGTTGATGTCGTCTTTGCTGGCCAAGAATTCCTTTTGGGTGTACCTCATCCACAAATTATGATCTCGTCTTTAATCACTTTAATACTAAAAAAGATCATCCTACTACTTATGCAGACTTCAGACCCATATGCCTATCAAATTTTATAAGTAATGTCACAACGCAAATACTTGCTTCTCGTTTGTCTGTCGTTCTTCCGCAATTGATATCTGAGGAGCAGATTGGATTTCTCAAAAGTCATGATATAAGCAAAGATGTGTTAATGGACAATGAGATGGTGCATTTGATTGACAAGAAAACTCATGGTGGCAATGCCATGAATAAGCTGGACATAGCAAAAGCTTTTGACAGAGTCAATAGGCATTATTTTCAGGCTATCCTTCATAAATTTGGCTTTCATTCACGATTTATTCGAACTGTAATGAATAATATGCAGTATTCGAAGTTTTCGGTGACAATCAATAGATCATCTTATGCTTTCTTCTCACCTACACGTGGAGTAAAACAAGGCGATCCTTTCTTCCCATTAATGTTTAATCTCAGCTTGAAAGGATTTAGTTGTGGCCTAAATCAATTGTCCAGTAATGGATCCTTGCATGGCTTTGCGTCAGGGCACATACCAGTAGTCTCTTATTTGGCCTATGCAGATGATCTGCTTTTATTCCTCAATGGCTCAGTTCATAATTTAAATATCTTCCAGTCATTTCTACACTCTTATCAGCAGTCATCGGGTCAATTAGTGAACTACAACAAAAGCCAATTGTCGCTAGTAGTGCATATGTCAACAATCAAAATCTACGCCATGTAGGGAGAGTCTTGCTTATGTGTCCATCATCTTTGCCCATCAAATACTTGGGCTCTTATTTATATTGTGGGATTAATCGGGCTACTTATTGCACTTCACTTCTTCAACATTTTGATGCTAAATTAACTGAATGGGCTTGTCACTTCCTTACCTTGGGGAGCCAATTGGTTTTGCTTAAATTGGTCCTTTAGGCCATGCCCCTACATGTCTTGGCAGCTACGCATTTGCCTAAATGCGTAATCTATTCTATCAACAGAAAACCGTCTCATTTCATTTGGGGAAATCGGTATCATTGGGTTTCTTTATCGGCCTTATGCTTCCCTGAACAAGGAGGTTTTGGAATCAGAAGTTTAAGTCATGTTCATCAGGCATACGATTACAGGCTTTGGTGGAACAATCATGCAAACACATCTCTTTCGTGTGTATATATGCACCAACGATATGGAATGCAATCAGACTATCTTCCTCAAATTTACGACTCTCCTGTTTGGAAGATGATTTGTTCTATCCACTCATTATGCATGGCTTTATCCACTGGTATACCAGTTATGGCTCTCAAACTCATTGGGTATTCTCCATTCGACATGCATATGATGATATTCGCCCCTCTCGTCAAACCTTATATTTGTAGGACCTGAAAGGCACCACTAAAAGGGGGAGAGGTTGAATAGTGGGTGCGGAAAATTTGGTTTTTAAAATTGTTTTTAACCAAAACCCCAACTTCTGAAAACAGTTTCTGTTTTCAGGACCTATTTTGAAATGTTTTAAAAACTAGGTTACTGGTCTTCAAAAATTCTGAAATTTGGAGAGATCTTAGTCTCAGATGTTCTGAGTATCTCCTAAAAATTTCAGATTAAAATTAAACCTTTATCCCTTCCAAAACGCGTTGATTGACAGATTGCGCAAATCTGCCAGAAACGGTAGTCTGACTTCAAAAATTTATTCCGATCAAACCGTGACTCCAAATGGTCTGAAAATTTAATGACAAACCCCTTATTATGTATATTTAATTTGGTTGAAACAGTTTTGAAAAATTCTTTTGGGAAGATAGTCAAATACGTTCACAGTCTCAAACTTTGCAAGCCTGAAAATTAGACTTTACTAGTCTCAGAACTTTTGACGTTTGGATGACTTATACTTGTCCAAAAGGGTTGAAAACTTGCTCCAAATAAACCTGAAGACGTGTGGCTATGTTTCTGGAATGTTTCGTGATTTTTGAAGTTCGTTTACTATTTTCAAGAACGTGATGAAAATGATGCACTGTGCTGAAAACTGAAAGTACGTGCTCAAAAGTAAAGAACACAAGAAATTGTATACTGGTTCGGTTAAATCAACATACTCCAGTCTTCGAGGACACCTTCCTCGGTTATCACTAATCACAAAACAACAAACAACACCTTACCACATAGGGTTGATGGAGTTACACACCAACTCCAACCCTTTACAAACCTTGTAAGCGATTACAATGATCACGAGCACCACTGCCTAGCAGTTGCAAGATTGATCACACCTTGATCAATCTTTTGCAACAATATAGAGTGTATGATGGTATATATGAAGACTATTCAATATGTATGAATATGAAAACAATAGGCTTAAACAGAGAAGAAAGAAAGAAAGGTAGAAGAAGGAGATGGTGAAAACGTTTCTAGCTCTTGCAATTGTAATACTTGTCTTGTGTTTTGTTTGCTCTCCATCTTTCCTTTTTATCAAGAAGTGGCCGCCCCTTATTGCATTTCTTCCCCCTTGGAAATTATCTTTTAAGTCCTTGGTAGATTATCTTGCGTCATTGTGGCATTCACTTGCTTACCTAGCAACTCCTCATTGGATGAGCATTATAGCCTTGCTTACTTGTCACTCATTGATTGGATGAAAGTTGTCATCATTTGATGACTAGATAAATCTAAAAATAACACTTAAAAACATGTGCCAATTAGTCATAAAAATGTTGCCATAAGTCACATAATGAATTCCATAAAATTTGCAAGACAATTCATCACCATTTACTTCATAAATTTTGGCCACTTGAATGCTTCACATGCTGAAATTTCAGCATATGTGATATTCACAACATATTCAAAATATTGCCATGTCGGTATTAGATTAATTCCTTAAAATGAAGAATTAAATATGCTTAATTCCAAGAAAAATTTCGGCCACATACATTCAACACATGCTGAAATTTTCAGCATATGTGATATTCACAACATATTCAAAATATTGCCATGTTGGTATTAGATTAATTCCTTGAAAATGAAGAATCAAATATGCTTAATTCCAAGAAAAATTTCGGCCATATACATTCAACACATGCTGAAATTTTTAACATGTGTGATATTTAAAAATATCATCACAATATTTCCTTAACATCTTCAAAACATTGCCATGAGAAGTAAATCAACCTACTCCAGTCTTCGAGGATACCTTCCTCAGTTATCACTAATCACAAAACAACAAACAACATCTTACCACACAGGGTTGATGGAGTTACACACCAACTCCAACCCTTTACAAACCTTTTAAGCGATTACAATGATCACGAACACGACCACCTAGCGGATGCAAGGTTTATCACACCTTGATCAATCTTTTACAACAATATAGAGTGTATTCTGGTATATATGAAGCTTATTCAATATGTATTAATATGAATACAATAGGCTTAAAGAGAGAAGAAAGAAAGAAAGGTAGAAGAAGGAGATGGTGAAAACGTTTCTAGATCTTGGAACTGTAAGACTTGTCTTGTGTTTTGTTTGCTCTCCTTCTTTCCTTTTTATCAAGAAGTGGCCGCCCCTTATTGCATTTCTTCCCCCTTGGAAATTATCTTTTAAGTCCTTGGAAGATTATCTTGCATCATTGTGACATTCACTTGCTTACTTGGCAACTCCTCATTGGATGATCATTATAGCCTTGCTTACTTGGCACTCATTGATTGGATGAAAGTTAGCATCATTTGATGACTAGATAAATCTGAAAATAACACTTAAAAACATGTGCAATTTAGTCATAAAAATGTTGCCATAAGTCACATACTAAATTCCATAAAATTTGCAAGACAATTCATCACCATTTACTTCATAAATTTCGGTCACTTGAATGCTTCACATGCTGAAATTTCAGCATGTGTGATATTCACATCATATTCAAAATATCGCTATGTTGGTATTAGATTAATTCCTTGAAAATGAAGAATCAAATATGCTTAATTCCAAGATAAATTTCAGCCATATACATTCAACACATGCTGAAATTTTCAACATGTGTGATATTTCAAAATATCATCACAATATTTCCTTAATATCTTCAAAACATTGTCATTTTATCTTCCAATCAATCTATTTGAATTAAAGAAGTAAATAAGTCATCATCATTAAGCCTAAGAAATTCGGCCAGCTCAAGATGCACATGCTGAAAGTTTCAGCATGTGTTACAAATGTGACATAGTTTGAAATATTACCTTGTATAGCTCCCTCCTTTATGTCACCAAACTTGTATACTTCATTCTTGGCCAATCAAGATGCCAAAAAAGCTCCACATATGATCCAACAAGGCTTGCAAACTTTGTAAAATAGTGCACAATAATTATACACATATGGTATATTCCAATCAGCCCTTAATTGATTTTTCTAGATCACTTTAGAATGTATAAAGTATGTAAAAGTGTCTAGATACATGTTATGTGTCATGCCAAAGTCGTTTCATGTGTCGTGTTTGTAGAAAACCGAATTTTCTATATTTGTCGATTACCCGATTTTTCTCCGATTAGATTCCAACTTTGTGCACATGTTATATATATTACATTACACATAATATACATAAATTAAACTTTAATATTCAGCTCTCATGGCTGAGTAAAATGGCGCCTTACATGTGCTAAAAATGTTGAATTTGAAATCTCCACAATTTGGCCTTAATTGGGGGTGATTTGTGTGTGCCAACATGGAATGATTTCATAGACGAATATAGCACGTAGACAACGAAATTTCTGGTCATTTTTGAAGTGTACGGGCTGGCCATCTATATATGGGAAGTACGTGACACGTCGGCGAAGTTTTGGTATTCACTCGATACGACAATTTTTGGTTTAGAACCTTGTAACGTGTCATATTAATTTCTTCATCACCATGACTTATATCATATGATATAAGACCTGAATATACTCATAAATATCAGGTAAATATAGTGGCATGACGTTAACGTACGTTCGTAAAATATATAATGTGCCGGTAGTACGTTGGAATATATGTGTATAGTGCCTTTTTAAAAAATTCTGAATATATATATATATATATATATATATATATATATATATATATATGTATGTATATATATATAACGTGTAGACATAGGTGGGAGAGAACTTTCCATTCTTCAATTTGTTGCCTTTGTGCCTTTTCCAAATATGGCTTCATTTAATGAAATACTTAGTTCATTTAACTAAGTACTTCACTTAATGAACTAGTTTAATTCATTAATGGCAGCACCTGAAAATAGTTCAAACACAACAAATGTTCGCCATTTGATGTAAGCTTTAAAGATTCATGACTCGTTAGTACAACAACATTATATATGAACTATATAAGGCAGGTTTCATGCAAAAACATGTCAAGTCATAAAACGTGTCATGCATTTCTTTAGTACACGTTATTTAAAGCATGCATTTTGTAATCACTCAAACCCCTTTTTCTCAACAATCTCCTCCTTTTGATGATTTACATAATAACCTAAGTTCATGATTTAAATTTTGTCGCTCCCCTCCAATCGTGCACAAATTCAAATTTTGAATTCTCTCTCCCTTGATTTGTGCAATCAATCTCTCTCTCCAATCAATCTCTCCCCCTTAAGTCATGCATTCTCTCCCCCTTTATTTTGGAAATACAATCAAAAGTGCATGTAAGTATGAAGATAGTAAAAAAATCATGCATTTCAAATATAAGTACTTCTTAAGGGTTATTTATTCAACCCTTTGAAAATGTCCCTTTTGGTACCCAAATTTGGGTGACCTTTCTAGGTCTTCCAAAAGGTGAGAAAGGAGATGAAGATATAATATAGTAGACGTTCGGTGCATATCTGTTTGCCTTTGGCCAAGAATGCCATCATGCACATAGTATGATGTTTGTTTTTGATAAATATTTTTGTTTGCATGCATGGGGCGTAATCTAGATGCATTTTTGGTAAATGAATTCCGTATATGCATTAATGTTTTCTTTTCAAATTTGTATGACGAAAAATTATATCTCGTATGATATAAAGATGAAGCACGATGAAATGTCGTAGGAGAAGGTCTAGGTGTCTTCTTAGATGTCACATATGTCTTAGATGCATCTATTTTCTTAGATGGAATGAATTTGGTTGGTTTGTTTAGTGACTCACTTTTTTCAACATATCCTAGTCCGGTTTTGTCACTATCATGTTTTTGAGAAGAAATGATGTGATCTAGCATGTTTGTTCCCGTGTCAAATTGTTTCACCATTTTCTCTAAATCCGCATTCCTTGATTTCAAGTTTGAAATCTCAGATTTCATTTCATTATTATGTGTAGTTAATGATGAAATCTTTGATTTTAATGCATTGATGATGCATTACGACTCTTCTTTTGAATCGTTTAATTGAGAAACAAGGTTCCTGTTAGAAGATTCTAACAACTTCTTGCCTTCAATTAATCGTTTCTTTTCTTTTGCAATAGTCTTTGGGAACTTATGCAATTCTAAATATTGACTAAATAAATCATCGTAAGAACATTCAGAATGAGAATCAGAGTCAGAAGATACATCATTTGATGCCTTAGATCTAAAGCATACTTGTGCCCTTTGTTCTTCCGTATCGTCAGTCTCAGAGTCGGATGTGTCACTACAAGCGGAGGCTTTGAAGGCTCTTCTCCTTTGCTTAGGTTCTCAGACGAGTCTAGTTTTGATCCGATCTTTGTCAAGGTGCTTGTTTGTTTGTTTGTCCTTGTTAGGGCAATCATATGACAAATGGCCAAGTTTTCCACATTCATAACACTTTATTTCTTCATTATTTTTATTTCTATGGTTCTTAGATGAAGTAGGATTGTGTTTGTTTTTAATTGATTTTCTCAAGATTTTTCTTAATGTTTTGGCCATCGTGATTAAATCTTTGTCATCGGAATCTGTGTCACTATCATCTACGACGTATTCATTTGATTTAAATGCTATAGCCTTATCATTTTTAGAAATAGACTCGAAATTTCTTAAAGCGAGTTTGTTTTCATATACCTTTAAAGATCTGATTAGTTCCTCCATTTTTATTGATTTGGTTTCCTTGCTTTCCTCTATTGCTGTGACTTTAAGGTCCCATTCAGATGGAAGTCTTCGTAGTACCTTTTTGGACCTTTTCCTGCGTAGAGAAAGCTTTGCCAATAGACTTAAGAGAATTATAGATGTTAGTCAATCATAAATCCATCTCAACAATAGACTCATTTGGCAACAATTTAAAAGACTCAAGTGTGGACATAAGCATATTAATCTTGGACTCCTTTACTTGGCTAGTCCCTTCATGTTTCATTTCAAGAATTCAATGGAAGCACCACTCTATTGATGAAGCCACTTGGGAGACAGAAGAAAGTATGAAGAACTTGTACCCACATCTCTTTGACTAGTACCCTTAAGTTTTGAGGACGAAACTTGTGATAGGGGGAGGATGTTGTACCCAACAGGAATCGTTATGTACTTAAGACTCGTATGAAGTGGTTTAATAAAATGTTAGTTCTTCCAAGTGCATTTTATTAAGTTTTATTACTTCTTCTTTAATTACTTTTCCTTAAAGTAAATACTATAAGAAATAGTATAATACTCCAAGTATGTCTTATGAAACATGTGAAATGATAATTTTGCCCTCCCAAGATTTTTAGAACAATTTCGGCCATTAGGGTCTTAAGAGACTCTAGAATACTCTTCCCCTTACAAGACAACTAGCTTTTGATAACCTTCTTAAAAGTAAGCCTAAAAGCTTACACATAGAATTAAGCATTCCACTAAATGTGTCGCAAGAGTTTAAGGAAAAAGTTTCCCTCATTTTTACCTTTTCAACCGCCGGGTAGGGCCATAATAAGGCAACCATGAGATCCCTTTTAAATTAATGCTTCAACTAATCACTTTATTTATCTCTTAAAGAAATTATAAAAAGGTCTTATACATGTAGTAAATTATGAGGTTGTTACAATATTTCAGAATTCTTCCCTTTCTCCTTAGAACTGCCGGGTATAAACAAGGGAATAATCCATGAGACCACTTTTCTATTAATATCTCAACTAACTGTCAACTTTTTCATGAACTACTTTCAAAAGCAAACTAAAGAATAAAGAAGCCTAAAGAAACCCCCAACCGCTGGGTATTAAACCCATGGTCAGCCATGAGATCTTTCTTCAACAACCCTAATTACTTTTCTTAACCCAAGCTCAAAAGTAACTCAAGGAGTAATCAAGGCAAGGCAATAATTGAACCTCATTATGATGTCCATGCAAATGAAAGTTCTCTCCCCTTCTTCTTTATGTAACGAATGGCTACCTCCTCTTGATCTTTCAAGAAATCATTTTCAAGAGGTCCTAGAAGCTTCCCTCCATCTCTAACTCTCAACACTCTCAAGAGCTTACCCAAGCAAACAACTCAAGACTTCTTGCACACTTAGGCCACTCTTCCATCCCCCTCCTACGGAAAGCTTAGCTAAGGGTGTCTCAAGATTTCCTTCATCTTCAAGCTCTATGTTCCATCTAGGTGAGTTACATCTTAGCTTCTAAAGTGGATTCCATTTTCTTTAACATGTAAGGCTCACATCTTGATTATCTTCCCTTACAAAACCGTGACCACTACATGGTAAGTAGGTGAAGATTCTTCGAGTTCTAGGTGGTGCTAGCATCTTGGTGGGTTGAATCTCTTTCAATCCCCATTTGAATCCTATCTTGCTAAGACAATCTAGCCTCAAACTAGCTCTATTATATACTTAAATGGTAGCTAACATCTACTTCCACTTCCTCTCCAAAACCTTATGTTATAGGGAGAAGTTGGAGGAAACTTCACTCTATTTCAACCAAGGATCAAGCTAGAGAAAGTTCTAAGCTCAAAGAGGCAAGTATACTCTAAGCAATCTTGAATTATTTCTGAAGTGTATGCTTGAATAACTATCCTTTTCTAGGATATGAATCTTAGTTGAAGATTCTAAGTACCAAACATGAGAACTTAGTTGCTATAAAGAGAAGTGTTAGCATGATTGAATGATTTACTATATGGATATGTTTGTACTCAAACACAAATAATACATGAGATCTATTATGCACAAGATACAGGCTGTTGTGGGGATTATTTGATAAATGAATTAGTCTGGTTGAGAATAGACTTTATGAGGTGTAAAAAAGGTATGAAAATGGCGTGTGCTATGTGTAAGTTTGCAAGGCTGTTTTAGCGTGGTTTATGTGTAGCCTAAGGAATATTATGAAACTTGGAATGATTATGTTAAAATATGTATTTAGTGGTTATTAAGTTATTTTAGGGAAATAAAGTTAGTTGGAAAGTGTTGACCAAGAAAAAGTGATGAAAAGCAGATTTACTGAAACTGGACAGTTTTGAGTAGCAAATTGTTTGTCCTGAAAACGAACATTATGAGTGTGCAATTTAGCTAAAGTTTAATACGATGGTAGCCTTATATGTCTAGTAAATTTAGGAGGTTGAATTTTGGTAAAAGGACTTGTGGTTTGACCATAGTGAAATTTTTAGTAGGAATAGGTCACTGCAGTTCTTGTAAGTACCTAGTCTGAGAAAGATAATTAAATGACCCTCTTAAGAACATTGGATTGCCTTGAAATTTTTATGGTATTTACCTAAGACATAGATGAACACGTCCATACAAGGAATGGGCTTGAATTTACTGTTTTTATTGGGTAACAATTAAGGCGAATGCCATGGTGCAAAACTGGAAAACAGGACACCATAGTGGTGTGCATTGTGAGGCCTTAATTTTGTTTAATTAGACTTGTATGTGATGTTTGGGCCTCTGAATATTTCTCCTTAGTATATTGGCAATGTTTTCCAGGTAATAGTCTTAATTGAATAAGGCTTTATGGCACATGGAACTAAGGTGTAGCGCCCCAGCCCGATACCGTTATCGGAACCAGTGCACCCGCCGTAGCCTACTATGAGAACTACAAAGCGTCAAGCAGATCAAGCATACATCCTTCATAAGGTAAGTTAAAACCAGCGGAAACGTCATAAAATCTAAACCTTCGTTGTCAATATTACAACCAGAAAACTGCAGCGGAAATAAAACTGTTTGTTCATCTAGCCGACATAAGTTTTAGAACAACATAATAACAATGAGTTTCAAACTCAAACAAAATAGTCCAGCATCTATCTATTCCCTTGTCCATCATCCCACTGAGCCCACTCGCCGTCGTCTTCGATAAATATCAACTCATAATCAGGCTCACCTGAAAAGGAGACAGAATGATTGTTCTTAGCGAAAACTTCGCCAGCAAGTAACCCGTCTATACACCCTACGGAATCACACACGTCGAGTCACCAGTGTATAAAACATTGCCCAAAAATAAGGTGCTCGGGTTAACAAATAGCATCTTAATAAGAATTACTCAAACAGATAAAGCACATATGTGAACACAGTTACGAGAACCATGTATTAAAACAACGAATCACATAAGCAAGTCATAGACTAACCACGTTTCTTGCATGTCAAGTCTTATGCTTCGTGTATCATGATGCATGTACTTCTTTAAAATCACACACAACACCCATGCATATGCCTTCTTTCATAAACATGTCATGCATGTCATTTCACAAACATTTCATCACTTTACATATCATATTCTTCGCGTAGCAGAACTTTATACCCTGTGGGTGATCAGTCCACAGCCATCATAACTTTATACCCCGTGCTGAAAGGTCCACGGCCCCATTACATATATCATATATCCGTGCTGAAAGGTCCACGGCCCCATTACATATATCATATATCCGTGCTGATAGGTCCACGGCCCCATAAAATACTTCATTTTCCGTGCTGATAGGTCCACGGCCCCATAACATACTTTATACCCTGCTGTTGATTCACAGATCACGCTCTTTATACCCTGCTTTCGCAGACGTGACTTTTATACCCTGTGATCAACCAGCAGCCATTTTGTCTTTCGCAAACTTTACCTTTCTTTTTCTTTTGCAAAACATATCTCAAATCAAATGCAAGTGCCCATGTCATGATGCAGGATGCACAGATAGCTTCATATCAACATGTAGCACACACACACATACATCTTGTCTATCAAGGATATGGTCTTGCACCTCAAACACTCCTTAAACGTGTTTTACCAAGTCCATTTGTCTCACTTATTCACTAGAATTCAATCTTATGCTTACTTAATCAATCTTACCATCTACACCTCAAATATACCTCAAATACCCTTGCATTTTATGTTCAAAAGAAGTGTATAAAGTTACTACACTTACATAGGGCGCTTAAAGGGTCAAAAAGACTTCCAGTACAGTTGGAACGCTACATGAAGCGCCTATAGTGACTTCAAGCGCCTATACTAGGTGTTCGAAGTGTTCGGGGATGTTCCGTAGACATTGAACGCCTACATGAAGCGCCTAATGTGACATGAAGCGCTTCAAGTAGGTGTTCGAAGTGTTCGGACGGTTCTAAACTGCAGTTTTTCTGTACGGGAAAGTTCCAGGACACATGGAACGCTACATTAGGCGCCTAATGTGACTTGAAGCGCCTCATGTAGGCGTTCGAAGTGTTCTGACGATGCCAAACTGCAGTTTTTCTGCAGTAACTTCCACCCAACTCCTTTCTTCTTCAACCCTTCCAGGTTCAACACTTAAAGATCCATCTTAACAACTAGATTCATCATACTTAACATACATCTAATCATGAATTGATGCTTAGTGAATGTCTAACAAGATCCACTCTAAATCTTCAATCATTCACCACCTTCAAGAGTTATCATCAACAATACCCAACCAACAAGACTACAACAATGTCATCACTCATCCCTCAATTTCCTGCACTTACTCTCAACATCTAAGTGTATACAATCAACACAAGAGTAGAGCAAGACAAGAAACACATCAACATATATACTCTCATGGGCATGGTTGACTAACAACAAATACTGCACAACTATTTAAGAAATATGGCCCAAAGAATAAGACTTTACACAATTAGCAACAAGACTTACATATAACAAAGCATGTATGATAGACAAGACAAGAATACTAATGTGTGATTCATGTTTTCTCTTTGTAAGAACATAGGGCCTACAGTATCAAAATTTGCGTAAAGCGTATAGAAAGATTACTTGCCTTGATTTCTAGTTAACCTTACGAATTTACTGCAGAACCTTGATAAAGAGTGATCCTAGAATGGCCTTTTCCTTCCTTTCCTTCCTCTCTTCTTCTTCTTCCTCTCCTTTTCTCCTCTCTCTCTTTTTCCTGCGGTTTGCCTCTCCTTTTGATGTTAAAACCGTCCCCTAGGTTGAGATGGGGAGTTATACTAAAAGTGGTGTAACTCCCTTATCTCCTCGTAGGGACCTCTTAGGTAATTTCTCATACTTTCCTTTAATTCTACTTTTAACCCCTTTCTTTTGTTCTTCTATGTTTTGTGTAACTAAGTCACATTACCTACATAATTGATTAGGTTGCATTCAATGTTGACCTAAGTATCGAAAGTTGCGCTAAAAAAATCACGGGGTGTAACATTCCTCCCCCCTTACAAAAAGTTTCGTCCTTGAAACTTACGTACCTTAGTCGAAAAGCTGAGGATACTTCTCCCGCATTTGTTCTTCGAGCTCCCAAGTGGCTTCCCGTTCCGTGTGATTGCTCCATTGAACCTTTACATAAGGAATCACTCGCTTCCTCAACACTTGATCCTTTCGGTCCACAATTTTCACGGGTACTTCCTCATATGTAACATCGTCCTTGAGTTCCAAAGGTTGAGCTTCAAATACATGACTTGGATCCGCCACGTACTTTCTTAATTGTGACACGTGGAATACATTGTGAACTTGCGCCAACACCGGAGGTAATGCCAGCTTATATGCCAATGCTCCTACCTTCTCAAGTATTTCATAAGGACCAATGAAACGAGGGCTTAGCTTGCCTTTTACTCCAAACCTCATGACGCCTTTCGTAGGTGATACCTTCAAATAAACTTTATCACCCACATCAAAATCCAATGGTCGTCGTTTGGAATCTGCCCAACTCTTGCTGCGGTCCTGAGCCGTCTTGAGTCTTTCCCGGATGACTTTCACCTTCTCTAACGTTTTCTCTAATAGCTCAGGTCCAGTAATGGTCCTCACGCCTACTTCATCCCAATAAATCGGAGACCTACATTTCCTTCCATACAAAGCCTCAAAAGGAGCCATATCAATTGTGCTGTGGTAACTATTGTTATAAGAAAATTCCATCAGCTTTACCATTCCGTCCCAACTCCCTTTGAAATCCAGCACGCAAGCTCTTAGCATATCTTCCAAGGTTTGAATTGTCCGCTCGGACTGTCCATCAGTTTGGGGATGATACGCCGTACTCAACCTTAATTCCGTACCCATGGCTTCTTGGAATGCTGTCCAAAACTTAGATGTGAACCCTGAATCTCGGTCGGACACTATACTTACCGGGATTCCATGCAAACTAACAATACTGTCCATATATAAACTCACTAACTTGTCAAGAGGTGCTTCACTTGAAACGGGTAAGAAATGGGCAGACTTTGTTAAACGATCCACGATAACCCAAATCATGTCACATCCACTTCTTGTCTTTGGTAAACCAGCTACAAAATCCATTGTGACATGTTCCCATTTCCATTCGGGAATCTCCAACGGCATCAACAATCCACCGGGCCGTTGGTGTTCCGCCTTGACTTGTTGACACACCAAACACCTCTCTATGAATTCCGCAATATGTCTTTTCATCCCAGACCACCAATAGTAACGCTTGAGATCTCTATACATCTTGGTGCTACCGGGGTGTATTGATAACCTCGAATTATGAGCTTCTTGCAGAACTTCTTTCCTAAGTTCGTCAACATCCGGAACGCATAATCTTTCCCTGAACCATAAGCTCCCATCCTCCTTAGTCCGAAATCCTTCAACTGGACTATGTTTCACCCTTTCCATTATCTCACTTAAAGCCTTATCTCTCTTCTGTGCCTCCTTTATCCGATCAATCAAACTCGGGGTGATAGTCAAGACTGTCAGAACGTTCACCGTGGATTCAATCAAATCCAAACCAAACTCCTCCATCTCTCTTTCCAATGGTGATTGTCGTGCATGGCTGGACTTCCTACTTAAGGCGTCGGCTACCTTGTTAGCCTTTCCCGGGTGATAATGAATAGTTAGGTCATAGTCTTTTAGTAATTCCAACCATCTCCGCTGCCTCATATTCAATTCCTTCTGTGAGAACAAATACTTTAGACTCTTATGGTCCGTGAATACCGCGCACTTCTCCCCATACAAATAATGCCGCCAGATCTTCAAGGCGAACACAACCGCGGCAAGTTCAAGATCATGTGTGGGATAGTTTTGTTCATAAGGCTTTAGCTATCTTGAGGCATACGCGATGACTCGTCTGTTTTGCATTAAAACACAACCTACAAACAAGGCGTTAGTCTAAACTTAATGGGTATACAAGATCATAATCTTATACTATAATTCACGTACCTAACCCATTCTTTGACGCATCACTATAAATCACAAATCCATCCGTTCCAGAGGGTTGAGCCAATACTGGAGCTGTCGTTAATCTCTTCTTAAGCTCCGTGAAACTTTGCTCGCATTCCGCCGTCCACTCAAACTTGGACTTCTTTTGAGTAAGGCGACTAAGAGGTACGGCAATTCTCGAGAATCCCTCAACAAATTTTCTGTAATAACCTGCTAGACCCAAGAAACTTCGCACTTCGGTGACATTGGTAGGTCTAGGCCATTCAGTTATGGCTTCCACCTTCTTCGGGTCAACAGCAATCCCCTCTTCTGATATCACATGACCCTAGAAAGCCACACTTCTTAACCAAAACTCACACTTGCTAAACTTTGCATAAAGTTGTTTCTGCCTCAAAATGCCTAGTACGGTTCTCAAATGCTCAGTGTGAGTTTGCTCGTCAGGAGAGTACACAAGAATATCATCTATGAATACCACTACAAACTTATCCAACTGTTCTCGAAAGACGGTATTCATAAGATCCATAAAAGCCGCAGGGGCATTTGTCAATCCAAATGGCATCACTAAAAATTCATAGTGGCCATACCTTGTGCGGAAAGCTGTCTTTGCAATGTCCTCGGCCTTCACTCGCAACTGATGATATCCTGATCGAAGATCAATTTTAGAGAAAATCTTGGCGCCCTTGAGTTGATCAAACAAATCCTCAATTCGTGGAAGGGGATACTTATTCTTGATGGTAACTTTATTCAACTCTCTATAATCGATACAAAGCCTCATGCTACCATCCTTCTTCTTTACAAACAAAACAGGTGCTCCCCAAGGCGATACACTAGGGCGGATGAACTTCTTGTCCAATAACTCCTGCAGTTGCTCCTTCAACTCTCTCAGTTCTGCCGGAGCCATTCTATAAGGAGCCTTAGAAATAGGTTCTGTCCCTGGAATCAAGTTGATCTCGAACTCAACTTCCCTCGGGGGTGGTACTCCTGGTAAATCTTCCAGAAACACATCAAGGAATTCATTGACCACTGGAATTTGCTCAATAGACGGTACCTCCTGAGTAACATCCATAGCATACACTAGAAATCCCTCAGCACCTTTCCTTAATGCCTTGCGCGCTTGTGCAACCGACACGTACACCTTTTTGGGTATCTTCTTTCGTTCCGCATCTCCTTGAAATATTACCTCCTCCATCCTAGCATTCTTGATTGTCACTTGCTTCAACCGACAATCAATATTAGCGTGATTCTTGGCTAACCAGTCCATTCCTAATATGACATCAAAGTCATACATCTGAATAGGGATCAGTGTGGCAGGGAATGTTTGTCCTTCAAACTCAAGTTCACAATCCCGGTACCGATGATACGAAACCATAATTTGATCTCCGGCCGCTTGAACACGATACGGAGTTTCTAACCACTCAGGCAGACTACTCAGGTGTTTAGTGAATCTCTTTGCTACGAAGGAGTGGCTTGCGCCGCTATCAAAGAGCACGTTGGCAGGTACCTTATTTACTAAAATCGCACCTAAAGCCATATCAAGTTATACACGGAAAATTAAGCACATAATACTCAATTCATTAAATATTTAAACTTAGTTTAAATGGTACCTGCTACTACGTCGGTAGCCTCCTGCACATCCGTATCCGTCATGAGATGTACACGGGCATTTGCTCTAGGCTTCGCTCTCGGCTGCTGAGCCGCCTCTCCAGGATTATTTTTCTTCATCTCCGGGCAATCTCTAATTATATGGCCCACTTGACCACATCGAAAACATGCCCCAGCCACTTTCCTACACTCTCCAACATGGTTCTTGCCGCAATGTGGACAAACTCCTATAGCCTGCTGAGCTACTTGATTCTGGGGTAGCAGTCTCTGAAAATTCCCAACTGGCCCTCTCTTCGGAATCTTGACCCAACGTCCGGGTCTTCCACCAACTCTCACATCCTCCCTTGGTCTCTTGCCTCTATCAGACCCTCCTGCGCTAGCTGCTCTTGCCGCCACTCGGCGAAAATCACTCTCAACACGGTAACACGCATCTAGCATATCCTCATAAGTTTTCATCCCCGCATTCACTATCGCCGATTGTATCCTCGAGTCCAAGCCCCTCTCAAACTTCGTCATCTTAAGACGATTATCAGACATAATCGCAGGGGCAAACTTACCCAGGGCATGAAAACGATCTGCATACTCCGACACTGTCATCCTTCCTTGCTCCAGTCTGTCAAACGCCCTTATCTTGTCCAAGATCGCCGTCTCCGGTACGTAGTATTTCAGGAAAACATCACAAAACTGTGTCCATGCGATTGGTGGGGTCATTCTCAACACCATTCCTTCCCACCATTCACCAGCCTTGCCACTTAAAAGGGGTGTGGCCACCTCAACTTTTATCTCATTCGGGACTTGCACCAGCCGGAAACATTTCTCAACCTCACAATGCTGAGCCTCTTCAGGATCCGTACATCCACCGAACTCCGGCACCCTCATCTTCCTCATCTCTCCATAAAAGAACCTGATGTTATGATGTGGCGGTGGTGGAGGCGGAGGCTGATGCTGCTGCACATACCCTTGTGCAGTGACCGTCAGCGCATCAGTGAGTACTTGGGGTAAAACCACTTGTGGTGGCTGGTTCTCCTGTCCATTGCCAGAGTTGCCTGTGTTATCTCTTCTTGGAGGCATATTTCTCTGAAAAGGTCAACATTACATTGGCATTCAGTAAATACAAGGATTACTGAAAGCTCGAACGCGTGCTACTAGGTAAGGTGTGTAGTACAACTATTAATACAAAGTTAGATAATAAGACGCGCTCGCACACACCCAACCCATATCATACTTAACCACTAAGAGATTAGTACTTATAACTAAGGATCAACCTTAAGGGAGAATCATAGCTTAAGAGTCTAAAAGATCATAAACTTAAGTTTCCAAAATAGATCTGAAGCCTAGGCTCTGATACCACCTGTAGCGCCCCAGCCCGATACCGTTATCGGAACCAGTGCACCCGCCGTAGCCTACTATGAGAACTACGAAGCGTCAAGCAGATCAAGCATACATCCTTCATAAGGTAAGTTAAAACCAGCGGAAACGTCATAAAATCTAAACCTTCGTTGTCAATATTACAACCAGAAAACTGCAGCGGAAATAAAACTGTTTGTTCATCTAGCCGACATAAGTTTTAGAACAACATAATAACAATGAGTTTCAAACTCAAACAAAATAGTCCAGCATCTATCTATTCCCTTGTCCATCATCCCACTGAGCCCACTCGCCGTCGTCTTCGATAAATATCAACTCATAATCAGGCTCACCTGAAAAGGAGACAGAATGATTGTTCTTAGCGAAAACTTCGCCAGCAAGTAACCCGTCTATACACCCTACGGAATCACACACGTCGAGTCACCAGTGTATAAAACATTGCCCAAAAATAAGGTGCTCGGGTTAACAAATAGCATCTTAATAAGAATTACTCAAACAGATAAAGCACATATGTGAACACAGTTACGAGAACCAACATGTATTAAAACAACGAATCACATAAGCAAGTCATAGACTAACCACGTTTCTTGCATGTCAAGTCTTATGCTTCGTGTATCATGATGCATGTACTTCTTTAAAATCACACACAACACCCATGCATATGCCTTCTTTCATAAACATGTCATGCATGTCATTTCACAAACATTTCATCACTTTACATATCATATTCTTCGCGTAGCAGAACTTTATACCCTGTGGGTGATCAGTCCACAGCCATCATAACTTTATACCCCGTGCTGAAAGGTCCGCGGCCCCATTACATATATCATATATCCGTGCTGAAAGGTCCACGGCCCCATTACATATATCATATATCCGTGCTGATAGGTCCACGGCCCCATAAAATACTTCATTTTCTGTGCTGATAGGTCCACGGCCCCATAACATACTTTATACCCTGCTGTTGATTCACAGATCACGCTCTTTATACCCTGCTTTTGCAGACGTGACTTTTATACCCTGTGATCAACCAGCAGCCATTTTGTCTTTCGCAAACTTTACCTTTCTTGTTCTTTTGCAAAACATATCTCAAATCAAATGCAAGTGCCCATGTCATGATGCAGGATGCACAGATAGCTTCATATCAACATGTAGCACACACACACATACATCTTGTCTATCAAGGATATGGTCTTGCACCTCAAACACTCCCTAAACGTGTTTTACCAAGTCCATTTGTCTCACTTATTCACTAGAATTCAATCTTATGCTTACTTAATCAAACTTACCATCTACACCTCAAATATACCTCAAATACCCTTGCATTTTATGTTCAAAAGAAGTGTATAAAGTTACTACACTTACATAGGGCGCTTAAAGGGTCAAAAAGACTTCCAGTACAGTTGGAACGCTACATGAAGCGCCTATAGTGACTTCAAGCGCCTATACTAGGTGTTCGAAGTGTTCGGGGATGTTCCGTAGACATTGAACGCCTACATGAAGCGCCTAATGTGACATGAAGCGCTTCAAGTAGGTGTTCGAAGTGTTTCGGACGGTTCTAAACTGCAGTTTTTCTGTACGGGAAAGTTCCAGGACACATGGAACGCTACATTAGGCGCCTAATGTGACTTGAAGCGCCTCATGTAGGCGTTCGAAGTGTTCTGACGATGCCAAACTGCAGTTTTTCTGCAGTAACTTCCACCCAACTCCTTTCTTCTTCAACCCTTCCAGGTTCAACACTTAAAGATCCATCTTAACAACTAGATTCATCATACTTAACATACATCTAATCATGAATTGATGCTTAGTGAATGTCTAACAAGATCCACTCTAAATCTTCAATCATTCACCACCTTCAAGAGTTATCATCAACAATACCCAACCAACAAGACTACAACAATGTCATCACTCATCCCTCAATTTCCTACACTTACTCTCAACATCTAAGTGTATACAATCAACACAAGAGTAGAGCAAGACAAGAAACACATCAACATATATACTCTCATGGGCATGGTTGACTAACAACAAATACTGCACAACTATTTCAGAAATATGGCCCAAAGAACAAGACTTTACACAATTAGCAACAAGACTTACATATAACAAAGCATGTATGATAGACAAGACAAGAATACTAATGTGTGATTCATGTTTTCTCTTTGTAAGAACATAGGGCCTACAGTATCAAAATTTGCGTAAAGCGTATAGAAAGATTACTTGCCTTGATTTCTAGTTAACCTTACGAATTTACTGCAGAACCTTGATAAAGAGTGATCCTAGAATGGCCTTTTCCTTCCTTTCCTTCCTCTCTTCTTCTTCTTCCTCTCCTTTTCTCCTCTCTCTCTTTTTCCTGCGGTTTGCCTCTCCTTTTGATGTTAAAACCGTCCCCTAGGTTGAGATGGGGAGTTATACTAAAAGTGGTGTAACTCCCTTATCTCCTAGTAGGGACCTCTTAGGTAATTTCTCATACTTTCCTTTAATTCTACTTTTAACCCCTTTCTTTTGTTCTTCTATGTTTTGTGTAACTAAGTCACATTACCTACATAATTGATTAGGTTGCATTCAAGGTTGACCTAAGTATCGAAAGTTGCGCTAAAAAAATCACGGGGTGTAACATAAGGTAAGGGCGGGTACTGCACTGCTGGATTCAGCAGTACCCCTTTTCAGTAATTTAATGATTTGAGGGTTTTAATCACCTCAAAATGTTACGAAATTTTTATGACATGTGGATAAGATTCCATTATGGATATGTGTGGCATAAGTTTGTGAAAATAGGCCTTGAATTGGTGATTTTGAGGCCATATGAACAGAGCATTAATGCTGGACTATTTTTCCAGCTTAAGGGACAAGTCCGTAGATGTGTTATATGATGTATTCCGTCATGATTTTCATGTTGCATCTCATGCATTGCATTTTCCATGTCCATACAATTTATGAGACTGATTTTATGCCAAAGAAATTTAAGAAAAGCTCTTTTTGAAGAAAAGATTTCAATTTTGAAAGAAAGACTCCTATTGGTACCATTAATTCCTGGCCAGCACAACCCGCTCCAGATCCGGGGTTCATTGATCTGATGATGAGTATGACCATCCAGGCCAGAGATAATAGACCTAAGGATGATGATTTATGAACGTCCATGCCCGGAGATAATAGACCTGAGGATGATGATTTATGACCGTTCAGGCCTGGAGATAATAAACCTGAGGATGATGATTTATGACCGTACAGGTCTGGAGATAATAGACCTGATAATGATGATTGACTCTGATCGTCTTCAGATCCGGAAATAATAGATCTGAAGGGAATGATATGACTGCCTCATATCCAGAGATAATAGAGATGAACACTATCTATTCTGGTTTTATGACGATTATGTTTTGAAAGAAAGAATGATTGAATTTATCTTGTTGCATAACATTTTCATAATCATACACATTGCATCTAATTGCTATTCGAATGCTAGATGTACTGTTAATTAGGTTATGATCTTATTATCTTTTGTCACCTAAGGTATGATCTTATTATCTTCCGTTACCTAAGTTATGATCTTATTATCTTTCGTCACATATATTATGATCTTATTTCATTTGCGGCTGATGGATTGAAGGTCAGATATGTTGGAATCCAAATTCTTGTGATTTGGTCCTTGTGTATACTTTCCATTTAATTCTCGATTGTTTATGGTGTACTTGCTAGTGACTTTGTAACTCACCCTCTTATGTTCCCCCAGAGCCTACACGAAACGGGGTATAGTGGATTGACAATGAGCCTACAGTTCCATATCCGTAGACGTGCGAGTGCATGGCAGCTTAAGGATTTCTTATGAAGGGTTATGTTTTGATGGACTTATGTTGGGAACATTAATTTCGGACTCTCCTTTATTTTGCAAACATGGTTGTAAACTCTAACGCCGGATATTCAGAATGTTTTGTTTAAAAGTTTTTAGTCTACCTAAGCTTTTGCTTACCTTTTAAGATGAAGGCATGAAAGTCCATAAATTTTTTTATAGACTGTGACATGTTATGCATTGAGGCCTAGTACTCTCTATAGCGAAGTACGACAGGCGCACCATATGCGGACAGGCCGGGTATGAGGCGCTACAGTTGATTTAACCGAACCAGTATAAAATCGTTGGTGTCTTTACTTTCAGCACTTTACTTTCAGTTTCCATAATTTTGCATCAATTTTATTGCAGAAACATAGCCACACCTCTTAATTTTCATTTGGTGCAAGTTGCAACTCATTTGTATAAGTATATGTCAATCAAGCTTGAATAGTTCCGAGACTAATGCAATCTGATTTTCAGAGTTGTAAAGGTTAAGAACATCAACGTGATTGATATACTCACCAAAAGAATTTTTTAAAATTGTTTCAACCCAATAAAATAAATATATAGAGGGTCTTGTCATTAAATTTACAGACCATTAGGAGTCCCCAATTGATCGGAATAAAATTTTCAAATTGGAGTACTGCTTCAGGCAGATTTGCGCAATCTGACCAAAAACATATTTTCAAAGGGTTAGGAGTTGAATTTTAATTTGATATTTTCATGGGATACTCAGTACATCTGAGAGTAGAATGTCACCAAATTTTATAATTTTTGTAGGTCTGTAACTAGGTCTTTAAATCGTTTCAAATCAGAATCTGAAAATAGAGTCTATTTTCAGAAGTGGGTAATTGGTAACAAAATGTTTTAAAAAAACCAATTTTTCCGCACCCACTATTCAACCCTCCTTCTAGTGGTGCTATACAGGTCCTAAAATAATGATGGCGATGAATTCATGGACTATGAAGGGGGTCATGGCCATCCCCTATGGAAAGGAAAATGATGATGCTAACATGGATGATGAGCAAAGGTAGCATCTTAATATACATGCATGATGGAGAAGTTAGTATTTCATCATCATATGACTACTATTTCCCTATTTTCATGAGAATCCTTTCTATGACATATGAGTATAAAAGAAATTACATGCATGTATTAAAATGACAAATAAGATGATTCTAAGCACGGCCTAATGGACATAGTGGTGCCAAAATTTCACCTTGCATGTTTAATTAAAGTAATACTCTAGGCATATTTGATGGTTCTACTCAAGGAAAAAACACATACATCTACAATTTAAACATGCAAGCCTTCATTAATGTCAACAAAACTTAGATTCCATAGTTTTAGTTGCATGCATGATCCAATAGTTGTTAGTGAGCATACTCAACTTAGATTTCAGTTTCCTTGAATGAACTAGGAAGAAACACTTGCCTTTGTAGCTTGAATCTTACACTAAATAAAGAAAGATTTCTTCTTTGGCCTCTATTTGATCACTCTCGGCCTATATGGCCAACAAGATGAGAAGGTTAGTTCTTTTAGAAGTAGAAGAACTAAAAATGTGCTAAGATACATTATTAAGGAACTTACCCTTGATATCCTTTGATTTCCCTCCCTTCCTTAACTTAGATACCTTCTTCCCTTGTCTTGCTCTACACCCGGTTCAAGTGCTTATTTGAGGAAAATTATTGAGCTTTTTGGAGAGTTCATGGTAGGAGAAGGAACTAGAGTAGATGATGTTGTCTCTTACCTTGTGATTTCTTCCACAAGCATATTGTTCCTACACTTGAGAATTGAAGAATTTCTTCCTTTCCCTAACTTAGAGCTCACAGTTTAATGGTTGAAAGGGGAAGAAGAAATCTTGTTTCAAGAGAGATAAATAAAAATAGAGAGAGAGGAAAAAGAGTTTGTTGATTGAGATGAGAAAGAAGGAGTGAGGTTGAAGTGAAATTACCTCTTCTTACTTGAGATGAATCTCGGTTGTGGAGGCAAAGGAGATGAGGGAAGAAAGTTTATAGGGAAAAGAGTAATGGAATGGAAGGCTTTGGAAAGATGGAAATTAAGAAGTAATGTTTATGCCCTTTGTATGGTCTTAGCCGAAATTGGGGGCTTTGGGGAATAGTTAATCATCATTTGTCTTTTTACTTGGGAGGTGGGGTGTAAGAAGGATAAAGATTGCATGCAATGAAATTGGAGGGAGAATAAATTTAAAGATATAGAGTGATGTGATGGATGGACAAAGGAATGGAGAAAAGAGTATGCATATAGGATGAGTGGCTGGATATATGTAGTGTGTAAGGCTTTCTCATTTGCCTTCTTCTTACCCATGACCAAAATTTAATAGATGAAAATGTAGGATTTGCATGGCACCAGTAGAGGGGGGGGGGTTGAATAGTGGGTGCGGAAAATGTGGTTTTTAAAATAGTTTTAAACCAAAAACTCAACTTGTTAAAACAGTTTCTGTTTTCAGCACCAGTTTTAAGACGTTTTGAAAACTAGGTTTCAGGTCTTCACAAATTCTGAAATTTGGAGATAACTTAGCCTCAAATGTTATGAGTGTATCCTAAAAATTTCAGATTTAAATTCAACCTCTAACCACTTGAAAACTCGTTGGTGGTTAGATTGCGCAAATCTGTTAGAAACTGTAGACTGATTTCAAAAATTAATTCCTATTTGTACGTAACTCCAAATGCTCTAAAAATTTAAAGACTAAACCCTTATAAGTTTTATTTAAATGGGCTGAAACAGTTTTGAAAAATTCTTTTGGAATGTTAGTCAAATCCGATCAAAGTCTCAACCTTTGCAAGCCTGAAAATCAGACTGCACTAGTCTCAGAACTTTGGGCGTTTGGATGACTTATACTTGTCCAAAAGGGTTGAAATTATGCCAAAATAACCTTAAAACGTGTTTCTATGTTTCTTGAAAGTTTCGTGATTTTTGAAATCCGTTTACTATTTTTATGAACGTGATCAAAAATGATAAACAGTGCTGAAACTGAAAGTAAGTGCTGAAAGTAAATGACACCAAGAATTTTATACTGGTTCGGTTATCAACAACCTACTCCAGTCTTCGAGGACACCTTACTCAGTTGAAACTAATCACACAACACAAAAACACCTTACCACAGGGTTGATGGAATTACACACCAACGCCAACCCTTTACAAACCTTGTATGTGAATACAATTCACACGAACACCACCACCTTGCAAGTCTAAGATTGATCACACCTTGATCAATCTTTTACAACAATGAAAAGAATATGTGGTGGACTATATGAATCCTATTCAAGTATATGAATGTAAGTACAATAGGCTTTTAGAGAGAATAAAGAAAGATGTAGAAGAAAAAGGGAATGGAAGACTCTTTTTGCACTTTTGAACTTGTGAGGCTTGTCATGTTTTTGTTTGCTCTTCTTCTCTCCTTTTAATCATTATGGCCGCCCCCTATGTTGCTCTCCCCCTCTTGAAAATTATCTTCTAAGTCCTTAGAAGAGTATATGGCATCATTGTGACATGTCTTTGCTTACTTGGCATCTTCTCATTGGATGATCATTAAGCTCTTGCTTACTTGGCACTCATTGATTGGTTGGATGTTGTCATCACTTGATGACTAGACAAATCTGAGAATAACACATAAAACATGTGCCAAAATCATCATAAAATGGTTGCCATAATTCACAAGATTATCACAAAAAATTAGCAAGACAATTTTCTCCAAAAAGGCATATAAAAATCTGCCATTATGATGCTTTACATGCTGAAATTTCAGCATGTGAAACATTTGTATACTTTTCAAAATATTTCTATTTTGCATTGATTTAATTCAAGAAATTAAAGGATAATTCAATCACCATTTAGTACACAATATTTTCATCAATTTTGGAATAAAAATTGGTCACTAATTGTTGTAACCCAATAGGGGATCCTTTTGTACTCATGATTTATTTTAATTACAATGTATCTGAATCAAGGACTACTACTATAAATTTCATTTTGGATAGAAGCAATATGCATACAGTACTTGAGAGTGAATTTTGGACCATGGGGAAAGAACCCAATTTTCGCCCAAGGCCTTATAAGATTCGGCCAACAGCCCAAGGAAGGCACACCACATTTTCCTATATTATAATTATGCAAATAAACAAATGAATAAATAAATGAATATATTAAATAAAGAAAAATAAGGAAGTTACAAACTTAATTATGCATGGTTGGGGTCAATAAAAACCCCCAACCGCCGGTTAATTAAGGGGGGAGGCTAATTAAGAGTGTTACTCTACTATGGTTAATGGTAACCTAACTAAGGTTCAAGTAACTAAGGTTAAGAAAAGTAACTAGGGTTAGTTTCCAAAAAGTAACTATGATTGAAATAAAGTAACCAAGGTTAGTGAAAAAGTAAACTTGGTTAGTTAAAAGTAACCAAGGTTAAAAGGTAAATCAAGGTTAATCCCTTAACCATACTATGGTAAGATCTTCACCCTCCCTTTTACCCCTCTCCAATGGCTAAACCTAGCCAAAAAGAAAGAGAATTCCCTCCAACATTACACTTGAAACCTCTTAGAATACTCAAGAACTTTAAGAGCAAGAAAGCTCTATCTCTTCCATTCCCTTCAAAACATTCGGCCAAGGAGAAAGCAAGGAAGTCTAGGCTCTTCCAAGGACTAAGAGATATTAGGTAAGGTTCTTAATCTCTTGAGGAAATGTCTACATCTTCAAAAGAATGAAACTTATGATGCTATATCTCTTGTTCATAACCGTGACCTTCAATGGTCATTAGGCTCAAGTCTCAAGCTTTTAAGGAGTTTAAGCTAGAGAATCTTGGAAACCACTCAAGCTCCTTTTGGTAAGTCCTCTAGTTTTTTTTTCTAAGATATATTTTAGTTGAAAAGGTAACCTAACCTTGTTCCTTTCCTTCTCTTCACCACCGTGGGAATGCATGCATAGAGAAGAGAAAGATTTCAACTTTTCTACACCTCTTCAAGAAGAGTAAGCAAAGAAGGCAAGTACACTATACTCTTTGTGGTTTGAATGTGAAAGTGTGTGTATGAATGGCTAGATATACTTAAGATCTAATCTTAGTTGCATTATGCTAAGTTTGAATGCCAAAACTTTCGGCCAAAGCCAGTTAGGGTGTAGGTGTGAAATCTTGTTCCAAAGGTGTAATCTTTGAGGGTTATATGTCTTATTATGTGTTAATCTAAGATGAAAAAGATAAAGATTCTCTCTTTTCTATGATGAGAGTGCACGGTGGAAGAGGTGAAGGGGAATGAGTGTGATTCTGCATGGAAATGATAACTTAGTGAGAAATGGAGATAAGTTTTTGGTCTTGTTGTGTGTTGCGCATAACATGCTCTTAGATACATCATTTTCTTGCATGCACCAAAAATGAGGCTGTTGGTGAAGGGGGGCCGTGTGCAACCAGAGTTGTTGCTAAGTGTTGTGTTAATAGGAATGTGCATGGGAGTCAAAGAATGATGTATAAGGGTGTATGAACTGTTTTATGTGGGATTTTCATGTGGGGTTGTAGCATGTTGAGCATGCAAATTTTCTATAAAAAGGGTAAGTTGATGCTTATTTAAGTGTTTGTGACAAGATGCAAACTAGGGACACGTAGGAAGGTTATATGACCACTAGGGAACATTTACTGGAACTGGACAGAAATTTGGGCTGATTTGTGAGACCTGAAAAGGATCCTTAAGAACTTTCAATTCAGTTGATTTTTGGTATGCCGTTAGTTTTATGTGTAAATTAGATGTGAGAGTTGGAATTTCATCAAAAGGAGCTATGGTTTATTTTTAATAAATTTTCCTAGTAAGGTTGGTCCTGCTGAAAATGCTGTTCTGGACAGAATTTAAGTAACATGTTGAATAGCCTAGCAATGGACCTTAGAGCTATGCAAATTAACTAATTTTCAGTATGACACTAACCCTATGAGTAAAGTAAAGGTGAAAGTTGGAATTTGGTCAAAATGAGTTATGGTTTATTTTAAATGAAATTTCTAGCGAAAGGGGGGTCAGGCTAGAACTTGCTGGCTGACAGAATTTGTGTGGCATGTTGTATACTCTGAAATTGGACCTTAGAAAAATGTATTTGGGCCAAATTTTTGTAGGATGCTAGTCCAACAAATTTGTGGAGCTGGAGAGTTGGAATTACCGAAAAAGAGCTAAAGAATTGGTCACAATAAATTTTATAGCAAAATTGATCATTCCAGAATTCAGTTTGTAACCGCCTTATGAAAAGAAAAAATGATTCCCTTATCGATATCATAATTCCATAAAATTTGCATGGCAATCACTTAAGACATACATGAAGGAGTACATGTGAACCATTTGGTCTAAAATGATTATTTCAGTAGGAAATCACCAAGGAGAAGTTGACGCCACCAAGCTGGAAATTTTCCAGCATAGCGATGAGACACACTTACTCGTTTATGTCATGCATTATGACATGGTTTGCATACTATATGTCATGCATTGCATCATCGTCACGTACATGATTTACGGAACGATTTTTATGTGAAAGAAATATGAAAAGCGTTTTCAAAAGATGATTTTTGAAAGAACGATTCCCTACCGGTACCGTGTGTGTGAGTATGAACTTGGCCAGTAAGAACCCGCTCAGATCTGGGTTAAGTGATCTGACAGTATGACCGTTCAGGCCTGGAGATAATAGTCCTGATGATGATGACCGTGTGGGTCTGGAAAGAATAGACCCGACAAGTAGATGACGTTACTGTTCTGAATCCGGGAATAATAGATTCGAAGGAGAGACGTTACCGCATCAGATCCAGAAAGATAGATCTGAACACTCTATTGTTTTACGACGATGATGATTTGAAAGAAAAGCATGAAAAGATTATATTTCCATTTTCATCTCAATGCATCACACGTACATATACATGCATGTTACATTCATGTAGTGACACATGATATTTGAGTTGTGATGACCTCGTAGAACTTAAGTACGATATCCTTAAGTGATGATCCTTATTGCGTTATTCATCAATATGGGTTACAGTCTTTTAATGTTATATTCTGCTTTGAGTGATGACTTTACTTAAGTTATGATCTTACTACATTAAGTGATGATCCCTATCGAGTATTGGATGGAGGACAGGTATGCTTCTAAACCGAAATTTTTGGGGTTCGGTCCTTGTTCGCACTTTCCATTTAACCCTCGATTATTATAGTATACTTGCTGGTGACATTGTCACTCACCCCTATTTTTCCTCCCAGAGGTTACAGGAGTCAAAGTAGAGTGGATCGATGACGAACCTAGGGTTTCCTACCCGTGAGCGCAGTGAAGGATGGTCAGGTTTAGGAGACCGGACTTGCCAGCTCTAAGCTATGACTGATTTATGTATCGAGATGGAAAAACAATTGCTTTTGTCACTTTCTGATACTTTTGATCTAGGTTGTAAACTTTGAATGGTGGTGATGATGCTTTAATTCCGAATTTTTAAATTCTGCCACGGTTTCGCTTGCTTAATTTCATGTAAGCGCTAAGATCTATCCATTTATACCATGGATCATGACACGTACGGATGACGCCTAGTACTCTCCTTAGTGAAGTACGGCGGGTGCACCGACTTCGGCGGGGCCAGGGTGCGGGGCGCCACACTAATAATGCCTCAAAATCGGCCAACATACATTGCACACATGCTGAAATTTTCAACATGTGTGATATTTAAAAATATCATTTTCTTTATTCCATAAAATATTCAAAACACTTCCATACTATCTCCCAATTAATTCACTTAATTCAAGAAGTAAAATATCCCTCATAAATTACTAAAAATCGGCCACTCTATGTACTACACATGCTGAATTTTCAGCATGTGTCACAAATGTGACAAGATTTGAAATGTTACCTTTTGTAGTTCCTTTCTTTATGTCACCAACTTTGTATGCTTCATTCTTGACCAATCAAGATGCCAACAAGACCCCACATATGCTCCAAGATGGCTGTTATAGGCTTTGAAATGACTTGTGCATGTGCTGAATTTTATTTTTGTAAACTTCGTAAAATAATGCACCTTTAATTATACACACATGGTATATTACAATCAGCCCTTAATTGAATTTTCTAGAACACTTTGAGATGTATGAAATATGTAAAAAGTGTCTAGATACATGTTATATGATATGCCAAAAACATTCCATGTGTCGTGTACGTAGAAAACCGAATTTTCGACGTTTATCGATTATCCAATTTTTCTCTAATTAAATTCCAAATTTTTGCACATGTTATAAATATTATGTTACACATAATATACATAAATTAAACTTTAATATTCAGCACTTAGCTGATCTTAAAGTGGCGCCTAAACCATGTGACAAAATTGAAATTGGAATCTTCCACAATTTGGCCTTAATGTGGGGTGATTTGTGTGTGCCAACATGGAATGATTTTATGGCTGCTCATATAATGTAAGCCACGAAATTTATGTCTATTTTTGAAGTGTAGGGTCTGGCCATCTATTTATGGCAAGTACTGACACGTTGGCGAAGTTTCGGTATTCGCCCGATACGACAATTTTCGGTTTCAGCCTTTTAACGTGTCGTATTTAATTTTTCATCACCATGACTTATATCATATGATATAAGACCTGAATATACTCGTAAATATGAGTTAAGTATGGTGGTGTGACATTAACGTACTTATGTAAAATATATAACGTGTCGATAGCACGTTGGATTAAATGTGTATGTGCCTTTTTCAAAAAGAATCTGAAAATATATATATATATATATATATATATATATACATACATGTATATGCGTGTGATATATGTGTGGGGAGGATAGTGGAAGACTTTCCTTTCTTCACCTTGTTGCCTTTGTGCCTTTTCCAAATATTGCTTCCTTTAATGAACTACTTAGTTTAATTAACTAAGTACTTCACTTAATGAACTAGTTTAGTTCGTTAATGGTGGAACATGAAAATAGTTCAAACACAACAAATGTTTGCCATTTGATGTAAGCTTTAAAGCTTCATGGCTCGTTAGTACAACAACATTATATATGAACTATTTAAGGCAAGTTTTATACAACAACGTGTCATGTCATAAAATATGTCATGCATTTCTGTGTAACACGTTATTTAAATCATGCATTTTGAAATCACTCAAACCTCTTTTTCTCAACAATCTCTCCCTTTTGATGATTTTCAGAATAACCTACATTCATGATTTAAATCTTATCACTCCCCCTTCAATCGTGCATAAATTTAACTTTTCAATTTCAAATTTCAAATCCGCTTTGAATTTGAAATTTCAAATCCGCTCCCCCTTGATTTATGCAATTAATCTTTTTCTCTCTCCCCCTTAAATCATGCATTCTCTTCCCCTTTATTTTGGAAAGGCAATCAAAAGCGCATGTAGAGATGAAAAAGAAATCATGCATTCTATAATATCAAACTTGTGTTCGTAAGGGTTATTTATTCAGCCCTTTGAAAATGTCCTTTTTGGTACCCAAATTTGGGTGACCTTTCTAGGTCTTCCAAAAGGTAAGAAAGGTGATGAAAACACACCATAATATATGTTAGGTGCAAATGCGTTTGGCCTTTGGCCAAGAACTACTTTATACGCATTATATGTAGGACGTTTTTGATATGTCCTTGTGTTAGTGTGCGTAGTGTGTGATCTAGATGGATGGGATGAATGTCGTGCATGCATCACTTGTTTCTTCTTATATCTATATGGTACAAAATTGTATTTCTCATGATATGAAGAAGAAGTATCACGAGATGTGGAGAGAGGGGGTCTTTGCGTCATCTTAGACGCCGTATTTGGTTTTGGAGTGTCTACTTTCTTAGACACTACAAACTTGGTTGGTTTAATGGATACTTCATTTGTTTCAATGTATCCTAAACCCGTTTTATCACTATCATGCTTTTGTGAAGAAATAATGTGATCTAGCATGTTTGTTCCCGTATCAAATTTCTTCACCATTTTCTCTAAATTCGTATTCCTTGATTTCAAGTTTAAAATCTCGGATTTCATTTCATTATTGTGCATGGTCAATGATGAGACCTCTGATTTTAATGCATTAATGATGCATGACGACTCTTCTTTTGAATCGTTTAATTGAGAAACAAGATTCGTGTTAGAAGATTCTAACAACTTCTTGTCTTCAATTAATCGTTTATTTTCTTTTGCAAGAGTCTTTGAAAACTTATGCAACTTTAAACATTGACTAAATAAATCATCATAAGACCATTCAGAATCGGAATCAGAGTCGGAAGATACCTCATTTGATGCCTTAGATGTAAAGCATACTTGTGCCTTTTGTTCTTCCGTATCATCAGTCTCAGAGTCGGATGTGTCACTCCAAGTGGAGGCTTTGAAGGCTCTTCTCCTTTGTTTAGGTTTTGAGACGAGTCTAGTTTTTGTCCCATCCTTGTCAAGGTATTTATTCGTTTATTTGTCCTTGTTTGGACAGTCATATGACAAGTGTCCAGGTTGTCTAAATTCATAGCACTTTATTTCCTTATTTTTATTTTTATGATCCTTAGATGAGGTTGACTTATGTTTAATCGATTTTCTCAATATTTTTCTTAATCTTTTAGCCATCGTGATTAAGTCCTCATCATCGCAATCTATGCCACTATCATCTATAATGTATTCATTTGATTTAAATGCTATAGCCTTATCATTATTGGAAATAAACTCAGAATGTCTTAAAGCGAGTTTGTTTTCATATATCTTTAGTGATCCAATTAGTTCTTCCATCTTAATCGATTTAGTTTCTTTGCTTTTTGCTATGGCCGTTACTTTAGGGTCCCACTCGGATGGAAGGCTTCGCAAGACCTTTTGTACCTTTTCCTGCATAGAGAAGGCTTTGCCAAGAGACTCAAGAGAATTGTAAATGTTAGTCAAGCGAAGATCCATATCAACGATAGATTCATTTGGTAATAATTTAAATGACTCGAGTGTGGACATAAGCATGTTGATTTTAGACTCTTTTACTTGACTAGTTCCTTCATGTTTCGTTTCAAGAATTTTCCACATCTCTTGAGCACTCGAACAATTAGACACGTAACTAGACTCACTTTTAATTAGACCGTTTAAAATTTGTTGCATGGCTTTAGCATTCATACTCAATTTCCTTTTATCATCACTGGTGTATTCTTGTTTCGTTTTTGAAACCTCTAGTGTGACACCATCAACAATAGACAATTTGGAAGGAACAAATGGACCGTCTTCTATGATGGACCATAAATCAATATCAATCGCTATAATAAAAAGTTTCATTCTTAACTTCTATTGAATAAAGGACTCACCATCAAAAAGAGGAGGCCTTACAGCTGACATTCCTTCTTGCATGGTTGTGGCTGACATCTCACTTATATCGTTGGATCCTTTTGATGTGAGTGTTCTTGCTCTCTGATACCAATTGTAGGATCTGCAAAGCATCACTAGAAGGGGGGGTTGAATAGTGGGTGCGAAAAATGTGGTTTTTAAACTAGTTTTAAACCAAAAACCCAACTTCTGAAAATAGTTTCTGTTTTCAGCACTAGTTTTAATACGTTTTGAAAACAAGGTTGCAGGTCTTCAAAAATTCTGAAATTTTGAGATACCATAGCCTCAGATGTTATGAGTGTCTCCTAAAAATTTCAGATTTAAATTCAACCTCTAATCCCTTGAAAACTCGTTGGTGGTCAGATTGCGCAAATCTTCCAAAAATGGTAGACTGATTTCAAAAATAAATTCCTATTTGTAGGTAACTCCAAATGCTCTGAAAATTTAAAGACTAACCCCTTATAAGTTTTATTTAAATGGGTTGAAACAGTTTTAAAAAAGTCGTTTGGAAAGTTAGTCAAATCCGATCAAAGTCTCAACCTTTGCAAGCCTGAAAATCAGACTGCACTAGTCTCAAAACGTTGGGCGTTTGGATGACTTATACTTGTCCAAAAGGGTTGCAACTTGCGCCAAAATAACCTTAAAACTTGTGGCTATGTTTCCTGAAATTTTCATGATTTTTGAAATCTGTTTACTATTTTTATGAACATGATCAAAAACAAGAAACAGTGCTGAAACTGAAAGTAAGTGCTGAAAGTAAATGACACCAAGAATTTTATACTGGTTCGGTTATCAACAACCTACTCCAGTCTTCGAGGACACCATCCTCGGTTCACAATAATCACACAACACAAAAACACCTTACCACAGGGTCGATGGAGTTACACACCAACTCCAACCCTTTACAAACCTTGTATGTGAATACAATTCACACGAACAACACCACCTGACAAGTCTAAGATTGATCACTCCTTGATCAATCTTTTACAACAATGAAAAGAATATGTGGTGGAATATATGAAGCGTATTCAAGTATATGAATGTAAGTGCAATAGGCTTTTAGAGAGAAGAAAGAAAGATGTAGAAGAAAAGGGAATGGAAGACTCTTTTTGCACTTTTGAACTTGTGAGGCTTGTCATGTTTTTGTTTGCTCTTCTTCTCTCCTTTTAATCATTATGGCTGCCCCCTATGTTGCTCTCCCCCTCTTGAAAATTATCTTCTAAGTCCTTGGAATCGTATATGGCATCATTGTGACATGTCTTTGCTTACTTGGCATCTTCTCATTGGATGATCATTAAGCTCTTGCTTACTTGGCACTCATTGATTGGTTGGATGTTGTCATCACTTGATGACTAGACAAATCTGAGAATAACACATAAAACATGTTCCAAAATCATCATAAAATGGTTGCCATAATTCACAAGATTATCACAAAGATTAGCAAGACAATTTTCTCCAAAAAGACATATAAAAATCGGCCATTATGATGCTTTACATGCTGAAATTTCAGCATGTGAAACATTTGTATACTTTTCAAAATATTGCTATTTTGCATTGATTTAATTCAAGAAATTAAAGGATAGTTCAATCACCATTTAGTACACAATATTTTCATCAATTTTGGAATAAAAAATGGTCACTAATAATACCTCAAAATTGGCCAACATACATTGCACACATGCTGAAATTTCAGCATCTGTGATATTTAAAAATATCACTTTCTTTATTCCATAAAATATTCAAAGCACTTCCATACTATCTCCCAATTAATTCACTTAATTCAAGAAGTAAAATATTCCTTATAAATTACTAAAAATCGGCCAGCCTATGTACTACACATGCTGAATTTTCAGCATGTGTCACAAATGTGATAAGATTTGAAATGTTACCTTTTGTAGTTCCTTTCTTTATGTCACCAACTTTGTATGTTTCATTCTTGACTAATCAAGATGCCAACAAGGCTCCACATATGCTCCAACATGGCTGTTATAGGCGTTTGAAATGACTTGTGCATGTGCTGAATTTTATTTTTGCAAACTTTGTAAAATAGTGCACATTTAATTATACACATATGGTATATTACAATCAGCCCTTAATTGAATTTTCTAGAACACTTTGAGATGTATGAAATATGTAAAAAGTGTCTAGATACATGTTATATGATATGACAAAACGTTCCATGTGTCGTGTACGTAGAAAACCGAATTTTCGACGTTTATCGATTACCCGATTTTTCTCTAATTAAATTCCAAATTTTTTCACATGTTGTATATATTATGTTTCACATAATATACATAAATTAAACTTTAATATTCAGCACTTAGCTGATCTTAAAGTGGCACCTAAACCATGTGACAAAATTGAAATTGGAATCTTCCACAATTTGGCCTTAATGTGGGATGATTTGTGTGTGCCAACATGGAATGATTTTATGGCTGTTCATATAATGTAAGCCACGAACAATTTTCAACGTTTATGTGACACGTTGGCGAAGTTTTGGTATTCGCCCAATACGACAATTTTCGGTTTAGAACCTTTTAACGTGTCGTATTTAATTTGTCATCACCATGACTTATATCATATGATATAAGACCTGAATATACTCATAAATATGAGTTAAGTATGGTGGTGTGACATTAACGTACGTATGTAAAATATATAACGTGTCGGTAGTACATTGGAATAAATGTGTATGTGCCTTTTTCAAAAAAAATATGAATACATACATATATATATACATATATATATGCGTGTGATATATGTGTGGGGAGGAGAGTGGAAGACTTTCCTTTCTTCACCTTGTTGCCTTTGTGCCTTTTCAAAATATTGCTTCCTTTAATGAACTACTTAGTTTAATTAACTAAGTACTTTACTTAATGAACTAGTTTAGTTCATTAATGGTGGCACCTGAAAATAGTTCAAACACAACAAATGTTTTCCATTTGATGTAAGTTTTAAAGCTTCATGGTTCGTTAGTACATAACAATATATATGAACTATATGAGGCATGTTTTATGCAACAACGTGTCATTTCATAAAATATGTCATGCATTTCTTTGTAACACGTTATTTAAATCATGCATTTTGAAATCACTCAAACCCCTTTATCTCAACAGAAAAGTGGAGTCTTCATCATTTGTCTTGCTTGGGAATGTGAATGTGTAAGCGTATATGCCATGTATGGCTTTTGGTTGAGAGTGTAGCGCCCCGGCCCGATACTGTCATCGGAACCAGTGCACCCGCCGTAGTCTACTATGAGAACTACGAAGCGTCAAAGCGGATCAAGCATTCATCACCTATGACGTAAAATAAATCAGCGGAAACGTTGATAAATTTAAACCTTCATCGTAAATCATACAACCAGAAACTGTAGCGGAAATAAAAGGTGTTTGTTCATCTAACCAACATAAGTTCTAGATCAACATAATAACAACGAGTTTCCAAACTTAAAGAAAGTAGTCCAGCATCTATCTATTCCCCTGTCCGTCATCCCATTGAGCCCACTCGCCATCGTCCTCGATGAATATCAACTCATATTCAGGCTCACCTGAAAAAGGAATAGAGTAACTGTTCTTAGCTAAATTATCGCCAGCAAGTAACCCGTCTATACACCTTACGGAATCACACACGTCGAGTCACCAGTGTATAGAACATTGCCCAAAAATAAGGTGCTCGGCTTAGCAAATAACATTTTAATAAGAATTCCTCAAACATATAAAGCACATATATGTACACAGATACGAGAACCAACATGTATTAAAACAACGTATCACATAAGCAAGTCATAGACTAACCACGTTTCTTGCATGTCAAGTCTTATGCTTCGTGTATCATGATGCATGTACATCTTTAAAATCACACACAACACCCATGCATATGTCTTCTTTCATAAACATGTCATGCATGTCATTTCACAAAACATTTCATCACTTTACATATCATATTCTTCGCGTAGCAGAACTTTATACCCTGTGGGTGATCAGTCCACAGCAAACATAACTTTATACCCCGTGCTGAAAGGTCCACGGCCCCATAACATATAACTTTATACCCCGTGCTGAAAGGTCCACGGCCCCATTACATATATCATATATCCGTGCTGAAAGGTCCATGGCCCCATTACATATATCATGTATCCGTGCTGAAAGGTCCACGGTCCCATAAAATAACTTTATTTTCCATGCTGATGGGTCCATGGCCCCATAAAATAACTTTATTTTCCGTGCTGATAGGTCCACGGCCCCATAAAATAACTTTATTTTCCGTGCTGATAGATCCACGGCCCCATAAAATACTTTATACCCTGCTGTTGATTCACAGATCACGCTTTTATACCCTGCTTTCGCAGGCGTGACTTTTATACCCTGCGATCAACCAGCAGCCATTTTGTCTTTCGAAAACTTTAAACCTTTCTTGTAATCACATGTTCTTTTGCAAAGCAAATCTCAAATCAAATGCAAGTGCCCATGTCATGATGCAGGATGCACAAGTAGCTTCAAATCAACATGTAACACACACACATACATCTTGCATATCAAGTATACGGTCTTGCACATCAAACACTCCCTGTTCGTATTTTGTCAAGTCTGTTCGTCTCACTTATTCACTTGTAATTCAATCTTATGCTTACTTAATCAAACTTACCATCTACACCTCAATTGCACCTCAAATACCCTTGTATTTTATGTTCAAAAGAAGTGTATAAAGTTACTACACATACATAGGGCGCCTAAAGGGTCAAAAAGACTTCCAGTACAGTTGGAACGCTACATGAAGCGCCTATAGTGACTTAAAGCGCCTATACTAGGCGTTCGAAGTGTTCGGGGATGATTAAGGACACATTGAACGCTACATTAGGTGCCTAATGTGACATAAAGCGCCTAATGTAGGTGTTCGAAGTGTTCTGACGGTTCTAAATTGCATTTTTTCTGTACGGGAAAGCTTCAGGACACATTGAACGCTACATTATGCGCCTAATGTGACATAGAGCACCTAATGTAGGCGTTCGAAGTGTTCTGACGATGCCAAACTGCAGTTTTTCTGCAGTAACTTCCTCTCCAACACCCTCCTTCTTCAACCCTTCCATTTTCAACACTTAAAGATCCATCTTAACATCTAGATTCATCTTACTTAACACACATCTAAACATGAATTGATGCCTAGTCATGCCTAGCAATATCCACTCTAGCCTTCAATCATTCACAACTGTCAAAAGATCTCACCAACTTTCCCAACAAAACAAGACTACAGCAATGTCATCACTCATCTCTCAATTTCCTGCACTTACTCTCAATGTCTAAGTGTAGACAATCAACATAAGAGTAGAGCAAGACAATAAGCACGTCAAAATATACACTTTTATGGGCATGCTTGACAAACAATAAAGCACCACACAACTGTTTTCAGAAATATGGCCCAAAGAGCAAGACTTTACACAATTAGCAACAAGACTTACATATAGCAAAGCATTTAAGATAGACAAGACAAGAATACTAATGTGTGATTCATGTTTTCTCTTTGTAAGAACATAGAGCCTTAAGTATCAAAATTTATGTAAAGCGTATAGAAAGATTACTTGCCTTGGTTTCTAGTTAACCTTACGGATTTACTGCAGAACCTTGATAAGAATTGAACCTAGAATGGCATTTTCCTTCCTTTCCTTCTTCTCTTCTTCTTCTTCCTTTCCTTTTCTCTTCTCTCTCTTTTTCTTGCGGTTTTCCCTCTCCTCTTTGGTGTGGAAAACGTCCCCTTATGCTGAGATGGGGAGTTATACTAAATTTCTATAACTCCCCCTATCTCCTAGTAGGGACCTTTTAGGTAATTTCTATTAATTACCTTTAATTCTATTTTGAACCCTTCTTTCTTATTCTTCTATGTTTTAGGTGACTAAATCTCATAACCTACAAAATTAATTAAGTTGTATTTAAGGTTGACCTCTAAGTATTGAAAATCGTGCTTAAAAGTCACGGGGTGTAACATTCCACCCCCCTTACAAAAAGTTTCGTCCTCGAAACTTACGTACCTTAGTCGAAGAGCTGAGGATACTTCTCCCGCATTTGTTCTTCGAGCTCCGAAGTGGCTTCACGTTCCGTGTGATTGCTCCACTGGACCTTTACACAAGGGATCACTCGCTTCCTCAACACTTGATTCTTTCGGTCCACAATTTTCACGGGTACCTCCTCATATGTAACATCGTCCTTGAGTTCCAAAGGTTGAGCTTCAAGTACATGACTTGGATCCGCCACGTACTTTCTTAATTGTGACACGTGGAATACATCGTGAACTTGCGCCAACACTGGAGGCAATGCCAACCTATAAGCCAAGGCTCCCACTTTCTCAAGTACTTCATAAGGACCAATAAAGCGAGGGCTTAGCTTGCTTCTTACTCCGAACCGCATGACACCCTTGGTAGGTGATACCTTCAAATAAATTTTTTTCACCCACTTCAAAATCCAATGGTCGTCGTTTGGAATCTGCCCAACTCTTGCTGCGATCCTGAGCCGTCTTGAGTCTTTCCCGGATGATTTTTACCTTATCTAGCGTTTTCTCCAATAGCTCAGGTCCCGTGATAGTCCTCATGCCCACTTCGTCCCAATAAACCGGGGACCTACATTTCCTTCCGTACAACGCTTCAAAAGGAGCCATGTCAATTGCACTGTGGTAACTATTGTTATAAGAAAACTCCATCAGTTTCACCATTCCGTCCCAACTCCCTTTGAAATCCAACACGCAAGCCCTTAGCATATCTTCCAAGGTTTGAATAGTCCGCTCGGACTGTCCATCGGTTTGGGGATGATACGCCGTACTCAACCTTAACTCTGTACCCATGGCTTCTTGGAATGCTGTCCAAAACTTAGAAGTGAACCGTGCATCTCGGTCGGACACTATACTTACCGGGACTCCATGCAAACTAACAATACTGTCCATATATAAACTCACTAACTTGTCAAGAGGTGCTTTACTTGAAACGGGTAGGAAATGGGCAGACCTTGTTAAACGATCCACGATGACCCAAATCATGTCACATCCACTTCTTGTCTTTGGTAAACCCGCTACAAAATCCATTGTGACATGTTCCCATTTCCATTCCAGGATTTCCAACGGCATCAACAATCCACCGGGTCGTTGGTGTTCCGCTTTGACTTGTTGACACACCAAACACCTCTCTATGAATTCCGCAATATGTCTTTTCATCCCAGACCACCAATAGTATCGCTTGAGATCTCTATACATCTTGGTGCTACCGGGATGTATTGATAACCTTGAATTATGAGCTTCCTGTAAAACTTCCTTCCTATGTTCGTCAACATCCGGCACGCATAATCTTTCCCTAAACCATAAGCTCCTATCCTCCTTGATCCGAAATCCTTCAACTTGACTATGTTTCACCCTTTCCGTTATCTCACTTAAAGCCTTATCTTTCTTCTGTGCCTCCTTTATCCGATCAATCAAACTCGGGGTGATAGTCAAGGCTGTCAGGACGTTCACCGTGGATTCAATCAAATCTAAACCAAACTTCTCCATCTCTCTTTCCAATGGTGATTGTCGTGCATGGCTGGACTTCCTACTTAAGGCGTCGGCTACCTTGTTAGCCTTTCCCAGGTGATAATGAATAGTTAGGTCATAGTCTTTTAGCAATTCCAACCATCTCCGCTGCCTCATATTCAATTCCTTCTGCGAGAACAAATACTTTAGGCTCTTATGATCTGTGAATACCACGCACTTTTCTCCATACAAATAATGCCGCCAGATCTTCAAGGCGAACACAACCGCGGCAAGTTCAAGATCATGTGTGGGATAGTTTTGCTCATAAGGCTTTAGCTGTCTTGAGGCATATGCGATGACTCGTTCGTTTTGCATTATGACACAACCTACAAACAAAGTATTAGTCTAGGCTTAATGGGTATACAAGATCATAACCTTATGCTATAATTTACGTACCTAACCCGTTCTTTGACGCATCACTATAAATCACAAACCCATCAGTTCCTGAAGGTTGAGCCAATACTAGAGTTGTCGTTAATCTCTTCTTAAGCTCCGTGAAACTTTGTTCGCATTCCGCCGTCCACTCAAACTTGGACTTCTTTTGAGTAAGGCGACTGAGAGGTACGGCAATCCTTGAGAATCCCTCAACAAATTTTCTGTAATAACCCGCTAGACCCAAAAACTTTGCACTTCGGTGACATTGGTAGGTCTAGGCCATTCAGTTATAGCTTCCACCTTCTTCGGGTCAACAGCAATCCCCTCTTCTGATATCACGTGACCCAGGAAAGCCACACTTCTTAACCAAAACTCACACTTGCTAAACTTAGCATATAGTTGTTTCTGCCTCAGAATACCTAGAACGGTTCTCAAATGATCAGCGTGAGTTTGTTCGTCAGGGGAATACACCAGAATATCATCTATGAATACCACAACAAATTTGTCCAACTGTTCTCGAAAGACGGTATTCATAAGATCCATAAAAGCTGCGGGGGCATTTTTTAATCCAAACAGCATCACCAAAAACTCATAGTGGCCATATCTTGTGCGGAAGGCTGTCTTCGCGATGTCTTCGGCCTTCACTCTCAACTGATGATACCCTGATCGGAGATCAATTTTAGAGAAAATCTTGGCGCCCTTGAGTTGATCAAACAAATCCTCAATTCGTGGAAGGGGATACTTATTCTTGATGGTAACTTTATTCAACTCTCTATAATCGATACAAAGCCTCATGCTACCATCTTTCTTCTTTACAAACAAAACAGGTGCTCCCCAGGGCGATACACTAGGGCAGATAAACTTCTTGTCCAATAACTCCTGCAGTTGTTCCTTCAACTCTCTCAATTCTGCCGGAGCCATTCTATAAGGAGCTTTAGAAATAGGTTCTGTCCCTGGCATCAAGTTGATCTCAAATTCGACTTCTCTCGGGGGTGGTACTCCTGGTAAATCTTCCGGAAACACATCAGGAAATTCGTTGACTACTGGAATTTGCTCAATAGGCGATACCTCCTTGGTAACATCCATGGCATATACTAGAAATCCCTCAGCACCTTTCCTTAATGCCTTGCGCGCTTGTCCAACCGACACGTACACCTTTTTGGGTACTTCTTTCGTTCCGCATCTCCTTGAAATATTACCTCCTCCATCTTAGCATTCTTGATTGTCACTTGCTTCAACCGACAATCAATATTAGCGTGATTCTTGGCTAACCAGTCCATTCCTAATATGACGTCAAAGTCATACATCTGAATAGGTATCAGTGTGGCGGGGAATGTTTGTCCTTCAAACTCCAATTCGCAATCTCGATACTGTTGGTATGAAACCATAATCTGATCACCGGCCACTTGAACGCGGTACAGAGTTTCTAACCATTCAGGCAAACTACCAAGGTGCTTAGTAAATCTCTTTGCTACAAAGGAGTGGCTCGCGCCGCTATCAAAGAGCACATTGGCAGGTACCTTATTTACTAAAATCGCACCTAAGGCCATATGAAGTTTTACACAAGAGTTAAGCACGAAAACACTTAATTCAATATGAATTCAAACTTAGTTTAAATGATACCTGCTACTACATCGGTAGCCTCCTGCACATCCGTGTCTGTCATTAAATGTACACGAGCATTTGCTCGAGGCTTCACTCTTGGCTGTTGAGCCGCCTCTCCAGGATTATTCTTCTTCATCTCCGAACAGTCTCTAATCATATGGCCCACTTGACCGCATCGAAAACATGCTCCAGCCACTTTCCTACACTCTCCGACATGGTTCCTGTTACAGTGTGGACATACTCCTATAGCCTGCTGGGCCACCAGGTTCTGGGGTGGTGTTCTCTGAAAGTTTCCAACCGAGCCTCTCTTCGGAATCTTGACCCAACGTTCGGGTCTTCCACCAACTCGCACATCATCTCTTGGCCTCTTGCCTCTATCCGACCCTCCAGCGCTAGCTGCTCTTGCCGCTACTCGGCGGAAATCACTCTCCACACGAAAACACGCATCTAGCATATCCTCATAAGTTTTCATCCCTGCATTCACTATCGCCCATTGTATCCTCGAGTCCAAACCCCTCTCAAACTTCGTCATCTTAAGACGATTATCAGACATGATCGCAGGGGCAAACTTACCCAAAGCATGAAAATGATCTGCATACTCCGACACCGTCATCCTTCCTTGCTCCAATCTGTCAAATGCTCTTATCTTGTCCAATATTGCAGTCTCCGGTACGTAGTGCTTTAGGAAAACATCACAAAACTGTGTCCAAGAGATTGGTGGGGTCATTCTCAACACCATTCCTTCCCACCATTCGCCAGCCTTGCCACTTAGAAGGGGCGTGGCAACCTCAACCTTTATCTCGTTCGGTACCTGCACCAGCCGAAAACATTTCTCTACCTCAGCCAACCAGTGCTGAGACTCTTCAGGATCCGTACATCCTCCAAACTCCGACACCCTCATCTTTCTCATCTCCCCATAAAAGAACCGGATGTTATGCTGTGGCGGTGATGGAGGCAGAGGCTGATGCTGCTGCACATATCCTTGTGCAATCACCGTCAGTGCGTCAGTGAGCACCTGGGGTAACACAACTTGTGGTGGCTGGTTCTCCTGTCCATTGCCAGAGTTGCCTGTGTTATCTCTTCTTGGAGGCATATTTCGCTGAAAGGTTAACATTTCATTAGCATTCAGTAAATACAAAAAGGTTACTGAAGGCTCGAATGCGTACTAATAGGTGAGGTGTGTAGTACAACTATTAATACAAAGTTAGATAATAAGACGCGCTCGCACACACCCAACCCATATCATACTTAACCACTAAAGAGATCAACACTTATAACTAAAGATCAACCTTAAAGGAGAATCATAGCTTAGGTGTCTAAAAGATTATCAACCTAAGTTTCCGAGATAGATCTGAAGCCTAGGCTCTGATACCACCTGTAGCGCCCCGGCCCGATACTGTCATCGGAACCAGTGCACCCGCTGTAGTCTACTATGAGAACTACGAAGCGTCAAAGCGGATCAAGCATTCATCATCTATGACGTAAAATAAATCAGCGGAAATGTTGATAAATTTAAACCTTCATCGTAAATCATACAACCAGAAACTGTAGCGGAAATAAAAGGTGTTTGTTCATCTAACCAACATAAGTTCTAGATCAACATAATAACAACGAGTTTCCAAACTTAAAGAAAGTAGTCCAGCATCTATCTATTCCCCTGTCCGTCATCCCATTGAGCCCACTCGCCATCGTCCTCGATGAATATCAACTCATATTCAGGCTCACCTGAAAAAGGAATAGAGTAACTGTTCTTAGCGAAATTATCGCCAGCAAGTAACCCGTCTATACACGTTACGGAATCACACACGTCGAGTCACCAGTGTATAGAACATTGCCCAAATATAAGGTGCTCGGGTTATCAAATAACATTTTAATAAGAATTCCTCAAAAAGATAAAGCACATATATGTACACAGATACGAGAACCAACATGTATTAAAACAACGTATCACATAAGCAAGTCATAGACTAACCACGTTTCTTGCATGTCAAGTCTTATGCTTCGTGTATCATGATGCATGTACATCTTTAAAATCACACACAACACCCATGCATATGTATTCTTTCATAAACATGTCATGCATGTCATTTCACAAAACATTTCATCACTTTACATATCATATTCTTCGCGTAGCAGAACTTTATACCCTGTGGCTGATCAGTCCACATCAAACATAACTTTATACCCCGTGCTGAAAGGTCCACGGCCCCATAACATATAACTTTATATCCCGTGCTGAAAGGTCCACGGCCCCATTACATATATCATATATCCGTGCTGAAAGGTCCACGGCCCCATTACATATATCATGTATCCGTGCTGAAAGGCCCACGACCCCATAAAAAACTTTATTTTCCGTGCTGATAGGTCCACGACCCCATAAAATAACTTTATTTTCTGTGCTGATAGGTCCACGGCCCCATAAAATAACTTTATTTTCCGTGCTGATAGGTCCACGGCCCCGTAAAATACTTTATACCCTGCTGTTGATTCACAGATCACGCTTTTATACCCTGCTTTCGCAGGCGTGACTTTTATACCCTGCGATCAACCAGCAACCATTTTGTCTTTCGAAAACTTTGAACCTTTCTTGTAATCACATGTTCTTTTGCAAAGCAAATCTCAAATCAAATGCAAGTGCCCATGTCATGATGCAGGATGCACAAGTAGCTTCAAATCAACATGTAACACACACACATACATCTTGCATATCAAGTATACGGTCTTGCACCTCAAACACTCCCTGTTCGTATTTTGTCAAGTCTGTTCGTCTCACTTATTCACTTGTAATTCAATCTTATGCTTACTTAATCAAACTTACCATCTACACCTCAATTGCACCTCAAATACCCTTGCATTTTATGTTCAAAAGAAGTGTATAAAGTTACTACACATACATAGGGCGCCTAAAGGGTCAAAAAGACTTCCAGTACAGTTGGAACGCTACATGAAGCACCTATAGTGACTTAAAGCGCCTATATTAGGTGTTCGAAGTGTTCGGGGATGATTCAGGACACATTGAACGCTACATTAGGTGCTTAATGTGACATAAAGCGCCTAATGTAGGTGTTCGAAGTGTTGTGACGGTTCTAAATTGCAGTTTTTCTGTACGGGAAAGCTTCAGGACACATTGAACGCTACATTAGGCACCTAATGTGACATAGAGCGCCTAATGTAGGCGTTCGAAGTGTTCTGACGATGCCAAACTGCAGTTTTTCTGCAGTAACTTCCTCTCCAACACCCTCCTTCTTCAACCCTTCCATTTTAAACACTTAAAGATCCATCTTAACATCGAGATTCATCTTACTTAACACACATCTAAACATGAATTGATGCCTAGTCATGCCTAGCAATATCCACTCTAGCCTTCAATCATTCACAACCTTCAAAAGATCTCACCAACTTTCCCAACAAAACAAGACTACAGCAATGTCATCACTCATCTCTCAATTTCCTGCATTTACTCTCAACATCTAAGTGTAGACAATCAACATAAGAGTAGAGCAAGACAATAAGCACGTCAAAATATACACTTTTATGGGCATGCTTGACAAACAATAAAGCACCACACAACTGTTTTCAGAAATATGGCCCAAAGAGCAAGACTTTACACAATTAGCAACAAGACTTACATATAGCAAAGCATTTAAGATAGACAAGACAAGAATACTAATGTGTGATTCATGTTTTCTCTTTGTAAGAACATAGGGCCTTAAGTATCAAAATTTACGTAAAGCGTATAGAAAGATTACTTGCCTTGGTTTCTAGTTAACCTTACGGATTTACTGCAGAACCTTGACTAGAATGGCATTTTCCTTCCTTTCCTTCTTCTCTTCTTCTTCTTCCTTTCCTTTTCTCTTCTCTCTCTTTTTCTTGCAGTTTTCCCTCTCCTCTTTGGTGTGGAAAACGTCCCCTTATGCTGAGATGGGGAGTTATACTAAATTTCTATAACTCCCCCTATCTCCTAGTAGGGACCTTTTAAGTAATTTCTATTAATTACCTTTAATTCGATTTTGAACCCTTCTTTCTTATTCTTCTATGTTTTAGGTGACTAAGTCTCATAACCTACAAAATTAATTAAGTTGTACTTAAGGTTGACCTTTAAGTATTGAAAATCGTGCTTAAAAGTCACGGGGTGTAACAGAGAGAATCTTAAGGTGTGTAAGGAAGTAATTAGAAAAGAGGAGAAGTGAATAACATAAAAGGAGTTAAATAAGTGATGTGTAAGACATGCATGCCTTTGCATTGGTTGTGGTTGAAGAGTGGAAGAGAAAGGCATTTGCATGTAACTTGAGTGGGTAGAGTCTTGTTAGGGCAAGGTATGCTATGAGTAGAAATAAAATTGAATGGAAATTTGATATATTAAAAGAGATGAAATCGGATGGAGTAGTGGGAAATAAGGAATGATCATTAATCTTAAGTTAAGGAGATAGTGGAATTAAAAGGCTTTTTTGCATGTTGTTCTATTGGATGCATGTCTTACACAATGTAAGACATGGCAATGATTGAAGATAAGAATAAAGGAGAATATTTAGAAATTTTTCTATGATTTTAACTAGTAGGGGCAGTTGGGGTGGTTGGAAAATAGAGAGTGAGTCTTGTATGAATCTCCATTGGTCAAAATAAAAAGGGTGATGTGAATGATGTAAGAAAAGTAGAGGTGGTGTAAGAAGGAAGTGATGGGGATATGGGAAATGTGCCTTGCAAGTAAATAATTTTTCTTTGTTCCTTATCTCCCTTTTTTGATCGAAATTTTTGTAGTGAAGGGAAAAAGAATAGTGCAAGTTTGTGGATGATATGATGAAGTGAGGGTTCCCAAGTGTATAAGATAGATGGGATAAAATGATGTGTGTACGACAATTTGTCGTACTCGTGGGTTGAGAGGCGTCCATAAGCCCAGTGGAGTGTGGGATAATACGACATAACCCTTTATTATTGACCCTACATCCAATTTGTTTTTTATGGGTATTTAATTTTTAGAATAACTTTGTGTTTTAACATGTATCCGTCTCATTTAGTCATGTGAGAACGGTTGAAATTCATTTATACTAGGTTTCACAAAATTTAAATTCAACTGTTTCGTCGTAATTTTCATTTGTTTGGCTTTCTCTTCTAGCCTGGGAGTACGAGTCATAACACTCCTCCCCTCTTATAAAAAGTTTCGCCCCCGAAACTTGTAAATTTATACGTAATTCATTGTTTAGTGTAACTCTACAGATTTTGCCTTCATCACATGTTCTAAATATACCGGTCCGACGTTCGGACATGCTTTTCTAGAATCCATATCTTTGTGATTCTATATTGAAAATTCTTTCCGCAATTGTGTGGTTGCAGCTTAATCTAATTTATGTACTTTTCCGATGTTATTCAGGGTAAGTACATTTGTACTGGAATCATATCGATTTTCCAGAATGAACTTAATCTCAACCTTAATAACAATGATCCAAATAAGTTATGAGCCTTTCGTACCTATTTTAATATCCGACGTCTAGTTATCGGTAGCTGGAAGCTCCTAATGTTGAGCAATTGTCTGAGAGGGTCCTTCCTTCGATGCCCTCCTAAGAGCATCTCTTCTCCTTTGGCCGTTACTGTCCATGTGCCCAATCTCGCTGCATTGTAAACAAATATCGGTCCCTACACGGCCTTTACAATTGTGCTATCTCTGGCACCTCTGACATATCGGAATGGCCTTTGCCATTGCGGTCCTCCATCGTTGAGACCTATACCAGTTGAATGTCTGCTGTTGAGGTTGTCTGCCAGCCTGTTGATGGTACGGAACCCATCTCTCAATTTGTTCTGCAATGCCATTCCGAGTCTTCCTATTTCTAACATCCTAATCTGATATCACGACAGTGCGCTCCACTTTATAACATTCTTCAAGTAGTTTCTCAAAATTTATTGGGTGTGTACCAGTTAACCAATTAAGTATCCGAAGACTTAGACCACATCGGAATCTGACCATCTTTAGCCTGTCATTACTTATTATTAAAGGAACATAGCGACCCAAGGTAATGAATTGCCAAAAATACTCCGAAACGGATTCATCCGACTCTTGTCTTAGGGTATCGAACTCCCTTTCTCTATGTATGATCAAGGCTAGGGAGAGGTGAAACCCGCAGAACTGTTCCAAGAACTGTGCCCAAGTCACTGGTCGGGGCAATGGCCGAATGTAATTCATCCACCAGTTCTTGGTGCTACCCACCAGAAAGGGTAGTAAAATTTGTGCCTTCACCTCCTCAGGCACCCGTGCTAGCTGAAAACCCTTTTCGACTTCATCCATCCATCTTTCCGCGTTGCCAGTATTTGGTTCTCCATCAAAACCGAGAACCCTGGCAGTGACCAGTTGTCCATAAAGGTAGCATGATGATGGTGATGAATTCATGGACTATGAAGGGGTCATGGACGTCCCCTATGGAAAGGAAAATGATGATGCTAACATGGATGATGAGCAAAGGTAGCATCTTAATATACATGCATGATGGAGAAGTCAGTATTTCATCATCATATGACTGCTATTTTCTAATTTTCATGAGAATCCTTTCTATGACATATGAGTATAAAAGAAATGACATGCATGTATCAAAATGACAAATAAGATAATTCTAAGCATACTGAATTTAACAAGAAACTCATATGTCTACCATTTTGCATCTAAGTGTAGATATGATGGTAACGGTGTCTTTTTTTGGCATGCATAGCCTAATGGACATATTGGTGCCTAACTTTCACCTTGCATGTTGAATTAAAGTAATACTCTAGGCATATTTGCTTGTTCTACTCAAAGAAAGAACACATACATCTATAATTTCAACATGCAAGCCTTCAATAATGTCAACAAAACTTAGAGTCCATAGTTTTAGTTGCATGCATGATCCAATAATTGTTAATGAGATTTCTCAACTTAGATTTCAATTTCCTTGAAAGAACTAGGAAGAAACACTTGCCTTTGTAGCTTTAAACCTACACTAAATGAGGAAAGATTTCTTCTTTGGCCTCTATTTAATCACTCTCGCCTATATGGCCAACAAGATGAGAAGGTTAGTTCTTTTAGAAGTAGAAGAACTAAAAACGTGCTAAGAAACATTCTTAAGGAACTTACCCTTGAAATCCTTCCCTTTCCGTCCCTTCCTTAACTTAGATACCTTCTTCCCTTGTCTTGCTCTACACCCGGTTCAAGTGCCTATTTGAGGAAAATTATTGAGCTTTTCGGGGAGTTCATGGTAGGAGAAGGAACTAGAGTAGATGATGTTGGCTCTTACCTTGTGATTTCCTCCACATGCATATTGTTCCTACACTTGAGAATTGAAGAATTTCTTCCTTTCCCTAACTTGGAGCTCACGGTTTAATGGTTGGAAGGGGAAGAGGAAATCTTGTTTCAAGAGAGATAAATAAAAATAGAGAGAGAGGAAAAAGACTTTGTCGATTGAGATGAGAAAGGAGGAGTGAGGTTGAAGTTAAATTACCTCTTCTTAGTTGAGATGAATCTCGGATGTGGAGGCAAAGGAGATGAGGGAAGAAAGTTTATAGGGAAAAGAGTATGGAATGGAAGGATTTGAAAAGATGGAAATTAATAAGTAATGTATATGTCCTTTGTATGGTCTTAGCCGAAATTTGGGGCTTTGGGGAACAGTTAATCATCATTTGTCTTTTACTTGGGAAGTGGGGTGTAAGAAGGATAAAGATTGCATGTAATGGAATTTGAGGAAAAATTTAAAGATATAGAGTGATGTGATGGATGGACAAAGGAATGGAGAAAAGAGTATGCATGCAGGATGAGAGGTTGGATATATGTAGCGTGTAAGGCTTTGTCATTTGTCTTGGTTGGGAATGTGAAGGTGTAAGAGTATATGCCATGCATGGCTTCTGGTTGAGATAATCTTAAGGTGTGTAAGGAAGTAATTGGAAAAGAAGAAAAGTGAATAACATAAAAGGAGTTAAGTAAGTGATGTGTAAGACATGCATGCCTTTGCATTGGTTGTGGTTGGAGAGTGGAAGCGAAAGGAATTTGCATGAAAATTGAGTGGGTAGATGTCTTGTTAGGGCAAGGTATGCTATGAGTAAAAAATAAAATTGAAAGGAAATTTGATATAGTAAAAGAGAAGAAATCGGATGGGGTAGTGGGAAATAAGGAATGATGATTGTTCTTGGGTTAATGAGATAGTGGAATTAAAAGTCTTTTTGCATGATGTTCTATTGGATGCATGTCTTACATAATGTAAGACATGGCAATGATTGAAGATAAGAATAAAGGAGAATATTTATAAATTTTTCTAGGATTTAAACTAGTAGGGGCGGTTGTGGTAGTTGGGAAAGAGAAAGAGAGTGAGTCTTGCATGAATCTCCATTGGTCAACATAAAAAGGGTGATGTGAATGATGTAAGAAAAGTAGAGGTGGTGTAAGAAGGAAGTGATGGGGATATGGGGAATGTTCCTTGCAAGTAAACAATTTTCCTTTGTTCCTTATCTCCCCTTTTTGACCGAAATTTTTTTGCAGGTGTAGCGAAAAAGAATAGTGCAATTTTATAGATGATATGATAAAGTGAGGGTCTCCCAAGTGTGTAAGATAGATGGGATAAAATGATGTGTGTAAGACAATTTGTCGTACTCATGGGTTGAGAGGTGTCCATAAGCCTAGTGGAGTGTGGGATAATACAACATAACCCTTTATTAGTGACCCTACATCCAATTTCTCTTTTATGTGTATTTCATTTTTAGAATAACTTTGTGTCTTAACATGTATCCGTCTCATTTAGTCGTGTGAAAACAATTGAAATTTATTTATACCAGGTTTGACAGAATTTTAATTCAACTATTTCGTCGTAATTTTCATTCGTTTGGCTTTCTCTTCTAGCCTGGGAGTACGAGTCGTAACCGGAGTTTTAATTTGAAACTTTTATGAGTCTCTTATAACATATGAGAGTACATTCTCACCAAATTTCATAATTTTTGGAGGTCTACAACTAGGTCTTTTAAATATTTCATGTCAGGATCCGAAAATAGAACTTGTTTTCAGAAGTGAGGTTTTTGGTCCAAAATTTTGTAAAGACCAAATTTTCTGCACTCACTATTCAATCTTCTCCCTTTCTAGTGGTGCAGTACAGGTCCTACAAGTGGTATCATAGTGCAAGCACACTCACAACTAGAAGATATAACAATCTTTGTGAGATAGCATCCACTTGCCACAAAATTGAGCAAGAAGGTATGTCAAGCCAAAGGCCTCCACCTTTTAATAGTGAGGTAAATTGTGATTCTGATTCTAATTCTGAACCATTGTATCATGATTTATATGTTCAATATCTTGAATTACATAATGCTAAGACTCTTGCGAAAGAAAAGAAGCGTTGAATTGAAGACAAGAAATTGTTAGAATCCTCTAACACTAATCTTGTATCTCAATTAAATGATTTAAAAGAGGAGTCGTCTAATTTGATTGTTTCATTGAGATCTGAAATTTGATCTTTGAAATCCAAAAATGTTGTAATAAAAGTCGAGATCTCATATTTGAGATCAAGAAACGAAGATCTAAAAAAGTCAGTAAAACAATTCGATAGAGGAACTTGCCTGTTAGATCGTCTCATTTCTTCGCAAAAACATGAAACTGATAAGACCAAATTAGGGTATATTGAAAATAATCATGTACAAAACAAATTTACAAATTTTGTTTTATCTTCATCTAAACAACAACATGTATTTGAAACGATCATAAAGCCTAAGAAGGCAAAAATACAATCTAGCGAGCCCCACGTTGGGTCTCATCGTGCTTCTTCTTTTTCATCACATACGAATATAATCATGTGCCGTATAGATATGAAAGGAAACCATTGATGCATACACGACATTCATACAACACAAATTCATCTAAATCACGCACCATGCACACTAACACAAAGGCATATCAAAAACGAAAATTTTATCATGAGCATGATGGTATTCTCGACCGTAGGCCAAATGGATTTGCACCTAACATATATTATATTGCCTCTTCATCTCTTGTCTCACCTTTTGTAAGTCCAAAGAAGGTCACCCAAGTTTGGGTACCAAAAGATATATTTGTAAAGGGTTGAATAAAGAACCCTTAATAACACACTAAAATGCATGATTTTTGGTATGCTATAAACTACTATTTATTTCTGTTTTTACATGTACTTTTGATGCCATTTACAAAATAAAGGGGGAGAGAAAAGAATGATTTAAAGGGGTGAGAAAAGCATGATTTAAGGGGGAGCACACGATGATATAAAATTCAAAATTCAAATTTGTGCATAATTGGAGGAGTAGCGATCATATTTAAAGCATGAAAAAATGTTATTTTGTAAATCATCAAAAGGAGAGATTATTGAGAGAAAGGGTTTGAGTGTTTACAAATGCATGATTTAAATGCTACGTGCTTATAAAATGCATGAATGAATTATTACTTAACACGTTTATGTGATCAATATGCTTTATATGCTTATATATATTGTTGTCCTACTAACAAGCCATGAAGCATTAAAGTTTACATCATATGGAAAGCATTTGTTGTCTTTGTACTATTTTCAGGTGCCAAATTAATGAAATAAACTAGTTCATTAAGTGGATGATGAGGATCGGGGATCCCATCAAGAGGTCACAGGTCCTATGACAAGAAGGAAGGCAAGAGAACATGGTCATCAAGTTGGAACCTTCTTGTACAAACATGTTCAAGATGAACCTAAGCATCATTGGGTTCACTTCCTTGAACCTACACTATGAACGTGTAGGAGGTGGCATGTGTGAGTGTCCTTTAGTTTGAATTTTGTCCAATTTTCTAGTGATCCTTGTTTTATGTGTTTGCTTGTAGGTAAATTAGGTACATGAAAGTTCCAAGCCACATGGAGGTTCAAAATGTCGTTATAGGAGTGTGTTTCAAAAAGGAAGACAAAAGGAATGTTGTCTTGAGAAGAATGTTTGTCTCCACAAAGACGAGTTCAAATGTTTTCAAGATAGAATTCCTTTTTCAAATTGAACTCAAAATCATCTCCAAAAATCAACAAAGGGGCCGACCATTTGAAGTGCAAGGATGAAGATCAAATTGAATTTAAACTTGAAGTTAAACTTGAATTTAAATTCAACCATGATTTGAATTCAAGTTTCAACCAATTCGAGACTTAAATTTCAAGAAGATTTCAGCCAATATCTTTGGCCATGTACACGCCATCTTGGAGGATAAGAGAAGGATAGATCACAATTCAAATTGAATCCATGTTTGAATTCAAATTGAAACTCAATTTGAATTCAATCTTCAACCATCCTTTGAATTCAATCCCAATCATTTTATCATCATCAAATCAGGTTTCCAAGACCATAACAAACATCACACATGGCTGGAAGGATGATGGAAAGTATATGCAAGAACCAAATTCAAAGTGAACTCAAATTCAAACTCAACTTGAATTCAAACTTCACCCAACTTTTGAATTCAACTTCAACCTCATCCTACTTATCAAATTAGCTTCTCCAAGGCCTCATTTGATCATCATACACGGCTGGATGGCAGCCTTTGGAAATATTATCTAGAATTTGTCTTCGATTTGAATTCAAACAATTTTCAAATTTCAAGTTCATTTTAAATGCTTTCTTGATACCTTATTTAGAGATAACATCTGGTTATCCCCTTAGTATTAGACGTCTATAAATAGGGCCGTTTGACCAATTTGAGAGACAAGCTTTCTTGAAATAAAATACTTGATATTTCCTCCTATTCTTGTGAGACTTTGTTTTCTTGGTTTTGCATTAAAAACCTAAGTTAAGATCCTACAAATTTGAGCATTTTCAAGGTGTTTCCATTGCTTAAAGGAGCCGTCCAGGAGGACCATTATGGTTTGCCTGATCAACGACCATCTGGAAGTGTTGATTCTTACTCGCTTGAACCATATGTTTATCTCAATAAAGAAGCAAGGGGAAGTCTTCTTCCTTGTGCCGAACCCTTTTTGAAGAATGTTCGAAAGGTGGAATTGTTGGAGCCCACGTCTTGCATGCATCAAATTGGTATCAGAGACCAGTTTACTCTATTCCACCATATTCTATCATTTCTATTTTGTTTGAGTCTAGTTATCTCAAGTTCAGTTGTGTCCTTCTTCTACCCCAATTATTCACGTCATTTGTCTTCCATATGTATAAAAAACGTCCTATGGTTTGAGTCTTTGCATTTTGCTGCATCTTGTCATTCATCATTCAAGTGTCATTCTTTTCTTCTCAACTTTGCTGTCACTATTTGATCTTTGTCATTCAAACTTGAACAAGTTAGGGTTTGTTGCATTTAGGTCACATTCAACTTTCTTTTAAACACTACAACCATCAGCCTATAAAGCCACCTTAGTTTCAAATCATCTTATTGCTACCGAACCTTTTAGTTGGTGACGATTGTATGCATCTTGTGATTCACATAGTGATTGATTTCATGCTTTAAATCTAGTTGGTCATACGTGTCTTTGTCTTCACAAGTCATTTTCAACTCCAACAAAACCCTATGCAAATTCCCAACCCCCACGGCCCAAGAAAAACCAACCCATACCAGACCTTAAAGCCTCTAACCTGATTCTAAACTAACTTATTTGGCCTCTTAACAAAAAGACCCAAACCAATTTTGCCAAAAAAAATCAGAATCAAAAGTTCCCAACTCATTCAAAAAAACCCTAACCCTAGAATTTGAACTTTGTTCAATTCTGTCCTACGACCATCCACTATCCAAATTGACCACACACATCCTCATTTACCAACCCAAATAGCCCATATATATCGTCCAATCAGTTCCCAACAATCAAATCCCCCAAAGAACCGAGAACGACCAAAACCCCCAAATTGAAAACCCTAACCCCAACCCCAATTGCATCCAACCTCAATTTCCCTCACTTTCCAAGGTTATTTTGTTGCAATTAAAGGTTGGAAACTGCAATTCAAAGTCATTGCACTATTCTACCCAAAATGAAAATTCTAAGGGCAAAATGCATGAAATTCCAATTCTGTCCCTAGTAAAATAAAGGAATATGAACCTTGATTGCGTCGACACAGCAATAAAAGAAAGAAAAAAGAGAAAAGAAAAAGGGGAAAACGTTTGTGCATTACTTGAAATTTTTTTGGTACGATTTAACAACCCTGGATACCATATTTCATTTTAATACACACAATCTTCCTCCCACATTTCATTCTCCTTATGTTGCTCTTCTTGAACCAATCACACATTTGGTTGCTCGATTATTGCATGACTTGAACCATTTTGTGGATAATAAGTGCATAGAATCAAACTTAACTAAAGATTGCCCATGGCAACCCTTAGTTCATCTTTGGTTCAGTCTTATACATCAATTTTTGTTGCTTACTTTCTTTGAATCTTAGTAGAAAAGCTCAAGTTTGTATCTATCTCTCTTGATTCTGTTTTGATACTATTTGGTGCAAATTGAAAGCAAAAGGGAGAAACAAGTGGAGATCATTGTGATTTGCAGAAGCATTGGCAAAACACTTTTTTAATTGATCGCTTTGAATCTTATTAACTTCAGGTTATCCAAGAAGCAAAGTGGTAAGAGAGTGGAAAGAAGAGAAAGATGAGTGTTGATATTTCGTTTTTACTAATCACTTAACATTTGTTTGTCTTTGTGTTAGTTTGGTTCTTTCTTTTCTTTTTGTTTTCGTTTAATCTCTTCGGGTAAAACATGGAGAGCAGCACTCATTCCGCTTCTAGCAAGTCAAAGGAAGCCGAGACTTTGGATAACATGCAACAACAAATGCTGGAGATGTTAAAGAAACTCATGCATGACAATGAGGTAATCAATTTTATTGGGATCCACCGAAATATCATCTTCTGAAATCACATGACCAAGGAATGATACACTTCGCAGCCAAAACTCGCATTTGCTAAACTTAGCGTACAACTGTCTTGCCCTTAGTATATTCAAGACTATCCTCAAATGGGCTGCGTGAGTCTCCTCTTCGGGTGAATAAATCAAGATGTCGTCTATGAAGACCACTACGAACTTCTCCAATTGCTCTTGGAAGATTCAATTCATAAGATCCATAAAGGCGGTAGGGGCATTGGTCAAACCAAAAGGCATGACTAAGAACTCATAGTGTCCATAGCGGGTTCTGAAAGCAGTCTTAGGAACATCTTCCGCCTTAATCTTCAATTGAAAGTATCCAGATCATAGGTCAATCTTACTAAAATTCGAGATCCCTGCATTAAAATGCTTTAGATAGGGTTTTAAAGGATTTAAACTTAGTCAAGTTAAAACTTACGAGTTACTTACCCTGAGCTGGTCGAATAAGTCATCAATCCGTGGTAATGGGTACTTGTTCTTTATGGTGATTTTGTTGAGCTCCCGGTAATCGATGCATAAGCGCATACTTCCATCTTTCTTTTTCACAAATAGCACCGGAGCACCCCAAGGTGAAACACTGGGGCGAATGAGTTTCCTTTCTAAAAGCTCATGTAACTGTTCCTTTAGCTCCTTTAGTTCCGCAGGTGCCATGCGATAAGGGCCTTTCGATATGGGTTCAGCTCCTGGAACAAGGTTTATTTCAAAAGCAATCTCGCGATCAGGAGGTAGTCCAGGCAGATCATCAGGAAATACATCAGGGTATTCATTAACAACTGAAACTTGTGCAAGGGTAGGGCTTTCTTGTTCAGCACTTAAAACATAAACCAAGAATCCTTCATGACCTTTCTTTAATGCTTGGCTGGCACGAGCTGCATTAACAAAGACTTTCTTGGATAGTTTTTTTAACTTAGTTCCTCCTTGGAATGACATCTCCTCTCGAGTGGGGTTCTTAATAATAACTTGCCTGCCTCGGCAGTCAATGTGAGCATGATTCTTTGAGAGCCAATCCATTCCGAGAATCACGTCAAAATCACTCATAGATATGGGGATCAAATTGGCCTCAAACAACTGGTCATTAAACTCCAGGGCACAATTTCTGAATATGTGATGGGAAACAAGCATCTTGTCGCCAGCTGCTTGTACTCTATAGGGCGATTCTAATCAGACTGGATCGCGATCGATATTCTTAGCAAACTTCTTTGAGATAAAAGAGTGGCTAGCGCCACTATCGAACAACACATTTGCAGGTATGCTACACACTAAAATGGTTCATGAACCAGGCATATTTTTCTAAGCAATATGATGGTTATGCATAAGTGAAAGGTACTGAAGACATAAAACTTTAAATCTTACCAGTCACTACGTCAGCAGTCTCTTCAACATCAGCATCTGTCATAGCATGCACTCTTGCATTAGCTGTGGGCCGTTGGTTCTTGGGCTGTTGTTGCTGCTGCGCTCTATTTTCTGTACAATCCTTAATCATATGGCCATCCTTTCCGCATCCAAAGCACTTACCAGTCTTCCACCTACACTCTCCCATGTGCCTTTTCTGGCAATGAGGGCATTCTGGTATCGCTGGCTGCTGAGATGGGGCCGGATTCTTCTGCTGATTATTCTTGCGGCGTTGATTCTGTCCTTGAGATTGTTCCTGACGAACGGATCCTCTGAAATTCTTCTTAGCCATTTTCCTGTACTTCTCATTTCCGGTCCCTTGTCTTTCTCGCTTTTGACCCACATCATCTCTTCGTATGATATCCCTCTCTATACGGTAGCATGCATCCAGAAATGCTCCAAAATTGGCAGGATTTGCATTCACCAACCATGTCCTAATTATTGGGTTTAGACCTCTTTCAAACTTCAGCATCTTCGTTTCTTCATCATTCATAGTGACAGGCTGAAACCTCCCAAGTGCGATGAACTTATTTGCGTACTCAGCTACAGTCATACCCGACTCTTGCCTCAGAGATTCAAACTCATGCCTCTTTTGCAATTTGACTGATGGAGGGATATAAAACTTATGAAATTCTTGCAGAAATCTTTCCCATGTGATAGGTCTGGGCAAAGGTTGCAGATTCGCCTTCCACCATTGGTTAGCTTCACTGATCAAGAAGGGTCTGATAGCCTGAGCTTTCATTTCCTCTGGGGCTTGAATTAGCTCAAAACAATTTTCAACTTCATCTACCCACTTCTCCGCAGTATCTGGGTCAGGCTTTCCCTCAAACGGTGGTACATTAGCCCTTTTGAGATTCTCAAAATAGTACTGAGCATCCCTTACTGGCTGATGTGGCTGAGGTGGAGCATTCTGATGAATTAGGCCTTGTCATATCTGAGTAACAACTTGACAAAAGGTCTGAAATGCATTCATATCCGGAATGACCAGAGGAACAGGTGCCTGTGGAGCCGGTGGTGGATTATTCTATGCTGGAGGATCCTGGTCCGGCTGAGGTGGTGGCGGAACCTGCTCTGGTGGTGGAGGAATGGGCTCCTGAGCAGCTGGTCGTGCTCTCAGAGGTCTGCCACGTGGTCTCACCATCTGCACTTATGGGTTTATCGTCTATTTTGAATATCGGAATAAAATCAATTTATTTGACCAAGAACTATAATTCGAAAATTTTGAAATACAAGGGGAAAGGGCACGTCTTACGTCATAGACCTAACTTTTATAGTTCATGATTCTTTATTAAGTTACATCCTAAGCCCGGTCTACGTGGTCCTAGTCTAAGGCCATCACTCTTCTAAGATCATGACTTAGGTCTAAGGTCAAACTTAGATTGCTAAGATCATAACTTAGTCCTACGTTCTGCCCGAAATCTAGAGCCTGGGCTCTGATACCACCTGTAGCGCCCCGCACCCGGGCCTCGTCCAAATACAGTGCACCCGTCGTACTTCACTGAGGAGAGTACAAGGCGTCATGCATAACATGCGAACATCCATAACATAAGTCGTGGACTCCTATGCCAACATTCAACATGGTAGTAAAATTTCGACAAAATCAAAACTTTTCAAATCAAACATGCATCACCAATTTACTAAGTTCCCAAAGGTAGTAGTCCCACAAAATAACATAACTGAAATCCAAAGTGTTCAAACATAGTCATGATACAAAACGTCCTGGCCGCACAAAAGTCCTTAGCTTAGCTCCCTTCAAATCTTCTCGCCTATGGATAAGGTACCCTCGGCTCATCCTCGATCCATTCTACCTTGGCATTATCTGGCTCTGGGGAAAAATAAAGTGTGAGTGATAAAAATCACCCAGCAAGAATACAATAAACGACCATGAAATACGTAAAGAATCATAACATGAATGTATTACCCCAAAACCTCAAAGAATCATAATTCATACCTGATCTTAAATCCTGAGCTTGCTTGACGTTCAGCTTAAGCATATTTTTAGGGAATGCTATACCATACTTGGTCTTAGATCCTGAACTTACTTGGCGTTCGGCTTAAGCATGTTTTTAGGTAATGCTATACCAATAATAACTTATAACCATTAGCTGTAACATGCAACATGTCCTCATGATTGTGAATTATGCAAGATGCAATGCATGGTGTCAGGTCATGTCAGGTCATGTCATGTCATGTCAAAACATCATTTTGGTCCCATAAAGTAACATGTCGTAAAAACAGAGTGTCAGATCAATTAACCCCGGATCTGAGCGGGTCCAGAACATATAATCAGACCAATTAACCCCGGGCCTAAACGGGTCCAGAACAGATATCAGATCAATTAACCCCGGATCTGAACGGGTCCAGAACAGATATCAGACCAATTAACCCCAGATCTGAATGGGTCCAGAACAGATATCAGATCAATTAACCCCGGATCTGAGCGGGTCCAGAACAGATATCAGATCAATTAACCCCGGATCTGAACGGGTCCAGAACATATCATGTCATCAGACCAATTGACCCCGGGTCTAGAGTCGGGTTAGTCGCATGCTTAGCCGGCAAAGGAATCATGAAGCTTTCAAAACATGGGACCGTAACTTCTTCATGCATATCAAAACGTAATCATTTATAAAACTTGCTTGCATAATAAAATCCATGAAAATCAGTTTCATGATCATGCATGGTACATGCCGTGATATGCAATGCAAGTCATGATGTGAAATAGCACAATTTATAGCCTTAAAGGGTTCACTTCCTGAAATGATTTAAGTGCTGGAACTGGTCTGACTCATTTTACGAAAAATTCAATAACTGTAAATCCGCAATTCATTTTTCAGAAATTCCAACTCCCACAAGTCATAAACACGTGGAGCTAGTGTCCTACCAAATCTTAGCTCATTTTCTTATTTCTAAGTACCCTTTCTGAGTCTAGAAAGTCGTTACCCGATTTCAAGTTGGTTCCAGTGATTTCAGCTGAGCAGTTTTACTAATTAAATCACTAACAATAATTCAAAACTGGTTTTACCAAAATTACAGCTTGCGTGTTTACTACACTCATAGGTTTATTATCATGCCAAAAATCAGATTTATTGGGCCTCTCCAAGGTCCTTTTTCAAGCCACTCAAAAGAGGTCACAATTCTGCTCAATTTCCGTTTCCCAAGTCTGACCAGTCTTACCAATTATTTTATTAAAAATTCACCATAACTTATTTTACTAAAATTCCAACTGGCATGTTCACTAAACTCATAGGGCCAGGGTTGTACCAAAAATCAGAGTTTTTGAAGGTCTACAGGGTCCTCGTTCATTCCGTTAAATTCATAGACCAATTCTGCTTAGCTCCAGAATTAACTACTACGGCAGTTTTACCGTATAATTTCTTAAAAATAATCCTTAGCTTATTCTAACAAAATTCCAACTCTCACTTGTACTATACACGTAAGGCTAGCTTTGTACCAAAAATTAGCTTCATTGAAGGTCTGTAAGGTCAGTTCCTAAGCCATTTAAAATGTCATTCCACTCTGCCCTATTCCAGTAGTTTGCTAGTTTGTTGTCTTTACAAGTCCAAGAGTCCATGTTCACCTTCTATTCCAACTTTTAGACCGAAAATTGTATGGTGTCATATTCACATTTCACAACATATATTCAAGCATGCATTCACATTCAAGACTCATCCCAAGCTAGTCTTACTAAAGATTTCATAAAGCTACTACTTTACATATGCATGTTTTTCCATAAATCTTCCAAGTTTCAAACTAGCATCAATCTTGCCTAGACTCATTTAGTTGTAACTTAAATCATCTTAAAACAGCCTTGAATCTTAATGCACGAAATAAAATATTCCATCTTTGAGAGAATAAACCACATAAGATGCATTGTTCTTAAGGAATCTCTAAGGTATAGTCTCAACTTAAGACATTCAACTGAAGATCATATCTTAAGAACCTCTAAGCAATCAAGTCACAAACTCTTTAAATAAATCATGAGAGATCATTGTATACTTGCCTCTTCAAGCTAAAGCTCTTGTCTTTGCTTCGTTATGGTGTGAGATGAGTTGAAATCCTTCACCTTCTTCACCTTAAGCATACGGTTTTAATGGAAGTGAAAGGATTCATGTTAGCTTCATTCTTTACCAAAACAAGAATTCACTTAAGGGAACTTGGAATAAGACTTACCTAGATATCTTCTTGAGTCTTGAAGTTGAAGTTAAACTCCTATCCTTCAAGATGTATAGGGCCGAAATATTGGTGAGAGTAGGAGGGAATTTCGCTAAGTGTTGCTTGGCTTGCTTGGGAAGAATTTTCTAGATGAATGTAGGGTTTAGTCTTGCAAGATTTAAAAATCTAGGAGATGGGGAGGGCTTGGCCGATTTTGGAGGGAGAATTGTGATGTTTAAGGCTTTCTTGAGAGCTAATCAAGGTTAAGTTAGTATAACCTTGGTTACTTTATTGAAACTATAGTTACTTTTGGGCTAACCCAAGTTACTTTATCAAATCATGGTCATCTTAACCTTGGTTTAAGGGAAGAGTAACCATGGTAGGTTTTGAAATCCTCCATGATTAATTAGGCATGCTGGCCGATTTTAGGTTGGGGTCTTTATGACCACAACCACACTACTTCCTTCTTTAATGAGTTGTCTTACTTGTTCCTTAAATGCATGTCTATTTTGTTTTCCATTTATTCTTTGCATGATAACTTCTTGTCTTATTATTTTAACTAATAAAATTGGCTAGAGATTTCTAGAACATCTCCATGTATAGGCCGAAATTTTTAGGCTTCTTGGGCCATTTGATATTTCTTGTAACTTTAATTCATATACTATATTGTTTCCTATATTTTATTGTACTCTAAGATTATCATATGTATGTATACATATATCATACACACACACATACATATATATTGGTATGTATGGTTCATATAACTCTACATTTCATGTATTACTTTCTTAAAGTTTCCCTTATTTAATTTGGCTTGGTATCACCTTAATGATAATTAAGTAAAGAGGGTTAAGTTGACTTAAGTAACACGCGCTAGAAGAAATTGCCGCTTTCATTCCATCTCATATTCATAGTTTTCACGTACATGATCGTTGGGGTACAACAGCTTTGAATGCATATCCAAAATTAGATGATCACGAACAACATAGAGAAAACATTTTCCATATTCATTACATGATAAATGGTAAAGTGTACAATATGATCATTGATTCCGGTTCTTGTGCGAATGTGGCTAGCATCGAATTGGTAAGAAAATGAATTTTCCTATGACAAATCCACATCCTTACAAACTTGCATGGTTAAACGATTACGGTGAAGTTATCGTAAGTAAGCAAGTTTTGATTTCTCTTAGCATTGGTAGTTACAAATATGATGTTTTATGTGATGTTGCACCAATGCATGCTAGTCATATCTTACTTGGTAGGCCATGGCAATTTGATCGACATGTGTCATATGATGGATATTTGAATAGTTATTCTTTCAAGTTGAATGGCAAACTTTACAAATTGCATGCACTTCCACCCCACAAAGTCCACGAGGATCACCAACGTATGTCTAAGTCTAGGGCCGATCATAAGTAAAAAGAAGCTGAGAGAAAATTCGTGGAATGCATGAAAAGTGAGAACAAAAAACAAGAAAGTAAAGGAAAAGAGGTAGTTCCCGTAAGTGTCAACGATTCCAAAAAGAAGTGCAGATATTTTGCAAAGAAAAGAGAGGTCACACGAGCCATTCTTAGCAACCAAACCCTCCTCATTCTCATTCCAAAGGCGTGTAACCTTTCATTAGAATAACTCCCACCAAAGTTACCTACCTCTGTTGTATCCCTTATCCAGAGTACGATGTTCTATTTCCCACCTAGCCACTATCTAGATTACCACCTATTAGAGGAATAGAACACGAAATTGATTTTGTCTTAGGAGCCGTTTTACCAAATCGACCCGCCTATCGAGCCAACCCAAAAGAAACCAATGAAATCCAAAGGCAAGTAGAGAATCTCCTAGCGAGTGGACAAGTCCAAGAGAGCCTAAGCCCATCAGCTGTCCCTGTTATTTTAGTACCCAAAAAGGATGGAACTTGGACAATGTGTACCGATTGTCGTGCCATAAAAAAATTACCGTCAAATATAGGTACCCCATACCTAGGCTGGATGATATGTTGGATATGTTGCATTGATCTAGATATTTCACCAAAATTGACCTTAAGCAAGGGTACTTCCAAGTGCAGATTCGAGAAGGGGACGAATGGAAGACTGCATTCAAAACCAAGTTTGGGCTCTATGAGTGGTTAGTGATGCCCTTCGGGCTCACCAACGCCCCTAGCACCTTTATGAGGTTAATGAATGAAGTCTTACGAGCTTTCATAGGACAATTTGTTGTGGTTTACTTTGACAATATCCTAATCTATTCTCGAACCATGGAAGACCACCTTGACCACATTAGAGCCGTTTTTGATAAGCTTAAGCAAGAACAACTTTACGTCAACTTTAAGAAGTACTCTTTTTGTTTGGAACGAGTAGTTTTGTTAGGTTTTGTCATTTTGGCTGAGAGAGTAGAGATGGATGAGGAGAAGGTTAGGTCAATTGTGGAGTGGCCTACACCTAAGAATGTAGGGGAACTTCGCAGTTTTCATGGACTTGCAAGTTTTTTTATAAACGCTTTGTCAAAGATTTTTCATCCATAGCTGCACCCCTAAATGAGATTGTGAAAAAAGGTGTGCCTTTTAGGTGGGAAGAGCCACAACAACAAGCATTTGATGAGCTTAAACGGAGGCTAACCACTGCACTCATACTTAGGTTACCAAATTTTGACGAAACATTTGAGATTGAGTGTGATGCAAGTGAAGTGGGTATTGAGCGGTATTGACCCAATGTAAGAAACCCATAGCCTACTTTAGTGAGAAGTTGAAAGGTGCTGCATTGAACTACTCTACCTATGACAAAGAACTTTATGCCCTTGTGAGATCCCTACAAACTTGGCAACACTAACTTCAACCTAAGGAGTTTGTGATCCACATTGACCATGAAAGCCTCAAATACCTTAAAGGGCAAGGAAAGTTGAACAAAATACATGCCAAATGGGTAGAGTTCATATAGCAATTTCCTTACGTGATTAAGTACAAACAAGGGAAGGACAATATAGTTGCTGATGCCCTCTCTAGGAGACACGCGTTAGTGACTACATTATCCACACGATTCTTAGGATTCGAATCACTTAAGGACTTGTACCCCCAAAGACCATGATTTTGGCACCATTTTCGAGGCATGTAAAGAGGGACCATTTGGAAAATTCTAAATGCATGAGGGATACATTTTCAAAGAACATAAGTTGTGTGTTCCCTAATCATCCCTACGAGAAGCATTGACTAGAGAAGCACATGGGGGAAGGTTAATGGGTCATTTCGGAGTGTTCAAAACACATGAAACCCTTAAGGAACATTTCTATTGGCCCCACATACGCGTAGACATCGAGGGTTATGTGGTAGTTACATCACTTGCAAACAAGCCAAATCCAAGTCCCAACCACATGGCCTTTACACGCCCTTACCCGTCCCCGATTCCCCTTGGATTGACATTTCCATGTACTTTGTTTTAGGACTTCCTAATTCTCGAGGAGGGCACGATAGCATTTATGTTATGGTAGATCGATTTTCAATGGCACACTTCATTTCATGTAGGAAAGTTGATCATGCCACACATGTTGCTGATTTGTTCTTTAAAGAAATTGTGAGATTGCATGGCATGCCACGTACAATTGTAAGTGATAGAGATACGAAATTTCTGAGTCATTTTTGGCATGTTTTGAGGGCTAAACTTGGTACACAGTTGCTATTTGTTTACCACAGCTCACCCACAAACTGATGGACAAACTAAAGAGTTAATCGTACTCTCTCTCAACTTTTGCGTGACATTTTGCAAAAATATCTTAAACATTGGGAAGATTGTTTACCATATATCGAACTTGCGTATAATAGGAGTGTCCATCACTATATATTGCATAGTCCATTTGAAATCGTGTATGGTTCTAACCCCTTGTCTCCCCTTGATTTGATCCCTATTCCTGTGCATGAATGTTCAAGTCTTGATGGTAAACAAAAAGCGGAAAAGATAAAGAAACTGCATGAACACGTTAAAACACAACTTGAAAAGAAAAACCAAGCTTAAGAAAAATGAGCTAACAAACATCGCAAACGAGTTGTGTTTGAACTGGTGATTTTGTGTGGTTAAATTTACGCAAAGAAAGATTTCCCAATGAGCGAAAGTCAAAATTGTTCCCTAGAGGAGATGGACCATTCAATGTTTTGAAACGCATAGGTGACAATGCCTACATCCTTGATCTTCCCGAAAAGTATGGTTCTATTTCGTCTACTTTTAATGTTGCTGACCTCACCCCTTTCACTAATGACCTTTTAGATTCGAGGACGAATCCTCTTGAGGAGGGGGATTGATAAGGATCGGGGATCCCATCAAGAGGTCACGGGTCCTATGACAAGAAGAAAGGCAAGAGAACTTGGTCATCAAGTTGGAACCTTCTTGTACAAACATGTTCAAGATGAACCTAAGGTTCATTGGGTTCATTTCCTTGAACCTACACTATGAACGTGTAGGAGGTGGCGTGTGTGAGTGTCCTTTATTTTGAATTTTGTCCAGTTTTCTTGTGATCCTTGTTTTATGTGTTTGCTTTGTAGGTAAATTAGGTACATGAAAGTTCCAAGCCATATGGAGGTTCAAAATGTCATTATAGGCGTGTGCTTCAAAAAGGGAGACAAAAGGAATGTTGTCTTAAGAAGAATGTTTGTCTCCACAAAGACAAGTTCAAATGTGTCCAAGATAGAATTCCTGTTTCAAATTAAACTCAAAATCATCTCCAAAAATCAACAAAGGGGCTGGTCATTTGAAGTGCAAGGATGAAGATCAAATTGAATTTAAACTTGATGTTAAACTTGAATTTAAATTCAACCATGATTTGAATTCAAGTTTCAACCAATTGGAGACTTAAATTGCAAGAAGATTTCAGCCAATATCTTCAGCCATGTACATGCCATCTTGGTGGATAAGAGAAGGATACATCACAATTCAAATTGAATCCAAGTTTGAATTCAAATTTGAACTCAATTTAAAATTAATCTTCAACCATCCTTTGAATTCAATCCCAATCATTTTATCATCATCAAATTAGGTTTCCAAGACCACAACAAACATCACACATGGCTGGAAGGATGATGTAAAGGATATGCAAGAACCAAATTCAAAGTGAACTCAAATTCAAACTCAACTTGAATTCAAACTTTACCGAACTTTTGAATTCAACTTCAACCTCATCCTACTTATAAAATTAGCTTCTCCAAGGCCTCATTTGATCATCATACACGGCTCGATGGCAGCCTACAAGCATTGGAAATATTAACTAGAATTTGTCTTAGATTTGAATTCAAACAATTTTCAAATTTCAAGTTCATTTCAAATGCTTTCTTGATACCTTCTTTAGAGATAACATCTAGTTATTCCCTTAGTCTTAGGCGTCTATAAATAGGGCCCTTTGGCCGATTTGAGAGACAAGCTTTGATGAAATAAAATACTTGATATTTCCTCCTATTCTTGTGAGACTTTGTTTTCTTTGTTTTGCATTAAAAACCTAAGTTAAGATCCTTCAAATTTGAGCATTTTGAAGTTGTTTCCATTGCTTAAAGGAGCCGTCCAGATTGACCATGTGGTTTGCCTGATCAACGACTATCTTGAAGTGTTGGTTCTTGCTCGCCTGAACCATACGTTTATCTCACTAAAGAAGCAAGGGGAAGTCTTCTTCCTTGTGCCTAACCCTTTGTGAAGGACGTTTAGAAGGTGGAATTGTTGGAGCCCACGTCTTGCACCCATCAGTGGAGTGCTTAAGTTGATGGACTCACAAGTTCATTAAATGAAGACATATTTGGAGAAAGCTTGATAGCAACAAATTTGAAAATAGAAAGTCTTCTCCACATATGCCTCTACACGCCATATATATATATATTAAAATTATATATATCCATATTTTTTTAAAAAGGGGCACAATACATATATTCCAATGTACCATCGATACGTTACAAATATTACAAATGTACGGCGACGTCACACCACTATTATACCTCATTTTTATGAGTATATTCAGGTCTTATATCATATGATATAAGTCACGGTGACGTCAAAATTATAACGACATGTTACAAGGTCATAAACCGAAAATTGTAGTATCGGGTGACTACCGAAACTTCACTAACATGTCACGTACTTGCCATATAAATATGGCCATCCCATATACTTCAAAAATGGCCAAAAACTTTGTGGCTCACATGTTACAAAAAGACACTAAGTTATTCCATTTTGGCACACACAAATCACTCACAATTTAGGCTAGATTTGTGGAGAATTCAAACTCAATTTAATTTTTGCACGTGAGCATTTTCTACTCAGCTATTGGAGCTGAATATACATTTCATTTTATGTATATTGTGTGTGACATAATATATACTACATGTGTAAGAATTTTGAAATTAATTGGAGAAAAATCGCGTAATCAACAAAAGTCGAAAATTCGGTTTTCTACGAAAATATAAGAATGCTGTTAAAACTCAAAGTCTAGGAACAAAATTACAAACCCTAGGTTCCAATTGTTTTTCACTGCTTCCCCAACTTGAGCTAGATTATGATGGAAAATAAGCCACACATGATTGGTGGCATTGAAGAGAGCAACACACAAGGAAACAATTCAAAATACAACACGTGCTGAAATTTCTGCACATGTTGTTTGTCATGGACGAGTTTTAGCATGTTTTTGTCTTTAATTGTCTTCCAAAATTGAAGGGGATTAATGTGTGATTCTATGGTAAATATTTGACTAGAATTTGAGAACATGTTTTAAGTTTTTTTTTGAAGAATTTACAGCTCATTTAAAGGGTGCCAAAGTGGACCAATGAAAAAGTGACAAGTAAGCAAGGTCAAGTCATCCTTCCATTCATATTGCACCAAGTAAGCAAGATTGTGTTATCTTCTACACAAGGCAATCTTCCAAGGACATTAAAGACAATTCTCAAGAAGGGAGAAAGCCCTAGGGGTGGCCAATATGTGATAAAAGGGAGAAGATAGTGCAAAACAAGAACGAGCTACAACTCACATTCTCTCAAGTGCAAAAAGCTATACTACTTTCTTCTTCTCTTTCTTTCTTCTTCTTATTCTCTCAAGCCTATTGTTCATATATTCAACATACTTTATAATCTTTGAATATACCACCCATACACGTTGAATTGTTATAAAAGGTTTATCAAGGTGTGATCAAACCTTCATTCGATTGGTGGTGGTGTTCGTGATCAGTTTGCTTGATTGTTTTGATTGGAAAAGGGTGGAGTTAGTGTTTAAATCCAGTCACCCTTGTAGTAAGATGTTTGGTGTTTAGTGATAACTGAAGAATCTATCCTCGAAGACTGGAGTAGGTTGATTTAACCGAACCAGTATAAATTCCTTGGTGTTCTTACTTTACTGCACTTTACTTTAAGTTTCATGTTTTTTGTATTGAATTTATTGCAACAGTAAAAATAGTAAACGAATTTCAAAAATCATAACTTTTGCAGAAACATAGCCACACTCCTAGTTTTCATTTGGCGCAAGTTTCGGTTCATTTGGATAAATATAAGTCAATCAAACATTAATAATTCTGAGACTAGTACAATCTGATTTTCAGATTTGCAAAGGTTGAGAACATCAACGTGGTTGACATAGGGTATTCTCACAAAAGTATCAGACCATTTGGAGTCACCAATTAATAGGAATAAATCTTTCAAGTCGGAGTATAGTTTCTGGCAGATTTGCGCAATTTGACCAAAAAAGTATTTTCAATGGGTTAGGAGTGAAGTTTTAATTTGAATTTTTCATGAGTCTCTTATAACATTTGAGAGTACAATCTCACCAAATTTCATAATTTTTGGAGGTCTACAACTATGTCTTTTAAATATTTCAAATCAGAATCTGAAAACAGAAGCTGTTTCCAGAAGTGAGGTTTTTAGTCCAAAACTTTTTAAAAACCAAGCTTTCCGCACTCACTATTCAGCCTGCCCTTATAGTGGTGCTATACAGGTCCTATAGTGAATGCGAAGGCCCGGACATTTGATGATTTACTGGAAGCATGTCTTGAGGTGGAAGGAGACTTCAGGAGAGTTAGTGCTGAGGATCGTGGCAAGAGGCCATGAGATGATTTTGGATCGAGGAAATCTGGAAGCTATGTGAAGGTACCTCGACGACAGCCGACGGGGATACATTTTAAGCCACTACAGCAGCAGCTGTTGGAAACTTTAATCAGCCTTAGAGGAGTGCAGGACCGCTAGCACCATATGCTTACATTGGCTAGAATCATCCGGGTGAATGCTGGAGGAAGAACAAAGTCTGTTACAAGTGTGGTAAACCTGGACATTACGCCAGGGAGTGTCCTAAGTAGAAGGCAGAGCCACAACAGCCACAAGGTGGTCAACAGAAGGGAAGGCCTAAGACAAACGCGAGGGTGCATATCATGATTGACTCTGAGATGGAAGCAACAAACGATGTTGTGAAGGTACCGTTTAAACAATTCAGTTATTTCAATTGTTATGCGTGCTTCATTTTATGTTAAATATTTGTATATTTAGTTAACCTCTGAATTGCGATAGGATCAATCTTGGTTAATGAAGTTTCGGATAACGTACTTTTTGATAGTGGCGCGATCACTCGTTTATCTCAAGGAAATTCGTGAAGTATCTGAGCAAGTGGCCAGAACGGTTGGAAATCCCTTATCGCGTGCAACGGCTAGTGATACGGTGATATTTTAACATAATCAATATAAGGGTTGTGAACTGGAGATTGAAGAACGCATGTTCACTGCTACTCTCATTCCGATTCAGTTGAGCGATTCCAATATCATTCATAGGATGGACTGGCTATCAGAACATCATGCGAATATAAATTTTCGACAGAAGCAAGTGAGTATCGAAGGTCCTGATGCAAAAGAAGTGGTGTTTTAGGGAATTTTAAGTTGAAGAAGGTTCCGAAGAAAATTTATCTGACCGTAGTTTAGGCACATTGGATGCTACAGAAGGGTGCAGAGGGATTTCTAGTATATGCTATGGATTCAAAGTAGGAGGTGCCAACGATTGATCAGATTCTGGTTGTTAATGAATTCAAAGATGTATTCCCAGAGGAGTTGCTGGGTTTGCCACTGAGTCGCAAAGTAGAGTTCGGAATAAATCTCATTCTAGGAGCTGAATCTATCTCAAAGACATCATACCGTATGGCTCCAGCAGAGTTGAAAGAATTGAAAGAGCAGTTGCAAGAGCTTCTCGATTGTACGTTTATTCGTCCAAATGTTTCACCGTGGGGAGCGCCAGTGCTGTTTGTCAATAAGAAGGATAGAAGTTTGAGATTGTGCATTGACTGTCGTGAGATCAACAAGATCACGATAAAGAATATGTACCCTCTACCTCCCATTGAAGATTTGTTTGATTAGCTGAAAAGGGCATGAGGGTTTTCTAAGATTGATCTGCAGTCCAGTTAACATTAGTTGAGAGTTAAGGCAGAGGATGTTGAGAAGACTGTGTTTCGCACTCGATACGGTCATTGCAAATTTCTAGTGATGCCGTTCGGTCTAACTAATGCTCCAGCTGCATTTATGGATATGATGAATTCAGTATTCAGAGAACAGATGGACAAATTTGTGGTTGATTTCATTGATGACATGTTGGTGTACTCTCCAAACAAAGAGAAATGTGCTGAACATTTGAGAGAAGTGTTAGAGACTCTGAGACAGAAGAAATTGTATGCCAAGTTTAGCAAATGTGAATTCTGGCTGAAGAGCGTGACATTTTTGGGTCATGTGTATTGGAGGAAGAAATATCAGTAGATCCAAAGAAAATTGAGGCAATCACCGAATAGCCATGACCAACTAATGTGACGGAAGTCATAAGTTTTCTGGGGTAGGCAGGCTATTACTGAAAGTTTGTAGAGGGATTTTCCAAAATAGCAATTCCGCTGAGTAAATTAGCTCAGAAAAAGACAAAGTTTGAGTGGACTGCAGAGTGCGAGGAAAGTTTTACTGAACTGAAGAAGAGACTGACAACAGCACCAGTATTGGCGCAGTCCTCTGATTCGGAAGGGCTCGTCATATATAGTGATGCGTCCAGGAATGGACTAGGTATGTATGTGATTTCAAGTTAGAGATTATATACATGTCAAATTATGGTCTAACTTCTCTAATACAGGTTGCATGCTCATGCAAGAGGGCAGGGTTATTGCTTATACCTCTCGACAATTAAAGTCATATGAGTAGAATTATCCAACTCATGATCTTGAGTTGGCAGCAGTTGTTTTCGCACTCAAAATATGGCGACATTATCTATACGGAGCGAAGTGTGAAGTTTTCACATATCATAAAAGCTTGAAATATCTGTTCACACAGAAAGAGTTGAACATGAGGCAGCGAAGATGGTTGGAATTATTGAAGGAATATAATCTGACCATCAGTTATCGTCTAGGAAAGGCAAATGTAGTGGCTGATGCATTGAGCCGTAAGTCTAGTCATGCAGGCCAGACACCATTAGAGAGAGAGATGGCTGAGTTTGATCTTGATATAGTTGACTCCACAGCAAATGCTCTGGCTATACTCATTATTACTCCGATGCTGGTAGAGCGGATTAAGGAGACCCGAAAAGAAGATGCTGATCTGAAAATGGTCTGTGACTACATGTTGACTAGTCGGTGGATGGTTTTCAGGTACACGATGACGGGAGTCTATGGTTTCAGGGAAGACTATGTGTGTTGTACCCCGCTGAAAAGTCTATAGTACTTGAAGACTCATATAAGTAAAATAATAAAGTGGTATCCTTCAAGCGTCTTTCACTAAGTTTCCTTAGTGATTCTTTCATTTTTAGTATGATAAGCAAATGATATAATCAATTCAAGCGTGAGTTAGGGACTATATGAGGTGGCCAATTCGTTCCAAAGGCTTAAGAAAATTTCGGCCACAAGGTTTAAAAAGGGCCTTAAAGGGGTTTTCCCCAAATTATAGGAGAGTTTATTCTTAAGGGCCTCCCTAAAATAAGCCCAAATAAAAATTAAGGAATGTAAGTAGTGGGAAATTCTTTCCCCAATTCTTGGAGAATTTCGGCCTTAGCCCAAGGGAAATTGAGAATTTCCTAATTTTATTCTAAAACAAGAAAAGGGAAATAATTAAAAAGGGGGCAAATACCCACATGACTTCTTATTAAACTTATTTGGAGAGAAATTAAGCATGGTAAAGTTTTCCCCCAAGGAGTCAAAACCGCCCCCCCATGGTTGACCAAGCAAGATTATCATGGTTACTTAATGTTACTACAAGGTTAAGAAAATAACTCTAGTTGGGCAAATTAACCTAGGTTAGTCATAAAGTAACTATAGTTGGCATAAAGTAACTATAGTTGACATAAAGTAACTATGGTTTACATAAAGTAACTATAGTTGAACTAAAGTAACCATAGTTGGGTAAAAGTAACTAAGGCTAAGTGATTCTAGTTAGCCTAATTAAACTAAGGAGGATTCCTTTTCCCTCCCACCATACTCACGGCAACCTCCTTAAAAAAAGGGGAAGAAAATTTTCTCCAAGCAATTTTAGAACACACCACTCTCAAGAAGTCACAATGGAGCAAGGAGACTTCCCTATTTTCCCCATTGTAGAACACGGCTGGTTGAGCCAACAAAACAAAGATCTTCAAGCCTCAAGAATTCATCTAGATGATCATTAGGAGAAGATTGGTCAAGCCACTAGGAGGAGCTAACATCTTGGTGGTTGAAATCCATTCCAAACCCCATTCAAGATTCATCTTGGTAAGGAAATCATATTCCCAATGAAGTTGTTTCTTTATTAAGATAGTAACTAATGTCTTTCTTCTTCCTCCTCTCAAACCGTGGGCTACATGCAAAGTGGAGGAAGACTTCACCCTATTTCAACCAAGGCTCATGATAAGGAAGAGCTCTAAGGTTCAAAGAGGCAAGTATACTCTAGCCAATCTTGCCTTATTTGTGAAGTGCATGCTTGAATGACTAGCCATTTTTAAGTTATGGATCTTAGTTGAAGATTCTAAGAACAAGACATGAACTTAGTTGATGTAAAGAAGAGTGCTGGTATGAAAAGTGACATGTTCTAAGCGTAAATGGTAAGACTGTTGGTATGAGTTATGTGTAGCCTAAAATGAGTTATAAGACTTGAAAGAACGATGTTTAAATGTGTAATTGATGTACAGTAAGTCATCTTAATAAATGAAGTTGGTTGAAGAATGCTTGAGCAATAAAAAGGTGAAGAAGTGCTGAAACTACTGGAGCTGGCAGATTTGTGTCGCTGATTGTGTGACTTGAGAACGAACCTTAGAAGCGTTCTATTAAGCTAAATTTTGACATGACACTATCCCTGTGTGTATAGTACAAGTGAGAGTTGGAATTGCAGTAAAAATAGTTATGGTTTATTTTTAATAAATCTTTTGGTAAAACTGCTCAAGAAGAAATTACTGGAACTGGGCAGAACAGTGTGACGTTTTGCATGACCTGAACATGAATCTTAGGAGTATTGAAATTGGCTAATTTTTGTTTTGATGTTATCCTCATATGTATATGAAATGTGTGAGTTGGAATTTCAATAAAAGGAGTTGTGGTTTGTCCTTAATGAAGTTTTTAGTAAGAAGTGGTCAAACAAAAGTACTGGAACTGGACAGATTTATGTGTTATGTTGAACGACGTGAACATGAATTTTAGGAGCGTTCAAATTGGCTAATTTTTGGTATGGTGATATATTTACATGTTTATGAAATGTTTGAGTTGGAATTTTAGTAAAAGGAGTTGTGGATGATTTGTAATGAAGTTTTTGGTAAAACTGCTCAAACAGAGTTGCTGGAACAGGACAGTTTTGAGTAGTAAGTTGTGTGGCTCAAAAATGCACCTTAGGAATATGCAAATGAGCTGATTTTTGGTATGATGATAGTTTGATGTGTTTATGACATTTCTGAATTGGAATTTTGGAAAAAGGAGTTGTGGTTTGGTCACAATTCATTTTGTGATACAACTAGTCATTCCAGTTTCTGCATGTATCCAGTTTGGGAAAATAATTAGATAACCCCCTTAAACTTATTGGATTGCCTTGGAAGTTTTACGGTAACTACTTAAGGCATAGAGGCACATGTTCATTTAAAGAAACCAGCATGAAACTACCATTTTGATAGTTAACAACTGAGTTGAAGTTAGTAGTACAAAACTGGAAATAGGACAGTTTAATGTCTTAAGTTGTAAGGCTTCGATCTTGATCATTTAGGCTTGAATGTGATGTTTAGCCTTATGAATACTGTTCCATGGTGAATTAGCTATGTTTCCAGGTGATGGATCAAAATGAATAAAGTTTTGTGAGCCACAAAACTGAGGTAAGGCGGTACTGCCCTGCTGATTTCAGCAGTACCTTTGATGATAGTATGATGTTTGGAGGTAGTTAGACATTTCGTAATGTTACGAAATTTTAATAGCATGTGTCTAAGCATTCATTATGCATATGTATGGCATGGGTTTATGAATATGAGCACGAATTGATGAGCACGAGGCTGTATGAACAGAAACGTGATTGCTGGATAGTTTTTCCAGTTTAAAAGACAAGTCCGTGCATGCATGATTATGATGCATTTGTTCACGAGTCGCATAATGCATGTCATACGTTGCATCATCGTCACGTACATGATTTACAGCATGATTTTTATATGAAAGAAAGATGAAAAGCGTTTTCAAAAGACGATTTTTGAAAAGAATGATTCCCCACCGGTACCGTGTGTGAGTCTGAACTTGGCCAGTAAGAACCCGCCAGATCCGGAAGAATAGATCTGAACACCAGTAGATGATGTTACCGTTCTGAATCCGGGAATAATAGATTCGAAGGGGAGACGTTACGTCTCAGATCTGGGAAGATAGATCTGAACACCAGTGGATGACGTTACCGTTCCGAATCCGGGAATAATAGATTCGAAGGGGAGACGTTACCGCCTCAGATCCGGGAAGATAGATCTGAACACTCTATTGTTTTACGACCATGATGATTTAAAAGAAGATCATGAAAGATCATATTTCCATTTTCATCTCAATGCATCACATGTATATATGCATGCATGTTACATTCATGTAGCGACTCATGGGATTTAGGTTGTGATGACCTCGCAGACCCTAAGTGTGACTTCCTTAAGTGATGATCCTTGTTATGTTACGAATGGATGTGAGTTACAGTTATTACTGTTATATTCTGCATTAAGAGACGATCTTTGGTTAGGTTATGATCTTCCTACATTAAGTGATGGTCCCTATCGAGTATTGGATGGAGGGCATTATGCGCTACTTTTGCATATTCATACGCATTGCATATGGTCATGAGCATGATGTTGAATCTATTTGCACTAGGTTGTGTCATTAATTGCTTCGTGACTAAGTTATAATTTTATTGCCTTAACGACTATTGATTGAAGGGATAAGATGCTAGCCAAATGCTAAAGGTAATGGTACATAGGTTATAATTCTCCTATCTCTCGTTACCTAAGTTACGATTTCACTACTCTTGATACGTAAGCTATGATCTTATTCAGGACATTTAGGTCAAGTTGTTATGAATTGGTAGCTCCTAGGTTATGATCTTTATTGAGTGGTGACCTTTGTATGTCATGATCTTTATTGAATGACGATCCTTTCATAAGCTATGATCTCTGTTAAGTTTCAATCTCTGTTAAGCTATGACCTTGGATATACCTTGTGTTGACTTCTCACGAGTATTTAATGGAAGGTCAGGTATGTTCTAAACCGAATTTTGGGGGTTCGGTTCTTGTATGTACTTTCCAGTTAATGCATGATTGTTTATGGTATACTTGCTGGTGACTTTGTCACTCACCCCCTATTTTTCGTCCCAGAGGCTGCAGGAAATAAAGTAGAGTGGATTGAGGATGAGCCTGGGGTCCCCTACCCATGAGCGCAGCGAGGAGTGGACGAATTTAGGAGACATGACTGGCCAGCCATGACTGATGACTGATGACGTAGTTGAGATGGAAAACATTGTTTTGTGACTCTCAATACTTTTGATTTGAGATGTAAACTACGAATGATCGTGTGGATGATTTTAATTTGAAGTTTTAAATTCTGCCACGGTTTCGCTTACTTATTTACGTGTAAGCGCAAAAATCCATGCATTATATCATGGATCATGATACGTATGGGACGACGCCTAGTACTCTCCTTAGTGAAGTACGGCGGGTGCACCGACTCTGGCGGGGCCGGGGTGTGGGACGCCGTAGGTGGTATCAGAGCTAAGGCTCCAGATCCGGGCAGAATGTAGAACTAAGTTATGATTACAGTAAACTAATTTTGATCTTAGACCTAAGTTCTGATCTTAGATGAGAGTTGACCTCAGACCAGGATGATTTAGACTGGAAATTACGTTTTTGACCAAATGATAAAGCCCTAGTCTATTGCCATCTATAGAATGTAATCATGCAGTAGGCTTTATTACCAACAGGTAGTAAGAGTATGTATTCCGAAGTTTCAAAGGAGAACCCACAACTTCTAGTTTGATTTTATGAAATGATCGCAAAAAAGGGGTAAAAGTTATTACGTAATAAGGCAATCAGCAAGACAGGTGAATGTGGCACATACCTTATGAAGAGCTTGGTATGTGTACCTTATGAGAATTATTCCTGGTCCCTTTAGAAGCTATTTCGTACGTAGGATAACCGTTACATGATCAGTGAAAGGATATTTACAGAAAAGCGCTGATGGTCTATATCCCAGAGTTAATGATCTTTGCCAAGTTTTTAATACCTTATGAAAAAGGAAATTATAAGCATTTCATGACCATGTTAACACGGAATGGATATCATTATCGGTACATAGTATCAAGGTTGCAAGTGCTTGATATGAGATAGGTTATGATAACACCTCTAGAGAATAAGGATAAGTTCTGATGAAACTCTAAGATGAATGGAACAAAGCAATTCTAAGGGAACTAAATAGACGCTTTATGCGATCTTATTTACCTAAAAAGAAGAAGCCACACGGGAAACGGAAGACGACATGAGGAGTAGACGCCCCATTTTGACTAGCTTGAAGTTTCGAGGACGAAGCTTATTTATGTTGATTAATTGAAAGATATTATGGCAATGTTTTAAATTTATTATGGAAATAATCAAGTGATCTTTTCAAATATCACACATGCTGAAATTTCAGCATGTGTCTAATGTACTTGTCCGATTTTATGGCACTCTTGGTGACTAATTTTATTCCAAAATTAGTTGAAATGTTATGTACTAAATGATGATTGATTTCTTCTTTATTTTCAAGGAATTAATCAAATATAAACTTGGCAACAATTTGAATAAAGTGTGAATGTTACACATGCTGAAATTTCAGCATTTGAAGAAGCATAATGGCCGATTTTCATGATGGTAGATTAGAGATATTTGTCTTGCGAATTATGTGGAATGATTATATTATTTATGGCAACACTTTTATGGCTAATTGGCACATGTTTTAAGGATTATTTTCATATTTATCTAGTCATCAAATGATGACAACTTCCATCCAATCAATGAGTGACAAGTAAGCAAGAGCTTAATGAACATCCAATGAGGAGTTGCCAAGTAAGAAAGAAAATGTCACAATGATGCAATATACTCTTCCAAGGACTTAGAAATAATTTTCAAGAGGAAGAGAAGGCTATAGGGGGGCGGCCACCTTGGATAAAAAGGAAAGAAGAGAGCAAACAAAATACAAGACAAGTCTTGCAATTTGAAGTGCTCAAAAACGTTTTGTACTTCTTTCTTTCTATACTTCTTTCTTTCTTCTCTCTAAAAGACTATTGTATTCATATTCATACATCTTGAATAGCTTCTTACATACCACCATATACTCTTTATTGTTGTAAAAGATTGATCAAGGTGTGATCAATCTTGCACTCACAAGGTGGTGGTGTTTGTGATCATTGTAGTCACATACAAGGTTTGTAAAGGGTTGGAGTTGGTGTGTACTCCATCAACCCTATGTGGTAAGGTGTTATTTGTGTTTTGTGATTAGTGCTAACACACACTATTTTCAGAAGTTGGGTTTTGGTTTAAAACAATTTTTAAAACCACTTTTTCAGCACCCACTATTCAACCCCCCTTCTAGTGGTGCCTTATAGATCCTACAAGTGGTATCAGAGCACAGGAACACTCACAACAAAAGGATCCAACGATCTAAGTAAGATGGCAACCACAAACTTCAAAACCCGAGCAAGAAGGTATGTCCAGTCAAAGGCCTCCTCTCTTTGACGGTGAGTCTTTCATTCAATGGAAGTTAAGAATGAAACTTTTTCTTATGGCTATTGATATTGATCTATGGTCCATTACAGAAGAGTATACCAGTGACGATAAAAAGAGATTGAGCATGAATGATAGGGCCATGCAATTACTTCTAAATGGACTAAGCAAAAGTGAATCTAGTAATGTTTCAAATTGTTCTAGTGCTCAAGAAATGTGGAGAATACTTGAAATGAAACATGAAGGCACTAGTCAAGTAAAAGAGTCCAAAATCAACATGCTTATGTCCACACTCGAGTCATTTAAATTATTTCCAAATGAATCTGTCGTTGATATGGATCTACGATTGACTAACATTTACAATTCTCTTGAGTCTCTTGGCAAAGCCTTCTCTATGCAGGAAAAGGTTCAAAAGGTGTTACGAAGCCTTCCATCCGAGTGGGACCCTAAAGTAACGGCCATAGAAGAAAGCAAAGAAACTAAATCAATTAAGATGGAGGAACTAATTGGATCACTTAAGGTATATGAGAACGAACTCACCATAAGAAAATCGGAATCATCATCAAAACAAGGTAAGACTATTGCATTTAAATCAATGAATACGTCTCTACTTCTTTCGATCACGTAGATGATAGTGATTCTGAACCAGACAACGATGACTTGATTTTATTGGCTAAAGGCTTGAGAAAATTTATGGGAAGGTCATTTAAAACAAACCTAAGGGTACTTCCACTAAAAGAAATAAGAATAAGACAAATGACAAGGATGTTAAATGTTATGAATGCGGTAAACTTGGACATCTATCATATGACTGCCCTAATAAGGAAAGCAAGCAAACAAACAGCCTGACAAGGATCGGACCAAAAATAGACTCGTCTCAGAACTTAAGCAAAGGAAAAGAGCTCCCAAGGCCTCCACTTGGAGTGACACATCTGATCCGAGACAGATACAGAAGAGGAGCCTGCACAAGTATGATTTGTATCCAAAGCATCAAACGAGGTATCTTCTGAGTCTGATTCTGACTCTGAGCCTTCTTATGATGATCTTTTCAGTCAGTACTTAGAATTGCATAAGTTAACTAAGACTCTCGCGAAAGAAAAGAAGCGATTAATTGAAGACAAGAAGTTGTTAGAATCTTCTAACACGAATCTTGTTGCTAAATTAAACGATTCAAAAGAAGGGTCGTCATGCATCATTAATGCATTAAAGACAGAGATCTCATCATTGACCACTCATAATAATGAAATGAAATCCGAGATTTCAAATTTGAAATCAAGGAATACGGACTTAAAGAAAATGATGAAACAGTTTGATACGGGATCCAACATGCTAGACCGCATTATTTTATCACAAAAACATGACAGTGATAAAACCGGATTAGGATACATTGAGACAAATCATGTATCAATTAACCAACCAAATTCGTCTTGTCTAAGAAAGTAGACACACCCAAAGCAAACATGGCGTCTAAGATGACGCAAAGACCCCCTCTCCCCACATCTCGTTATACTTCTTCTTCATATCATGCAAAATATAATTATGTGCCATATAGATATGAGAAGAAACATGTGATGCATACACGACATTCATTTCATCCATCTAGATCACACACTATGCACACCAACACGAGGACATATCAAAAACATACTCCATATAATGCGTATAAAGGAGTTCTTGGCCAAAGGCCTAAAGTCCACTCACCACATGTCTACTACATTGATCCTTCATCTACATTCTTACCATTTGCTAGACCGAGAAGGATCACCCAAGTATGGATACCAAAAGGTACTTTTACTAAGAGGTGAATAACTAACTCGTAAGGACCCAATATTAAAAGGTTACCTAAATCACTCTCGTACATTACAGGGAACCCATACATTAAAAGACACATCTATCAAGTGGTTACTTGACAGTGGTTGCTCGAGGCACATGACGGGTGACCCGAGCTTGTTCACAAAGTTGAAGAAGGTCACAAAAGGCGGATCCGTGACCTTTGGAGACAACAATGAAGGCAAGATCATCGGAAAAGGTACAATTGGAAGGCCCAAGCACTCTTCAAATCTCCAACGTCTTTTTCGTAAGCAACTTATCTTATAATCTTCTTAGCATTTCACAATTTATGGATAATGGTTTTGATGTGTGTTTTACTCATCCATATTGGAATATAATAAATAAAAATGGAGAAACAGTTTTAAAAGGAAAACGGGAAGGAAACATCATTATGCTTTCTATGGATGATTGTTAGACGCTAAGGTTAAGTGTTCATGTTAAATGAACCTAACGTAAATTTGTGGCATTGATGTTTAGGACACCATTGGCATTTCTACACCTTAAAAACTCCAACGAAAGAACCTAACGAGGATTGCCTACACTTGATTTACACAACTTTCAGTTGTGTGAATCTTGCATAAAAGGCAAACAAAGACGCGAGTCACTTAAACCTAAAAATGAAATAAGCACAACTAGAGTTTTTAAATTATTACACATTGATTTGTTTGGTCCTAGTCGCACTACGAGTCTCAGTGGACGTCATTATGCTTGTGTGATTGTTGATGATTTTTCTCGTTATACTTGGACTTTGTTCTTGCACATAAGAATGATAGTGCCATTGAGATTGCAAAACTAATAAAACAACTTGAAAATCAATATGGCTTCAATGTGAAAAGGATTAGAAGCGATAGAGGCGGTGAATTTAAAAACAAGGACATGATTGCATTTTGCGAAGAAAAAGGAATTAAACACGAGTTTTCGCCACCTAGAACTCCACAACTAAATGGAGTAAGTAGAAAAGAAAGAATAGGACATTACAAGAAATTGCTAGAACATGTTGTGTGAAAACAAATTGCCTAGATTTTTGTAGGCGGAAGCCATAAATTGTGCATGCTACTAGTTTCTTGTTTGTCTATTAGAAAGAAAATAAATAAGACGCTTATGAGATATTAAACGATCGCATGCCTAAAATTGATTACTTTTGTTGTGTTTTGTTGCAAATGCTTTGTGTTAATACGAAAGTTAATTTAGATAAGTTTGAATCTAAATCAATTGAATGCATCTTTGTTGGATATTCTGTGAATTCAAAAGCATATAGATGTTATGATCCCATCACTAGGCAAATTCTAGAATCCATTCATGTGAAGTTTACTGAATTTGGTGAGATTGATAAAGATAAAGAATATGATGATGATTTTGAATTAAAACTCGTGTTGAATGATGATGATGGAACGCACGATATGCATGATACACTAGAAATGCATGATCACTTAGAAATGTATGAGAACGTAGAAATAATCAACCAAGATGGCATAGAGATCACCCACACGATCTTATTATAGGCGATATCACTCACAGTGTGGCGACCACATAGAAGAATAAATGCGGATGAAATAAATCAATTTCATGCCATGATATCCGAAATTGAACCTGAAAATGTGCATGATGCTTTGAGTGATTCTTCTTGGATTGATGCTATGCATGATGAACTTAATCAATTTGTTAGAAATGACGTATGGGATTAGTGCCACGACCATAAGATAGACTATAATAGGCACAAAATGGGTTATTTAGAAATAAAATGAATGAAGATGGAAAAGTTGTAGAAACAAAGTTAGACTTGTAGCACAAGGATATAATCAATAAGAAGTTATTGATTATGATGAAACATTTGCACCCGTAGCACGTTTAGAAGCCATACGAATTTTACTTGCTATTGCTTGCATGAAAGATTTTAAACTCTATCAAATGGACGTGAAAAGTGCATTCTTAAATGGCTTTATACAAGAAGAGGTATACGTGAAACAACCACTCGGTTTTGAAGATTTGAAACATCCCGATCATATGTACAAACTAAAGAAGGCACTATACGGTCTAAAGCAAGCACCTAGAGCATGGTATGATCGTTTTGCTACTTTCCTTTTAGAAAATGGTTTTAAAAGAGGCACTACAGATAGTACTTTATTTTTGAAACAAGATAAATCGGATTTACTCATTATTCAAATTTATGTTGATGACATTATTTTCGGCTCCACCTCTCATAAACTTGTTGAAGATTTCGAAATTTGCATGAAATCGGAATTTGAAATGTCTATGGTTGGTGAATTAAATTACTTCTTGGCTTGCAAATTAAACAAACGAGTAAAGGTATACATATAAGCCAAGTTAAGTATATAGATGATATGATTACAAAGTTCAATTTTGAGAATTTAAAACCGTCTCCCACCCCTATGAGTGTCACAGCTAAATTAGATAAAGATGAACATGGTAAGTGTAGCGCCCCGCCCAAAACCAGAGTTCTGGTTCAGTGCACCTGCCATACTCTACTCCATAGAGTACAAGGCGTCGATATCATACATGTGTATGTCAACATGAATTGTAATCGATATAGCGGAAGCATCTTAAAACAAACCCACAACATACATAATGTTATTACAAACCGTTCAAATCCACACAACCACAAATACAGTTTCTCACGAGCACTTTATTACATCAACATAAAATAAAGCTCACACAACAGGTACATCTCTTCAGCCTACATCTTTGCTCACGGATACTCTATCTGGGGTTCCTCCTCAATGAACACGGCATCAGGGTCCCTGTTCTCTGAAATGTTAAGAGGCAAGTATGAGCGATAACCACCGTCTTTTAATCGCTCAGCAAGTATTCTTCATAGATACTTCATGTGAATCATACATGGGTTGACAAATAGTGATAAAGTAACAACGTATATGTAATTACATCTCCATTTACAAATGGCAGCATTATATAAGAATAAAACAGAACATAAGATTTTATCTCATACCTGAGAGGTCATATCATTCTTCCTCAGCATATCCTTAGTATACCTTTCGTACTTGAATACTAATTCATCTTACAAAAGTCATAACTTGCATTCATCACATCTATGTGCCTGATCTTTCTTAATCGTCTTAAGGCATAATGTTCGTACGAAAATTCTAATCCTCATCTAAGGGACATGATCATGACATGATGCATAAAACATGACTTTTCATAAATGACTTTTCGTAAACATGACTTTTCATAATCATGACATGATTTTCATAACTTGCATAACATGACACATTCATAACTTGCATAACATGACTTTTTCATAACATGAAGACATAACATTTATATCATTGGCTATAGCACTTTCATAAGAATAATAACGCACAACATACCGAATGATTCCCCATATAGTACATGTACAACATAACATCATGAACATAGGTACATGTGCTAACGGTGACGCATTATGACTGAGATCCCATGTCCCAGACCCGGTGTTACACTCAGCCATAACGTAAACATGGGCCCCTGACATCTACTACTCCGGTCCCGATGTCAGGACAGCGCTACAACATAACATAACATAACATGATCATAACATAACATGGGTCATTGGAATCATCCGTCTCGTGTTCATTATTCCTATGCATATGAACTTTTTAAAACATGAGATGTGACAACATACTTTGCAAATCTTGTTTTCATGCAAGTGAGACTCCATCAAATACGGGTATCTTGTCATGCTACCACTAGTAACATCACTTACTTAATTTCTTCTACATATCACAACTTAAACAAATACCATTTTTGCCTACATTCGGCCATCACACTAAAACAGCCTCTTCTTCTCTATTATCATCACACAATAATTTGGTATCATCTATTCCATACATGCATATCATAATTCATACTTACATGCCTACATCATGAAATTTCTTATTACTTTAACATTTCATCTTAGATTTCATAACCTATATCTTATCATAACCTACCTATATTATTATACATAACATGTAACATATCATACTCATCCATTAAATTTCATACTTTTCATAAACTACATACTTAGCCTACTTTCATAACTTAACATATTCACCGTATATATATACTTGTGTAAAATATGTGGAAAACATTTTTGGTCACTAAGGCCTTAAGGCCGAATGTACCACTTAGTATATATATTTAAATTATTTTATGATATATTATGTATATCTAAAACTTATTCATTTCATAGTTTAACATATTCATCATACATGCATATATATACTTGTATAAAATATGGTAAAATCATTTTGTTATTAAGCCTAAAGGCCGAATATATACATATGGTTATAATAAATCATTTTATGATATATTATGTATTATCCAAAACTTATTCATTTTCATATCTTAATATTTATATATAATGTATATATATACTTGTATACAATGAAATCAATATTTTTGTCATTTAGGCCTATGGCCGAATATATGTAGAGTATGTATATATATGTAAATCATTTTATGATATATTGTATAGTATCTAAAACTTATTCATTTTCATAGTTCAACATATTCATCATATATATATATACTTGTACAAAATATAATGAAATCATTTTGTCATCAAGGCCCTAAAGGCCGAACATGTTATATACTATATATACATTTATAAAATCTTTTACTATATAGTATGTAATACACAAATACTTATTCATTAAAATATATATACACATATGCATATATACATATAGATCCGTATATGCACATACATAGATCTATACACCTATACATATGTATATAATACATATAATATTATATAAACCGTATGTATATATACATCAATACATACTTATATATAGATCTATACTTTACTCTATATAATATATATACATACATACTATATAATGGATATATGTATGCGTGCTTATATAGTGTATATAATGTATTTTGTGTGCGTGTGTATATAGTGTAATATATACATTTATACATCTATACATACTTATATGTAGATCTATACACTTATACATATATATATACATCAACATCAATACTTTAATATGGATATATGTATGCGTGCTTATATATATAGTGTATATATATATTTAATGTGCGTGTATATATAGTGTGTATATATATATACTTAACACTCAAATATAGATCTATACTTTCTTGAAAAGAGAATCTTGTACATACTACATGATGATCCAACTTTGATATAAACATAAATACTTATGAATTGTAAAGCCATGAAGGATCTAGGAAGAGTACTTGCCTTGGTTCACCTTTCTTACACTTAGAAGATGTTTCCTTCACTTGGTTTGGAAGAGAGTTCTTCTTCCTTCCTCCTGGTATACATGGTTTTTAGGGTTTAAAGGAGGGTTAGTGAGCAACTTATAAACTAAGTATAGAAGAATCAAACTTAAACTTCATAAAGTTCTTACCTTGATTGCTTTTGATTCTAGATGCTACACCCTTCTTGAATCTTTCTTGGTTGATTGAGTGTTCATGGTACTTGATTTAAGTGATGTTGATGAAGAAAGGAGAAGAAAATCTTCTCCTTGTTGAAGACCAAACTTTCGGCCATGGGACTAAGGGGTGTTGGAGTGTTCTTGAGATTTTTCCTTGAAGGTAGTGAAATTGGTTGGTTGAAGATGCAATTATGTGAGAGGTTAAAGAAGAAATAATACCCTACCTTTCTAAGGGGGGTGGCCGGCCATGATGGTGGAGAAATGGGGTGGGAGACAACCTTTAGACAAGTATGGGTGTAATGAATGGGTATTATGACAAGATTCCTAAGCATGCTATTTTTTATGTTAAATATTTAAAGTGTGAGACAAGTTGTCTTCACCTTCTTTTTCATTTTCCTTTTCTTTTTCTTTCATGTATGTATTTTATTTTCTTTTTATTTAAGGTAGCATAATATTGTTGTGTCATGTATTTCTTTTTGATTTAATTTTACTAATAGTTTAAGTTGTTACTAACTAAGTTAATTTGAGCTTTTATTGTGTGGATTCAAACATTTATGATATATTTGCTAATGAATCGTACACCTATGAGATTATGTTTACGGTATTGAAGGTTGATACTACATAACGAATTTTCCGGGCTGTAACATTCTCCCCTCCTTATAAAAAGTTTCGTCCTCGAAACTTACGTACCTCATACAAAGAGTTGTGGATATTGTTTCTGCATTTGCTGTTCCGGCTCCCAAGTCGCTTCTCGTTCAGTATGATTACTCCATTGTACTTTCACAAATGAAATTGTCCGTCTCCTTAACACTTGCTCCTTACGGTCCACAATCCGTATGGGAACTTCTTCATATGTAACATCATCTTTAATAGTCACGGGTTGCTGCTCCAGTAATGATCCGGGTCGTGTACATATCGTCGTAACTGGGATACGTGAAACACATTATGAACCTGAGATAATGTAGGAGGTAAGGCCAACCGGTATGCAACAGTCCCAACTTTCTCTAGTATCTCATAAGGGCCAATAAATCTAGGGCTCAGTTTCCCTTTAATCCCAAATCTACTCACGCCTTTAGTCGGTGAAACTCGCAAATATACTTTCTCGCCCACATCAAACTCAATCGGTCGTCTCTTTGTATCTGCCCAGCTTTTGCTTCGATCTTGTGCAGCCTTCAACCTTTCACGTATCATTTTAATCTTCCCCAATGTCTTTTCTACCAGTTCTGGGCCCATAATGGCTCTCTCGCCAACCTCATCCCAGTACAACGGAGATCGACACTTTCTTCCATATAATGCTTCAAACGGTGCCATACCTATAGAACTGTGATAGCTGTTATTGTAAGAGAATTCAATCAACTTCACTGATTTGTCCCAGCTAACCTTGAAATCTAAAGTGCAAGCGCGTAGCATATCTTCCAATGTTTGTATGGTACGTTCTGACTGTCCATCGGTCTGCGGATGGAATGCTGTACTCATCGGAGTTCGGTACCCATGGCATTTTGGTAAGATTTCCAAAATCGCGAAGTAAAACGTGGATCTCTATCGCACACGATACTGACAGGTGTTCCATGTAGGCTAACTATCTCATTCATATACATACTCACCAGCTTTTCTATGGATGTCTGGATTGACATGGATAAGAAATGTGCCGATTTAGTGAGACGATCCACGATTACCCAAATCGCATCATTACCATTGCGAGTCTTAGGAAGTCCAGTAACAAAATCCATCGTAATATGCTCCCATTTCCACTCCGGAATCTCTAATGGCTGTAATAGTCCTGCCGGCCTCTGATGTTCTGCTTTAACTTGTTGACAAGTATGACATCTCTCACAAACTCCGCAATGTGACGCTTCATGCCGTCCACCAATAATTTCTTTTAAGATCCTGGTACATCTTTGTTGCTCCCGGATGTATAGATAACGTGAGTTGTGAGCTTCCGTCATGATCTCTCTTAATTCCATCAATGTTTGGTACACACAATCTCTCTTTGACCAAAGACTGCCATCATTATGCAACTGAAAATCTTCACCGGTCGTTCTTCAAACTGCTTGACAATGATCATTAACTCAGAATCATTCTTTTGCGCCTCTTTAATCCTATCAATTAAAGTGGGAGTGATCATTAGTTTAGCCAGAATATTTGCAGTTGAGTCAACCACATCCAATCCAAACTCGGCTATCTCTCTCTCTAGAGGCGTCTGCCTAGCATGGCTTGACTTCCTACTCAATGCATCTGCCACTTTATTCGCCTTACCCGGATGATAATGGATAGCGAGATCATAGTCTTTCATCAACTCCAACCATCTTCGCTGCCTCATGTTTAGTTCTTTTTGGGTGAAAAGATATTTCAAACTCTTGTGATCCGTATAGATTTCGCATCTCTCTCCGTATAAATAATGTCTCCATATTTTAAGCGCAAATACAACTGCCGCTAATTCCAGATCATGAGTAGGATAATTCTGTTCATAGGGTTTCAACTGTCTTGACGCATATGCGATTACTCGTTCTTTCTGCATTAATACACAACCTAGTCCATTCTTCGATGCGTCGCTATATACCACGAATCCCTCTCCTGATATTGGTTGTGCTAATACCGGTGCCGATGTCAATTTCTTCTTTAATTCGGTGAAGCTTTGTTCGCAATCAGAAGTCCAATCATATCGCGTCTTTTTCTGCGTCAATCGAGTTAATGGAACTGCAATCCGTGAGAATCCCTCAACAAACTTCCGATAATAACCTGCCAGTCCTAAGAAACTCCTGACCTCAGTCACATTAGTCGGCCTCGGCCATTCCGTAATAGCCTCAATCTTTTTAGGATCTACTGAGATACCATCCTTAGACACAACATGACCCAAAAATGCAACACTATGGAGCCAAAATTCGCACTTGCTGAGTTTAGCATATAACTGCTTCTCTTTTAATACATTCAGTGTTATTCTTAGATGCTCTTGCATGGGTCCTCTTCATCCAGTGAGTATATCAGAATATCATCAATAAATACCACCAAACGAAATTATCCAACTGATCCGAAATACGTGTTCATGCAGATCCATGATGCTGCGTGGTGCATTGGTCAGATCCAAACGGGCCATTCACTAAGAACTCATAATTTCCATATCTTGTACGAAAAGCAGTCTTAAAGAGATATCTTCCGACTTGATCTTCAATTGATGGTAACTAGAGCGAAGGTCAATCTTGCTGAACACTTTAGCACCCTGATACGAAAGGTTATATTGACATTTATAACAGTTATATATATTGTTATTTAATTATTTAAATTACTTACCCCTTAATTGATCGAACAAATCATCTATTCGAGGCAGTGGATACTATTTTTGATAGTGATCTTATTCAGCTCTCGATAATCAATGCAGAGTCGCATGCTACCATCCTTCTTCTTAACGAACAACACGGGAGCTCCCCATGGTGATACACTTGGTCGTATGAACTTCTTATCTATCAATTCTTGCAACTGTGATTTCAATTCCTTTAATTCGGCTGGGGCCATTCTATACGGTGCCTTTGAGATTGGTTCAGCTCCTGGAACGACATTAATCTCAAATTCAATCTCCCTGTCCGGAGGCAAACCGGTAGATCATCTGGAAATACATCTGTGAACTCCTTGACTACTGGAATACTGTCAATGATGGGGTCTCGGAATCTTTGCCAAGAGCATACACAAGGAATCCTTCGCTACCCTTCTTCAGTGATTGAAATGCTTTTGCTGCATGTCAGATAAATATTCTGTGGTATCTTTTTCATCTTGGAGTTCCCTTGGTAAATCACTTCCGTCCTCGCATTGGATCCTTAATCATCACACGCTTACCACGACAATCAATGTAGGCATGGTGTTTGAACAACCAATCCATGCCTAGAATAAGGTCGAAATCCCCAATCTGTATAGGAATTAGTGTAACTTCGAACTTCTGTCCTCCCATTTTCTATCTCGTAATTCTTATATATATGATGTGAAAATGATCACCTGATCACCAGCTGCTTGAAACGCGATAAGGCGTATCCAGCCTAAGTCGGACAACTATCAAGGTTCTTAGCAAACCTTTTCGATACAAAGGGAATGGCTTGCACCACTATCAAATAATACGTTGGCAGGTATGTTGTTTATTAATATGACACCTGAGGCAGTTCAAAATTCAAATATGCAATTCCAAATCAAGCAGATAATATCATAAACTTTTCAAAATGAATAATACCTGTCACCACGTCTGGGGCTTCCAGAACCTCCTCATCTGTCATCACATGTACTCTGGCATTGGCCCTTGGGCCATCTCTCTGCTGAGGTGCGGCCCTCTGAGGTCCCTTCCTGGGTTCAGGACAATCTCTGATCATGTGTCCAGTCTTTCCACAATTGAAACATGCTCAGTCTTCAATACAGTCTCCCCTATGTTGTCGCTGACAAGTGGCACACTTAGGTATCGCAGCTACCTGTGGGGGTGGTAGTGGGCTTCGGTGGCTGAAAATTTGGTTGTTGTGCACGTCCACTGTCTCTTTTAGCAGTTTTTAGTCCACTTACTGGATTGGCCATCTCCAAACTCTTGAGGTCTTTTGCCTCGGCTGTTAGAATCACGCCTAATGATGTCCCTTTCTACTCGATAACAGGCATCCAACAATTCACCAAAATCTTTCGGGTTGGCATTCACAATCCAGGTGCGAATGCGTGGGTTCAGTCCTCTTTCAAACTTAATCATTTTCAGTTGTTCATCTCCCATAATTGCTGGAACAATCTTCCCAATGTGGTAAGATCGGTTGGCATAGTCCGCCACTGTCATTCCTGACGTCTGGCATTAGAGACTATCAAACATCCCTATCTCTTCTTCAAGGTAACTGATGGTGGAATGTAGAATTTGCGGAACTCTCTCAAAAATCGTTCCAAGTAACTGGAGCTGGGCAAACCTGCAAATTAGTGGTCCACCATTCATCGGCTTCACCAGTCAGAAAAGGCTTGATAACCTGAGCTTTTATCTCCTCTGGTATTTGAATCAGCTCAAAATTATTCTGTACTTCTTTTAAGTCATTTCCCGGCTATGTTAAGGTCAGATCCACCATTCAAAGTTAGGAATACGGGCCTTCTTCAATTCCCCGTAAAAGAAACGAGTACCCTGCTGTGGTGGAGGTGGTGGCGGTGGCGGTGGAGGTGTCGCATGATTCTGGTGGCCGTTGTTACCTACCGCCTGTCCTATCTGTACCAAAGCTTGCAGAACAGCCTGCTGAAAATCTCCCTGACCCTGTTGCTGTGGGGGTAGGCACCTGTTCAGTGTAAAATGGAACAGATCCTGTCTGCGGGGGTATCTGTGGTGGTGGAGGAGGGGGTAACTGTGCAGGTCTGTCAGCACGCGGTCTTCCTCTAGGTCGTGGAGACATCCTATTGAATACAACATCATTAGTAATAATTTACAATTGAAATTAATTTGTCTTCCTGACTAATTCAGAATTGTAAAATTTTTTTTTATTTGGGAACTTAATAATCAAGCAAACTTTTAAATGTTATTTAACTATCCCTAACTATTCTAAGGATTCTAATCTAGGGATATCACTCTTGGTCCAAGATCACAACTTAAATTCTAGGATCATCACTTAACTTCTAAATGCTTACTTTACTGTTCCCGCCGTGGATCTAGAGCCATGCTCTGATACCAACTGTAGCGCCCCGCCCGAAACCAGAGTTCCGGTTCAGTGCACCCGCCATACTCTACTCCATAGAGTACAAGGCGTCGATACCATACATGTGTATGTCAACATGAATTGTAATCGATATAGCGGAAGCATCTTAAAACAAACCCACAACATACATAATGTTATTACAAACCGTTCAAATCCACACAACCACAAATACAGTTTCTCACGAGAACTTTATTACATCAACATAAAATAAAGCTCACACAACAGGTACATCTCTTCAGCCTACATCTTTGCTCACGGATACTCTATCTGGGGTTCCTCCTCAATGAACACGGCATCAGGGTCCCTGTTCTCTGAAATGTTAAGAGGCAAGTATGAGCGATAACCACCGTCTTTTAATCGCTCAGCAAGTATTCTTTATAGATACTTCATGTGAATCATACATGGGTTGACAAATAGTGATAAAGTAACAACGTATAGTAATTACATCTCCATTTACAAATGGCAGCATTATATAAGAATAAAACAGAACATAAGATTTTATCTCATACCTGAGAGGTCATATCATTCTTCCTCAGCATATCCTTAGTATACCTTTCGTACTTGAATACTAATTCATCTTACACAAAAGTCATAACTTGCATTCATCACATCTATGTGCCTGATCTTTCTTAATCGTCTTAAGGCATAATGTTCGTACGAAAATTCTAATCCTCATCTAAGGGACATGATCATGACATGATGCATAAAACATGACTTTTCATAAATGACTTTTCGTAAACGACTTTTCATAACATGACATGATTTTCATAACTTGCATAACATGACATTTTCATATGACATACATGAAGACATAACATTTACATCGTTGGCTATAGCACTTTTCATAAGAATAATAACGCACGACATACCGAATGATTCCCCATATAGTACATGTACAACATAACATCATGAACATAGGTACATGTGCTAACGGTGACGCATTATGACTGAGATCCCGTGTCCCAGACCCGGTGTTACACTCAGCCATAACGTAAACATGGGCCCCTGACATCTACCACTCCGGTCCCGATGTCAGGACAGCGCTACAACATAACATAACATAACATGATCATAACATAACATGGGTCATTGGAATCATCCGTCTCGTGTTCATTATTCCTATGCATATGAACTTTTTAAAACATGAGATGTGACAACATACTTTGCAAATCTTGTTTTCATGCAAGTGAGACTCCATCAAATACGGGTATCTTGTCATGCTACCACTAGTAACATCACTTACTTAATTTTCTTCCACATATCACA
>AP025046.1:20228225-20297252 GCA_036186865.1 Eustoma russellianum | reverse complement strand
AACACTTTTATGGACAATTGGCACATGTTTTTAAGGATTATTTTCAGATTTATCTAGTCATCAAATGATGACAACTTCCATCTAATCAATGAGTGACAAGTAAGCAAGAGCTTAATGAACATCCAATGAGGAGTTGCTAAGTAAGCAAGGAAATGTCACAATGATGCAATATACTCTTCCAAGGACTTAGAAGTTAATTTTCAAGAGGAAGATAAGGCTATAGGTGGCGGCCACCTTGGATAAAAAGGAAAGAAGAGAGCAAACAAAATACAAGACAAGGCTGCAATTCGAAGTGCTCAAAAACGTTTTATACTTCCTTCTTTCTATGCTTCTTTCTTTCTTCTATCTAAAAGCCTATTGTATTCATATTCATACATCTTGAATAGGCTTCTTACATACCACCATATACTCTTTATTGTTGCAAAAGATTAATCAAGGTGTGATCAATCTTGCACTCGCAAGGTGGTGGTGTTCGTGATCATTGTAGTCACATACAAGATTTGTAAATATTGGAGTTGGTGTGTAACTCCATCAACCCTATGTGTTAAGGTGTTATTTGTATTTTTTGATTAGTTCTAACTAAGAAAGGTGTCCTCGAAGACTGGAGTAGATTGTTTTAACCGAACTAGTATAAAATTCCTTCTGTTCTTTACTTTCAGCACTTACTTTCAGTTTCTAGCACAGTGCATCATTTTCATCACATTATTAAAAATAGTAAACGAATTTTAAAAATCACAAAAATTTCAGGAAACATAGCCACACGTTTTAAGGTTCTTTTGGCGCAAGTTTCAACCCCTTTGGACAAGTATAAGTCATCCAAACGTCTAAAGTTCTGAGACTAGTGCAGTCTGATTTTCAGGCTTGCAAAGGTTGAGACTTTGAACGTATTTGACTAACTTACCAAAAGAATTTTTCAAAACTGTTTCAATACAAATAAATAAACCTAATAAGGGGGTTAGTCATTAAATTTTCAGAGCATTTGGAGTTACGATTTAATTGGAAAAAAATTTTCAAATCAGACTACTATTTTTGGAAAATTTACGCAATCTGACAACCAACGATTTTTAAAGCGGTTAGAGGTTGAATTGTAATCTGAAATTTTTAGGAGATACTCAGAACATCTGAGACTAAGATCTCTCCAAATTTCAGAATTTTTGAAGACCTCCAACCTAGTTTTCAAAACGTTTCAAAACAGGTCCTAAAAACAGAAACTGTTTTCAAAAGTTAGGTTTTTTATTTAAAACAATTTTAAAAACCACATTTTCCGCATCCACTATTCAACCCTTCTTCTAGTGGTGCCTTGCAGATCCTACAAGGACTAATGTATCCGCATGGTGTATCCGCCGTATTGGCGTCGATAACATCTATATGCACATCGTCATGATCATGTATCGAATAGCAGAAGCATCATAAAATAGACAAGATAAAAACATAAGCGACATGCCTACATCATCAACTATTTCTGGGTACAATATCATCAGTACATTGATATATAAATACATGTCTGAAATCAAAAAATACAAAAGCTGAGTCAGCCAGGCCCATTAGATTGCTCACGGATAACCTACTACCTTGGCCCGTCATCTATGTAGTCGAACTCAGATCCTGAGGCTCTGCAAGATGTAAAATAAAGGGTAAGCGATAATGAATTGCTCAGCAATTGCCTCCGTCTGGGTTCATCATGTGTATCATGCATGGGAGAGAGATAATAATACAAATACCATAAGGTAATGAGCATACATGTCTCCAATTATGAATAGAATGACAAGTAAAGCAGTTAATTTAGGACATTATATAAGCATATAAAGTACAAAAAATAAAGTCACAGAATAACTTACATCGTTTCTATACTCCTTCATTAGTTAAATTAATTCTTATGTTTTAACCCTTATCTTCTGTTAAAACCCATCGAATATATTCGTGTCAAGAATCGCTTCCTATAAGTTTATCTTAAGTCTACCCATGGTATACAAAGGTAGGAAATAAAGTGGCTCGGAGGATATGCATATGCACCATCAAACAGTTACATGAATCTTATTGTAGGCATTTCAAAATATAACATATCCGTGACTTCTAAGACTGTGTCAAATACGTAGCTATAACACTTTTCTCATACAAACGATGCCCATGACAGGCCGATTGATTCCCATATAATCATATGTGCCAACACGGTGGGTAGCTATATGCCCATGACACTAACCTCTCTTAGGTTCCACTGTCATGATGGCCACCGGTAATTGTAACATACTGTGTGCCACTGACCCTGTTGTTGGCACGGTGGCTGTGGCTGTTGGTGGAATTGAGATCGTCCACCTGGCCTCCTCTAAAATTTGGTTCACTACCCGGACCGATCATCAACAACCTCGCAAGGCCTTTTGCCTCTGGCTTCCTCGTCTCTCCAAGCAATGTCCCACTCCACTCTATAGCAAGCAGCTCACTGGAATTTCCAAGATTTGCGTTGATAATCCATGTCATGATCCGCGAATCAAGGCCATGCTCAAACTTAATCATCTTGAGTCTCTCATCTGCCATCACAGACGGAATGTAGCAGCCCAATGCAGTAAACCGATTGTCATACTCTGAAATAGTAACGTCAGCCTCTTGCCTTAGATCCTCGAACTCTACGATCTTCTGAATCATCACTAACAGGGGAATGTAGAATTTCCAGAACTAACCCAAGAATCTGTTCCATAAAACTCGCCTGGACAATGGCTGGATATTCTTCTTCAACCATTGATTGGCCTTGCCAATCGGAAACGTTCTGATGATCTGAGCCCTAATTTCATCCGGAACATGTAGCAAGTCAAAACACTTCTCCACCTCTTTGAGCCATTTCTCGGCCTCATCTGGATCCACCCCTCCCTTGAAATTAGGTACGCGGGACCTCTTTAGCTGCCCAAAAAAGAATCGGGTGCCTATCTGCTGCTGTGGTTGTGGGGGTGGTGAGGTCGGTGCAGCCTGTGTATTCTCGACCACCTGACAAAGCTGAATCATGGCGTCAGGAACTGCCTGTGGTACACCTCCTGGTCCATGTGCCTGTGGAGGTGGGATATGCTCCAGTGGTGGCGGTACCACATCCGCGGCTGGTGGTACTTAGGGCAGAGGAGGCAACTGCGCCAATCTATTAGATCGTGATCTACCTCGGGGTCGTGATGCCATCCTATCGTACATCCATTTCACACAATTAGTCCACATGTAATTGTAAATAATATTTCACATTAATTAATTTATTTTCCAATTCTAAAAGGAATAATCTAAGTGTTTTATCAGTTAGTGAGTAAGGTAAGGTTATTTTTATCATCCTTAGTGAGCCATTTCTAAGGGATCTATTCGAAGGCTGGTGCACTCAGTCTAATGTTGTAACTTAGACTCTAAGATTATAGCCTAATTACATGTCGTTGTTTATCTTATGTTGCCCGCCGTGGATCTAGAGCCTACGCTCTAATACCAACTGTAGCGCCCAGTCCGGGACTAGGGTCTTGGGATGGTGCACCCGCCATACTTTGCTATGACAAGTACAAGGCGTCGATAACATCTATATGCACATTGCTATAATCATGTATCAAATAGCAGAAGCATCGTAAAATAGACAAGATAAAAACATGAACAACATGCATGCATCATCACTATTTTTGGGTACAATGTCATCAGTACATCAACATATAAATACATGTCTGAAATCACAAAATACAAAAGTTGAGTCAGCTAGGCCCACTAGACGGCTCGCAGATAACCTAATACCTCAGCTCGTCATCTATGTAGTCCAACTCTAGGTCCTGAGGCTCTGCAAGATATAAAATAAGAGGTGATCAATTATGAATTGCTCAGCATGTATCTCCGCCTGGGTTCATCATGTGGATAATGCATGGGAGACAGAAAAAGACAAATACCCTAAAGTAATGAACATACACGTCTCCAATTATGAATAGAATTACAAGTAAAGTAGTTAATATAGGACATTATAAAGCATATAAAGTACATTAAATAAAGTCATAGAATAACTTACATCATTTCTATACTCCTTGATTGCTTTAATCATTTCCCATGTTTTAACCCTTATCCTCTGTTAAAACCCATCGAATATATTCGTGTCTAGAATCACTTCCTATAAGTGTATCTCAAGTCTACCCCTATTCTACATAGGTAGGCAATAAAGTGGCTCGGAGGATATGCATATGCACCCTCAAACAGTAACATGAATCTTGTCGCAGGCATTTCAAAACATGACACATCTATAACTTCTATGATTGTGTCAAATACATAGCTATAACACTTTTCTTATACAAACGATGCCCACGGCAGACTGATTGATTCTCATATAATATATGCCAACACGGTGGGTGATTGTATGCCAATGATACCAACCTCTCTTAGGTTAAAGTGTCATGACGGCCTTCGGTAACTGTAACATACTGTATGCCACTGACATCCCCTAATTGATGTTAGTTCGGCCTCCAATCATATGACATATATGTTGTGAAAATAGCGAATTGTATCATCGTATAACTGTATGCTGCGAACAACAAACAATATCATCATATCATGAACGTTGTCATCGGAGTCAATCGTCGCGTGGCATAGTTTGTCCAAATTCTTTTAAAACGTATCATGTGATCAAACCTTTCTGTACAAACATATCATGTATTATAATCTATTAGAAATGTATAGTGTGGTGAAAATATTTCGCAAACATGTATCTTATGGTAAAACGTATCGCTTTTAAAACTTTGTTTTGTGTATGTATGAAAGTATGCTTGGTTATGGGTCTGATTATAGCCTCTAATTAAGTATGCTTGGTTATGGGTCTGATTTTAGCCTCTAATTCTTTCAGCTCTATCGTAACATAATGTGAAATTCCTCTTTTTCCATCACTTGAGCCTCGCGGTTTTTACCCTCAAAACAACCCATTTTTTAGGCTTTATCTACTAATATATTGTCCTAAATTATTCAATCATTGGTTTATTTTATGGCCATCCCAAAACAGCCTACCTATTTTATATGTTTAGCATTGGAATTTACACCTTTATCCCTATTCACGACTCACGGTCCACATTCCCCAAAACCATCCGTTATTTATCTTGTCACATTTGTCCTTTCTTCCTTTTCACTCATTTATCAAAACCTTCATTTAGCCTCATAAATAATAAACAATATGCATATCTTTTGATATATGATATTAAACAATAGTCAACATCGTAATTGGCACAGGCCATTTGGCCAAATACATGTTGGCACACCCACACACATGATATAATGCCATATCTTAAATTTAATTGTTTAACGCCTCTACTAATTAGCCACACATAAATTGCATAATATATATTTTTACACCTATGCTCTCAGGAATATACAAATCATTACCATGTCGACTCGTATGGCCATTTGGCCAAAAGCTCACCCCACACACACTTGTGCTCATTGCACTTGTTAAATATATCTTTACATGGAAGATGATTATATCTTTCACTTGTCTTTTTTATATATTGTGTCTTACATATGGTCTTAGGCACATATTATCAATTAACTTGTCAAACATACATTCCTTTTTATAATATCACCAAGTACAAATAATATAATATAATATTATTGACACATAAGTGCATATTTGTTGAATGTGTTCACCCTCTTAACCGAGTGATCCCTTCCATCCATACTTTATCAAATATGTAATCTTAATGCATGTCACTTCCTCGATTTATTAATGATAGGTCATAAGATGCATGAACCCTATAGCTTCTTCCTCACATGTTCATGGATGGAAAATGACACCTATTTTCGTCAAGCTACCTATATGGCCAAGAGTATGTTGTACGCACATACACACACACTTTTGTTTTTCTTTCATTCTAACCTATTCAAGGCAATGAATGATGGAGTCTACCACAATATAAATATTGGAACTATGATCATAATGATACCTATGATGAATGTACATGAAAATGCATATAGTGGTGCAATCCTGAAAACGCACAAGGAGATGGTGTAAGATGTGATCTTTAGTACACTTTTTTAAGAAAATGTATTAGACCACCAATACTTCTCAAAAACGAGCATGCATGCCTACTATTTTCATTAATATAACACGCACACACATATGAGACAAATTCATATCACAATCTTTGCATGAATGCTTCTTTTAATCATCATGTGAGTCTCAAATATGCTCACCCTTAAGAAACACAACTCTTTATGCGTTTAGTAGGTAAGATCCATTCTTTTTAGTTGATTATAGTAGAAGACTATTTGAACATATGCATGCATGATCCCTTTTTGATAAGTGAACATAGATGATGTGTTTTCAACATGCATCAAGAAATCAAGAAGAGTACTTGCCTTTGTCTTGAACTTAGGCCTAAAATGGAAAAGATTTCTCTTTTCTTCCTCTTTGAATACTGCACGGCCCTAGGCCAAGAAAAGGAGGTGAGTTGAGCCTCTTAAAATCGTAATACTTGGATGTTCCTACCCTCAATCCTTAAATAAAATCATACCTTAGGTGTTGGGAGGAAGTGTCCTAAGCTTGCATGTACCCTTTTTGACATAGACTTGGATAAGTCTTTCTCTTTTCCCCCTTATAGAGTCATGATTAGGAGGGTATCTTTGGGCTTGATGGACTTTGATTTTTCTCTTAGTAAGGCAAGATTGTGCTTGATTTGGAAGTTGAAATGAAGTGAGAAGAAATGAGAGGAAATGAGAAATTCTCGGGTGGAGAGTGTTGAAGGGAGTAGAAAGTGTTTTTGAATTTGGAAATGGAGACTTGAAGTAGAGAGAGGTAGAATGTTTGTTGACAGAGGAAATGGGAATGAAAAATGGATTGGTCGATGCCGAAAATAGAGAAGGGAAGTGGGGTTTAATCATTATACTTTTATGTGGAGAAGTAGGGTGTAAAAGTTATAAGGGTTGCATGCATTGTGGCTTGAGGGGGAAATGAGATGTAAGAGTGAGGTGATGTATGGAAGAAGGATGGAAGAAAAGGGCAAGTAGGGAGGGGTATTCGGTTGACTGGGTGAGGGTGAGGAGTGGGTATTTTGATAGAATTTTGGGGATTAGTGAGAAGAAAGTGGGTGTAGTTTATTCACTTATAATTTTTTCCGATTTGTAAAAGATAATTAATTGATGGTGGAAGAAGAATATACCTCATTCCTCCACTTATATAAGGTGAGCAGTCATAGTAGAGTAATGTAGGACAAATTTATTTATTTTACCAATGTCCAACTTTTCTTGTTCTTTTTATTTGATTATCATAATTATTTGTGTCATAACTTTTATGTCTATTTAATTATTTAACTTAAGTGACTTTGTTCTCTATAATTTACTTATTTACTCTTAGCGTAAACTAAATTTTTACCTATACCGCCTAGCACAGCGTAACTATTTAATCGATTCTTTACGGCACACCTTATCTTCTTCGACCTAAATCCTTTTGTCTTCTTCTTCCTAAACGCTCAGGGTGCGGGTCGTAACATTCCTCTCCATCTAAAAAGTTTCATCTGTAGGACCTGCAAGGAACCAATAGAAGGGGGGGTTGAATAGTGGATGCGGAAAATTTGGTTTTTAAAATTTTTTTAATGCAAACACTAAACTTCTGAAAACAGTTTCTGTTTTCAGGACCTGTATTGTGACGTTTTAAAAACTAGGTTACAGATCTTCAAAACTTCTGAAATTTGGAGAGATCTTAGTCTCAGATGTTTTGAGTATCTCTTAAAAATTTCAGATCAAAATTCAACCTTTAACCCTTTTAAAAATCGTTGGTGGTCCGATTGCGCAAATCTGTCAGAAACGGTAGTCTGACTTGGAAAATTTATTCTGATTAAACCGTGGCTCCAAATGATCAGAAACTTTAATCAAAAACCCCTTAATATGTGAATTTAATTTGGTTTGAAAAATTTTTGAAAAATTCCTTTAGAAAGTTAGTCAAATACGTTCAAAGTCTAAACTTTTGCAAGCCTGAAAATCAGACTGCATTTGTCTCGGAACTATTGACGTTTGAATGACTTATACTTGTCCAAATGAGTTGAAACTTGCAAAAAATGAAACTTAAAACGTGTCACTATGTTTTTGAAAAGTTTGGTGATTTTTGAAATTCGTTTGATATTTTTAAGATCGTGATGAAAATGATGCACTGTGCTGGAAACTGAAAGTAAGTGTTGAAAAGTGAAGAACACAAGGAATTTTATACTGGTTCGGTTAAATCAACTTTCTCCAGTCTTCGAGGACACCTTCCTCAGTTATCAACAATCACAAAACAACAAACAACACCTTACCACACAGGTTTGATGGAGTTATACACCAACTCCAACCTTTTACAAACCTTGTAAATGATTACAATGATCACGAACACCACCACCGAGTGGATGCAAGATTGATCACACCTTGATCAATCTTTTACAACAATATAGCCTGTATGGTGGTTTTTATGAAGCCTATATAATATGTATGGATATGAATATGATAGGATTTGAGAGAGAAGAAAGAAAGAAAGGTAGAAGAAGATGATGAAGAACACGTTTTGCTCTTAGGGTTTGTGAAACTTGTCTTGTCTTTTGTTTGCTCTTTTTCTTTCCCTTTTATCAAATGTGGCCGCCCCCTATGTCTTTTTCTTCCCCTTGGAAATTATCTTTTAATTCCTTGGAAGAATATCTTGCATCATTGTGACATTCACTTGCTTACTTGGCAACTTTTCATTGGATGATCATTATAGCCTTGCTTACTTGATACTCATTGATTGGATGAAAGTTTTCATCATTTGATGACTTTATAAATCTTAAAAGAACACTTAAAAACATGTGCCCATTAGTCATAAAAATGTTGTCATAAGTCACATAATAAACTCCATAAAATTTGCAAGACAATTCATCACATTTAATCACAATAAAATCGCCCCACCTTATTTTACGCATGCTGAAATTTTCAGCATATGTGATATTTTAAATATCTTCAAATTACTTCCATAATATCATCAAATAAATCCATTAAAAATGTGAAACAAATTAACCACCATTAAGGTAGTAAAATCGGCCATAATAACACACACATGCTGAATTTTCAGCATGTGTTATATTTGTGACATAGTTTGAAACATTACCTTGTGTAGCTCTCTCCATTATGCCACTAACCTTGTATACTTCATTCTTGGCCAATCAAGATGCCAACTAAGATCCACATATGCTCCATCAAGGCTGAGCTAGGTATATGATGTAGGATAAGCATGTGCTGAATTTTATTTTTGCAAACTTTATAAAATAGAGCACAATAATTATACACATATGGTATATTCTAATCAGCCCTAAATTGATTTTTCTAGAACACTTTAGAATGTATTGAATATGTAAAAAGTGTCTAGATACATGTAATATCTCATGCCAAAATCGTTACATGTGTCATGTTCGTAGAAAACTGAATTTTCGACGTTTGTCGATTACCTGATTTTTCTCTAAATAAATTCCAAATTTTTGCACATGTTATATATATTATGTTACACATAATATACATAAATTAAACTTTAATATTCAGCTCTTATGGCTGAGTAAAGTGGCACAATTTGGCCTTAATTAGGAATAATTTGTGTGTGCCAACATGAAATGATTTTATGGCTGTATATACCATGTAAGCCTCAAAATTTGTGGTCATTTTTGAAGTGTAGGGGCTAGCCATCTATATATGGCAGGTACGTGACACGTTAGCGAAGTTTTGGTAGTCACCCGATACGACAATTTTTGGTTTAGAACCATGTAACGTGTCGTAATAATTTTGTCATCACCATGACTTATATCATATGATATAAGACCTGAATATACTCATAAATATGAGGTAAGTATAGTGGTGTGACGTTGATGTACGTTCGTAAAATGTATAACGTATCGTTAGTACGTTGGAATATATGTGTATAGAGCTTTTTTAAAAAAAATCTGAATATATATAAATATATATGTATAAAACGTGTAAAAAGAGGAGTGGGAGACTTTCCATTCTTCAATTTGTTGCCTTTGTTCCTTTTCCAAATATAGCATCATTTAATGAACTACTTAGTTCATTTAACTAAGTACTTTACCTAATGAACACTTTAGTTCATTAATGGTGACACCTGAAAATAGTTCAAACACATTTAATGTTTTCCATTTGATGTCACCTTTAAAACTTCATGGCTCGTTAGTACAGTAACATTATATATGAACTATATAAGGCAGGTTTCATGCAAAAACATGTCAAGTCATAAAACGTGTCATGCATTTCTTTATTACACGTTATTTAAATCATGCATTTTGTAATCACTCAAACCCCTTTTTCTCTACGATCTCCCCCTTTTGATGATTTAGAAAATAACCTAAGTGCATGATTTAAATTTTGTCTCACCCCCTCCAATCGTGCACAAATTCAAATTTTGAATTTTGAATTTCGAATTCTCTCCCCCTTCATTTGTGCAATCAATCTCTCTCTCCCTGAAATCATGTACTCTCCCCCGTTTATTTTGGAAAGACAATCAAAAGAACATGTAAAGATGAAGATAGCAATTTTTAAAGAATAATGCATTTCAAATAATATCAAAAGTGTGTTCTTAAGGGTTATTTTATTCAACCCTTTGAGAATGTCCCTTTTGGTACCCAAATTTGGGTGACCTTTCTAGGTCTTCCAAAAGGTGAGAAAGGTGATGAAGATGCAACACAATATTTGTTAGGGGAAAATGTGTTTGTCCTTTGGCCGAGAATCCCATCATGCATATAGTATGGTTTTTGTTTTTTATATGCATTTCGGTTTGCATGCATGGGGCGTGATCTAGTTGCACTTTTATGATATGAATGTCGCATATGCATCAACGGTTTTCTTTCATATCTATATGGCACATGACTGCACTTTGTATGATATGAAGAATAAGAGGCACGATGAGATGAGATGAGTGGTGTACTAGTCTTCTTCTTAGGTTGTATAATTTCATGCGGTTTCACAGATGCAGATAAAATCAATTTTGTAGCCTTATTTTGTACTTTATTCTCTTCAACGTATCCTACTCCAGTTTTATCATTTTCATGCTTCTGAGAAGAGATAAGACGATCTAGAATACAAGTATACGTATCGAATTGTTTTATAGTCTTTTCTAGATCTTCGTTTCTTGATTTCAAATTCGAAATCTCGACTTTCAGTTCAGTGTTCTCAGATGTCAATGATGAAATTTCAGACTAATGAATTTATGATGCAGGACGACTCTTCTTTTGAATCGTTTAATTAAGACACAAGATTTGTGTTAGAAGATTCTAACAATTTCTTGTCTTCAATTAATCGCTTCTTTTCTTTTGCAAGAGTCTTTGAGAACTTAAGCAACTCTAAGTATTGACTAAATAAGTCATCATAAGAACATTCAGAATCAGAAGATACCTCATTTGATGCCTTAGATGTAAAGCATACTTGTGCCTTTAGTTCTTCCATATCGTCTGTCTCAGAGTCAAATGAATCACTTCAAGTGGAGGCTTTGAAGGCTCTTCTCCTTTGTTTAGGTTCTGAGACGAGTCTAGTTTTGATTCGATCCTTGTCAAGGTGTTTGTTCGTTTGTTTGTCCTTGTTAGGGCACTTATATGACAAGTGTCCAAGTTTGCTGAATTCATAGCACTTTACGTCTCCATTATTTTTATTTCTATGATCCTTAGATGAAGTAGGCTTATGTTTGTTTTTAATCGATTTTCTCAAGATCTTTCTTAATCTTTTAGCCATTGTGATTAAAACTTCGTCATCAGAATCTGTTTCACTATCTTCTACGTCGTATTCATCTGATTTAAATGTTGTAGCTTTATCATTTTTAGAAATAGACTCGGAATTTCTTAAAGTGGGTTTGTTTTCATATACCTTTAAAGATCCCATTGGTTCCTCCATTTTTATTGATTTGGTTTTTTTACTTTCCTCTATTGATGTGACTTTAGGGTCCCATTCAGATGGAAGACTTCGTAGTACCTTCTGGACCTTTTCTTGCATAGAGAAAGCTTTGCCAAGAGACTCAAGAGAATTATAGATGTTAGTCAATCGTAAATCCATCTCAACAATAGACTCATTTGGCAATAATTTAAAGGACTCAAGTGTAGACATAAGCATATTAATCTTGAAATTTTTTACTTGGATAGTTCCTTCGTGTTTCATCTCAAGAATTCTCTACATTTCTTGAGCATTAGAGCAATTAGACACATAGCTAGATTCACTTTTACTTAGCCCATTTAAAAGTAGTTGCTTGGCTTTAGCATTCATACATAGTCTCTTTTTATCATCACTAGTGTATTCTTGTTTTTGTTTTACAACCTCTAGTGTGACACCATCTACAGTGGATAATTTAGTGGGAACGAATGGACCGTCTTCTATAATAGACCATAGATCAATATCAATAGCCATAAGAAAAAGTTTCATTCTTAATTTTTATTGGATAAAGGACTCACCATCAAAAAGAGGAGGCCTTACTGTTGATATTCCTTCCTGCACGGATTTTTGACTAACGGTTGCCAAGTCACTTAGATCGTTGGATCTTTTTGTTGTGAGTGTTCCTGCGCTCTGATACCGCTTGTAGGACCTTCAAGGCACTACTAGAAGGGAGGGTTGAATAGTGGGTGCGGAAAATTTGGTTTTTAAAATTTCTTATCCAAAAACCCAACTTCTGAAAACAATTTCTGTTTTTTCAGGACCTGTTTTTTGACGTTTTAAAAACTATGTTACAGGTCTTCAAAAATTCTGAAATTTGAGGATATCATAGTCTGAGATGTTCTGAGTATCTCCAAAAAATTTCATATCAAAATTCAACCTTTAACTCTTTTAAAAATCGTTGGTGGTCAGATTGCGCAAATCTGCCAGAAATGGTAGTCTGACTTGAAAAATTCATTATGATTAAACCGCGGCTCCAAATGATCTGAAACTTAAATGACAAACCCCTTAATATTTTTATTTAATTTGGGAGAAACATTTTTGAAAAATTATTTTGGGAAGTTAGTCAAATACATTCAAAGTCTCAACTTTTGCAAGCCTTAAAATCAGATTGCACTAGTCTCAGAACTATGGATGTTTGAATGACTTATACTTGTCCAAATGAGTTTAAACTTGCGCCAAAAGAAACTTAAAACGTGTGGCTATGTTTCTGAAAAGTTTCATGATTTTTGAAATTCGTTTGATATTTTTAAGATCGTGATGAAAATGATGCACTGTGCTGGAAACTGAAAGTAAGTGCTTAAAAGTAAAGAACACAAGGAATTTTATACTGGTTCGGTTAAATTAACCTACTCCACTCTTCGAGGACACCTTCCTCGGTTATCACTAATCACAAAACAACAAAAAAACACCTTACCACACAGGCTTGATGGAGTTATACACCAACTCCAACCCTTTACAAACCTTGTAAGAGATTACAATGATCACGAACACCACCACCGAGTGGATGCAAGATTGATCATACCTTGATCAATCTTTTACAACAATATAGCGTGTATGGTGGTTTATATGAAGCCTATATAATATGTATGAATATGAATACAATAGGCTTTGAGAGAGAACAAAGAAAGAAATGTAGATGAAGATGATGAAGAACACGTTTTGCTCTTAGGGTTTGTGAAACTTGTCTTGTCTTTTGTTTGCTCTTCTTCCTTCGCTTTTATCAAATGTGGCCGCCCCCTATGTCTTTTTCTTCTCCTTGAAAATTATCTTTTAAGTCCTTGGAAGAATATCTTGCATCATTATGACATTCATTTGTTTACTTGGCAACTCTTCATTGGATGATCATTATAGCGTTGCTTACTTGGCACTCATTGATTGGATGAAAGTTGTCATCATTTAATGACTATATAAATCTGAAAATACCACTTAAAAAATGTGCCAATTAGTCATAAAAATGTTGCCATAAGTCACATAATAAATTCTAGAAAATTTGAAAGACAATTCATCACATTTAATCACCATAAAATCGCCCCACCTTATTTTACACATGCTGAAATTTTTAGCATGTGTGACATTTCAAATATCTTCAAATTACTTCCATAATATCATCAAATAAATCCATTGAAAATGAGAAACAAATTAACCACCATGAAGGTAGTAAAATCGGCCATAATAACACACACATGCTGAATTTTTAGCATGTGTTATATTTGTGACATAGTTTGAAACATTACCTTTTGTAGCTCTCTCTATTATGTCACTAACCTTGTACACTTCATTCTTGGCCAATCAAGATGCCAACTAAGCTCCACATATGCTCCATCAAGGCTGAGCTAGGCGTGTGATGTAGGATTGGCATGTGCTGAATTTTATTTTTGCAAAGTTTATAAAATAGTGTACAATAATTATACACATATTATTGTACCCCAACGATCATGTACGTGAAAACCATGAATATGAGACGGAATGAAAGCGACAATTTCTTTTAGCGCGTGTTACTTAAGTCAACTTAACCCTCTTTGCTTAATTATTATTGAGGTGATACCAAGCTAAATTAAATAAGAGAAGCTTCAAGAAAGTAGTACATGAAATATAGAGTTATATAAACCATACACACCACTATGTATGTATGTGCGTGTATATGATATATGTGTACGAAATGTATAAATACCTACATGCGTATACATAGGAGGATATACACTGATTAATAATGTGATTAATAATGTGATTTCTTCTCATCTGACGCATATCGGCTGCGCACTGCATGGATACACTGAGTTATGGAACTGGCCATGTAATATTGCTGATGGGAGAAAACAAGTAAAGGCAAACTCCAAGCGCCATCTGACGGGTTACACCTATAGGATGATATTGGCATGTCCTCAAATGAAGAATACGCCATGTTTCAGAAAGGGATTATTCTTAGCACCAAGACCACAATGGCTTCCTACAATGATTACCACATGCTTCTTTGTTCACAGCTACATTCAGGCTTCTTTGCTTCACAGATTTTCCTTTTCACCTTTTATGATCCCTCCACATATAAATATGCACGCTTTTTCCTTCGCCAAGGTTTTATCCACAAGGGTGGTTTTACTTGGCAAGGTTTTAATGCGACATATCATATATGACTGGAGACTTAAAATATTAGAGGCATTATACTACTGTTTTGCATTTCAGGATGTATACATGTAATATGGTTTCCCTCCACCATAAGAGAGGATATTAATAAAATATCTGTTTAAAATATGTATATATATATATATATGTAGTACACATGGCGTGTATATGTATACATACATATGTTAATCTTAGAATATGATAAAATAAAGAAAACAATATAGTACATGAATTAAAATTACAAGAAATATCAAGTTGCCCAAGAAGCCTCAAAATTCGGCCAAGGCATGAAGGGGATTCTAGAATTCTCTAGCCAATTTTATTAGTTAAAATAATTACTTAAAGTCTACTACACCATTAAGACAAGAAGTTATCATGCAAAGAATAAACATAAAAACAAAATAGACATGCATTTAAGGAACAAGTAAGACAACTCATTAAAGAAGAAAGTAGTATGGTTGAGGTCATAAAGACACCAACCAAACCACCCCTTAAGTGTCTAGACATGGAGGATTTTTAAATCCTACCATGGTTACTTTTTTCCCTTAAACCAAGGTTAAGATAACCATGATTTGATAAAGTAACTTGGGTTAGCACCAAAGTAACCATAGTTGGAATAAAGTAACCAAGGTTATACTAACCTAACCTTGATTAACACTCATGAGAACCCTAACCCTCCTAATTCTCCCTCCAAAACCGTCCCCCTTCCTAAGTCCCTAGTGTCATACCCCACAACTTTTGGGTCCAACATTAAATAATTAGGAAGCAACTTAAAGTATAATTGATTAATTGTATAGATTTATGAGGCATAATTGAATAAAATATAGGTGGAAAATAATCAAAAAGCTGAATTAAGGAAAAATTAGGTCAAAATACCCAAAACGCCCTCCCCACTTAAATGATGGGGGAGTTACAAAATCAAGTATAACTCCCCTTACACTATGGTGCCAACGGTTACAAGGCCAAAAGAGAGGGGAAAATGCCTAGAGAGAAAAGAGAAGGAGAAAAGAGAAAGAAGAAGAAGAGAAGAAGAAAAGGAAGAAAGAGCGGTCAATCTAGGTGCAACCTTTCTCAAAATCCTGCAGTACACTCGTAAGGCTAACTAGAAACAAAGGCAAGTAATATTACTATACGCTTTACGTAAATTTTGATACATTAGGCCCTATGTTCTTACAAAGAGAAAACTTGGATCACGCATTAGTAGTTTTGATTTGTCTATGCTAAATGTTTTACTATACATGTAATTGTTGTTGTTGATTGAGTAAAGTTATGTTCTTTGGGCCAATATCTGAAAATGGTTATTTTGTGATCTTTGTTGTTAAATATGCCCACAAGACTGTTATACGTGATATATTCATTGTTCTTGTGTAAGTTCTTAAGATGGTGATTACACCTTAGATGCTTTGAGTGTGTTTGCAGGGAGTGGAAAGATGTATGATGACATTGTTGTGAGACTTGTTAGGTTGGAAGGTTTGAAGATATCTATTGAAGGTTGTGGGTGATAGAAGGTTCAAGGGGATACTAGTTTACTTGTTTAAGAATCCAATCATGTTAGTTGTGTGTTAAGCATGATGAATCCAGGAGCTAAGATGGATCTTGAAGGGTTGAACATGAAGGGGTTGAAGAAGAAAGGTGTTGGGTGGAAGTTACCGCAGAAAAATTGCAGTTTAGAACCGTCAGAACACTTCGAACGCCTACATTAGGCGCTCTATGTCACATTAGGCGCCTAATGTAGCGTTCGATGTGTCCTGAAGCTTTCCCGTACAGAAAAACTGTAGTTTAGAACCGTCAGAACACTTCGAACACCTACATTAGGCGCTCTATGTCACATTAGGCACCTAATGTAGCATTCAATGTGTCCTGAAGCATCCCTGAACACTTCGAACACCTACATTAGGCGCTCTATGTCACATTAGGCACTTCATGTAGGCGTTCAATGTCTACAGCACATCCCCGAACACTTCGAACGCCTAGTATAGGTGCTCTATGTCACTTTAGGCGCCTCATGTGGCGTTCCAAGTATACTGGAAGTCTTTTTGACCCTTTAGGCGCTCTATGTATGTGTAGTAACTTTATACACTTCTTTTGAACATAAAACGCAAGGGTATTTGAGGTATAATTGAGGAGTAGATGGTAAGTTTGATCAAGTAAGAATAAGATTGAATCCTGAGTGAATTAGTAAGACGAACGGACTTGGAAAGATATGAACATAGAGTATTTGAGGTGCAAGACCGTATACTTGATAGGTAAGAAGTATGTGTGTGTGTTACATGTTTGATACGAAGTTACATGTGCATCATGCATCATGACATGGGCACTTGCATTTGATTTGAGATTTACTTTGTGAAAGAACATGTGTTCACAAGAAAGGTTTAAAGTTTTCGAAAGACAAAATGGCTGCTGGTTGATCGCAGGGTATAAAAGTCACGCCTGCGAAAGCAGGGTATAAAAGCATGATCTGTGAATCAACAGCAGGGTATAAAGTATTTTATGGGGTCGTGGACCTATCAGCACGGAAAATAAAGTTATTTTATGGGGCAGTGGACCTATCAGCACGGAAAATAAAGTTATTTTATGGGGCCGTGGACCTTTCAGCACGGATATATGATATATGAAATGGGGCCGTGGACCTTTCAGCACGGATATATGATATATGTAATGGGGCCGTGGACCTTTCAGCATGGGGTATAAAGTTATATGTTATGGGGCCGTGGACCTTTCAGCACGGGGTATAAAGTTCTGTTTGTTGTGGACTGATCACCCATAGGGTATAAAGTTCTGCTACGCGAAGAATATGCTATGACGTGTGATGAAATGTTTTGTAAAGTGACATGCATGACATGTTTATGAAAGAAGACATATGCATGGGTGTTGTGTGTGATTTCAAAGAAGTACATGCATCATGATACACGAAGCATAAGACTTGACATGCAAGAAACGTGGCTAGCTTATGACTTGTTTATATGATATGTTGTTTTTGTACATGTTTATTCTCGTATCCGTGTTTCTTTTATGTGCTTTATCTGCTTGGAGGAATTCTTATAAAGATGCTACTTGCTAACCCGAGCACCTTATTTTGGGCAATGATTTATACACTGGTGACTCGTCGTGTGTGATCCCGTAAGGTGTATAGACGGGTTACTTGCTGGCGATAATTTCGCTAACAACAGTTACTCTATTCCTTTTCAGGTGAGCCTGAATATGAGTTGGTATTTATCGAAGACGATGGCGAGTGGGCTCAATGGGATGACAGACATGGGAATAGATAGATGCTGGACTATTTTCTTTAAGTTTGGGAACTCAGTGTTATAATGTTGTTCTGGAACTTATAATAGCTAGATGAACAAATGCCTTTTTATTTCCGCTGCATTTTCTGGTTGTAATATTGACGATGAAGGTTTAGATTTTATGACGTTTCTATTGATTTATCTTACGTCGTGAATGATGTACGCTTGATCTGCTTGACGCTTCGTAGTTCTCATAGTAGGCTACGGCGGGTGCACTGGTTCCGATGACGGTATCGGGCCGGGGCGCTACACCTAGCATGTTTTAAACCCTTCTAGAAACATCTACCTTCTTGTCATCTTGAGACTCCTCTCAAGACACATTCAAGCAAGAGAAACACTTAGCAAAAATTCCCTCATCTCCCACCACAAATATTTCGGCCTCTTCATCTTGGAAGATAGGAGTTCAACTTCACTTTCAAGACTCAAGATGACATCTAGGTAAGTCTTGTTCCAAGCTTCCTTAAGTGAATTCTTATTTGGTGAAGATTGAAGCTCACATGAACTCCTTTCCATGCCAAAACCGTGACATCCATGGTCCAATAGGTGAAAACCTTCAACTTTTCTAGATGGTGTTATATCGAGGTGCTTGAATCTCCATTCCAAACTCATTTTGGTAAGATGCTCTAGCCCTCAAACATATCCTAATTCCTCTGTTTACTAAAGACTAATCTTTTCCTTTCATTTCCATCAAAACCGTATGCTCAAGGTAAGGAAGGAGAAGGATTTCAACTCAACTCACTCCATAACCAAGAAAAGACAAGAGCTTTAGCTTGAAGAGGCAAGTATACAATGATCTCTCATGATTTATTTAAAGAGTTTGTGACTTGAATGCTTAGAAGTTCTTAAGATATGATCTTTAGTTGAATATATTAAGTTCAAGACTATATCTTAGTGATTCCCTAATAACAATGCTTTGCATGTGATTTATTCCTTCAAAGATGAAGTCTTTTCCTATATGCTATATGAAATAAGGCTGATCTAGAGTGAAATAAGGTTCACCTAAGTAGGTCTAGACAAGATTGACATGTGAATGTAACACAAAAGGTCCTAAGGAAAGTATACATGTGAAAGCTAGGAGCTTTATGAGGTTGTTGGTAAGTTTAGATTAAGATGACTCTTGGATGTGAATGCATGCTTGAATATGTGTTGTAAAATGTGGTTAAGGCAACACACAAGTTTCGGCTCAAAGTATTGAGTGAAAACATGGACATTTGACTTGGATAAATGACAAAATAGCAAACCACTGGAATTAGACAGAATAGAGTGACGTTTTAGATGGTTTAAGAACTGACCTTACAGACCTTCAATGAAGCTAATGTTTGGTACAAAGTTAGCTTATGAGTGTAGCCCAAGTGAGAGTTGGAATCTCGTTAAAATCCGTTACGGATTATTTCTAAGAAATTATACGGTAAAACTGCTCCAGAAGAAAATTCTGGAGTTGGGCAGAATTGATCACTGGATTCAACGAATTAAATGAGGACCTTGTGGACCTTCAATAAATCAGATTTTTGGCACATAGCTAGTCCCATGAGTGTATCAGAGATGAGAGTTGTAATTTTTGTAAAATAAGTTATGGTTAATTTTTAATAAAATATTTGGTAAGACTGGTCAGACTTGAAAAACGGAAACCGAGCAGAATTGTAGCCTCTTTTGGTTGGCTTGAAAAGAGATCTTGTAGACGACCAATAAAGCTGATTTTTGGCATGGTAATAGTCCTATGAGAGTAGTGATCACGACAGCTAGAATTTTGGTAAAAAAAGTTCTGGATTATTTTATATGAATTAATTAGTCAAACTGCTCAACTGAAATCACTGGAACCAACCTGAAGTTTAGTAACGACTTTATGGACTCAGAAAGGGGACATAGAGATATGCAAATAGGCTAAATTTCGGTAGGATACTAGTTCCACATGCTTGTGATTTGTCCGAGTTGTAATTTCTGAAAAACGAATCTCGGATTTGCCGCAATTGAATTTTTAGTTGAATATGTCAGTTCAGTTTCAGCACTTAATCCGTTTCGGAAGTTTATTTAAATGAGTCTTTTATGGTTATTGAAATAATCTGAAATTTTTACGACATGTATCTAAGATTCCACCTAACGTATGGGTGACAAAAGATTATGGAAATGGACTTATTTGGTTAGCTTAACCGCCCCATGAATATGAAGTAAAAGTCTGGAAGAATTTAGCTTCCGCGTTCATGCATGTTGACTTGTTATAAGGAATGCATACGCTTATCCTTGTCATGACTTGCATTGCATATCCCTACATGTATCATACATATCATGAAACTGATTTTCATGGATTTATGATGCAAGCAAGTTTTATAAGCAGCAATGTTTTCGTTATGCATGAAAAGTTTTTACGGTCCCATGTTTTTAAAGAAAGCTTCAGGATTCCTTTGCCGGCCAAGCATGCAACTAACCCGACTCCAGACCTGGGGTTAATTGGTCTGATGACATGATATGTTCTGGACCCGTTCAGATCCGGGGTTAATTGATCTGATATCTGTTCTGGACCCGTTCAGATCCGGGGTTAATTGATCTGATATCTGTTCTAGACCCGTTCAGATCCAAGGTTAATTCATCTGATATCTGTTCTGGACCCGTTCAGATCTGGGGTGAATTGATCTGATATCTATTCTGGACCCGTTCAGATCCGGGGTTAATTGGTCTGATATCTATTCTGGACCCGTTCAGACCCGGGGTTAATTGGTCTGATGATATGTTCTGGACCCGCTAAGATCCGGGGTTAATTGATCTGACACTATTTTTTTACATGTTACTTTATGGGACCAAAATGATGTTTTGACATGACATGACATCATGCATTGCATCTTGCATACTTTACGATCATGAGGACATGTTGCATGTTATAGTTAATGGTTATAAGTTATTATTGGTATAGCATTCCCTAATAACATGCTTAAGCCGAACGCCAAGTAAGTTCAGGATCCAAGATCAGGTATGGTATAGCATTCCCTAAAACATGCTTAAGCCGAACGTCAAGTAAGTACAGGATCCAAGATCAGGTATGAATTATAATTATTTGAGGTTTTTGGGGCAATACGTTCATGTTATGATTCTTTACGTATTTCATGGTAGTTTATTGTATTCTTGCTGGGTGATTTTTATCACTCACACTTTATTTTTTCCTAGAGCCGGATAATGCCAAGATAGAATGGATCGAGGAGGAGCCGAGAGTACCTTATCCATAGGCGAGGGGCATGAAGGGAGCTAAGCTTAAGGACTTTTGTGCTGCTAAGAAGTTTTGTATTATGACTATGATAGAACTCTCTGGATTTCGGTTATGTCATTTTGTGGGACTGCTACTTTTGGGAACTTAGTAATTTAATAATGCATGTTTATTTTGAAAAGTTTTAATTCTGACGAAATTTTACTACCATGTTGAATGTTAGCATGGGAGTCCAAGACTTATGTTATGTATGTTCGCATATTATGCATGACACCTCGTACTCTCCTCAGTGAAGTACGGCGGGTACACCATATCCGGACGAGGCCCGGGTGCGGGGCGCTACACATATGGTATATTACAATCATTCTAAATTGATTTTTCTAGAACACTTTAGAATGTATTGAATATGTAAACAGTGTCTAGATACATGTTATATGTCATGCCAAAATCGTTCCATGTGTCGTGTTCGTAGAAAACCGAATTTTTGACGTTTGTCGATTACCCGATTTTTCTCCAATTAAATTCCAACTTTTTGCACATGTTATATATATTATGTTACACATAATATACATAAAATAAACTTTAATATTCAGCTCTCATGGCTGAGTAAAGTGGCGCCTTACATGTGCTAAAAAAAGTTGAATTTGAAATCTCCACAATTTGGCCTTAATTGGGGATGCTTTGTGTGTGCCAACATTAAATGATTTTATGGCTGTATATACCATGTACGCCACGAAATTTGTGGTCATTTTTGAAGTGTAGGGGCTGGCCATCTATATATGGCAAGTACGTGACACGTTAGCGAAGTTTCGGTAGTCACCCGATACGACAATTTTTGGTTTAGAACCTTGTAACATGTCGTAATAATTTTGTCATCAACATGACTTATATCATATGATATAAGACCTGAATATACTCATAAATATGAGGTAAGTTTATTGGTGTGACGTTGACGTACGTTCGTAAAATATATAACGTGTCGTTAGTACGTTGGAATATATGTGTATAGTGCCTTTTTTAAAAAAAATCTGAATATATTTAAATATATATGTATAAAACTTGTAGAAAGAGGAGTGGGAGACTTTCCTTTCTTCAATTTGTTGCCTTTGTGCCTTTTCCAAATATAGCTTCATTTAATGAACTACTTAGTTTATTTAACTAAGTACTTTACTTAATGAACTAGTTTAGTTCATTAATGGTGGCACCTGAAAATAGTTCAAACACAACAAATTTTCGCCATTTGATATCAGTTTTAAAGCTTCATGGGTCGTTAGTACGACAACATTAGATATGAACTATATAAGGCAGGTTTCATGCAAAAACATGTCAAGTCATAAAATGTTTCATTCATTTCTTTAGTACACGTTATTTAAATCATGCATTTTGTTATCACTCAAATCCCTTTTTGTCTACATCATCTCCGAAACTTGTAAGTTAAAACATAGTCAGCTTCCTAGCATAATTCTCCTGACTCTTTCCCATTACCTGTCTTAATTATCCATCCTAAACCATGGTCCTTGTTCTGATGTTCCAGACATGTTTTTCTAAGATCGTAACTTACGTGGCTCTATAGTACATTAAATTACTTGTTTTACCAAGGAATCTACTCTGCTTTTGAGAACCGTAACTTAAACACCTAGAGCGGTCTAATGTTTGTATCATCGTTGCATTATTGTACTAAGTGTACTCACCTATAATGTAATAATTTCTTCTGCCACATCTTCACCGAATTAAGATATGATCATCTCCACTGGTACATTCAACTGTTAGTGCTAAGATCTGCGACCCATTCCAACCATGCTACCATCCATATCCCGTTCGTGTTATCACTCAAGACCCTATATGTTATGGACTTCGTGGTTCTATTAGTGACAAACCATTCTCTAGGAGTTTTTCATCGTACTATTAAATTGTATCCTAGCAGTTATGAGTTGTATTAAGCTAGTAGACAAACTTCCGGCACTGACAATATTGGTCGCAATTAAGTTGCGTAATTAAGCGCATTTGTCACGATCTCCGATGCATCCTCCCCACAGCATCGATCATAACATGGGCTCAGGCATTCGCCCGTGGACGTCCTCCCTGCTGCTGCGCCCCTCCCTGGGACCCAACTTCTTGCTCTGGATAATCTCTCATCGTGTGTCCCATCTTACCCCAGCAGAAACATGCACCGGTCTTCATCCGACACTCACCTGTGTGCTGTCACTGGCAAGTGTGCTGTACCGGAATGGCATGCTGTGGTAGGTGTGGCCGCTAAAACTGGCGCTGCGGAACTGGATGATGTTGACCTGTTGCTGTCGCGCTAGCTGTGGCTGATGCTGGAATTGGGGTCATCCACCTAGCCTCCTCTGAAATTTGGTCCGCTGCCTGGACCGATCATCAACAACCTCACAAGGCCTTTTGCCTTTGGCTTCCTCGTCTCTCCGAGCAATGTCTTGCTCCACTATATAGCAGGCGTCTAGCAACTCACCAAAATTTTTGGGGATTTGCATTGACGATCCATGTCCTGATTTGCGAATTAAGGTCGTGCTCAAACTTAATCATCTTGAATCTCTCATCTGCCATCACAGACGGAACATAGTGGCCCAATGTAGTAAACCGATTGGCATACTCTGAAATAGTAATGCCAGCCTCTTGTCTCAGAGCCTCAAACTCCCCGATCTTCTGAATCGTCACCAACGTGGGAATGTAGAATTTTCAAAACTCACCTAAGAATCTGTCTCATGCAACTGGCCTGGTTAATGGCTGGATATTCTTCTTCCACTATTGATTGGCCTCGCCAATCAAAAACGGTCTGATGATCTGAGCCCTAATTTCTTACAAAACCTGTAGCAAGTCAAAATAGTTCTTCACCTCGTCGAGCCATTTCTCGGCCTTCTCTTGATCTGGCCCTCCCTCGAAATTAGGAACGCAAGACCTCTTGTGTTGCTGGAAAAAAAATTAGGTGCCCATCTGCTGTTGTGGTTGTGGAGGTAGTGGTGCCAGTGTAGCCTGTGCATTCCCGACCGCCTGACCTCTTGTGTTGCTGGAAAAAAAATTAGTCCACATGTAATCGTAAATAATGTTTCAAATTAATTAATTTATTTACCAATTCTAAAAGGAATAATCTAAATGTTTTATCCGGTCAGGTAAGGTTATTCTAATCATCCTTAGTGAGCCATTTCCAAGGGATCTATTCTAAGGCTAGTACACTTAGTCTAATATCGTAACTTACACTCTAAGATCATAGCCCAAGCACTTGTCATTGTTTATCTTATGTTGCCCGTTGTGGATCTAGAGCCTATGCCCTGATACCGATTGAAGTTCCCCGTCCAGGACTAGGATGTCGGCACGGTGCATCTGCCGTACTTTGTTATGAGAAGTACAAGGCGTCAATAACATCTATATGCACATCTTATAATCATGTATCAAATAGCGAAAGCATCATAAAATAGACAAGATAAAAACATAAACGACATGCATGCATCATCACTATTTTTGGGTACAATGTCATCAGTACATCGACATATAAATACATGTCTAAAATCGCAAAATACAAAATCTTAGTCAGCTAGGCCCACTAGACGGCTCACATATAACCTACTACCTCAGCTCGTCATCTATGTAGTCCAACTCTGGATCTTGAGCTGCAAGATGTAAAATAAGAGGTGAGCGATCATGAATTGCTTAGCAAGTATCTCCTCGTGGGTTTGTTATATGGATTATGCATGGGAGACGTGTAATAAGATCAATACCATAAATTAATGAACATACACATCTCTAATTATGAATAAGATGACAAGTAAAGCAGTTAATCCAGGACATTATATAAGCATATAAAGTACAGAAATAACTTAAATCGTTTCTATACTCCTTCATTGGTTTAATCATTTCCCATGTTTTAACCCTTATCTTCTGCTAAAACCCATCGAATATATTCATGTCGAGAATCGATTACTATAAGTTTATCTCAAGTCTACCCCTGGTCTACATAGGTAGGCAATAAAGTGGCTCGGAGGATATGCATATGCACCATCAAACAGTAACACGAATATTATCGTAGGAATTTCAAAACATAACGTATCCATAACTTCTAAGATTGTGTCACATACATAACTATAACACTTTTCTTATACAAAGCATGCCTGACAGACCGATTGATTCCCATATAATCATATGTGCCAACACAGTGGGTAACTGTATACCCATAATACCAACCTTCTTTAGTTCCAGTGTCATAACGGCCTCTGGTAACTGTAACATACTGTATGCCACTGACATCCCCTAACTTATGTCAGTCTGGCCTCCAATCGTATAACATATATGGGTGGAAACAGCGATTGTATCATCGTATAACTGTATGTTGCAAATAGCAAACCACATCATCGTATCATATACGGTGTCATCAGAGTCAATTGTCTCGTGGCATAGTTTGTCAAAATTCTTTTAAAACGTATCATGTGATCAAACCTTTTTGTACAAACATATCATGTATTATAATCTCTTCAAAATTTATCGCGTGGTGAAGATATTTCGCAAATATGTATCTTATGATAAAACGTATTGCTTTTAAAACTTTGTTTCGCGTATGCATGCAAGTATGCTCGGTTGTGGGTCTGATTTTATCCTCTAATCCTTTCAACTCCTAAGGTCAATTGTTGGCTTAAGTGTCATATCATGTGTGGGAATTCAAGACCAATCTAATACATGAAAAATGCACCAAGGGAATTCTGGATACAACTGAAGTGTTCATTACGACTTACGTCAAGCAGATTGTTAATTATATCAAACACCTTCAGCTCCATGGTTAATCATCAACTAGATTTCTTGTTTATACATTATACTTAATTACATTTTATGATCATTATACACTTGCATTAACATCATTTTAGAGGTTAATTAGGCTCGGGTTGATTAGGTGCATTTTGTAAATGTAACCGTTGGAAGGGTCACATCACAAGACAACAGCTAGTTGTCTTTAACATGTATATAAGAATTTCATCCATATATTCTTCATTCAAGAAAATAAGAATAGTTTTCTTCTCACTTTCAAATTGAGTTTCAAGTGATTGTTTGAGTGAACTTCTCTATATAGTATTAGAGCCATCGAGCTCAAAGTGATCTATGCGTAGTTTTTTTAAAATTTCTACTGTTCATCATATTCTTCCCGAGCATTTGTGAATTTTTCTTGAGCAAGCTGGTTGATTCCTATTAAATTCTTCATACATTCTGTCCTTATTCTATTTTCTGTAAGTTATAGAATCCGTCGGGAGTGAAGCACCCTCTTTTCCTGGTCCTGTAGCTGCTGATGTGCCCACTAGTTCATCTAGAGCAGCCCAAGGCTCCAGTACTATTGATTCAAACCCAGTAACAATTACTAGCCACAAGTTAAATGGAAGCGATTATCTTACGTGGTGAAGAGCTATAAAAATGTTTGTTACTTGTAAGGGAAAAGAGGATTACTTGAAGGCTGAATGTCTCTTGCATGAGGAATCTGATTCTGGCTTTAGTTGTGAAATGCTGAGAATACCATGATCGTGTCATGACTTATTGGTTCAATGACTACGAATGTAAGCAATAACTCTATCCTCTACGACTCAACCTTTGAAATATGGAAAGCATCTACGGAAATGTACTCCAAAGTGGATCACATTTCTGAGTTTTATGATCTTGAAGTCATGTTGCAGGACATTAAACAAGGGGATTCCCTTGTGAATGTGTACTTTGGCCAGATTAAACAAATATGGCTACAAATTTGTTCATGATACTCATAAATGGCCTAATCAAGAGGCTGTCAAAATGTGTAAGTCTATCACTAAGACCAGGAGAACCTTTAAGTTCTTGGCTAGCCTTAACAAAGAATTTGATGCTATTAGAGGTAGAATCCTTGGGGACTAGGCCTCTCCCTTCTATTAATAATGCGTTCTCTAAGATTAAGCAGGAGGAGAGTAGAATCAAATTGACGATGAGTTCCTCCTCCAACTCTGAGGGAGCAGCTATGGCCATCAGCACCAATCAATCATCCCATCCTACCAATGCTCTGGCCAATGTTGCTAGCAGAAGGCATGCACAGAGCACCCAAAGGAGAGGTCCTGATCCCAATAAATTCTGCAAATTCAGTAAGAAGTATGTGACACTTGGAAGACAGGTGCTATGATAAGCATGGAAGGCCACCTGTGGGATGGAGAGGACCTGAACTGTCGCATGGAAGCCTCAGTCCTCACCATCAAGAAATTGGAGAAGCTCCAATTCCAGAAATAGCCTTAGTGGTGGTTACTCCAACCACTGTGCTTCTGCTCCTACACCATTTGTGCCAATTCAAAGCCAACTTGATGTCATTCTGCAGTTCATGAAGCAATGTCAAGGATAGTCAAGCTCACTTGACATAAATCAAGAAGCAATCTAGGCTACTATGGCCTCTTATGGTAACAGTTCTAGACCCTTACATAGTTGGATTATTGATTGTGGTGCCACACACCATATGTCATGGTACAAAAATCACTTTACTGATTTTACACACTTTCACACACTACCAGTGTCAAAATTGCTAATGGTGCTTGCATAAACATTGTTGGCCAGGGAAACGTATCTATTACCCCTGAATTATGCCTGAAGAATGTGCTTTTCATTCTTGAACTTAGCTTCAACTTAATCTCTGTTGGTAAAATTGATGAAGATAACTCATGCAATTGTAAGATTCTCACCCTCGAAGTGTTATTTTCATGATATCTTCTCCAAGAGGATGATTGACAATGCTAACAAGATTAATTGCCTCTTCCTCTTAAATGCAACTGAACCTACACCTCTCAGTACTCAAACTAGTGTGGAAGCTATGGCTGCTTCTGGTATGACTACTGAGAGCATTTTGCTTTGGCATAGGAGATTAGGACATCCTAATTTCTTGTATTTAAAAAGACTTATGCCAAATTTGTTTTCAAATGTAAAACATTCTTATATTTTTTGTGGGGAATGCAGTTTGCAAAAAGTTGCAGGACTTCCTATCCAGGAAAGACTTATTCTATATCTGATGCATTAAACTTGATCCATTATGATGTTCGGGGTCCAGCAAAGGTCTCAAACATCAATGGTGCTAGATGGTTTATTACTTTATTTGATGATCACACTAGAGTAACATGGCTATACCTAATGAAACATAAAACTGAAGTGGAGGATATAATCAAAAGGTTCGTAGAAATTGTAAAAGAGCAAATCAGTGTCACTATAAAAACATTCAGGTCAGATAATGGTCTTGAGTATTTTGAGAAACAACTAACCGAATAATTGAATTCTAAAGGGATACATCATTTATCATCCTACACTTAAACTCCTCAGCAAAATAGTGTTGCTGAAACAAAAATAGGTACCTCCTTGAAGTAACAAGGGCCCTTATGATGACCATGACGGTGCCTAAACATTAGTGAGATGAAGGTGTTTTGACAGCAACACATTTGATAAACAAAAATGCCCCCAAAAGTGTTAAGTTATCACACACCTAAGTCTGTCCTTATGAGTGAACATCCTAGCACTTGTTTATTTTCTGACTTGCCTTTAAAGGTCTTTGGCTGCACTGTTTATAAGCATATTCCTGAACAATTCGAAGCAAACTCGATATGAGATCCAAGAGATGCATCTTTCTTGGTTAATCTAATACTAAAGAAGGTTACAAATGCTATTCACCTCAGTCAAGGAGAATGTATGTGTCACTTGATGTTATCTTTAATGAATCCTCTGCATTTTACTATAAGGAGTCTATGAGCATGACAGACAAAAGGAAGCTGATTTTTGGAGCATCATTGACATTACCAAAATAGATGAAACCACTACCAAAGACACTCCATCTCAGGGGAAGACAGAGGAACTTTTGTCTAAAGAAGTGCCACAACCTGTTAACGAAGAAGTTCAAATGACTGATCCTTCGAAAGTTCCTCAACATACAGAGCAATCACACCCCCTGATGATAGGCCTATTGCATTAGAAAGGGGGTCAGGGAGTGTGTGACAAGGCTGTATCCCTTATATAACTTTGTGTCTTATGACTGTCTGTCTAAACATTTGAAATCTTTTATTTCTACTATTGATAGCATTCAGGTTCCAAGGACAATCCAAGAAGCATTTTCTGAACCAGCTTGGAAGCAAGCAGTACTATATGAAATGTCTGCATTATTAAAGAATCAAACCTGGAATCTACTCCCTGCAGTTGAAGGATGTAGACCAGTGAGCTGCAAATGGATATTCAAACTAAAATATAACTCATATGGCACAGTTAACAGGTACAAAACCAGGCTGGTGGCCAGGGGCTTCACTCAGACACTTGGCATTGATTATGAGGAGACATTTGCTCCTGTGGCTAAGCTCAACACTTTAAGAATTTTTTTACTATTGCTGCTAACTTAGAATAGCCTTTATATCAATTAGATATAAACAATGCATTTCTAAATGAGGATCTTGAGGAGGAAGTCTACATATGGAAATTCCTCCTGGCTTTGTCACTGAAGAAAACTATAATATGGTTTGTTAACTTCAAAAATCCCTATATGGATTAAAGCAATCTCCTAGATCATGGTTTAGGAGATTCAATTATGTGGTATCTAATATAGAATTTACACAGGCACACAGTGATTACACTTTCTTTGTCAAGTATGATTCACATCAATTATGTACCATCATTCTAGTGTATGTTGATGACATAATTTTAACTGGAAATGATCATTCTGGAATAGCAATACCAAAAGGCAATTGTCTAAGGCTTTTGATGTCAAGGACCTTGGGCAGTTGAGATATTTTCTTGGCATGGAAGTTGCTAGATACTCTGATGGGATTAGTATCTCCGAAAGAAAGTATGTTCTTGATCTTTTGTAGGAAACCAACATGGCAGTGTGCAAACCATCCAGCACCCTAGTTGAACCAGGTCACAAACCGATTGAGGTATGGGACTCTAACTACACAGATAAAAGCAGGTATCAAAAGCTAACTGGTAAACTCATTTATCTATCTCACATAAGGCCTGCCATTCGTTATGGGGTAAGTTTTATTAGTAAATTTATGCATAATCCTATGGCTGAACATTATAATTATGCTCTCAGGATACTAAGATATTTGAAAAAAACCTTGTCAGGGCCTGTTCTTCAAGAAATCATCTGACAGAGGCCTTCGTGTGTTTACTGATGCTGATTGGGCTAGTTCCAAGAGTGACATGAGATCCACTTCTGGCTTTGCATCTTATCTATGGGGAAACTTGATTACTTGGAAGAGTAAGAAGCAACTAGTGGTCTCTAAGAGCATTAAGAGCACTATCCCTTGGTGTCTGTGAAAGCCTTTGGATACATAGAGTAGTGCAGTATCTAAACTTCCAATTTAGGCACCAATTCATGTATAATGTGACAATATATATGCTATCAACATGACAGAAAATCATGTCCAACATGACAAATCCAAACATATTGAAATTGAAAGGCATTTTTTGAGGGAAAAGGTGGAGGGCAAGGTATTGAAATTACATCACATTCAATCCAAGCATCAGGTGGCAAATATACTTACAAAGCATGTCACTGTTCAAGTCTTCAGGTCTCTTCTTTGCAAGCTAGGCTGTACAAATATATACAGTCATAGCTTGCGGGGGAGTGTGGAAATTCAAGACAAATCTAATACCTGAAGAATGCACCAAGGGAATTCGGGATACAGCTGAAGTGTTCATTGTGGCAATACATCGAGTAGATTGATAACTTTATCAAACACCTTCAGCTCCTTGGTTAATCATCAACTAGTTTGCTTGTTTATACATTATAGTTGCTAGTTACGTTTTATGATCATTGTACACTTGCATTAACATCATTTTAGGGGTTAATTAGGCTTGGGTTGATTAGGTGCAGTTTGTAAATGTAACCGTTGGAAGGGTCACATCACAAGACAACAACTAGTTGTCTTTAACATGTATATAAGCATTTTATCTGTGTAGTCTTCATTCAAGAAAATAAGAAGAGTTTTCTTCTCACTTTCAAAGTGAGTTTCAAGTGATTGTTTGAGTGAACTTCTCTATATCATAACTTTTGTGAAATTCCCATTTTGCCCTCAGTTGAGCCTCGCGGTTTTTACCCTCAAAACTGCCCTCTTTTTCGGGCTTTATCTACTAATATCTTGTCATAAATTATTCAATCCTTGGTTTATTTTATGGCCACCCTCAAATAGCCTACCCTTTTTATATGTTCAGCATTGGAATTTACCCCTTTACCCCCGTTCAGGGTTCACGTTCCATATTCCCTAAACCGCCCGTTATTTAGCTTGTCACATTTGTCCTTTCTTCCTTTCCAATTATTTATCACAACTTTATCTAGTCCCATATAATAAACAATATGCATATCTTTTCATATATGATATTAAGCAAATAGTCAACATTGTAATTGGCACATTTCTAGGCCATTTGGCCGAATACATGTTGGCACACCCACACACATGATATAATGCCATATCTTAAATTTAATAGTTTAACACCTCCACTAATTAGCCACACATAAATTGTATAATATAAATTTTTACACCCATGCTCTCAAGAATATACAAATCATTACCATGTCGACTCGTATGGCCACTTGGCCGAAAGCTCACCCCACACACACTTGTGCTCATTGCACTTGTTAAATACATCTTTACATGCAAGATGATTATATCTTTCACTTGTCTTTTAATATATTGTGTCTTACATATGGTCTTAGGCACATATTATCAATTAACATGTCAAACATACATTCCCTTTTATAATATCACCAAGTACACATAATATAATATTATTGACACATAAGTGCATATTTGGTGAATGTGTTCACCCTCTTAACCGAGTGATCCCCTCCATCCATACTTTATCAAATATGTAATCTTCGTGCATGTGACTTCCTTGTTTTATTAATGGTAGGTCATAAGATGCATGAACCCTATAGCTTCTCACTCACATGTTCATGGATGGACAATGACACCTATTTTCATCAAGGTACCTATATGGCCGAGAGTATGCTATACACACACACACAAACTTTTGTTTTTCTTTCATTTTAACCTATTCAAGGCCATGCATGATGGAGTCTACCACAATATAAATATTGGAACTATGATCATAATGATACTTATGATGAATGTGCATGCAAATTAAATAGTGGTGCAATCCATAAAAACGCACAAGGAGATGGTGTAAGATGTGATCTTTAGCACACTTTTTCAAGAAAATGTATTAAATCATCAATACTTCTTCAAAATCGAGAATGCATGCCTACTCTTTTCATTAATATAACCTGCACACACATATCACAATCTTTACATGCATGCCTCTTTTTATCATTATGTGAGTCTCAAATATGCTCACCCTCAAGAAACACACAATTCTTAATGTATTTAGTAGACAAGATCCATTCGTTTTATTTGATTATAGTAGAAGACCATTTGAACATATGCATGCACGATCTATTTTGATAAAGGAACATAGATGATGTGTTTTTCAACATGCATGAAGAAATCAAGAAGAGTACTTGCCTTTGTCTTGAACTTAGGTTTAAAATGGAAAAGATTTCTCTTTTCTTCCTCTTTGAATACTACATGACCTTAATCCAAGAAAAAGAGGTGAGTTGAGCCTCTTAAAATCATAATACTTGGATGTTCCTACCTTCAATCGTTAAACAAAATCATACCTTAGGTGTTGGGAGGAAGTGTCCTAAGCTTGCATGTATACCCTCTTTGACTTAGACTTGGATAAGTCTTTCTTTTTTCCTCCTTATAGAGCCACGGTTGGGAGGGTATCTTCGGGCTTGAGGGACTTTGATTATCCTCTTAGTATGATAAGATTGTGCTTGATTTGGAAGTGGAAATGAAGTGAGAAGAAATAGGAGGAAATGAGCGATTCTCTGGTGGAGAGTGTTGAAGGGAGTAGAAAGTGTTTTTGAATTTTGAAATGGAGACTTGAAGTAGAGGGGTAGAATGTTTGTTGACAGAGGGAGTGGAAATGAAAAATGGAATGAAAATGAAGTGCTTTGCCCCCTTTTTCCCTTTGTTTCTGCCGAAAATAGAGAAGGAAAGTGGGGTTTAATCATTATACCTTTGTGTGGGGAAGTGGATTGCAAGAGTTGTATGGGTTGCATGCATTGTGGTTGGAGGGAGAAATTGTTGAGAAATATGTTTGGATAATTTTCGAAGTCATGATTTTAAGTATTAAATACTTAAGAATTTAACACATGGTGTTATGAATCATAAAAAGATAAATGACAGATTCAGAACCAGGACCTTGCTGTGAGACATCGATCTCTCATTCAAAAGCACATCGATCGATCGCTATCCTTAGGGTTTCGAAAAATTTTGTCTAATATGTGATAAAATGATTGTTTTCATTTGTATGTTTCATATATGTTTATTGTGAGATTATTATGTTATTTTGATGTATATGACTAATGTGTCTGGAAGTTTCTACAACATATCAAAAAGGGCAAAAGTGGTATTTTGAGTTCTTGTATGTACTTGACATGGTGAAAACAATTCAAGGACTTATTTATATCTTATTTATCATCACAAAGGTGTTATTATATCTATTTATGACCATCGAGGTCATTCTCGGGGTTTTCTCACACTGGGGACATTTTGGTCATTTTACCCTCTGAGGGCAATTTCGTCATTTTACTCAAGGAAATCTCTTGAGTATCATATTATCTGCATTATGGAGATTATTAATGGTTCTATTGAATATTATATCATGGTTTTCTAGTCTAATTTCTTATTTGGTGATATTATCGACATCGGCGGTATATGTGATGGTATTCGATGTCACATTCTATTATCTTCTGAGGACTTGTCTATATATGTTATTGGAGATTCATATTCATATTTTTTCAGAGATTCTCATGGTGGTATTGGTGCAAAATTCAACACAACATACAAGGATAAAAATGTAGGACCTGTAAGGCACCACTAGAAGGGGGGTTGAATAGTGGATGCAGAAAATTTGGTTTTTAAAATATTTTAACCCAAAATCCCAACTTCTGAAAATAGTTTCTATTTTCAGATCATGATTTGAAATGTTTGAAAAACTAGGTTACAGATCTTCAAAAATTTTGAAATTTGGAGAGATTCGACTCTCAGATGTTCTGAGTATCCCCTAAAAATTTCAGATCAATATTCAACCTCTAACCTTTTGAAAAATCGTTTGTGGTTAGATTGCACAAATCTGCCAGAAACAGTAGTCTGATTTGAAAAAATTATTCCGATTAATCCATAACTCCAAATGGTATGAGGATTTAATGACAAACCGCTTAAGATATGTATTTTAATGGGTTGAAACAGTTTTGACAAATTCATTCGGGAAGTATGTCAAATACATTCAAGTTCTCAAACCTTTGCAAGTCTGAAAATCAGATTACACTAGTCTTAGAACTATTAACGTTTGATTGACTTATACTTATTCAAATAGGTTGAAACTTGCCCCAAATAAAACTTAAGGGATGTGGCTATGTCTCTGCAAAGTTTGGTAATTCTTGAAAGTCGTTTAATATTTTTACTATTGTAATGAAAACGATGTAAAGTGCTGGAAACTGAAAGTAAAGTGCTGAAAGTAATAACACCGAGAATTTTATACTGGTTCAGTTAGCACAACCTACTCCTGTCTTCGAGGACACCTTCCTCGGTTATCACTAATCACAAAATAACACCTTACCACAAGGGTTGCTAGAGTTACACACTGACTCCAACCCTTTACATACAATACAAGCAATCACACCGAGCACGAACACCACCACCGAATAGATGAAGGTTTGATGACACCTTGATCAATCTTTAAAAATTGAAACGTATTTGGTGGTCTAATCAAAGCCTATTCAATATAATGAATATAAGAACAATATGCTTGAGAGAATAAGAAGAAAGAAATGTGGAAGAAGAAAGTAGAATACACTTTTTTTCACTTGAGAGATTATGAGAATTGTCTTGCTTTTGTTTGGCTCTCTTCACCTCTTTTTAATCCATCTTGGCCGTCCCCTTTAGGGTGTTCTTCCTTCTTGAAAATTCTCTTTAATCCCCTTGGAAGAATGCCTTGCATATATGTGACACCATCTTGCTTACTTGGCACAACTTGATTGGATAATTGTCTTGGTCTTGTTTACTTGACACTCCTTGATTGGATGAGTTTTGTCATCACTTAGTGGCTGAAAAAATCTGAGAATAAAATGAAAAACATATGCCAAATGAAGTTAAAAAAATTACCAAATATTCTACAATTAATCCCCACAAATTTGAAAACAAATTTGTCTCCATCCAAGACATAAAAATCGGCCACCTTGTGTCTCACATGCTGAATTTTCAGCATGTGTTTCATTTGCTAGAAAGTTTGAAATGTTACCTTGTGTAGCTTCCTCCATTATGTCACTAACCTTGTGTGGCTTATTGTCCAGCATTCAAGATGCCAACTAAGCTCCACAAAGTCTGAGATAGGCGTGCGATGTATCTTGGGCATGTGCTGAATTTCACTTTTAAAAACTTTGTCAAATATTTGCTTAATAATTATACACATATGGTATATTCCAATCAGCCCTATTTTGAATATTCTAGAACACTTTAATATGTATTGAATATGTAAAAATTGTCCAGATACATGTTGCATGTCATGCCAAAAACGTCCCATGTGTTATGTTCGTAGAAAACTGAATTTTCGACTTTTGTCGATTGCGCGAATTTTCTCCGATTAAATTCAATCTTTTTGCACATGTTATATATACTATGTACACATCATATATATAAAATAACTTGAATATTCAGCTCTAATGGATGATTAAAGTTGGCACCCACATGTGCTTAAAAAGTGAATTTGGAATCTTCACAATTTGGCCTTAATTGGGGGTGATTTGTGTGTGCCAACATGGAATGATTTTATGGCTGAGTGTACCATGTTATCCACGAAATTTGTGAGTATTTTTGAAGTGTAGGTGTTACAGCCCAGAAAATTCGTTATGTAGTAACAACCTCCAATACCGTAAACATAATCTCATGGGTGTACGATTCATTAGCAAATATATCATAAATGTTTGAATCTACACAATAAAAACTCAAATTCACTTAGTTAGTAACAACTTAAACTATTAGTATAAATTAAATCAAAAATAAATACATGACACAACAATTTTATACTACTTTAAATAAAAGAAAATAAAATACGTACATGAAAGAAAAAGAAAAGGAAAATGAAAAGGAAGGTGAAGACAACTTGTCTTACACTTTAAACATTTAGCATAAAAAATTTGCATGCTTAAGAATCTTGCCATAAAACCCATCCCTTCAACCCATACTTGCCAAAAGTTTGTCTCCCACCCCATTTTCCCCCATGCTTGGCCGGCCACCCCCCTTAAAAAATAGGATGTTATTTCTTCTTTAACCCCTCACATAATTGCATCTTCAACCAACCAATTTCATACCATCTCCAAGGAAAAACTCAAGAACACTCCAACACCCCCTTCTTCCCTATAGTGGCCGAAAGTTTTGCCTTTAACAAGGAGAAGATTTTCTTCTCCTTTCTTCGCACCAACATCACTCAAATCAAGTACCATAAACACTCCATCAACTAAGAAAGATTCAAGAAGGTTGTAGCATCTAGAATCAAAGGAAACCAAGGTAAGAACTTTAAAAAGTTTAAGTTTGATTCTTCCATATAATTAGTTTTATAAGTTGCTCACTAACCCTCCTTTTAAACCCTAAAAACCATGTATACCTGGGAAGGAAGGAGGAAGAACTCTCTTCCAAACCAAGTGAAAGAACCATCTTCTAAGTGGAAGAAAGGTGAACCAAGGCAAGTACTCTTCCTTGATCCTTCATGGCTTTCAAAATTTAATACTTATGTTCATATAAAAAATGGGATCATCATGTAGTATGTTCAAGTTTTGTTCTAAGAATAAGGAAGATCTATGATTGTAAGTGATATAAATATATAAATATATCTAATTATACCTATAAAAGGATATATATATATATATATAAATATATACGGTGAGTTTATATATATATACATGCATAGATGCATACATACGGTAATGTACATATATATACAAATAGATATAAACTTTGAACAAATGATATGAAATAAAGAACCTTAAGAAAGGTATACAAAGAATACAACTTTTGTTGTTTTAAATATGTTTTCTTTTATGATGATCATCATGTTTGTATGTTTATGTATTTTAGTGTTCATATGTTTCAAGATCATGTCTTTAACATGTTTATGTATGCATCATAAGCATGACTTATATACATGGTCTAAATGGTTGTTGATGATCATCATCTTCATGATATACCCACCTATACACGGCCTAATGGCCTATTTGGGTACTCCACTTGAGCTTCATCATTCCATCTTCAAGATGTGTCTTTAGATGATGATTATGGCCCAATGAGTACATTTGTTTATGATTTCCATTATGTTATGTTCGTGTGTTTCTTTAAGGTCATAACTATAGAATTAATTAAAAAGGAAGGAAGATAATATATACATGTTAAATATGGAAATATATAAAACATAATACGTACATACATAAAAAGAAAGAAGATAGACAAAAAAAAATGAAATGTGAAGGTGCATTATAATGGCCAAACATTCGGCCTTACAATTTAGCATAAAAATGAAAGACATGTTAAAGAAATATATTTAAACATGATTCTATATATACAAACAAGGCCCATTAATGTATTAGAAATACAAGTTACCTTATGTAGAATATATATAGGCATAAAAATGTATTACCATGAAATGTGTGTATATATATATATAAGTGTATATATACATTCGGCCTTAAGGCCATTTAAGAACTCAAAAATGTTTCTTAAGTTCCATGTTATGAACACTTATATGTAAAAGGTGTGGTAATGAATAAAGTATGGTATAAGTTGAGGTATTTGTATGTGGGAAGTTAAAAGAATTAGGAATTGAAGGTTAACCGGGAATACAAATTAAGAAAGTGGTGATGGATGAAAAATGAGGTAAAGTGAGCTATTTTGGTTGCATGGCCGAATGACCACCTTGGATGGTCAAAGTGGGAATTTCTTTAAGTTATGATATGTAGAAGGAAAATAAGTAAGTGATGTTATAAGATGTAGTTTACCATAATACTTCATATGAACAAGTCTCATGTTGCACTAAAATAAAGTTTGAAAGTTGTTTTGCGCATATCATATTTTAAAAGTTTATATGCATGTGAATAATAAACACGAGACGATCGATTTCATTGACACACGCTATGTTATGTTATGTTCATGATTATGACTATGTTATGTTTGCCAGCGTGATATCGGTACCGGGGTGGTAGATGTCAGGGGCATATGATTAAGTATATGACCGAGTGTAACACCGGGTCTGGGACACGGGATCTCTGTCATTGCTCGTCACCGTTAGTACATGTACATATGTTTATGAAGTTTTATGTTGTACATGTGCTATATGGGAAGTCGATTGGTATGTCGTGTGTTATTATTCTTATGAAAAGTGCTATAGCCAATGATGATAATGTTATGTCTTCATGTTATGAAAATGTCATGTTATGCAAGTTATGAATATGTCATTTTACGCAAGTTATGAAAATCAGGTCAAGTTATGAAATGTCATGTTTTCGAAAAGCCATTTTATGAAAAGTCATGTTTTATGCATCATGTCATGATCATGTCCCTTAGGTGGTGATTAGTATATTTGTACAACCATGATGCCTTAAGATGACTAAGGAAGATTATGCACGTAGAAATGATGATTGTAAGTTATGACCTTAGTATAAGATGGATTAGTGTTCAAGTATGGAAGGTAGGCTAAGGATATGCTGAGGAAGAATGATATGACCCATAAGGTATGATGAAAAATCTTATGTTCTGTTTTATTCTTATATAAAATGCTATCCTTTGTAAATGGAAATGTAATTATGTATATTGTTACTTTATTACTACCGTCTCCCCATGTATGATCCACATGAAGTATCTATAAAGAATACTTGCTAAGCGATTAAAAGATGGTGGCTATCGCTCATACTTGCCTCTTAACATTTCAGAGAACAGGGACCCTGACGCCGTGTTCATTGAGGAGGAACCCCAGATAGAGTATCCGTGAGCGGAGATGTAGGCTGAAGCTATGTACCTGTTGTGTGAGCTTTATTTCATTGTGATGTAATAAGACTATCGTGAGAAGCTGTATTTGTGGTTTGTGTGGATTTGAACGGTTTGTATTATTATTATGCATGTCGTGAGCTTATTTTAAGTTGCTTCCGCTATATCGATTACGGTTCATGTCGACATGTACATGTATAGTATCGACGCTTTGTACTCTATGGAGTAGAGTACGGCGGGTGTACTGAGCCGGAACCCTGGTTTCGGGCAGGGCGCTACAGTAGGGGATGGCCATTGATATATGGCGAGTACGTGACACGTTAACGAAGTTTCGGTAGTCACCCGATACGACAATTTTTGGTTTACAACCTTGTAACATGTCGTAATAATTTTGTCATCACCATGACTTATATCATATGATATAACACCTGAATGTACTCATAAATATGAGGTAAGTATAGTGGTGTGACATTGACGTACGTTCGTAATATATGTAACGTGTCAGTAGTACGTCGGAATATATATGTATTGTGCCTTTTTAAAAAAACTGAATATATATATATAATATATATATAATATATATCAAAAATTTGTGAATGAGTGTAGAAGGAGAAGGCGTGTGATGTGTCTTGAGCATGTGCTGAATTTCACTTTTGTAAACTTTGTCAAATATTTGCACCATAATTATACACATATCGTATATTCCAATCAGCCCTATTTTGAATATTCTAGCACATTTTAATATGTATTGAATATGTAAAAAGTGTCTAGATACATGCTGCATGTCATGCCAAAAACGTTCCATGTGTTATGTTCATAGAAAACCAAATTTTTGGCTTTTGTCGATTACGAGAATTTTCTCCGATTAAATTCAAATTTTTTGCACATTTTATATATACTATGTCACACATAATATACATAAAATAACTTGACTATTCATCTCTAACGGCTGATTAAATTTGGCACCCACATGTGCTTAAAGAGTGAATTTGGAATCTCCACAATTTGGCCTTAATTGGGGGTGATTTGTGTGTGCCAACATGAAATGATTTTATGTCTAATTGTAACATCATAGAAACAAAATTTGTGACCATTTTTGAATTGTAGGGGCTGGCCATCTATATATGGCAAGTACGTGACACGTTAGCGAAGTTTTGGAAGTCACCCGATATGACAATTTTTGGTTTACAACCTTGTAACGTGTCGTAATAATTTTTTCATCACTATGACTTATATCATATGATATAAGACCTGAATGTACTCATAAATATGAGGTAAGTATAGTGGTGTGACGTTGACGTATCTTCGTAATATATGTAACGTGTCGGTAGTACGTCGGAACATATATGTATTGTGCCTCTTTTAAAAAAATCTGAATATATATATATAATATACCAAAAAACGTTTGAATGAGTGTAGAAGGAGACTTTCCATTCTTCAATTTGTTGCCATCATGCATTCTCCAAATATATCTCCATTTAATGAACTACTTAGTCCATTTAACTAAGCACTTCACTTAATGAACTAGTTTAGTTCATTAGTGGTGGCACTTGAAAATAGTTCAAACACAACAAATGTTTGCCATTTGATGCAAGCTTTAAAGCTTCATGGCTTGTTAGTACGCAACATTATATATAAAGTATATAAGGCAAGTTTATCGCAAAACTGTGTCAAATAATAAATTGTATCATGCATTTCTTTAACACACGTTATTTAAATCATGTACTTTGTGAATCACTCAAACTCTTTTTCTCAAAAAAAATGTGTAGGAATTTTGGATTATAGTTGACATAATCCTGTCAACTTTTATTTATTGATTTCTTTACAACAAATTTGAGTTTGTATACATATATACTGCTAGAAGCGTCCATAAACAGGTGGCAAAGATGCTTTATTCATTTTATGACTTGTGGACAAGTGGACAATCTAAAAACAAGCTAGTTGTCGAAAGTTGCCAACTTGAAATTTCAAATTTGAAAGTAAAGGCTACAAGGCTATTTTTGAGTTGCTTTTATTCAAATTCTTCAGCCATCACATGGCCTATCATCATGCCAAAGAATTGATGTAGTCATGGAGGGAATATTCCGTCTTAATCCTTCTTATTTTCAAGACAATCCAAGGGTGGAAAATTGGCCAAACAAGGATGACAAGGTAGACTAATCATGTTGCTAGAAGTTGCCAAGTGTACAAGGGTTTTATGTGGCCCACCAATGATGTTAAGACACTTAAGCATTGATGATGAACGCTATGACACATTTGCATTCTTATCTTCAAAGCTCAACTTACGCTATAAATGGAAGGCAAAGTGAAGAAAAGAAGATACACTTGAAAGCAATTGTTCTCTTGATATTCTCTTCTCTTATTCTTGTTCATACTTTGTGTAGCTAAGGTGTTCCATTTATAGTTGTTGTCGAGCTACACTGTACACGCCTCTTGTGATGTAATTTTTGAGATTGATTAGTCAAATTTATAAGGCTACATCAATAGGTGGTTGAGATGTTGCAACCAAAGTTGCATAGAGGTGTTTTGCCAAGTCTTAAGTAGGGTTGATGTATAACCCAAGGATCAAGCTTGGTTCTTATTGTATTGTTGATCATTCCATAGTAAAATCCAAGGAAATCTTTGGGATTGGAGTTGGTCACATAGACCGAACCAGGATAAATTCTCGGCGTTCTTGTCTTCTACATTTCTTTACTACTTTCTGCCTGTTTTAAATGCCGTTGTCACCCAACTTTGTACGTCTTAAAAAATATCAAAACATTTCCAAAATTCATGATTTTCGGTGGATTTATACTTCCGACTGTTAGCTTTCATTTGTATCAAGAATCACTGGATTTAAGCAAAGGAAAGTTAGTCGTTCAGTCTTTGAAAAATAACTGCTCCATCCTAGAAAGCAATATGTCCAGTTTCAAGAAAACATGCATCCTGATTTTATCAAGTACAGTTTCAGGTCACAGCCTTTTGTAAACTTATACTAGACATCTTATGGAGTGTTTTGACATAAAGATCAACCTTTTTGGTTGAGTAATTAAATAGAAACACGTTTGCAAAGTTCAGCACCTTTCTGTCTAATACTGTCCAGATTGACCATCTGAATCTTTTTATTTGTTTGAAGAGTCAAAAGATCTTAGTTTTATCTCAATTTCGGACAGAGTCTAGCCAAGGCATTGAAATTGAGTTCTGGAAAGTTTCGTAATTTTTGGAGTTGAGTACACTGACTTTTGAATTTTTCAAAAATGGGTATTGAATCTGAGTAGCTCTCATATTTTGTTTTTGATGGAATTTTAATTCAAGGGTGGCAGTGTAATTTCCGCTAACCACTATTCACCCTCCTCTAGTGGTTTTTATTATAGGTGTTATGGTCCAACAGAAATGAGATGTAAGAGTGAGGTGATGGATGGAAGATGGATGGAAGAAAAGGGCTAGTGGGGAGAGGTATCCGGTTGAGTGGGTGAGTGTGGGGAGTGGGTATTTTGGAAGAATTTTGGGAATTAGTGGAAAGAAAGTGGGTGTAGCTTATCCACTTATATTTTTCTCAATTTGTGTAGAATATTTAATTGCTAGTGCAAGAAGAATATACCCTATTCATCCACTTATATAAGTTGAGCGGCCATATTAGGGTAATGTAGGACAAATTTATTTCTTTTACCTACGTCCAAATTTCCTTGTTTTTTTTATTTGAGTATAATAATTGTTGTGTCATAATTTCTATGTCCATTCAATTATTTACCTTAAGCGACTTTGTCCTCTATAATTTACTTATTTACTCTTAGCATATACTAAATTTGTAACTATACCGCCTAGCGTAGCGCAACTATTTAATCGATTCTTTACGGCACACCTTATCTTCTTCGAACTAAATCCTTTTGTCTTCTTCTTCCTAAACGCTCGTGGTGCGGGTCGTAACACCACCCAACTCTTGTTTCTATCTTGAGCTACCTTAGGCCTCTCTCGTATGATCTTGATCTTTTCCAACGTCTGTTAGACTAGCTCAGGTGTAGTAATCAGCTTTTCACCTACTTCATCCCAATATAGCGGGGATCAGTATTTCCTTCCGCAAAAGATCTCCATACAAATGGAACTATGGTAGCTGTTATTATACGAGAACTCCTTGAGTTTCACCAACTTATCCCAATTGCCTTTAATATCCAAAGCGCATGCTTGCAAAATGTCTTCCAATGTCTGGATAGTCCTTTCTGATTCACTTTGTCCAAAATCGTCTAAGTGAATCTGGGGTCTCGATCTGATACAATTCTTATCGCCACACCATGCAAGCTTACTATGTTGTCCACGTACATTGCTACCAACTTCTCCATGGTCACTTCAATAATTCTTCTTAAGGTCTTTGTACATCTTGGTTACTCGCGGATGAAACGATAGTCGCGAATGATGAGCTTCTTTCAATACTTCCTTCTTCAGATTATACAACTTAGGCACATGTAACCTCCCTTGATACCAAACACTATCGTCCTTATTCATCTGAAATCTTTTGACTTGTTCATCTTTGAGTTTCTCCATGATTTTCAATATACCTTCATAGTCTTTCAAGGCGTCCTTTATCCTTCCAATCAACGTAGAAGATATGACTAATGTCGCCAAAGTGTTAGCAGTATATTCCACAACGTTTATATCAAATTCCTGCATTTATCTTTCTAGATGTGTCTGCCTAGCCTTCCGACTGAGAGCATCCGCGACCCTGTTTGCTTTTCCAAGAGGATAATTTATAGTCAAATCATAATATTTGCTCCAACCACCTTCGTTGTCTCATGTTGAGCTTTTTTCGTGTAAACAAATACTTCAGGCTCTTATGATCTGTATATACTTCGCATATCTCACCATACAAACAATGCCTCCAAATTTTAAGGGCAAACACCATTGCTGCTAATTCTAGATCATTGATTGGATAATTCTTCTCATAGGACTTTAGCTGTCTTGAGGCATACTCTATAACTTGTATGTTTTGCATTAGCACACAACCTAGACCATTCTTTTTGGCATCACTATAAATCACAAATCATTCGGTCCTAGAAGGTTGAGCCAAAATTGGAGCAGAGGTCAGTCTCTCCTTCAATTCCTTAAAACTCCTTTCACATTCTGACATCCACTCAAATTTCACACGCTTTTATGTTAACTTACTCAACAGAACGGCTATGATAGAAAATCCTTCCATAAATTTGCGATAATAACCTATTAATCCTAGAACATTTCTTACTTCCGGGACATCGGTCAGTGTAGACCAATTTGTTATTGCCTCAATCTTCTTTGGATTAACATAAATCCCTTGTAAGAAATCACGTGACCCAGAAATGTCACTCTTAAACCAGAATTCGCACTTGCTGAACTTAGCATAATGCTTCTCTTCTGGTAAGATTCCTAAAACTTTGGGCTCCTCACTTAGAGAGTAAATCAATATATTATCAACGAATACCACCACAAAATTATTTAATTATGGCCTAAACACTGTGTTTATCAGGTCCATAAATGCCGCCGGTGCATTTGTCAAACCAAATAGCATTACCAAAAATTCATAGTGTCCATATCTTGTTCGAAATGCAGTCTTAGCAACATCCTCTACTTTGATTTTTAATTGGCGATACTCGAATCTCAAGTCAATCTTAGTATATGCCCCTAGCATTCACTTTGGTTTCTCTCTACTTGGTTGTGCATCCTTACTTGGCTCCTTTCTTTTTCTGGTGTAGTCCCTTACCCGGTGTCTAAGCTTGCCAAAATTAAAACATGCTCCAGCTTTTATACGACACTCACCAAAATGTTGACGATGACATGTACCACACGTGGGCATATTTGCTTTGGGGTTCCTCCTAAATGTTTGCTCTGGTTGCCTCTTTATAACTCGCACCCACCTTCCAAGTTTGTCGGTGCCTTGATTAACCTCTGTTTCATCAATCTTCGGCCTCTTGCCTCTGTTCTCCTCATCTGTCCTCTTGATGTAACTTTCTGCCTTATAGCAAGCATCAAGTAAGGTTAAAAAATTTTGAGGATTGGCATTCACCATGCCCATCCTGATCCGGCTATTTAGGCTTCTCTCTAATTTAACCATATTCAATTCATTATCACCCATTACAGAAGACACAAACTAACCTAGAGCATTAATTTGGTTTGCATAATTAGCAACTATCATGTCAGCTCTGTCATACCCCGTGACTTTTAAGCACGCCTTTCAATACTCTGGGTCAACCTTGTATGCAATTTAATTAATGATGTAGAATGTAATACTTAGTTACTTAAAATATAGAAAATAAAAGAAAGGGTTAAAAGTGAGAATTAAGGAAATTGGGTAAATTACCAAAAGTACCCCTACTAAATGATAGGGGAGTTACACCAAATTTTAGTATAACTCCCCATTAGCATAAAGGGGGCGGTTGAAAGGCAAAGAAAGAGGGGGAAGAAAAACGCCTAGAGAGGAAGAGAGGAGAAAAAAGAAGAAGAGAATAGGAAGAGGAAGAAAGAATGGTCAGTCTAGATTCAATCATCACCAAAATTCTGTAGTACACTCGTAAGATTAGCTAGAAGCAAAGGCAAGTAATCTTTCTATACGCTTTACGCAAATTTTGTTACCTTAGGCCCTATGTTCTTACAAAGAGAAAACTTGGATCACACATTAGTAGTTTTGACTTGTCTATGCTAAATGCTTTATCATATGTGTAATTGTTGTTGTTGTTGAGCAAAGTTATGTTCTTTGGGCCAATATCTGAAAATAATTATGTTGTGATCTTTGTTGTTAAATATGCCCACAAGAGTGTTATACGTGATGTGTTCATTGTCCTTGTGTAAGTTCTTAAGTTTGGTGATTACACCTTGGATGCTTTGAGTGTGTTTGCAGAGAGTGGAAAGATGAATGTTGACATTGTTGTAAGACTTGTTGGGTTGGAAGGTTTGAAGATATCTATTGAAAGTTGTGGATGATAGAAGGTTTAGGGTGGATACTAGTTTGCTTGTTTAAGAATCAAATGATGTTAGTTGTGTATTAAGCATGATGAATCCAGGAACTAAGATGGATCTTGAAGTGTTGAACATGAAAGGGTTGAAGAAGAAAGGTGTTGGGTGGAAGTTACTGCAGAAAAACTGCAGTTTAGAACCGTCAGAACACTTCGAACACCTACATTAGGCGCTTCAAGTCACATTAGGCGCCTAATGTAGCGTTCAATGTGTCCTGAAGCATCCCCGTACACTACGAACACCTATATTAGGCGCTCTATGTCACATTAGGCACTTCATGTAGGCGTTCAATGTCTACGGCACATCCCCGAACACTTCGAACGCCTAGTATAGGCGCTTTATGTCACTTTAGGCGCCTCATGTGGCGTTCCAAGTATACTGGAAGTCGTTTTGACCCTTTAGGCGCCCTATGTATGTGTAGTAACTTTTACCTTCTTCTGAACATAAAATGCAAAGGTATTTGAGGTGCAATTGAGGTGTAGATGGTAAGTTTGATCAAGTAAGAACAAGATTGAATCCTGAGTGAATTAGTAAGACGAACGGACTTGGAAAGATACGAACATAGAGTATTTGAGGTGCAAGACCGTATACTTGATAGGTAAGAAGTATGTGTGTGTGTTACATGTTTGATACAAAGTTACATGTGCATCCTGCATCATGACATGGGCACTTGCATTGGATTTGAGATTTGCTTTGCGAAAGAACATGTGTTTACAAGAAAAGTTTAAAGTTTTTGAAAGACAAAATGGCTGCTGGTTGATCGCAGGCTATAAAAGTCACGCCTACGAAAGAAGGCTATAAAAGCGTGACCGGTGAGTCAACAGCAAGGTATAAAATATGTTATGGGGTCGTGGACCTATCAGCACGGATATATGATGTATGTAATGGGGCCGTGAACCTTTCAGCACGGGGTATAAAGTTATATGGTATGGGGCCGTGGACATTTCAGCACGGGGTATAAAGTTCTGTTTGCTGTGGACTGATCACCCACAGGGTATAAAGTTCTGCTACGCGAAGAATATGATAACAAGAGTTATGAAAAGTTTTGTGAAGTGACACGCATGACATGTTTATGAAAGAAGACATAAGCATGGGTGTTGTGTGTGATTTTAAGGAAGTACATGCATCATGATACACGAAGCATAAGATTTGATATGCAAGAGATGTGACTAGTTTATGACTTGCTTATGATGATATGTTGTTTTAGTACATGTTTATGCTCATATACGTGTATCCTTTATGTGCTTTATCTGTTTTGAGGAATTCTTATTAAGATGCTACTTGCTAACACGAGCACCTTATTTTGGGCAATGATTTATATACTGGTGACTCGTCGTGTGTGATCCCGTAAGGTGTATAGACAGGTTACTTGCTGGCGATAATTTTGCTAAGAACAGATACTCTATTCCTTTTCAGGTGAGCCGAAATATGAGATGATATTTATCGAAGACAATGGCGAGTGGGCTCAATGGGATGACGGACATGGGAATAGATAGATGCTGGACTACTTTCTTTAAGTTTTGGATACTCAATGTTGTTATGTTGTTCTGGAACTTATGTTAGCTAGATGAACAAACACCTTTTAATTCCGCTGCATTTTCTGGTTGTATTATTGACGATGAAGGTTTAGATTTTATGACGTTTCCGCTGATTTATCTTACGTCATGAATGATGTACGCGTGATCTTCTTTGACGCTTCGCAGTTCTCATAGTAGGCTACGGCGGGTGCACTGGCTCCGATGAAAGTGTTGGGCCGGGGCGCTACAGGTGGTATCAGAGACTAGGCTTCAGATCTATCTCGGAAACTTAGGTTCATGATCTTTTAGACACCTAAGTTATGATTCTCCCTTAAGGTTGATCCTTAGTTATAAGTACTGATTTCGTTAGTGTTTAAGTATGATCTGGGTTGGGTGTGTGCGAGCGCGTTTATCACCTAATTTCGTATTAGTAGTTGTACTACATACCTCACCCATTCGTACGCGTTCAAGCTTTTAGTAATCTCTTATATTTACTGAATGATAATTCAATGTTAACCTTTCAGTGAAATATGCCTCCAAGAAGAGAGAACACAGGGAACACTAACAACGAATAAGAGAACCAGCCACCACAAGTTGTTTTACCCCAGGTGCTCACTGATGCACAGACGGTGATCGCACAAGGGTATGCGCAACAGCATCAGCCTCCACCTCCTCCACCGCCACAACATAACATTCGGTTATTTTATGGAGAGATGAGAAAGATGAGGGTGCCGGAGTTTGGAGGATGTACTGATCTTGAGGAGGCTCAGCACTGGTTGGCTGAGGTGGAGAAATGTTTCCGACTGGTGCAAGTACCGAATGAGATAAAGGTTGAGGTGGCCACACCCCTTCTAAGTGGCAAGGCTGGTGAATGGTGGGACGGAATAGGGCTGAGAATGACCCCACCTATCTCGTGGGCACAGTTCTGTGAGGTGTTTCTGAAGTATTATGTGCCAGAGACGGCTATACTGGATAAGATTAGGGCATTCGACCGACTTGAGCAGGGTCGGATGACCGTATCAGAATATGCTGATCGTTTCCATGCTTTGGGAAAGTTTGCCCCGGCGATTATGTCTGATAATCGCCTTAAGATGAAAAAGTTCGAGAGGGGTTTGGACTCGAGGATACAGTCGGCAATAGTGAATGCAGGAATGAAAACTTACGAGGACATGTTGGAATGCATGTTTTCGGGTTGAGAGCGATTTCCGCAGAGTAGCGACAAGAGCAGCTAGTACTGGAGGGTCTGATTGAGGCAAGAGGCCAAGAGATGATATGCGAGTTGGTGGAAGACCCGGACGTTGGGTCAAGATTCCGAAGAGAGGCCCAGTTGGAAATTTTCAGAGACTGCCACCTCAGAATCCAGTAGTTCAGCAGGGTATGGGAGTTTGCCCTAATTGCAACAGGAGAGTGTAGGAAAGTGACTGGAGCATGCTTCCGATGCGGTCAAGTGGGTTACATGATTAGGGACTGTCCGGAGATGACGAAAAATAATCCGGGAGAAGCGGCTCAGCAGCCAAGAGCAAAGCCACGAGCAAATGCCCGTGTACATCTCATGATGGACACAAATGTGCAGGAGGCTACCGATGTAGTAGCATGTGCGGTTTTAGTAAATAAGATGCCTGCCAATGTACTTTTCGATAGCGGCGCAAGCCACTCCTTTGTAGCGAAGAGATTCACTAAGCACCTTGGTAGCTTGCCTGAATGGTTATAAACTCCGTATCATGTTCAAGCGGTCGGGGATCAGGTTATGGTTTCGTATCAGCAGTATCGAGATTGCGAGTTAGAGTTTGAAGGTCAAACGTTCTCCACCACACTGATCCCTATTCAGATGTACGACTTTGATGTTATATTGGGAATGGACTGGATGGACAAGCATCATGCCAATATTGATTTTCGATTGAAACAAGTGACAATCAAGAACACTTTCAAGGGGAACCAGAACGAAAGAAAGTTCCTAAGAAGATGTATGTGTCAGTTGCACAAGCGTGCAAAGCTTTAAGGAGAGGTGCGGAGGGATTCCTAGTGTATGCAATGGATGTTACTCGGGAGGTACCGTCCCTTGAGCAAATTCCAGTGGTCAATGAATTTCTTGATGTGTTTCCAGAAGATTTACCAGGAGTACCACCCCCGAGGGAGGTCAGGTTTGAGATAAACTTGATTCCAGGAATTGAACCTATTTCTAAAGCCCCTTATAGAATGGCTCCGGCAGAGTTGAGAGAGTTGAAGGAACAACTGCAGGAGTTATTAGACAAGAAGTTCATCTGCCCTAGTGTATCGCCTTGGGGAGCACCTGTTTTATTTGTAAAGAAGAAAGATGGTAGCATGAGACTTTGTATCGATTATAGAGAGTTGAATAAAGTTACCATCAAGAATAAGTATCCCCTTCCACGAATTGAGGATTTATTTGACCAGCTCAAAGGTGCTAAAATCTTCTCTAAAATTGATCTCCGATCAGGGTATCATCAGTTGCGAGTGAAGGCCGAGGACATCGCAAAGACAGCCTTTCGCACAAGATATGGTCATTATGAGTTTTTGGTGATGCCGTTTGGATTAACAAATGCCCCTGCAGCTTTTATGGACCTTATGAATACCGTCTTTCGCGAACAGTTGGACAAGTTTGTAGTGGTATTCATAGATGATATTCTGGTGTATTCTCCTGACAAACAAACTCACGCTGAGCATTTGAGACTCAAACCGTACTAGGTATTTTGAGACGGAAACAGCTATACGCTAAGCTTAGCAAGTGTGAGTTTTGGTTAAGAAGTGTGGCTTTTCTGGGTCACGTGATATCGGAAGAGGGGATTGCTGTGGATCCGAAGAAGGTGGAAGCTATAACTGAATGGCATAGACCTACCAATGTCACCGAAGTGCGAATTTTCTTGGGTCTAGCAGGTTATTACAGAAAGTTTGTTGAGGGATTTTCAAGAATAGCCGTACCTCTCAGTCGCCTTACTCAAAAGAAGTCCAAGTTCGAGTGGACGGCGGAATGCGAACAAAGCTTCACGGAGCTTAAGAAGAGGTTAACGACAGCTCCAGTATTGGCTCAACCCTCTGGAACTGATGGGTTTGTGATTTATAGTGATGCGTCAAAGAACGGTTTAGGTACGTAAACTATAGTATAAGGTTATGATCTTGTATACCCATTAAGTTTAGACTAATACCTTATTTGTTGGTTGTGTTTTAATGCAAAACAAACGAGTCATCACATATGCCTCAAGACAGCTGAAGTCTTATGAACAAAACTATCCCACACATGATCTTGAACTTGCCGCGGTTGTGTTTGCCTTGAAGATCTGGCGGCATTATTTGTATGGAGAGAAGTGTGCGGTATTCACGGATCATAAGAGTTTAAAGTATTTGTTCTCATAGAAGGAATTAAATATGAGGCAGCGGAGATGTTGTAGTTGCTAAAAGATTATGACCTGACAATCCATTATCACGCAGGAAAGGCTAACAAGGTAGCCGACGCATTAAGTAGGAAATCCAGCCATGCGAGGCAATCACCACTAGAGAGAGAGATTGAGGAATTTGGTTCAGATTTGGTGGAATCCACGGTGAACGTCCTGACAGCATTGACTATCACGCCAAGTTTGGTGGATCGGATAAAGGAGGCTCAGAAGAATGACAAGACCCTCAATGAAATAATGGAAAGGGTGAAACATAGTCAAGTTGAAGGATTTCGGACCAACGAGGATGGGAGCTTATGGTTTAGAGAAAGATTATGCGTACCCGATGTAGACAAACTTAGGAAGGAAGTGTTGCAAGAAGCTCACAGCTCAAGGCTATCCATACACCCTGGTTGCACCAAGATGTATAGAGATCTCAAGCAATATTATTGGTGGTCCGGAAAGAAACGACATGTCGCTGAATTTATAGAGAGGTGTTTGGTTTGTCAACAAGTCAAGGCGGAACACAAACGGCCTGGTGGATTGTTGATGCCATTGGAAATTTCAAAATGGAAATGGGAACATGTCACGATGGATTTCGTAGCTGGTTTACCAAAGACAAGAAGTGGATATGACATGATTTGGGTCATCGTGGATCGTCTAACAAAGTCTGCCCATTTCCTACCCGTTTCAAGTGAAGCACCTCTTGACAAGTTAGTGAATGTATATATGGAGAAAATTGTTAGCTTGCATGGTGTCCCAGTAAGTATAGTGTTCGATCGGGATTCACGATTTACCTCTAAGTTTTGGACAGCATTCCAGAAAGCCATGGTTGAGTACGGCGTATCATCCCCAAACGATGGACAGTCTGAGTGGACTATTCAAACCTTGGAAGATATGCTAAGAGCTTGCGTGTTGGATTTTAAAGGGAGTTGGGATGGAATGGTAAAGCTGATGGAGTTTTCTTATAACAATAGTTACCACAACGCGATTGACATGGCTCCTTTTGAAGCTTTGTATGGAAGGAAATGTAGGTCCCTAGTTTATTGGGACGAGGTAGGTGTGAGGACCATTACCGGACCTGAGCTATTGGAGAAAACGCTAGAAAAGGTGAAAGTCATCCGGGAAAGACTCAAGGCAGCTCAGAATCGCAATAAGAGTTGGGCGGATTCCAAACGACGACCATTGGAATTTGATGTAGGTGAAAAAGTCTACTTGAGAGTATCACCTACAAAGGGTGTTATGCGGTTTGGAGCAAAAGGCAAGCTAAGCCCTCGCTTTATTGGTCCTTACGAAATACTTGAGAAAGTGGGAGCCTTGGCATATAGGTTAGCGTTACCTCCAGTGTTGGCGTAAGTGCACAATGTCTTTCACGTATCACAACTAAGGAAGTACGTGACGGATCCAAGTCATGTACTTGAAGTTCAACCTTTGGAACTTAAGGACGATGTTACATATGAAGAGATACCCGTGAAAATTATAGACCGGAAAGATCAAGTGTTGAGGAAGCGAGTAATCTCTTATGTGAAGGTTCAGTGGAACAATCACACGGAACGTGAGGCCACTTGGGAACTCGAAGAATAGATGCGGGAGAAGTATCCCCATCTATTTGACTAAGGTACCTAAGTTTCAAGGACGAAACTTTTTGTAAGGGGGTGGAATGTCATACCCCGTGACTTTTAAGCACGCCTTTCAATACTCTGGGTCAACCTTGTATGCAATTTAATTAATGATGTAGAATGTAATACTTAGTTACTTAAAATATAGAAAATAAAATAAAGGGTTAAAAGTGAGAATTAAGGAAATTGGGTAAATTACCAAAAGTACCCCTACTAAATGATAGGGGAGTTACACCAAATTTTAGTATAACTCCCCATTAGCATAAAGGGGGCGGTTGAAAGGCAAAGAAAGAGGGGGAAAAACGCCTAGAGAGGAAGAGAGGAGAAAGAAGAAGAAGAGAAGAGGAAGAAAGAACGGTCAGTCTAGATTCAATCATCACCAAAATTCTGCAGTACACTCGTAAGATTAGCTAGAAGCAAAGGCAAGTAATCTTTCTATACGCTTTACGCAAATTTTGTTACCTTAGGCCCTATGTAGCGCCCCAGCCCGATACCGTTATCGGAACCAGTGCACCCGCCGTAGCCTACTACGAGAACTACGAAGCGTCAAGCAGATCATGCGTACATTCTTCATAAGGTAAGATACTAAAACCAGCGGAAACGTCATAAAACTTAAACCTTCATCGTCATTAACATCCATAAAATACAGCGGAAATAAAAACAAACTGTTTGTTCATCTAGCCAACAGAAGTTTTAGAACAACATAATAACAATGAGTCTCCAAACTTAAACAGAATAATCCAGCATCTATCTATTCCCTTGTCCATCGTCCCATTGAGCCCACTCGCCGTCATCTTCGATAAATATCAACTCATATTCAGGCTCACCTGAAAAGGGACAGAATGATTGTTCTTAGCGAAAACTTCGCCAGCAAGTAACCCGTCTATACACCTTACGGAATCACACACGTCGAGTCACCAGTGAATAAAACATTGCCCAAAATAAGGTGCTCGGGTTAGCAAATGGCATCTTAATAAGAACTTCTCAAAACAGATAAAGCACATATGTGAACACAGATACGAGAACCAACATGCATTAAAACAACGTATCACATAAGCAAGTCATAAACTAATCACGTTTCTTGCATGTCAAGTCGTATGCTTCGTGTACCATGATGCATGTACTTCTTTAAAATCACACACAACACCCATGCATATGTCTTCTTTCATAAACATGTCATGCATGCCATTTCACAAAACATTTCATCACTTTACATATCATATTCTTCGCGTAGCAGAACTTTATACCCTGTGGGTGATCAGCCCACAGCCATCATATATCCGTGCTGAAAGGTCCACGGCCCCATTACATATAACATATATCCGTGCTGAAAGGTCCACGGCCCCATTACATATAACATATATCCGTGCTGAAAGGTCCACGGCCCCATTACATATATCATATATCCGTGCTGATAGGTCCACGGCCCCATAAAATACTTCATTTTCCGTGCTGATAGGTCCACGGCCCCATAACATACTTTATACCCTGCTGTTGATTCACAGATCACGCTCTTTATACCCTGCTTTCGCAGACGTGACTCTTTATACCCTGTGATCAACCAGCAGCCATTTTGTCTTTCGAAAACTTTAAACCTTTCTTGTTCTTTTGCAAAACATATCTCAAATCAAATGCAAGTGCCCATGTCATGATGCAGGATGCACAAATAGCTTCATATCAACATGTAACACACACACATACATCATGCCTATCAAGCATACGGCCTTGCACCTCACACACTCTATGGTAGTGTTATTCCAAGCCCATTCTTGTCACAAACTCACTCAAGATTCAATCTTATTCTAACTTGATCAACTTACCATCCACACCTCAAATATACCTCAAATACCCTTGCATTTTATGTTCAAAAGAAGTGTATAAAGTTACTACACTTACATAGGGCGCTTAAAGGGTCAAAAAGACTTCCAGAACACTTGGAACACCACTTGAAGCGCCTAATGGGGACATGAAGCGCCTCATGTAGGCGTTCGAAGTGTTCGGGGATGATTCAGGACACATTGAACACCACATGAAGCGCCTAATGTGACATGAAGCGCCTCATGTAGGCGTTCGAAGTGTTCTGACGGTTCTAAATTGCAGTTTTTCTGTACGGGAAAGCTCCAGGACACTTGGAACGCTACATGAAGCGCCTATAGTGACATGAAGCGCCTCATGTAGGCGTTCGAAGTGTTCTGACGATGCCAAACTGCAGTTTTTCTGCAGTAACTTCCACCCAACTCCTTTCTTCTTCAACCCTTCCAGATTCAACACTTAAAGATCCATCTTAACAACTAGATTCATCACACTTAACATACATCTAATCATGAATTGACACTTATTGAATGTCTAACAAGATCCACACTAAATCTTCATTCATTCACCACCTTCAAGAGTTATCATCAACAATACCCAACCAACAAGACTACAACAATATCATCACTCATCCCTCAATTTCCTGCACTTACTCTCGACATCTAAGTGTATACAATCAACACAAGAGTAGAGCAAGGCAAGAAACACATCAACATATATACTATCATGGGCATGGTTGACTAACAACAAGTACTGCACAACTTTTCCAGAAATTTGGCCCAAAGAACAAGTCTTTACGCAATTAGCAACAAGACTTACATATAACAAGCATGTATGATAGACAAGACAAGAATACTAATGTGTGATTCATATTTTCTCTTTGTAAGAACATAGGGCCAAAGGTATAAAATTACATAAAGCGTATAGAAAGATTACTTGCCTTGATTTCTAGTTAACCTTACGGATTTACTGCAGAATTTCAGTGAAGATTGCACCTAGGTTGGCCTTCTTCCTTCCTTTTTCCTTCCTCTCTTCTTCTTCTTCCTCTCCTTTCTCCTTCTCTTTGCTCCTGCGGTTTTCCCCTCTTCTTTTGATGGTATAACCGTCCCATAAGGCTGAGATGGGGAGTTATACTAACTTCCTATAACTCCCCTCAACTTCTAGTAGGGGCCTTTCAAGTAATTTCTATGAATTACCTTTAACTCTATTTTGAACCCTTCTTTCTTATTCTTCTATGTTTTAGGTGACTAAGTTTTATAATCTTACATAATTAATTAAATTGCATTCAAGGTTAACCTCTAAGTATTGAAAGTTGCGCTTAAAAGACACGGGGTGTAACATTCCACCCCCCTTACAAAAAGTTTCGTCCTCGAAACTTACGTACCTTAGTCAAAGAGCTGATGATACTTCTCCCGCATTTGTTCTTCGAGCTCCCAAGTGGCTTCACGTTCCGTGTGATTGCTCCATTGAACCTTTACATACGGGATCACTCGCTTCCTCAACACTTGATCCTTTCGGTCCACAATTTTCACGGGTACTTCCTCATATGTAACATCGTCCTTGAGTTCCAAAGGTTGAGCTTCAAGTACATGACTTGGATCCGCCACGTACTTTCTTAATTGTGACACGTGGAATACATTGTGAACTTGTGCCAACACCGGGGGTAATGCCAACCTATATGCCAAGGCTCCTACCTTCTCAAGTATTTCATAGGGACCAATGAAACGAGGGCTTAGCTTGCCTTTTACTCCAAACCTCATGACGCCCTTCGTAGGTGATACCTTCAAATAAACTTTATCACCCACATCAAAATCCAATGGTCGTCGTTTGGAATCTGCCCAACTCTTGCTACGGTCCTGAGCCGTCTTGAGTCTTTCCCGAATGACCTTCACCTTCTCTAACGTTTTCTCCAATAGCTCAGGTCCCGTGATGGTCCTCACGCCCACTTCGTCCCAATAAACCGGGGACCTACATTTCCTTCCATACAAAGCCTCAAAAGGAGCCATATCAATTGCGCTGTGGTAACTATTGTTATAAGAAAACTCCATCAGCTTTACCATTCCATCCCAACTCCCTTTGAAATCCAGCACGCAAGCTCTTAGCATATCTTCCAAGGTTTGAATTGTCCGCTCGGACTGTCCATCAGTTTGGGGATGATATGCCGTACTCAACCTTAATTCTGTACCCATGGCTTCTTGAAATGCTGTCCAAAACTTAGATGTGAACCGTGAGTCTCGGTCGGATACTATACTTACCGGAACACCATGTAAGCTCACTATGTTCTCCATATACACATTCACTAGTTTGTCGAGAGGTGTCTCACTTGAAACGGGTAGGAAATGGGCAGACTTTGTTAAACGGTCCACGATAACCCAAATCATGTCACATCCACTTCTTGTCTTTGGTAATCCGGCTACAAAATCCATTGTGACATGTTCCCATTTCCATTCCGGAATTTCCAACGGCATCAACAACCCACCGGGCCACTGGTGTTCCGCTTTGACTTGTTGACACACTAAACACCTCTCTATGAATTCCGCAATATGTCTTTTCATCCCGGACCACCAATAGTATCGCTTGAGATCTCTATACATCTTGGTGCTACCGGGGTGTATCGATAACCTTGAATTATGAGCTTCTTGCAAAACTTCTTTCCTAAGTTCGTCAACATCCGGCACGGATAATCTTTCCCTAAACCATAAGCTCCCATCATCCTTAGTCCGAAATCCTTCAACTGGACTATGTTTCACCCTTTCCATTATCTCACTTAAAGCCTTATCTCTCTTCTGTGCCTCCTTTATCCGATCAATCAAACTCGGGGTGATAGTCAAGGCTGTCAAAACATTCACCGTGGATTCAATCAAATCTAAACCAAACTCCTCCATCTCTCTTTCCAGTGGTGATTGTCGTGCATGGCTGGACTTCCTACTTAAGGCGTCGGCTACCTTGTTAGCCTTTCCCGGGTGATAATGAATAGTTAGGTCGTAGTCTTTTAGCAACTCCAACCACCTCCGCTGCCTCATATTCAATTCCTTCTGTGAGAACAAATACTTTAGACTCTTATGATCCGTGAATACCGCGCACTTCTCTCCATACAAATAATGCCGCCAAATCTTCAAGGCGAACACAACCGCGGCAAGTTCAAGATCATGTGTGGGATAGTTTTGTTCATAAGGCTTTAGCTGTCTTGAGGCATACGCGATGACTCGTTCGTTTTGCATTAAAACACAACCTAACCCGTTCTTTGACGCATCACTATAAATCACAAATCCATCCGTTCCAGAGGGTTGAGCCAATACTGGGGCTGTCGTTAATCTCTTCTTAAGCTCCGTGAAACTTTGCTCGCATTCAGCCGTCCACTCAAACTTGGACTTCTTTTGAGTAAGGCGACTGAGAGGTACGGCAATCCTCGAGAATCCCTCAACGAATTTTCTGTAATAACCCGCTAGACCCAAGAAACTTCGCACTTCGGTGACATTGGTAGGTCTAGGCCATTCAGTTATAGCTTCCACCTTCTTCGGGTCAACAGCAATCCCCTCTTCTGATATCACATGACCCAGGAAAGCCACACTTCTTAACCAAAACTCACACTTGCTAAACTTTGCATAAAGTTGTTTCTGCCTCAAAATGCCTAGTACGGTTCTCAAATGCTCAGTGTGAGTTTGCTCGTCAGGAGAGTACACAAGAATATCATCTATGAATACCACTACAAACTTATCCAACTGCTCTCGAAAGACGGTATTCATAAGATCCATAAAAGATGCGGGGGCATTTGTTAATCCAAACGGCATCACCAAAAACTCATAGTGGCCATATCTTGTGCGGAAAGCTGTTTTTGCGATGTCCTCGGCCTTCACTCGCAGCTGATGATATCCTGATCGAAGGTCAATTTTCGAAAAGATCTTGGCACCTTTGAGCTGGTCAAATAAATCCTCGATTCGTGGAAGGGGATACTTATTCTTGATAGTAACTTTGTTCAGCTCTCTATAATCAATACAAAGCCTCATGCTGCCATCCTTTTTCTTTACAAACAAAACGGGTGCTCCCCATGGCGATACACTAGGGCGGATAAACTTCTTGTCTAGTAACTCCTGCAGTTGTTCCTTCAACTCTCTCAGTTCTGCCGGAGCCATTCTGTAAGGAGCTTTGGAAATAGGTTTTGTTCCGGGAATCAAGTTAATTTCAAACTCCACTTCTCTCGGAGGTGGCACTCCTGGTAAATCTTCCGGAAACACGTCAGGAAATTCATTGACCACTCGAATTTGCTCCATAGACGACACCTCCTGAGTAACATCCATGGCATACACTAAGAACCCCTCAGCACCCTTCCTCAATGCTTTGCGTGCTTGTGCGACAGACACATATACCTTCTTGGGGACTTTCTTTCGTTCTGCATCTCCCTGAAATATTACCTCCTCCATCTTAGCATTCTTGATTGTCACTTGCTTCAACCGACAATCAATATTGGCGTGATTCTTAGCCAACCAGTCCATTCCTAATATAACGTCGAAGTCATACATCTGGATAGGGATCAGTGTGGCAGAGAATGCTTGTCCTTCAAACTCCAATTCGCAATCTCGATACTGCTGGTATGAAACCATAATCTGATCTCCGGCCGCTTGTACGCGATACGGAGTCCCTAACCATTCAGGCAAACTACCCAAGTGCTTAGTGAATCTCTTCGCTACAAAGGAATGGCTTGCGCCGCTATCGAAAAGTACATTGGCAGGCATCTTATTTACTAAAACCGCACCTAAAGCCACATAAAGTTTTGCACACAAAAGTTACGCACATAGACACTTAACTCAATATGAATTCAAACTTAGTTTAGAGGATACCTGCTACTACATCGGTAGCCTCCTGCACATCTGTGTCCGTCATTAGATGTACACGGGCATTTGCTCGAGGCTTCACTCTCGGCTGCTGAGCCGCCTCTCCAGGGTTATTCTTCTTCATCTCCGGACAGTCTCTAATCAAGTGACCCACTTGGCCACATCGGAAACATGCTCCGACTACTTTTCTACACTCTCCAACATGGTTCCTGCCGCAATGTGGACAAACTCCTATAACCTGCTGAGCTACTTGATTCTGGGGTGGCAGTCTCTGAAAATTCCCAACTGGCCCTCTCTTCGGAATCTTGACCCAACGTCCGGGTCTTCCACCCACTCTCACATCCTCCCTTGGTCTCTTGCCTCTATCAGACCCTCCAACACTAGCTGCTCTCGCCGCCACTCGGCGAAAATCACTTTCAACACGGTAACACGCATCTAGCATATCCTCATAAGTTTTCATCCCTGCATTCACTATCGCCGATTGTATCCTCGAATCCAAACCCCTCTCAAACTTTGTCATCTTAAGACGATTATCAGACATAATCGCAGGGGCAAACTTTCCTAAGGCATGAAAACGATCTGCATACTCCGACACCGTCATCCTTCCTTGCTCCAGTCTGTCAAATGCTCTTATCTTGTCCAATATTGCAGTCTCCGGTACATAGTACTTAAGGAACACATCACAGAACTGAGTCCACGAGATCGGTGGAGTCATTCTTAACACCATTCCTTCCCACCATTCGCCAGCCTTGCCACTTAGAAGGGGTGTGGCTACCTCAACTTTTATCTCATTCGGAACTTGCACCAGCCGGAAACATTTCTCAACCTCAGCCAACCAATGCTGAGCCTCTTCCGGATCCGTACATCCACCGAACTCCGGCACCCTCATCTTCCTCATCTCTCCATAAAAGAACCTGATGTTATGTTGTGGCGGTGGTGGAGGCGGAGGCTGATGCTGCTGCACATACCCTTGTGCAATGACCGTCAGCGCATCAGTGAGTACTTGGGGTAAAACCACTTGTGGTGGCTGGTTCTCCTGTCCATTGCCAGAGTTGCCTGTGTTATCTCTTCTTGGAGGCATATCTCGCTGAAAGGTTAACATTTCATTAGCATTCAGTAAATATAAAAAGGTTACTGAAGGCTCGAATGCGTACTAATAGGTGAGGTGTGTAGCATAACTATTAATACAAAATTAGATGGTAAACGCGCTCGCACACACCCAACCCATATCATACTTAACCACTAAAGAGATCGGTACTTATAACTAAGGATCAACCTTAAGGGAGAATCATAGCTTAAGAGTCTAAAAGATCGTAAACTTAAGTTCCCGAAATAGATCTGAAGCCTAGGCTCTGATACCACCTGTAGCGCCCCAGCCCGATACCGTTATCGGAACCAGTGCACCCGCCGTAGCCTACTACGAGAACTACGAAGCGTCAAGCAGATCATGCGTACATTCTTCATAAGGTAAGATACTAAAACCAGCGGAAACGTCATAAAACTTAAACCTTCATCGTCATTAACATCCATAAAATGCAGCGGAAATAAAAACAAACTGTTTGTTCATCTAGCCAACAGAAGTTTTAGAACAACATAATAACAATGAGTCTCCAAACTTAAACAGAATAATCCAGCATCTATCTATTCCCTTGTCCATCGTCCCATTGAGCCCACTCGCCGTCATCTTCGATAAATATCAACTCATATTCAGGCTCACCTGAAAAGGGACAGAATGATTGTTCTTAGCGAAAACTTCGCCAGCAAGTAACCCGTCTATACACCTTACGGAATCACACACGTCGAGTCACCAGTGAATAAAACATTGCCCAAAATAAGGTGCTCGGGTTAGCAAATGGCATCTTAATAAGAACTTCTCAAAACAGATAAAGCACATATGTGAACACAGATACGAGAACCAACATGCATTAAAACAACGTATCACATAAGCAAGTCATAAACTAATCACGTTTCTTGCATGTCAAGTCGTATGCTTCGTGTACCATGATGCATGTACTTCTTTAAAATCACACACAACACCCATGCATATGTCTTCTTTCATAAACATGTCATGCATGCCATTTCACAAAACATTTCATCACTTTACATATCATATTCTTCGCGTAGCAGAACTTTATACCCTGTGGGTGATCAGCCCACAGCCATCATATATCCGTGCTGAAAGGTCCACGGCCCCATTACATATAACATATATCCGTGCTGAAAGGTCCACGGCCCCATTACATATAACATATATCCGTGCTGAAAGGTCCACGGCCCCATTACATATATCATATATCCGTGCTGATAGGTCCACGGCCCCATAAAATACTTCATTTTCCGTGCTGATAGGTCCACGGCCCCATAACATACTTTATACCCTGCTGTTGATTCACAGATCACGCTCTTTATACCCTGCTTTCGCAGACGTGACTCTTTATACCCTGTGATCAACCAGCAGCCATTTTGTCTTTCGAAAACTTTAAACCTTTCTTGTTCTTTTGCAAAACATATCTCAAATCAAATGCAAGTGCCCATGTCATGATGCAGGATGCACAAATAGCTTCATATCAACATGTAACACACACACATACATCATGCCTATCAAGCATACGGCCTTGCACCTCACACACTCTATGGTAGTGTTATTCCAAGCCCATTCTTGTCACAAACTCACTCAAGATTCAATCTTATTCTAACTTGATCAACTTACCATCCACACCTCAAATATACCTCAAATACCCTTGCATTTATGTTCAAAAGAAGTGTATAAAGTTACTACACTTACATAGGGCGCTTAAAGGGTCAAAAAGACTTCCAGAACACTTGGAACACCACTTGAAGCGCCTAATGGGGACATGAAGCGCCTCATGTAGGCGTTCGAAGTGTTCGGGGATGATTCAGGACACATTGAACACCACATGAAGCGCCTAATGTGACATGAAGCGCCTCATGTAGGCGTTCGAAGTGTTCTGACGGTTCTAAATTGCAGTTTTTCTGTACGGGAAAGCTCCAGGACACTTGGAACGCTACATGAAGCGCCTATAGTGACATGAAGCGCCTCATGTAGGCGTTCGAAGTGTTCTGACGATGCCAAACTGCAGTTTTTCTGCAGTAACTTCCACCCAACTCCTTTCTTCTTCAACCCTTCCAGATTCAACACTTAAAGATCCATCTTAACAACTAGATTCATCACACTTAACATACATCTAATCATGAATTGACACTTATTGAATGTCTAACAAGATCCACACTAAATCTTCATTCATTCACCACCTTCAAGAGTTATCATCAACAATACCCAACCAACAAGACTACAACAATATCATCACTCATCCCTCAATTTCCTGCACTTACTCTCGACATCTAAGTGTATACAATCAACACAAGAGTAGAGCAAGGCAAGAAACACATCAACATATATACTATCATGGGCATGGTTGACTAACAACAAGTACTGCACAACTTTTCCAGAAATTTGGCCCAAAGAACAAGTCTTTACGCAATTAGCAACAAGACTTACATATAACAAGCATGTATGATAGACAAGACAAGAATACTAATGTGTGATTCATATTTCTCTTTGTAAGAACATAGGGCCAAAGGTATAAAATTACATAAAGCGTATAGAAAGATTACTTGCCTTGATTTCTAGTTAACCTTACGGATTTACTGCAGAATTTCAGTGAAGATTGCACCTAGGTTGGCCTTCTTCCTTCCTTTTTCCTTCCTCTCTTCTTCTTCTTCCTCTCCTTTCTCCTTCTCTTTGCTCCTGCGGTTTTCCCCTCTTCTTTTGATGGTATAACCGTCCCATAAGGCTGAGATGGGGAGTTATACTAACTTCCTATAACTCCCCTCAACTTCTAGTAGGGGCCTTTCAAGTAATTTCTATGAATTACCTTTAACTCTATTTTGAACCCTTCTTTCTTATTCTTCTATGTTTTAGGTGACTAAGTTTTATAATCTTACATAATTAATTAAATTGCATTCAAGGTTAACCTCTAAGTATTGAAAGTTGCGCTTAAAAGACACGGGGTGTAACACCCTATGTTCTTACAAAGAGAAAACTTGGATCACACATTAGTAGTTTTGACTTGTCTATGCTAAATGCTTTGTTATATGTGTAATTGTTGTTGTTGTTGAGCAAAGTTATGTTCTTTGGGCCAATATCTGAAAATAATTATGTTGTGATCTTTGTTGTTAAATATGCCCACAAGAGAGTTATACGTGATGTGTTCATTGTCCTTGTGTAAGTTATTAAGTTTGGTGATTACACCTTGGATGCTTTGAGTGTGTTTGCAGGGAGTGGAAGGATGAATGTTGACATTGTTGTAAGACTTGTTGGGTTGGAAGGTTTGAAGATATCTATTCAAAGTTGTGGGTCATAGAAGGTTTAGGGTGGATACTAGTTTGCTTGTTTAAGAATCAAATCATGTTAGTTGTGTATTAAGCATGATGAATCCAGGAACTAAGATGGATCTTGAAGTGTTGAACTTGAAAGGGTTGAAGAAGAAAGGTGTTGGGTGGAAGTTACTGCAGAAAAACTGCAGTTTAGAACCGTCAGAACACTTCGAACACATACATTAGGCACTTCAAGTCACATTAGGCGCCTAATGTAGCGTTCAATGTGTCCTGAAGCATCCCCGTACACTACGAACACCTACATTAGGCGCTCTTTGTCACATTAGGCGCTTCATTTAGGCATTCAATGTCTACGGCACATCCTCGAACACTTCGAACGCCTAGTATAGGCGCTTTATGTCACTTTAGACGCCTCATGTGGCGTTCCAAGTATACTGGAAGTCTTTTGACCCTTTATGCGCCCTATGTATGTGTAGTAACTTTATACACTTCTTCTAAACATAAAATGCAAAGGTATTTGAGGTGCAATTGAGGTGTAGATGGTAAGTTTGATCAAGTAAGAACAAGATTGAATCCTGAGTGAATTAGTAAGACGAACGGACTTGGAAAGATACGAACATAGAGTATTTGAGGTGCAAGACCGTATACTTGATAGGTAAGAAGTATGTGTGTGTGTGTTACATGTTTGATACGAAGTTACATGTGCATCCTGCATCATGACATGGGCACTTGCATTTGATTTGAGATTTGCTTTGCGAAAGAACATGTGTTTACAATAAAAGTTTAAAGTTTTTGAAAGACAAAATGGCTGCTGGTTGATCGCAGGGTATAAAAGTCATGCCTGCGAAAGCAGGGTATAAAAGCGTGACCTGTGAGCCAACAGCAGGGTATAAAATATGTTATGGGGTCGTGGACCTATCAGCACGGAAAATAAAGTATTTTATGGCGCCGTGGACCTATCAGCACGGATATATGATGTATGTAATGGGGCCGTGAACCTTTCAGCACGGGATATAAAGTTATATGTTATGGGGCCGTGGACATTTCAGCACGGGGTATAAAGTTCTGTTTGCTGTGGACTGATCACCCACAGGGTATAAAGTTCTGCTACGCGAAGAATATGATAACAAGAGTTATGAAAAGTTTTGTGAAGTGACACGCATGACATGTTTATGAAAGAAGACATAAGCATGGGTGTTGTGTGTGATTTTAAGGAAGTACATGCATCATGATACACGAAGCATAAGATTTGATATGCAAGAGATGTGACTAGTTCATGACTTGCTTATGATGATATGTTGTTTTAGTACATGTTTATGCTCATATACGTGTATCCTTTATGTGCTTTATCTGTTTTGAGGAATTCTTATTAAGATGCTATTTGCTAAACCGAGCACCTTATTTGGGCAATGATTTATATACTGGTGACTCGTCGTGTGTGATCCCGTAAGGTGTATAGACAGGTTACTTGCTGGCGATAATTTCGCTAAGAACAGATACTCTATTCCTTTTCAGGTGAGCCGAAATATGAGATGATATTTATCGAAGACAATGGCGAGTGGGCTCAATGGGATGACAAACATGGGAATAGATAGATGCTGGACTACATTCTTTAAGTTTTGGATACTCAATGTTATTATGTTGTTCTGGAACTTACGTTAGCTAGACGAACAAACACCTTTTAATTCCGCTGCATTTTCTGGTTGTATTATTGACGATGAAGGTTTGGATTTTATGACGTTTTCCGCTGATTTATCTTACGTCATGAATGATGTACGCTTGATCTGCTTTGACGCTTCGTAGTTCTCATAGTAGGCTACAGCGGGTGCACTGGTTCCGATGACAGTGTCGGGCCGGGGCGCTACAAGCTCGGTAGTCGACCACCATTTATCAGCCTCTCTAAAGGCTTGATCACCAAATGTTTCATCTCTCCAGAAAGTTGGAGTTAGGAAAATTGTTCTCCATTTCACTTATCCATTTCTCAGCTTTTTTCGGGTCATAATTACATTCAAATGTTAGCATGTGTACCTTATTCATGCCCTCATAGTAGTACCAGGTCCTATTATGAGGCTGTTAGTTCGCTTACACTATCTGAAAGGCCTGGGTTAACTGCATCATTGCGTTCATAAATCCAGGTGGAAAGGCATTCTGATTTTGGTTATTGACAACATTATTATTCCTTCGAGGGGTCATTTCCTACGAGACAACAGAAATGATGTTATATCCAACATAGACTATATACAAGGGTTTTAAATATTCTTTTAGCTATAGAACAGGCAAAAGGTAATAAACACATATAAATCATTTAATACTGAATTTTAGTTAAATTGTCTTGTTGTACCCCACTTACGATGTACTCGAAACCATGACTAAGTGGCGTAATGAAAATAATGATTCTTTCACGTGCATTCTACTTAAGTCAAATTTGCGCTTCTGTATTTAAGTCCTTTAGTTCATTTAGGATGGACACTAAACAGTTATACAAGCGAACGTCACAAGGTGTGTAATACACCTTGTAGATTCGGCCAAAGGCCTTGAGCAACCTTAGAATAAATCTGTTTTATAAGAATACAAACATAAATGATCATCACAAAGCAAGATTAAAATCATAATTAAATAAAATAAATAACATTATACAATATATAAGTATGGATATGATAAATGTGAAAAGACAAAACTACCCCCAAACCCCCCTAAAATTCGACCAAGGGCCTTGAGGATTCTAGAATCCTCCACATTTTTCTAAACAATTCTTAAAATAACTAATTAGATAATAATTAAAATATAAAACCAACATGCATGCAAAAGAAATATTAAAATAATAAAAAGGATGAAGGCATGGGAGGCAAAAGATTGAAGCTACAAGCCTAGGCCCCCTTTTCCTTTTTCACCGCCGGATCCCTCTCCCCATTCCCCCAACATGACATATTTTAAATACACCTAGAGGCATCATCTCCTCTCGTCTTGAATTCCCTCTCAAAACAACCAAGACAACACTTAGACAATTCTCCATCCCCCTCCACATACACAACTTTCGGCCCCTTCATCTTGGAGCTAGGAGTCCAACTCAAGTCTCATCTTCAAGACTCAAGAAGCATCTAGGTAAGCCTCATTTCAAGTTTCTTAAGTAAATTCTTCATGCAAAATAATGAAGCTCACATGGGTATCATTTTCCTACCCCCAACCGTGACCTTCATGCTCACTAGGTGTAAGATATTCAACTCTTTAGGGGGTGCAATCTCTTGCTAGGAAGCTCCATTCAAAGCCTCACTTTGGTAAGAAGGTCTAACCTCAAATTAGTTCTATTTTCACTTTAGAATGATGACTAACATTCTTCCTTCCTTTTCTTCAAAACCGTATGCTCACGAGTGAAGGAGGAGGAAGATTCCAACTCATCTCATCCAATAATCAAGCTAAGAAAAGAGCTTTAGCTTGAAGAGGCAAGTATACACTAGACTCTCATAATTTATTTGAAGAATTAGTGACTTGAATGACTAGATGTTTCTAAGATGTGAACTTTAGTTGAATATGCTAAGTTTCAAGGTTGTACCTTAGTGATTCCTTAAGAACAATGCCTTGCATGTGGTTAATTCCTTCAAAGATGAAATCTTTTCTTACATGCAATTTGATGTGAGGCTGTTTTAGGATGAATTAAGGTTCAATCAAGTGACTCTAGGCAAGATTAGCTCTTGGATGAAACTTAAGAAGCATCAAGATGACATGCAAGTGCTAGTTGTAATTCATAAGATTACTTGGTAGGATTAAAAATGAACTAGCATGTGAATGTGTTGCATGTTTAAATAAATGTTGTAAATTATGTGTATGGCACCTCATAACTTTCGGCCAAAGAGGTGAATGTGATGGTGAGCTTGAAATCCAAGAAAGAGCATATTTTGTGAACAGTAAGATGTGTGGAATTTGTATATTAGATGATTTACTATATGAGATGGTTGTGCTTAAATTTAAATGTAACATTGGTTATCTTGGTACATGCACACGGCTGAGTATGAAGGAAAAAGGTGTACGGGGGTGTCTAATAAGTTATTTTCAGAAGCACAAGATAATTAGTGTTCACTAGTCATGAAAAGATGACAAAACACAAAACTACTGGACCTGGACAGAAAGGATCAGTGTGTTGTGTGAACTCAAAATGGGCCTCACTAACGTGAAAACAATTTGATTTTTGGCATGATGATAGCCCTATGGGTGTAGCAAGCATGAGAGTTGGAATTTTGATAAAATAAGTTGTGGATTATTTTTAATAAAATATTTGGTGAAACTGATCAAGCTGAAATTTCTGGAACTGGACAGAATTATATAACGTTTTTATGGCCTAAAAATGGGTCTTGGAAATGTGAAATTAAGCTGATTTTTGGTATGGTGACAATTGTATGTGTGTAGCAAGTATGAGAGTTGGATTTTTGGTAAAAGAGGTTATGGATTATTTTAAGAAATTAATTGGTAAAACTGCTCCAGCTGAAATCACTGGAACAGGGCAGAAATGAGTAACGTGTTTTCTTGACCCAAAAATGGACCATAGCAATATGCAAATGGGCTAAATTTCTGTAGGATGCTAGTTCGGTATGTTTATGACGTCTGTGAGAAGTAATTTTGGAAAAAGGAATTATGGTGTTGCCACAATAGAATTTTTAGTAAAATTGGTCAGTCCAGTAACAGTAGTGATCCATTTCGGAAAAATAATTAAATGAACCCTTTAAAGTTATTGGATTGTTCTGAAAATTTTATGTTAATCACCTAAGACATAGAAGAGCATAACCATGTAAATTAATGAACTTGGTATTATCGTTTGGACGGGTAATTGTGGATTTAAAGCTAATGTACCAAAGCTGGAAAATTGGACAGAACAGGGGAATAAGTTAAAAGGCCTAATTTTATGGATTTAGACCTATATACACGGTTTGGGATCATGAATGTTGGTCCTTAGGGATTTTACTATATTTTCTAGGTTGTGGTCCAAATGA
>AP025046.1:20209581-20225185 GCA_036186865.1 Eustoma russellianum | reverse complement strand
GAGGCTATAGGGGGACGGCTGGACCTATAAGGGAAGAAGAGAAGAACAAACAAAAACAACACCAAGACTTGCATTCAAAAGTGATCAAAGTGCCAAAGCTTTCTTCTCCTACACTTTCTTTCTTTCTTCCCTTGTAAAAAGCCTATTGTACTTTACTTCTTTCATTCTTGAATAGGCTTCATAGAAACCACCATTCATTCATCTTTGTACAAGATTGATCAAGGTGTGATCAATCTTCATTCTTACGAGGTGGTGGTGTTCGTGTGAATTGTACTCACAATACAAGGTTTGTAAAGGGTTGGAGTTAAGGTGTAACTCTATCAACCCTGCGGTAAGGTGTACTGCGTGTGTGAAATTAGTGTGAACCAAGGAAGGTGTTCCTTGAAGACTGGAGTAGGTTGTTTATAACCGAACCAGTATAAAATTCTTGGTGCAATTTACTTTCTGCATTTACGTTTCAGTTTCTGCGCTGTTTGCTCATATTGTTCACGTTCGCAAAAATAGTAAACGTTTTCTAAAAATTATAAAAATTTCCAGAAACATACATAAACGTTCTAGGGTTAATTTGGCACAAGTTTCAACCCTTTTGGACAAGTATAGGTCAGTCAAACATCAAAAGTTCTGAGACTAGTGCATTCTGATTTTCAGACTTGCAAAGGTTGAGACTTTGGTGGTATTTGACATACTTCCCAAAAGAATTTTCAAACATTGTTTCAACCCATTTCAATATTGTGTGTAAGGAGTTATTGGTCAAATTTTCAGATCATTTGGACATTCACACAAATAGGAATTAATTTTTCAAAACCATCTACCGTTTCTGGCAGATTTGCACAATCTGAGTGCCAACGGTTTTTGAAGGGGTTAAAGGTTGAATTTTGATTTGAAATTTTTAGGGGACCCTCATAACATCTGAGGCTAAGTTCTCTCAAAATTTCATAATTTTTGGAGACCTCTAACCTGGTTTAAAAACGTTTTAAAACAGGTCCTGAAAAACAGAATCTGTTTTCAGAACTTGAATTGTTCAAGTTTAAAGAAATTTTAAAAAGCACACTTTCCGCACCATCTATTCAACCCCCCCCCCTTCTAGTGGTGCCTTGCAGATCCTACAAGTGGTATCAGAGCGCAGGAATACTCACTACAAGGAATCCAACGATTCAGTGAGATGGCATCCACAAATCTCAAAACCGAACAAGAAGGTATGTCGAGCCAAAGGCCTCCACTCTTTGACGGTGAGTCTTTTATTCAATGGAAACTTAGGATGAAACTTTTTCTTATGGCTTAGATATAGACCTTTGGTCAATAATTGAAGATGGTCCATATGTCCCGTCTAAATTGTCCATTGTAGATGGAGTCACACTAGAAGTAATTAAAACGAGACAAGACTATACTAGTGAAGACAAAAAGAAACTGAGTATGAATGCTAAGGCCATGCAATTACTCTTAAATGGCTTAAGTAAGAGTGAGTCTAGTTATGTGTCAAATTGTTCGAGTGCACAAGAAATGTGGTGAATCTTAGAGATGAAACACGAAGGCACGAGTCAAGTAAAAGAGTCTAAAATTAATATGCTTATGTCTACTCTTGAGTCTTTCAAGTTGTTGCCTAATGAGTCAATTGTAGATATGGATCTTCGTTTGACTAACATCTATAACTCTCTTGAGTCTCTTGGTAAGGCTTTTACAAACGCAGGAAAAGGTACAGAAAGTCCTACAGAGCCTCCCTTCGGAATGGGATCCTAAAGTGACTGCCATAGAAGAAAGCAAGGAGACTAAGTCAATAAAAATGGAAGAACTCATTGGTTCACTAAAAGTGTATGAAAACAAACTCACTATTCGGAAATCGGAATCATCTAAACAAGGTAAGACAATTGCCTTTAAATCAAATGAATACGTCTCCCCTCCCTCCGATCACGTAGATGATAGTGATTCCGAATCGGATAATGATGACTTAATTCTATTGGCTAAAGGACTAAGAAGATTCATGAGAAAGTCATTTAGAAATAAAAACAAGGGCACTACATCTAAGAGAAATAAAAACAAGTCAAATGATAAGGACATTAAATGTTATGAATGCGGCAAACTCGGACACTTATCATATGACTGCCCAAAACAAAGAAAAGCAAACTAATAAATACCCTGACAAGGAGCGGAACAAAAATAGACTCGTCTCAGATCCTAAACAAAGGAAACATGCACTAAAGGCCTCCACATGGAGTGACTCATCAGACTCTGAAACTGAGACCGAAGAGGAGACCGCTCAAGTTTGCTTCGCTTCAAAGGCATCTAATGAGGTATCATCCGATTCTGACTCTGACTCTGAACCTTCTTATGATGATCTTTTTAGTCAGTATCTTGAATTACATAAATTTACTAAGACTCTCGCAAAAGAAAAGAAACGTTTAATTGAAGACAAGAAACTGTTAGAATCTTCTAACGAGAATCTTGTCGCTCAATTAAGCGATTCAAAGAAAGAGTCTTCATGTGTCATCACTGCATTAAAAACCGAGATCTCATCATTGACTTCTCAAAATAATGAAATGAAATCCGAGATTTCAAATTTGAAATCAAGGAATATAGACTTAGAGAAAATGATGAAACAATTCGATACAGGGTCAAACATGCTGCATCGCATCATATTATCGCAAAAGCATGACAGTGACAAAACTGGATTGGGATACGTTGATACTAACGAAGTATCAACCAAACCAACCAAGTTTGTTGTGTCTAAGAAAGTAGACACCCCTAAGCATCAAGTGGCGTCTAAGATGACGCAAAAAGCGCCCACTTCCACACGCCCCACTCCCTCATATCATGTGAAATATAACGTTGTACCATATAGATATGAGAACAAAAGAACAATGCATACACGAAATACATATCATCCACGCACTACGCACACGCACACAAGGACATATCAAAAGCGTCCTTCATTTAATGAGTATAGAGGAGTCCTTGGGCAAAGACCCAAAGTACATGCACCACATGTATATTATATCGCACCTTCATGCTTGCCATTTGATAGACCGAGAAGGATCACCCAAGTATGGGTACCGAAAGGTACCTTTACCAAAAGGTGATTAACGAACTCGAAAGGACCCAAAATTAAAAGGGTACCTAAATCACCTTTTCACATTGCAGGGAGACCACTCATCAAAAGACACATCAATAAAGTGGTTCCTTGACAGTGGGTGCTCGAGGCACATGACAGGTGACCCGAGCCTGTTCTCCAAATTAAAGAAGGTCACAAAAGGCGGATCCGTGACCTTTGGAGACAACAATGAAGGGAAGATCATTGGAAAAGGTACGATTGGCAATCCGAATACACTTCAAATCTCCAACGTATTTTTGGTAAGCAACTTATCTTACAATCTTCTTAGTATTTCTCAATTTGTTGACAATGGTTTCAATGTTGTTTTACTCACCCTTATTGCAATATAATAAATAAAAATGGAGAAACCGTTTTAAAAGGAAAACGTGAAGGGAATATATTCACACTATCTATGAATGATGTAGTAGACGCCAAAGTTAAATGTTTTATGTCAAATGAACCCAATGTGAATTTGTGGCATAGACGTTTAGGACACATAGGTATTTCTACACTAGAAAAATTGCAACGAAAGAACCTAGTACGGGGATTGCCTACGCTTGATTTAGACAACTTTCAGTTGTGTGAATCTTGCATAAAAGGCAAACAAACACGTGAGTCACTTAAGCCTAAAAATGAGATAAGCACGACTAGAATACTAGAACTATTGCATATCGATTTGTTTGGTCCTAGTCGCACTACAAGCCTTGGTGGGCGTCACTATGCATATGTGATTGTTGATGACTTTTCTCGCTATACTTGGACTTTATTTCTTGCACATAAAGATGATAGCGCCGTAGAAATTCCTAAATTAATTAAACAACTTGAAAATCAATACGGCGTAAATGTGAAAAGAATAAGAAGCGATAGAGGCGGTGAATTTAAAAATAAAGAGATGATTTCGTTTTGTGAAGAAAAAGGAATTAAACATGAGTTTTCGCCACCTAGAACTCCACAATTAAATGGAGTAGTAGAAAGAAAGAATCGCACACTACAAGAAATTGCTAGAACCATGCTTTGCGAAAATAAATTGCCTAGATTTCTGTGGGCGGAAGCCGTAAATTATGCATGCTATATTGTAAATCGTCTATCCATAAGAAAGAAAATAAACAAGACACCTTACGAAATTTTGAATGATCGCATGCCTAAGATAGATTATTTTCGTGTGTTTGGATGCAAATGCTTTGTCTTGAATACAAAAGATAATTTAGATAAATTTGAATCCAAATCAATTGAGTGCATTTTTGTTGGGTATTCCATAAATTCAAAAGCATATAGATGTTATGATCCTCTCACTAGACAAATCATAGAATCTATTCATGTTAAATTCAATGAATTTGGAGAGATTGATAAAGATAAGGAATATGACGATGATTTTGAATTGAAACCCGTTTTGGATGAAGATAATAATTCTTTTGATATGCATGAGATGAATGAGACACTAGAAATGCATGATCATATAGAAATGCATGATAACTTAGAAAATAATCAACCAAGATGGCATAGGGATCACCCACAAGATCTCATCATAGGCGACATTACTCACGGTGTGCGACCACGTAGAAGAATCACTTCGGATGAAATAAATGAATTTCATGCTATGATTTCTGAAATTGAGCCCAAAAATGTGCATGATGCTTTGAGTGATTCATCTTGGATTGATGCTATGCATGACGAACTTAATCAATTCGTTAGAAATGTTGTATGGGACTTAGTGCCACGACCACAAGATAAGACAATAATAGGCACAAAGTGGGTATTTAGGAACAAAATGAATGAAGAAGGAAAAGTCGTTAGAAATAAAGCAAGACTCGTAGCTCAAGGATATAATCAAGAAGAAGGAATAGACTACGATGAAACATTTGCACCCGTAGCACGTTTAGAAGCTATACGACTCTTACTTGCTATTGCTTGCTTGAAAGATTTTAAATTATATCAAATGGACGTCAAAAGTGCTTTTCTAAACGGATTTATACAAGAAGAAGTATACGTGAAGCAACCACCCGGTTTTGAAGATTTGAAACATCCAGATCACGTGTACACACTAAAGAAGGCACTATATGGCCTAAAGCAAGCGCCGAGAGCATGGTATGATCGTTTTGCCACTTTTCTTTTAGAAAATAATTTTAAACGTGGTACTATAGATAGTACACTATTTTTGAAACAAGAAAAATCAGATTTACTTATTATTCAAATTTACGTAGATGACATTATTTTCGGTTCTACCTCACATAGACTTGTTAAAGATTTTGAAAATTGTATGAAAGCTGAATTTGAAATGTCTATGGTTGGTGAACTTAATTATTTTCTTGGCTTGCAGATTAAGCAAACGGGTAAAGGAATTCATATAAGCCAAGCTAAGTACGTAAACGACATGATCAAGAAGTTCAATTTTGAAAATTTGAAACCATCCCCCACGCCTATGAGTGTTACTACTAAATTAGACAAAGATGAACATGGTAAAGACGTTGATAATGGATTATATCGATCTATGATAGGTTCTTTACTATATTTAACTGCTAGTAGGCCTGACATTATGTTTAGCGTATGCATGTGTGCTCGTTTTCAAAGTCAACCTAAGGTGTCACACTTAAATGCGGTAAAAAGAATATTCCGCTATATTAAGCACACGCCCACCTTAGGTATTTGGTATGATAAGGACTCTACATTCGACTTACATGCTTACACTGATGCAGATTATGGTGGCTGCAAGATAGATAGAAAAAGCACGAGCGGAACTTGCCAATTTATAGGAAATTCCCTTATTTCATGGTTTTCCAAAAAGCAAGCAAGTGTTGCTTTGTCCACTACTGAGGCTGAGTATATGGCTCTTAGCCTTTGTTGCACACAGTTTTTGTGGATAAAACAACAACTTTCGGACTTTGGAATAATCGTAAATAAAATTCCTATATATTGTGATAGTATGAGTGCAATAAATTTGTCTAAGAACCCCGTACTACACTCTAAGGCTAAGCATATAGAAGTTCGCTATCATTTTCTTTGTGATCACGTTAACAATGGTAATATTGTCATAGATCACGTACGCACAGAATCACAAGTAGCGGATATATTTACAAAGGCCTTAAATCAAGCCACATTTGAATCTCTTCGTTCTAAATTAGGCATGCTTCCTGTTGATGTGATTTAATGCGATATTATTTGATTTACTTTTCTTTTTGACAGGAATCTTTTGATTAACTTTCCAAAATAAAGGGGGAGAGAGAAGCATGATTTAAGGGGGAGAGAGAGATTTAAGGGGGAGAAAGATCACTGATTGATCCTAATTGCATGAATCAAGGGGGAGCCGGAATTGAAATTCGAAATTCAGATTTCAAATCTGTGCATAATTCAAGGGGGAGAGATAACACTTAAATCATGTACACTAGTTATTTTGAAAATCATCAAAAGGGGGAGATTGTAGAAATATGAGGGTTTGAGTGATTTCAAAATAAAGAAATTTGAATATATATATATATATATATATATATATATATATATATATATAAACGTTGAATATATATATATATACACAAGTGTACATGTATGCATGATAACTTGCCTTATTTAGCTTATATATTATGTTGCCGTACTAACGAGCCATGAAGCTTTAAAGCTTACATCATATGGCGAACATTTGTTGAGTTTATACTATTTTCAGGTGCCACAATTAATGAACTAAAGTAGTTCATTAAGTGAAGTACTTAGTTTAATAAACTAAGTAGTTCATTAAAGGAAGATGCATTTGGAAAAGGCATAAAGGCAACATGGCTATGGAATGAAAGTTCTCTCCTCCTCCCCACATCAATTTCACACGCCATTTATATATATAAACTATATATTTTCAGATTTTTTTTAAAAGGCACATACACATGTATTCCAACGTACTACCGACACGTTATATATCTTACGTACGTACGTTTACGTCACACCACTATACTTAACTCATATTTATGAGTACATTCAGGTCTTATATCATATGATATAAGATATGGTGATGACAAATTAAATACGACACGATAAAAGGTTCTAAACCGAAATTTGTCGTATCGGGCGATACCGAAACTTCGCCAACGTGTCACGTACTTGCCATAAATAAATAGCCAGCCCATATGCATCAAAAATTGATGATATTTTCGTGCACATGACTGTATATTGAGACAAAAATACTTTCCATGTTGGCACACACAATTCACCCCACATTTAGGCCAAAATGTGAAGATTTCAATTTTATTTTTGTCACATGTTTATGGTACCACTTTAAATCAGCCAAGTGCTGAAATTTAAAGTATATATTATATATATTATGTATAACATAATATATATAGCATGTGCAAAAGTTGGAATTTAAATTAGAGAAAAATCGGGTAATCGATAAATATCGAAAATTCGGTTTTCTACGCACATGACATGGAACGTTTTTCTTGAACATCATGTGACACGTATCTAGACACTTTCTACATATAATATACATCTTAAAGTGTTCTAGAAAATTAAATTAAGGGCTGATTGGAATATTACATGTGTGTATTATTAAATGTGCACTATTTTACAAAGTTAGCAAAAATAAATTTCAGCACATGTATATACACACTCAACGCCACCTACAGCTGATTTGGAGCACGTGTGGAACCTTGTTGGCATGTTGATTGGTCAAGGATCAATCATACAATGTTGTTGAATCAAAGAGAGAAGCTACAAAAGGTAAGTTTTCAACATATACCTCTCTTATGTCACATGGTGAAAATTTCAGCATGTCACATACCTAGTGGCCGAAATCTTCACCCTTAAGGAAGATAATTTGTCAATTTTTCATTAAAGAATAAATCAAAGGAGTTATGGAAATGATTTGAATTGTATGTAAGGTTATTAAGTGTGATATTCTTTATATCACACATGCTGAAATTTTTCAGCATGTGTGAAGTTGGTTGTGGCCGAATGTGACCCTCTTTTGGTGTCCAAGTTCATTCTTCATTTGGTAGCAAGACTTACCATGTATTATTGATTCATTTTAATGAGAAAAATCAAAGTAAATTGGGGATTATCTTGAATAAAAATGCATGATGCACATGCTGAAAATTCAGCATGGCAAGACATCTTAATGACCGATTTTTGCAAGGTTGGAAGGAAGATATTTTTGTCTTGCACTTTATGACAAAATGTGACAATTATGGCATGATTTAATAATTGATTATTTGGCAATTATTTAGTGTTTATTTCAGATTTTCCATGTCATCAAATGATGACAACATTGAGCCAATCAAAAGGTGCCAAGTAAGCAATGACTAAATGATGGTCCAATGGAGTGATGCCAAGCAAGCAAAACATTGTCACCATGATGTCTCACACTCTCTCAAGCAATTAAAAGGAAATTTTCAAGAGGGGGAAGAGGCTATAGGGGGACGGCTGGACCTATAAGGGAAGAAGAGAAGAACAAACAAAAACAACACCAAGACTTGCATTCAAAAGTGATCAAAGTGCCAAAGCTTTCTTCTCCTACACTTTCTTTCTTTCTTCTCTTGTAAAAAGCCTATTGTACTTTACTTCTTTCATTCTTGAATAGGCTTCATAGAAACCACCATTCATTCATCTTTGTACAAGATTGATCAAGGTGTGATCAATCTTCATTCTTACGAGGTGGTGGTGTTCGTGTGAATTGTACTCACAATACAAGGTTTGTAAAGGGTTGGAGTTAAGGTGTAACTCTATCAACCCTGCGGTAAGGTGTACTGCGTGTGTGAAATTAGTGTGAACCAAGGAAGGTGTTCCTTGAAGACTGGAGTAGGTTGTTTATAACCGAACCAGTATAAAATTCTTGGTGCAATTTACTTTCTGCATTTACGTTTCAGTTTCTGCGCTGTTTGCTCATATTGTTCACGTTCGCAAAAATAGTAAACGTTTTCTAAAAATTATAAAAATTTCCAGAAACATACATAAACGTTCTAGGGTTAATTTGGCACAAGTTTCAACCCTTTTGGACAAGTATAGGTCAGTCAAACATCAAAAGTTCTGAGACTAGTGCAGTCTGATTTTCAGACTTGCAAAGGTTGAGACTTTGGTGGTATTTGACCTACTTCCCAAAAGAATTTTCAAAAACTGTTTCAACCCATTTCAATATAATGTGTGAGGAGTTATTGGTCAAAGTTTCAGATCATTTTGACATTCACACAAATAGGAATTAATTTTTCAAAACCATCTACCGTTTCTGGCAGATTTGCACAATCTGAGTGCCAACGGTTTTTGAAGGGGTTAAAGGTTGAATTTTGATTTGAAATTTTTAGGGGACCCTCATAGCATCTGAGGCTAAGTTCGCTCAAAATTTCATAATTTTTGGAGACCTCTAACCTGGTTTTAAAAACGTTTTAAAACAGGTCCTGAAAACAGAATCTGTTTTCAGAACTTGAATTGTTCAAGTTTAAAGAAATTTTAAAAAGCACACTTTCCGCACCATCTATTCAACCCCCCCCCCCTTCTAGTGGTGCCTTGCAGATCCTACAATTCGGTCCCCCCCCCAAACAATCAAAATTATTATTTTTTTCTTATGCATATGCCGAAAATCAAGAACAACATCACCTATTAACAAAAACACAAACCAATTAATATAGAAAATGAGGTAGGGTTTTGGCCCCCCTTCCTCCTACACCATTCGGCCAACACCACTAACCCACACATATATTTTCATACATATAGGCTTCAGATCATCACAAGGAGACTACATCAATAAAATCATGATCGAATCAAGAATAAAAAAATAATAAACACATAAAATACCGTTTTGAGCATGCAAACCATTTTGAGGGAGTAAATCGTATGCACCTACCTCAGTCCTAGCAAGAATTTATATACGAGGGATGATGTAGACAACGATGATGGTGATGATATGGTTGTGATTTCCACTCCTCCTGAAGCCTTGGATCAAAGATCCCTTTTTTCCTCTTGGTAGCCGAAATTTGATAGGGGAAAAAGGGAATAAAGGGTGGGATGATAAGTGAGGGAAATTAGGGATAGGGTTTGACTAATGGGCTAGGATAAAATTTAGTTAATTAGTTCTTTTTTTCCTACACATATATCACACGGCACCTACACTTATCTATTATATTTATTATAATTTTTTTTCCACATGGTATAACATCCTACCCCCTTACAAAAAGTTTTGACCCCGAAACTTGTCGTACCTTACTCAGAGTGGTGGGGATAGCGGTCGCGTATTTGCTCTTCTAGTTCTCATGTCACTTCATTCTCCCGGTGGGTTCTCCATTGAACTTTGACATAGGGAATAATCCTTCTTCTCATCTCCTGATCCTTCCGATCAAGAATTCTGATCGGTACCTCTTCATAGTAAGCATCTGGTCTGATCTTAAGTGGCTGAGCATCTAACACATGACTTGGGTCAAATACGTACCTCCTCAACTGTGAGACGTGAAATACATTATGCACCTGAGCCAGCATCGGGGGTAGCGCCAGTCTGTAGGCCAAGTCTCTAACCTTCTCGAGTATCTCACAAGGTCCAATAAAATGAGGCTTCAACTTCCCTTTAACTCCAAAACGTGTCACACCCTTCATGGGTGACACCTTAAGATAGACTTTTTCTCCTTCCTCGAACTCCAAAGGTCGTCTCTTCATGTCGGCCCAACTCTTGCTTCTATCCTGAGTCGTCTTAAGACATTCACGAATCAGTTTCACCTTCTCTTTAGTTTGCTCAATTATCTCGGGGGCCGTCAACACACGCTTGCCAACCTCGTCCCAGTGAACAGGTGACCTAAACTTACGTTCATACAAGGCCTCGAATGGTGTCATGCCTATGGCACTGTGATGGCTGTTATTATAAGAGAATTCAATCAACTTAAGCATGTTGTCCCAGTTCTCCTTGAAATCCAACGCGCGTGCCCTCAGCATGTCCTCCAGGGTCTGAATGGTCCTCTCAGACTGACCATCGGTCTGAGGGTGGAAGGCAGTGCTCAATTCTAACTCAGTCCCCATTCTCTTCTGACACGCTGCCCAGAACTGAGACGTAAACTTCAGATCACGATCAAATACTATGCTGAATGGCCCTCCATGAAGTCAAACAATGTTGTCGATGTACATAGTTACCAACCTCTCCATAGTAAGTCCGATAGGGATAGGTAAGAAATGAGCAGATTTTGTCAATCGATCCAAGATTACCCATATCACATCATTTTCATTTCTTGTCTTCGGAAGTCCAACCACAAAGTCCATTGTCACATGCTCCCACTTCCATTCGGGTATCTCGAGTGGTTGCATCAGTCCACCCGGCCTCTGATGTTCTGCCTTAACTTGCTGGCAAACAAGGCACCTTTCCACAAACTCAGCGATGTGCCTCTTCATGCCGCTCCACTAATAATGTTTCTTCAGATCATTATACATTTTCGTAGCACCAAGGTGGATAAACAATTTCGAATTATGCGCTTCTTTCAACAATTCCCTCCTGAGGTCCTCAACATCCGGTACGCACAACCTTCCTTGGTACCACATACTGCTGTCATCATGAACCTGAAATCCATCTACCTGGCTGGTCAACATTCTTTCTCGGATGGCCCTAATTGCAGCATCATCTTTCTTTGCTTCCTTGATCTGATCTACCAAAGTTGCAGTGATAATCAGTGCTCCCAGAACGTCTGCAGTAGAATCCACAAGATCCAAGTCAAACTCTGCCATTTCCTTTTCTAAGGTCGCCTGCCGAACATGGCTTGATTTTCTACTTAAGGCATCAGCAACTCGATTGGCCTTCCCTAGATGATAGATGATGGTCAAATCATAATCTTTCAATAACTCTAACCATCTCCTTTGGCGCATGTTCAACTCCTTTTGTGTGAACAGATACTTAAGGCTTTTATGATCAGTGAACACCTCGCACTTCACTCCATATAGATAGTGGCACCAGATTTTCAGTGCGAATACCACCGCTGCTAGCTCCAGATCATGAGTCGGATAGTTCTGCTCATAGGGCATTAGTTGTCGTGAAGCATACGCAATGACCTTGCCGTTTTGCATCAACACGCATCCTGAAATATAAAAGTTAGACCACATCTTTAATTGTATACAAAGTCAATTTGAAATTATATACATTTACCTAGTCGTTCTTAGAAGCGTCACTGTAAATGACAAACTCTTCTGATGCGGTGGGTTGAGCAAGAACAGGGGCTGTGGCCAGTCTTCTTTTTAATTCAGCGAAGCTCTGCTCGCACTCAGTGGTCCATACAAACTTTGACTTCTTCTGCATCAATCGGCTCAGAGGCACTGCAATAGATGAGAAGCCCTCGACAAACTTCCTGTAGTATCCCGCCAGACCGAGAAAACTCCTTACTTCTGTCACATTAGTGGGCCTAGGCCACCCGGTAATCACCTCTACCTTATTTGGATCCATCAAAATTCCTTCTTCAGAGACCACATGACCCAAAAAGGCCACGCTCTTCAACCAAAACTCACATTTACTGAACTTAGCGTACAATTTGCTTCTCCGAAGGGTCTCTAGAACCTCCCTCAAATGCTTAGCATGAATCTCTTTGCCAGGGTAGTATATCAGAATATCATCGATGAACACAACTACGAACTTATCCAGTTGTTTCCGAAATACTGTGTTCATTAGGTCCATAAAGGCGGCTGGGGCGTTGGTTAATCAAAAAGGCATAACTAGGAATCGTAGTGGCCATAACGTGTTTGCAAAGAAGTCTTAGCTGTATCCCCTGATTTGATCCTCAACTGATGGTAACCGGATCGTAAATCAATTTTGGAAAATACTTTAGCCCCCTGAAAGAAATTTTGTTAGTGGTGCAATTTAACAAGTAACCGATTAAATTATAACTCCAAACTTATCATTACCCATAGCTGATCAAAGAGATCCTCGATTCGAGGTAATGGATACTTGTTCTTGATGGTGATCTTATTGAGCTCCCGATAATCTTTGCATAATCTCATGCATCCATCCTTCTTCTTCACAAACAGGACTGGAGCACCCCAAGGTGATACACTGGGTCGAATAAATTTACGATCCAGCGGTCCCTGTAACTGCTCCTTCAACTCCTTGAGTTTTGCTGGTGCCATACGGTAGGGTGCCCTGGAAATGGGTTCAGCACCGGGTACAAGATTGATCTCAAACTCTACTTCTCTTTCTGGGGGTAGTCCTGGTAGCTCCTCAGGGAAAACGTCTGTAAATTCCTTCACTGTGGGAATTTGGTCGATTTGCAGAACCTCCTGCTCGGCACCCATGGAGAAAACCAAAAATCCCTCTCTTCCTTTCTTTAGTTCTCGAAAAGCCTGAGCCGCAGTCAGATAAATCTGCTGGGGTGCCTTCTTCAACTTAGAGTTCCCTTGAAAAGTAGTTTCCCACAACTCAGGTGTCTTCATGCTGACCTAGAGTTGCCGGCAATCAATCATGGCATGATACTTGGCCAAGAAGTCCATGCCCAGAATAATATCAAAGTCATGCATCTGGATCGGTATCAAGGTCGCAGAGAACTGCAGATCATTAATCTCCAATTCACATCCCTTGTAATGATGATGGGACACGAGTACTTGGTCGCCAGCGGCTTGTATACAGTAGGGATTCTCAAGCCAGTCGGGGGAGAACATCCAGATTCTTGGCAAACCTCTTTGCCACAAACGAGTGACTCGCCCGGCTATCGAACAGAACATTGGCTGGTACTTTGTTAATTAAAATCACACCTAACACATTCAAAGTTAAGCACACAACATGCAATAACAATACATAGAACTTAATTCAACTTCGAATTTAAATACTTAAATAAATATACCTGTAACCATGTCGCCTGACACCTCGACCTCTGCATCTGTCATCGCGTGGACCCTAGCATTGGTCTGGCCTCGGCCTCCCTGCTGTGCCTGAGCCTGCGGATTTACCTGAGCTACTGCAGAGCATTCCCTAGCTAGATGTCCTTGTTTCCCACAATTATAGCAAACCCTCTGAGCTTTCCAACATTGCCCCGGATGAGAATGTCTGCATAGTGTACACTGTGAGGCAGGTGCCACAGCTCTCACTGGCTGCGCATCAGTCGGTATCGGTCCCTCAATCATCGGTGTCTAACTCGCTGTACCCTGCTGTCGCTCTGGTCGAAAAGGTTGCCCAGGCTGAGGGCGTCAGGGCACCTTCAGCCATCTCCCTGATTTGCCAACATGAAAATCCTCACGAGGTCTCTTAAGTCTATCCACTGCAGCAGCCCTATCCAAGTTCCTCTCAACATGTCTGCATACCTCTAGTAGTCCCTCAAATGTCGTGGGCTCCGCACAAAAAATAGCCTGCTGGATACGAAAACTCAAACCGGTCTGGAACTTCAGCATCTTGGCCTCCTCATTGTCCATGATACATGATATATACTGACCCAGCTTATGAAACTTCTCAGAATACTGATCGACTGTCATGGACCCCAGTGTCAATATCTGAAACTCTGACATCCTTCTCTGAATAGCGCTGCTCAGAACATAATGCTTCTTGTACTCCTCCACAAATTGCTCCCAAGTCACCGGTGGAGTCAATCTGCGCTTCACTCCATTCCACCATCTTTCAGCTTCCCCTTCCAGAAACGGTTGTCTCCACTTTTAGATTCGCAGGTACCTGTATAAGCCTTATCTGTTCAGTTACATTCTTGAGCCAGACCTCGGCTTCCTCAGACCGAGTGGTACCCCTGAACATTGGTATCCGGGAGTTCTGCATCTCCCTGTAGTAGAACCGCAAGCCTTGCTAAGGTGGTGGTGGTGGTTGTTGTTGCTGCTGTTGCTGCTGAGTTTGCTGAAGTATATGGGTGATCTGCGCCTGTTGCTGTGCCATCTGAGTGTACTGTTGTGCCATCTGTGTCTACTGTTGAGCTATCAAGGCCATCAGATTGGCCAGCGTATCAGCAAGGTTTTGGGGGATATCCCCTTGCCCATGATGCTCGTCTCCGTTATGTCCTCCATTCCCTGGTGATTCACGTCGTGGTGGCATTGTCTGTAGACAAGTTAAAACATGTTATACAAAATTTGAGTTTAAGAGTGTCGTAAAGAGATATACAACTAGAGGGCAAAACGGTAATCTATAACGTATACTCACTAACGCACACACCATCTGAAACCCAATCATAGCTTACGTCTAATTTATTTTATTTAAGTTAAAAATATCATTTGAAAACAGATCATCACTTATTTCTAGGTGTGATTAATTAATTTCACGTTCTCGAGGCGTATCTGAAGCCTGGGCTCTGATACCACCTGTAGCACCCCGCTCCCGAGCCCTTGCCTCGATAGCAGTGCACCCGCCGTATCTCACTAAGGAGAATACAAAGTGTCGTATCAACCTCTTACATGTCAGTGTTGACATACAAATAATTTTTTTTTTCTTTTGCGGAAACGATTAAACACAACACTAATTTGGGTTTAATGAACATCAATAAAATAAAGACATCATTATTAGCCTGACCAGGCCCTACAAGTCAAAGTCAAATGTCTGAATTAAAAGTCTAAAAGAAATGTCTCAACGTACTACTGAAAAATAGAAATGTCAATGTCACCCCA
>AP025046.1:20199032-20209571 GCA_036186865.1 Eustoma russellianum | reverse complement strand
ATGTCAATGTCACCCCAAGAATATCAGAAATAGCCCGCCTCTGCCCTCACTGGAATCGTATCTACTGGTCACTCAGCCCACTCCACGACATCGGCCCCATCCTTAAGGAAGATATAGTCATACACAGTATCGGTCTCACCTAGAATAGTAGGGGGTGAGTGATGGTAATCACCCAGTAGGTGCCTCTCAAAACAATACGAAACGTACATACCAAAAAGATATCAACACAAAACAGATAAAACAAGATAGCACAGATTATACGGAAAGGAAAACCTTCGCATAAAAATGCAAAACTAAGTGATGCATGCTCAAGTCATCATGTCACACGCAACGAGATTATGCCAGGCGATATGTCCAAACCTCTACCGTGCAATGCATGTCCTGGGTCGTAAATCCAGCGTCGTGGTCTCTAGACACCACTTGCCGTTTGGACACCCCCGCCCTATAGACGCGGCCTGTCTCATGACACCCATGCCCTATAGACACAGTATATCATCCCGGTACACGCGCCCTATAGACGCAGTATACCTCATGCAAATGCACGTTCCATGAATGGAAGAAGCAACACAACCACCCCCATTACTTCCCTCTGTACCACTTCCGTCACCCAATACTTGGTTTTGTTTATGTCCGAAAGTAATACACTAAAACTTAACTAATCCGATTATTAAACAACTAAACTGTCAAAGATTTATTACCATTATTTATTTATTTTATTTTTTTTACCAACTGGTTTCGGCCGAAATGGCCAACCCCTTTTTCCTTTTCTTTTTTTATATTTATACGTTGTATACCGAAAACCAAAAAACAAAACATTAATACACATTAGAATAAACATACACAAATCAACACAATTTGAAGGCAACCATTCGGTCCCCCCCCCCCAAACAATCAAAATTATTATTATTTTTTTTCCTATGCATATGCCGAAAATCAAGAACAACATCACCCATTAACAAAAACACAAACCAATTAATTTAGAAAATGAGGTAGGGTTTCGGCCCCCTTCCTTCTACACCATTCAGCCAACACCACTAACCCACACATATATTTTCATACATATAGGCTTCATATCATCACAAGGAGACGACATCAATAAGATCATGATCGAATCAATAATAAAAAAACAACAATAAACACATAAAATACCGTTTTGAGCATGCAAACCATTTTGAGGGAGTAAATCGTATGCACCTACCTCAGTCCTAGCAAGAATTTATATACAAGGGATGATGTAGACAACGATGATGGTGATGATATGGTTGTGATTTCCACTCCTCTTGAAGCCTTGGATCAAAGATCCCTCTTTTTTCTTCTTGGTAGCCAAAATTTGATAGGGGAAAATTGGAATAAAGGGTGGGATGATAAGTGAGGGAAATTAGGGATAGGGTTTGACTAATGGGCTAGGATAAAATTTAGTTAATTAGTTCTTTTTTTTCCTACACATATATCACACGGCACCTACACTTATCTATTATATTTATTACAATTGTTTTCCACATGGTATAACATCCTAATCCAACAGAATGCTCCACCTCCTCCGCACCAACCTGTGAGAGATGCCCAGTATTACTTCGAGAAGTTAAAGAGAGCTAATGTTCCACCATTTGAGGAAAAGCCAGACCCAGATACAGCGGAGAAGTGGTTAGATGAAGTGGAAAACTGTTTCGAGTTAATTCAAGCTCCCGACGAGATGAAAGCCCAAGCTATCCGACCTTTTCTGATAATGAAGCTAACCAAAGGTGGAAGGCAAATCTGCATCCTTTGCCCAGACCGATTCCCTGGGAAAGATTTCTATAAGAGTTTCACAAGTTCTATATCCCTCCGTCGGTCAAGTTACAAAAGAGGCATGAGTTTGAATCCCTGAAGCAAGAGCCTGGTATGACAGTAGCAGAGTATGTAAATAAGTTCATCGCGTTAGGGAGATTTCAACCTGTTACCATGAATGATGAAGAAACAAAAATGCTGAAGTTCGAAAGAGGGCTGAATCCAAGAATCCAGACATGGTTGTGAATGCAAATCCCACAAATTTTGGAGCTCTTTTGGACGCATGCTATAGGATTGAGAGAGATATAACCCGTAGAGATGATGTATGGCAGAAAAGAGAAAGACAAGGGACTATCAATGAAAAATTCAGAAAAGGGTCCAAAAAGAATTACAAAGGATCTATTCGCCAAGGGAGGCCACAAGGTCAGAATCAGCGCCGCCAGCAGCACCAAGACAATCAGCAAAAGAATCAAGCTCCACCCCATCAGCCTGCTATACCAGTATGCCTGCAGTGCCAGATAAGACACACGGGTGAGTGTAGATGGAAGATGGAAAAATGCTTTGGATGCGGCAAAGATGGCCACCTGATTAAGGTTTGCCCAGAAAGAGGAGCGCAGCAACAGCAACAATAGCCAAAGAACCAGCGGCCACGTGCAAATGCAAGGGTGCACGCCATGACGGATGCTGATGTTGAGGAGACCGCAGACGTAGTGACTGGTAAGATTTAAAGTTTTATGCCTTCAATATGTTTTACTTATACATGCCTATAATATTGCTTAGTAAAATGTGCATGATTCAGGAACTATTTTAGTATGTAGCATACCTGCAAATGTGTTGTTCGACAGTGGCGCCAACCACTCATTTGTCTCCAGGAAGTTTGCTAAGAACCTCGATCATAACTCAGTTAGATTAGAATCACCCTATAGAGTACAAGCGGCCGGTGATCAAGTGCTTGTCTCTTATCATATCTTCCGAAATTGTGTGCTTGAGTTCGATGAATAGCGTTTTGAAGCCGACTTGATTCCTATAACCATGAGCGATTTTGATGTGATCCTTGGAATGTATTGGCTTTCGAGGAACCATGCTCACATCGATTACCGGAGTAGGCAAGTTATCATTAAGAACCCAGCTCGAGATGAAGTGTCATTCCAAGGAGGAGCTAAGTTAAAGAAACCATCTAAGAAAGTTTTTGTTAACGCGGCTCGTGCCTGTCGAGCGTTGAAGAAAGGCCATGAAGGATTCTTTGTTTATGTCCTAGGCGCTGAGCAAGCGAGTCCTGCTCTTGCACAAGTCCCAATTGTTAATGAATACCCTGATGTGTTTCCCAATGATCTACCTAGACTACCTCTTGATTGTGAAATTGCCTTCGAGATAAACCTAGTTCCAGGAGCTGAACCCATATCAAAAGCCCCATATCGGATGGCTCCTGCATAACTGAAAGAGCTAAAGGAGCAGTTACACGAGCTACTAGAAAAGAAGCTCATTCGCCCCAGCGTGTCACCTTAGGGGTGCTCCTGTGTTATTCGTAAAGAAGAAAGATGGAAGTATGCGCTTATGCATCGATTACCGGGAGCTCAATAAAATCACCATAAAGAATAAGTATCCACTGCCTCGGATTGACGACTTTTTCGACCAACTCAGGGTATGTAACAAACAAGCTTTAGTTTATTTAAGGTTTAAATCTTTTCAAAACCCTATTTAAAGTATCTTAATGCAGGGATCCCGAATCTTCAGTAAGATTGACCTACGATCTGGATACTTTCAATTGTAGATTAAAGCTGAGGATCTCCCTAAGACTGCTTTCAGAACCCGCTATGGACACTGTGAATTCTTGGTCATGCCCTTTGGTTTGACCAATGCCCCTGCCGCCTTTATGGATCTCATGAATTGAGTCTTTCAGGACCAATTAAACAAGTTCGTAGTGGTCTTCATAGACGACATCTTGATCTATTCACCAGACGAAGACACTCACGCAAACCATTTGAGGACAGTCCTAAATATTCTAAGAGAAAGGCAATTGTACGCAAAATTTAGCAAATGCGAGTTTTGGCTGCATAGTGTATCCTTTCTCGGCCATGTTATTTCAGAAGATGGTATTTTAGTAGATCCCAAGAAAATTGAAGCTAACACAAAATGGCCCAGACCAACAAACATTACCGAAGTGAGAAGTTTCCTTGGACTAGCCGGGTATTACTGAAAGTTTGTTGAAGGATTCTCGAAGATAGCAGTTCCCCTCACTAGGCTTACACGAAGAAAACTAAATTCGAGTGGAACACTGATTGTGAAAGAAGCTTCTCGGAGCTGAAATCAAAGTTGACATCCGCCCCTATTTTGGCTCAACCCACTCCTGGCGAGAAGTATGTGGTATACAGTGATGCTTCAAAGAACGGGCTCAGATGTGTCCTTATGCAGAAGGATAGAGTGATAGCTTATGCATCCGGGCAGTTAAAGCCATTTGAGCAAAACTACCCCGTCCATGATCTTGAGCTTGCCGTAGTGGTTTTCGCATTAAAGATATGGAGACATTACCTGTATAGTGAGAAGTGTGAGATCTATACAGACCACAAAAGCTTAAAGTATCTTTTTACCCAGGAAGAGCTTAACATGCGGCAGCGCAGATGGCTCGAGCTGATTAAAGACTTTGACCTCTCTATTCAATATCATCCGGGGAAAGCTAACAAAGTTGCTGATGCGTTAAGTCGGAAAACAAGTCACCCACGTCAACCACCTCTTCAGCGAGATATGGAAGAATTTGGCTTAGAAGAAGTTGATTCAGTCGATGAAGTTCTCGCCAAGTTGGTCCTTATTCCCTCACTGATTGACAGGATCAAAGAGGCTCAAAGGGATGATGCAGCTTTGAGAAAGATCAAGGAAAGGATGAAAGATAAGCCACAAGATGATTTTGAAGTTCACAGTGATAACAATTTAGGGTACCGAGGACGATTATGTGTCCCTGTGAACAAAGAAATTAAAGATGAAGTTTTGATGGAAGCCCATAACTCTCGACTATCTATACACCCTGGAGCTAATAAAATGTATCAAGACCTCAAGCAAAAGTTTTGGTATCACGGTATGAAGAACCAAATAGCTAATTTTGTTAGGCGATGCTTGGTTTGTCAAAGAGTAAAAGCGGAACACCAAAGACCAGTTGGATTTTTAAAACCTTTAGAAGTGCCGGAATGGAAATGGGACCACGTCATAATGGATTTCGTGACCGACCTACCCAAGACTAAGTATGGGAATGATTCTATATGGGTCGTTGTGGATCGTTTGACCAAGTCTGCTTACTTTTTGGCCATGTCGATTAAAGCATCCATGGAGAAGTTGGCCTCTATGTACATTGACCAGATTGTTTGTTTGCATGGGGTGCCTGTAAGTATCGTATGCGACCGTGATCCCCTCTTTACCTCGAGATTCTGGACAGCCTTTCAAAAGGCAATGTGCACCGAGATCAGAATGAGTTCCGCGTTCCATCCTCAAACTGATGGCCAATTTGAAAGAAACTTTCAAACCCTTGAGGACATGCTTCACGCTTGCGTTCTTGACTTTGGAGGAAGCTGGGATAAAAGCCTTAAGCTTGTTGAGTTTTCTTACAATAACAGCTTCCACATATCCATCGGGATGGCACCATATGAAGCATTGTATGGTCGAAAATGTCGGTCCCCACTCTATTGGGACGAGATTGGAGATAAGATTTATACGGGACTCGACATTGTTGAGCAAACTCGAGAAAATGTAAAGATGGTTCAACAAAGACTGAAAGCAGCACAAGATAGAAGTATGGTATGGGCTGATGAAAGAAGGAGACCCTTAGAGTTTCAAGAAGGAGAGAAAGTTTTCCTCAAGGTTTCTCTAACCAAAGGAGTCAAGATATTTGGTATAAAAGGGAAATTGAGCCCAAGATTCATTGGACCGTATGAAGTCTTAGAAAAAGTTGGTGAAGTTGCATATCACCTGGCGTACCCCCCATCACTTTCTCAGTTACATGATGTATTCCATGTTTCCCAACTTCGCCAATATGTTTATGATCCTAGCCACATTCTTGAAGATCAGCAGTTGAAGGTCGAAGAAGATGCATCCTATGAAGAGGAGCCCCAAAGGATCGTTGATTGGAAAGAAAAGAAGTTGAGAAAGAGATCCATACCCATGGTGAAGGTTCAATGGAAGCACCATCCGGGAGAAGAAGCCACATGGGAAACGGAGGAAGACATGAAGAGTAGATACCCCCATCTTTTTGACTAGTTCTGAAGTTTCGAGGACGAAACTTATGATAAGGGGGGAGGATGTTGTACCCCACTTACAATGTACTCGAACCATGACTAAGTGACATAATGAAAATAATGATTCCTTCACGTGCATACTTAAGTCAAATTAGCGCTTCTTTAATTAAGTCCTTTAAGTTCATTTAGGATGGACACTAAACAGTCATACAAGCGAACGTCACAAGGTGTGTAATACACCTTGTAGATTCGGCCAAAGGCCTTAAGGAACCTTAGAATAAATCCGTTTTTATAAGAATGCAAACATAAATGATCCTCACAAAGCAAGATTAAAATCATAATTAAATAAAATAAATAACATTATACATTATATAAGTATGGGATATGATAAATGTGAAAAGACAAAACTACCCCAAAACCCCCCTAAAATTCGACCAAGGGCCTTGAGGATTCTAGAATCCTCCACATTTTTCTAAACAATTCTTAAAATAACTAATTAGATAATAATTAAAATATAAAACCAACATGCATGCAAAAGAAATATTAAAATAATAAAAAGGATGAAGGCATGGGAGGCAAAAGCTTGAAGCTACAAGCCTAGGCCCCCTTTTCCTTTTTCACCGCCGGATCCCTCTCTCCATTCCCCCAACATGACATATTTTAAATACACCTAGAGGCATCATCTCCTCTCGTCTTGAATTCCCTCTCAAAACAACCAAGACAACACTTAGACAATTCTCCATCCCCCTCCACATACACAACTTTCGGCCCCTTCATCTTGGAGCTAGGAGTCCAACTCAAGTCTCATCTGCAAGACTCAAGAAGCATCTAGGTAAGCCTCATTTCAAGTTTCTTAAGTAAATTCTTCATGCAAAATAATGAAGCTCACATGGGTGTCATTTTCCTACCCCCAACCCCGTGACCTTCATGCTCACTAGGTGTAATATATTCAACTCTTTAGGGGGTGCAATCTCTTGCTAGGAAGCTTCATTCAAAGCCTCACTTTGGTAAGAAGGTCTAACCTCAAATTAGTTCTATTTTCACTTTAGAATGATGACTAACATTCTTCCTTCCTTTTCTTCAAAACCGTATGCTCACGAGTGAAGGAGGAGGAAGATTCCAACTCATCTCATCCAATAACCAATCTAAGAAAAGAGCTTTAGCTTGAAGAGGCAAGTATACACTAGACTCTCATGATTTATTTGAAGAATTAGTGACTTGAATGAATAGATGTTTCTAAGATGTGAACTTTAGTTGAATATGCTAAGTTTCAAGGTTGTACCTTAGTGATTCCTTAAGAACAATGCCTTGCATGTGGTTAATTCCTTCAAAGATGAAATCTTTTCTTACATGCAATTTGATGTGAGGCTGTTTTAGGATGAAGTAAGGTTCAATCAAGTGACTCTAGGCAAGATTAGCTCTTGGATGAAACTTAAGAAGCATCAAGATGACATGCAAGTGCTAGTTGTAATTTCACAAGGTTACTTGGTAGGATTAAAAATGAACTAGCATGTGAATGTGTTGCATGTTTAAATAAATGTTGTAAATTATGTGTATGGCACCTCATAACTTTCGGCCAAAGAGGTGAATGTGATGGTGAGTTTGAAATCCAAGAAAGAGCATATTTTGTGAACACTAAGATGTGTGGAATTTGCATATTAGATGATTTACTATATGAGTATGGTTGTGCTTAAATTTAAATGTAACATTGGTTATCTTGGTACATGCACACAGCTGAGTATGAAGGAAAAAGGTGTATGGGGTGTCTAATAAGTTATTTTCATAAGCACAAGATAATTAGTGTTCACTAGTCATGAAAAGATGACAAAACACAAAACTACTGGACCTGGACAGAATGGATCAGTGTGTTGTGTGACCTCAAAATGGGCCTCACTAATGTGAAAACAATTTGATTTTTGGCATGATGATAGTCCTATGGGTGTAGCAAGCATGAGAGTTGGAATTTTGATAAAATAAGTTGTGGATTATTTTTAATAAAATATTTGGTGAAACTGATCAAGCTGAAATTTCTGGAACTGGACAGAATTATATAACGTTTTTTATGGCCTAAAAATGGGTATTGGAAATGTGAAATTAAGCTTATTTTTGGTATGGTGACAACCTTATGTGTGTAGCAAGTATGAGAGTTGGATTTTTGGTAAAAGAGGTTATGGATTATTTTTAAGAAATTAATTGGTAAAACTGCTCCAGCTGAAATCACTGGAACAGGGCAGAAATGTGTAACGTGTTTCTTGACCCAAAAATGGACCATAGAAATATGCAAATGAGCTGAATTTCTGTAGGATGCTAGCTCGGTATGTTTATGACGTCTGTGAGAAGTAATTTTGGGAAAAGGAATTATAGTTTTGCCACAATAGAATTTTTAGTAAAATTGGTCAGTCCAGTAACAACATGTGACCCATTTCGGAAAAAAATTAAATGAACCCTTTAAAGTTATTGGATTGTTCTGGAAATTTTATGTTAATCACCTAAGACATAGAGGAGAATGACCATGAAAATTAATCAACTTGTTATTATCGTTTGGACGGGTAATTGTGGATTTAAAGTTAATGTACCAAAGCTGGAAAATTGGACAGAACAGGGGGGATAAGTTAAGAGGCCTAATTTTATGGATTTGGACCTATATACACGGTTTGAGCTCATGAATATTGGTCCTTAGGGATTTTACTATATTTTCTAGGTTGTGGTCCAAATGATTAAGATTTTAAGGTCTCAAAAATTAAGGTAATAATGGTTAATATACCGCAGAATTCAGCAAGTACACTTGATAATGATTTAATGATTTAAGGGCTTTATTCGTCTTAAGAAGTTACGAAAATTTTATGACATGTAAATAAGACCCCACTAAACACATGTAGGACAAAAGATTATGAAAAGGGGCCTGTTTGGTTAATTTAACTGTCCCATGAGCATGAAGTAAAAATCTGGAAATTTTTAGTTTCCGAAACCATGCTTGTTGACATGTTATGAGGAATAGTTACGATAATTCATGCCATCACTTGCATTGCATATCATTTCATGTATCACACATGATCATATGCACCATGAATCTGATTTTTATGAATTTTCCGTATGCAAGCAAGTCTTTTCAAGTAAACACGTTTTTCGTGATGCATGTAAGTTATTTATGGTCCCATGTTTTTAAAGAAAGCTTTATGATTTCCTTGCCGGCCAAGCATGCGACTAACCCGACTCCAGACCCGGGGTTAATAGGTCTGATGACATGATATGTTCTGGACCCGTTCCGGACCCGGGGTTAATTCTTGTGTGTTTTCTTGGTTCATATTCAAAATCATGGCTAGAATCTTTCAAGGCTTGAGCATCCTTGGTTGTCCAATTCCGGGGAGGGAAACATCCAAGAGGGAGGTATCTTGCTTGGTATGTAGAACTCATTGGAGGACTTATGTTCAAAAGGTTTTCTTCAACTTATTTGGAAGCAAGGTGAAGCTATCTTCATTGTGCCTAAACCATATTTGGAGGAGAAGCTTTAGAGTTAAAGAAAGATCCATTCTTGCACGTATCAAAGTGGTATCAGAGCGAAGGTGTTTCTTTAACTCAACTTATCATTTCTTTGTGTCAAATTTTCTTTTCTTTCTTTCTTCTCTTCATCCACCATTCAACCATCTTCTTAGAAGATTGAATTCTATTTGGTTTAGTGTCTTCTTCTTATTTTGAATTGTACAATTCAGAAACAAAAAGAAACCAAAACCAAAACAGTTTATCCGTGTGTTTTCTAGTTCATAGTTTTGTCTATTAAATTCACTTCTTCTTTTGTTACATCTTGGTGTCTTTGTTGTCCATCATTAAAAAAACTCAATCAAATCGATATACAAGATTACCGTATCATTTGGTGATATAAGGTTGGATTGGACTCTAGAAAATTACCGTAACACTAGACCTACATTAAATTGGTTATATAAAGTTGGATTGGACTCTAGACACTTACCGTAACGCTGGACCTACATGAAATTGGTGATATAAGGTTGGATTGGACTCTGGACAATTACCGTAAAGATGGACCTACATGAAATTGGTGATATAAGGTTGGATTGGACTCTGAGAAATTACCGTAACGCTGGACCTATATGAAATTAGAAATGACTAAGGACAAACATATCATAAAACACTTAAAGATTATTTTTTGTGATGATTTATGATTTGTTTACTTCATTTGGTTGGATTTTCTTTATATTTAGACACTTTCTTGGACTTTAAGTTCTTTGTTTAGAAGCTTTTCCGCATTACTTATATTCAGTCCACTGCTTATATATCTACCTTGGTCTATCCTATATTCTTGTTTTTATCGAAGCTCTTAACTTGTTTTAGACTTTGTATTTGTTTAGTTGTATTGTGTGGTGAGCTTAGTTGCATTTTCTTGTGTCCAATATCTGATTTGGCAACCTCGACAAGAAAGAAAATCAATTTGTTCATCTCGAACAACTTGACAGCCTATACACACAAAAACATCAACATATTCATCCAAAACAAACACACAAAGCCTTATCAATCAATATTACCAAGATATATACAC
>AP025046.1:20177143-20199022 GCA_036186865.1 Eustoma russellianum | reverse complement strand
AAAGAAAGAAAGAGAAGCTTATTTCAAAGAAAAAAATAATTGAAAGTGCAATAAAAAAGCAAAAGAACTGGTCTTGTTTACTTCATAAACCCAAAGTACCCATTTGTTTTCACTTTTGAACACTTGAGTGCTTCTACTTCATCTATACTTGCATCTAGCTTGCATAAAGCCTAAGATTAAGTTAAGGATTGCCCAGGGCAACCCCTTAGCATTTCTTTGGCTCAGCCTATTACATCAAATCTGATTTCAATTCTCTTTGAATCTTAGTACAGTCTAAGTTTGTTGTTTATAACATTGGAATTGTTAATAAATTGGTGGGAGATTTGTGAAGAAAGTTTATTTTACATGATTGAAGTTATCGGAATTGATACTCACTTGGCAAGTTTGCTTTGAATTGTTTTAGCCTCAGATTCTTCAAGGAGACACAAGATTGTGTGAACTGCAAAAAGAGAGAGACAGGAACAAACACTTGTGTTTTTGTTTTCCACTAACATAATCAAGTTTCTTTTATCTTTGTGTTAGTTTTCCTTTTTCTTTGTTTTCTTGTTCAATTTCAGGTAATTTTACCATGGATAAGACACCTGAGAGTACCATGAGACTTAACAAAGAAGGAGAAAGATTGCCCGCAAACGTGGACGATTTAGCACAACTAATGCAAAAGATGTTGTGGGAAATGAAATTGATGAGTAGTCGTGTAGAGGGCCTAGAAAAACAGTCAAATCTCATCCAAAAAATCCTTTACTTGAAGGACAAACATCCCATGTACCAGAACATAGGCTTGAAAGTCGTGGGTCTTTTGCTCCGGAAAGAGGAAGAGGCAGAGGCAGAGGCAGAGGCAGAGGGCTTAATAGGGATTTCATACCTATAAGGACCTTTGATGAAAGAGATGAAGAACCAAACCAAAGATTTGATGACTATAACATTGAGGAAGAGTACAACCAGTTCTGAAACCATGAGAATCAAAAGAATAACCCACAAGAAGATGAATTCATCAAAACAAAAATGAACATCCCCACATTCCATGGAAAGAGTGATGCTGAGGCATATTTGCAATGGGAGAAAAAGGTAGATCTCATATACTCTTGTACAAATTATACTGATTTGACTAAAGTGCGCTATGCAGCTATAGAGTTTGCAGATTATGCCTTAATTTGGTGGGATCAACTACACAACGTAAGGAGAAGAACTAGAAAAGCACCAATCTCTACTTGGGAGAAAATGAAAATTGAGATGAGAAAAAAAAATTCATTCCTTCAGACTATGAAAGAACCATTTACCAAAACTTGCAAAAACTCACTCAAGGAAGCCGTAGTGTAGATGAGTATTTCAAAGAGTTAGAGATCTTATTGATAAGTGCTAACATTGAAGAACCAGAGGAAGCTACCATGGCTAGATTCCTAGCTGGGTTGAACAAGGAAATTGCAAACAGAGTCGAACTTACCACACATATTGATATGACTTCCATGGTTCATAAAGCTGAAAAGCTTGAGAGTCAACTCAAGGTAAACCCTTTACATCTAGTTTATCTTTTCGAGCTAATTATTCATCCTATCCAAGAATGTCGTCTAGAACAAATCAAGGCACAAGTTTTAGGCCAATTGTACCTCAAGGTCGTGCGTTCCAAGGCAAGACTCAACCAAATCAAAGACCACCTCAACCACCTCAACAAAACTTGGATAAAGGGAAAAACAAGGTTGAAGGTAACATTTCTAATTCCACTACTAGATTTAGAGACATTCAATGCTTTAAATGTTTAGGTAAAGGTCATTTTGCAAATCAATGTCCCAACCCTAAACGTATCATGTTCTTTGAAGAGTCTAACGAATATTATTCTGATGATGAGGAAGTGGAACATGTTAATGTTGAGGAAAATCATGATGAAAATGAGGAAAGTGTGAGTGAGGATGAAGAGCTTGCATCAAAAGAATTCTTGGTTGTTGGAAGAGCTCTTAATTCACATGTTAAGATTGATGAGCAAGATCAACACAGAGACAACATTTTTCATATCCATTGCATGGTTAAAGGAAAAGTTTGTACTTTGATTATTGACTCTGGATCCTGCACTAATGTGGCAAGTGTTAAACTCGTTAGAAAACTTGATTTGCCATTACTTAACCACACACACACTTATAAACTATCTTGGTTGAATGATTGTGGAGAAGTGAGTGTTAGAAAACAAGTTTTGATCTCATTGTCTATTGGAGGGTATAAAGATGATATCTTATGTGATGTAGCTCCTATGCATGCAAGTCATATCCTTTTAGGTAGACCATTGCAGTTTGATAAGAAAGTTACTTATGATGGATACTTGAATAGGTATTCATTCAGATTTAACAATAAGTTGTTTAAGCTACATGCATTACCCCCACACAAGGTATTTGAAGATCAAAAGAAACTATGTAAGAACAGGAATGATCCTAAGGAGAAAGATGCAGAAAAGAAATTTCTGGAGTGTATTAAGAGTGAAAGAAAGAAACATGAGTCTAAAGTCAAAGAGATAGTAAACATTGATGAAGACAAATCTCAAAAGAAATTTGCTTTCTTTGCCAAACCAAGTGAAGTCTCACATGCCATGAACTCAAACAAAATTGTCTATGTTTTGATGTTTAATGAATCTCTGTTTTCTATGAGTGACTTACCCTCCACTTTGCCCAGTGGAGTTGTATCTTTGCTTGATGAGTTTTCAGGGTTGTTTCCTGAAGAAGAACCTTCTGGTTTGCCACCTTTAAGAGGAATTGAGCACCAAATAGACTTCATACCTGGTATTGTCCTACCTAATAGGCCAGCCTACAGAGCAAACCCTGCTGAAACGAAGGAAATTCAACACCAAGTAGAAGAACTCTTGGCCAAAGGAAAGGTGAGAGAAAGCATGAGTCCTTGTGTCGTTCCTGTGATCGTTGTACCAAAGAAAGATGGTACATGGAGGATGTGTACTGATTGTAGAGCCATCAATAAGATAACTGTAAAATACAGGTACCCCATTCTGAGACTTGATGATATGCTTGATGAATTACACGGTGCTAAGTATTTTACCAAGATTGATCTTAAAAATGGTTACTTTCAAGTACGCATTAAAGAAGGCGATGAATGTAAAACTGCATTTAAGACTGAGTTTGGATTGTATGAGTGGTTAGTCATGCCATTTGACTTAACTAATGCACCTAGTACTTTCATTAGATTAATGAATGAAGTCTTACGTGCATTCATTGGAAAAATTTTTGTTGTGTACTTTAACGATATCTTGATTTACTCTAAGACTTTGCATGAACACATAGGCCATCTAAGAAGCATTTTTAAAGCATTGAAGAAAGAACAATTATATGCAAATTTCAAGAAATATTCTTTTTTTATGGAAAAAGTTGTGTTTCTAGGATTTGTGGTTAGTGCAAATGGAATTGAAATATACCAAGATAAAGTGAACTCAATTTTAAAATGGCCAATTCCCACAACTATTGGAGAGGTGAGAAGCTTTCATGGGTTGGTTGGTTTCTATAGAAGATTTGTTAAGGACTTTTCCACTATTGCTACACCTTTGAATGAGATTGTTAGAAAAGACGTAGGATTTCAGTGGGGAGAGTCACAACAGAAACCCTTTGATGAACTTAAAGCAAGGTTAACTTCTGCACCTATTCTAAGACTACCTAGCTTTGATGAAACATTTGAAATTGAATGTGATGCTAGTGGTGTTGGTATAGAAGCTGTACTATCTCAGTCTAAACAACTGATTGCTTATTTTAGTGAAAATCTTAAGGGAGCGCAATTGAATTATTCAACCTATGACAAAGAGTTGTATGCACTTGTTAGATCATTGCAGACTTGGCAACATTATTTCCAACATAAGGAGTTTGTGGTTCATACTGATCACGAAAGTCTTAAGTTCCTTAAAATCCAAGGAAAGTTAAATAAGAGGCATGCAAAATGGGTTGAATTCATTGAACAATTTCCTTATGTGATAAAATATAAGCAAGCAAAGATAACATTGTAGCTGATGCATTATTTAGGATATATTCTTTGATTACTACATTGTCATCTCATTTGCTTGGATTTGAGTGCATCAAGGAATTGTATACATCTGATCCTGACTTTCAGTCAATATTTGATGCATGTGCCGATTCTCCATTTGGTAAGTATTATTTACATGATGTTTGTTTAAAGAAAGAAAATTGTGCATACCTAAGTGTGCTGTCAGAGAGATACTTGTCAAAGAAGCACATGGTAGAGGTTTAATGGGTCACTTTGGCATCTTTAAGATATTAGAGATGTTAAAGGAACGTTTCTTCTAGCCTCATGTGAGAGTTGATGTGGAGAAGGTTTGTGGAAGTTGTATAACTTGCAAGAAAGCTAAATCTACATCACATCAACATGGTTTATACACCCCATTACCTGTCCCTATGTCACCTTGGATTGATATATCTATGGACTTTGTCTTGGGATTACCTAGATCAAAAAATGGAAGTGATAGTGTGTTTGTCGTCGTTGACATATTTTCTAAAATGGCACACTACATAGCTTGTAAGAAGGTTGATGATGCATCTCACCTTGCAAACTTGTTCTTTCAGGAAGTTGTACGTCTACATGGCATGCCTAGAACCATTGTTAGTGATAGAGATGCTAAGTTCTTAAGTCACTTTTGGCGTGTGTTGTGGGGTAAACTTGGAACAAAACTGTTATTTTCTACTACTGATCACCCCCAAACAGATGGTCAAACTGAAGTTGTGAATAGAACTTTGTCTCAATTATTGCATGCTATAATTCAGGGGAACCTTAAGAATTGGGAAGATTGCTTGCCATATATTAAATTTTCTTATAATAGAAGTGTTCACAGTGGCACCACTCATTCACCATTTGAAGTTGTATATGGTTTCAATCCTTTGTCTCCACTTGATCTTGTACCTATTCCTGTTCATGAACGTGCAAGCGTTGATGGTAAGAATAAGGCTGAACTGATTAAGAAATTGCATGCTAAGGTTAAGCTACAACTTGAGAAGAAAAACAAATAGTATGCAAAACAAGCTAACAAAGGACGCAAGGAAGTTTTATTTGAACCATGTGGTCTTGTTTGGCTGCATTTAGGGAAAGAAAGGTTTCTTAGAGAAAGGAAATCTAAACTCATGCCAAGAGGAGATGGCACTTTCAAAGTACTTCAAAAGGTTGGAGATAATACTTATATTCTTGACCTTCTGGAGAGTACGTATGGTTCAATTTCTAATACTTTTAACGTTGCTGATCTTACTCCTTTTGGTGATGATTTAGATTCGAGGTCAAATCCTTTTGAAGAAGGGGGGAATGATGAAGTCCATAACCCTCATACATGCCAACATAATGAGAATGCACATAATTTTACAAAAATGCAAGATCAAGGACCCTTAACAAGAAGTAAAACTAAGAAACTAATGCATGAAGTGGGGGCCTTCTTATTTAAACATGTACAAGATGAACAAAGGGAACTTATACATTGGGTTCACCTTATTGAACCTACAACATGATTTGTAAGAAATTTTAGAACCATTGTGAAATATCATTAGTATAGAATGTATTCTTTATTTTGTTTTTTAAATGCTTATGTTGCATTAGTTGAGGCCCATCTCGGATTGTGAGTTTCTGCAGAACCCGTTTTGGTAGAATTGACTTATCTCTCCAAAACCAAGGCCAAATTAGGAGTCTCAAGATGCGTTGGAAAGCTAAGACAAATATCTACAACTTTCATGTTTTGTACTTCTCCAAAATCGGTCGTCTTGACATCCAAAAAGAGCATGCAAATGGAAGTACTGTTTCTACCGAATTCTGTGACATGCCTTCCGTAATTTAGATGTATATCCTCAATGGTTGGGCCAAATGCAAAGAAATTTATATTCTTATTTTCTACACTCAATTGGATACAATTCTCTAAGAAAGAGCAAGGCCTAATTCAGATTGAAAGATGTCCCAAAATCAGTCACAATCCAGAAAAGATTTCAAGATGAAGACAAATCCTTAAAGTCTTCCATGAATAGTACTTGAGGGATCTACTTTGAAAATCATCATTCAAGACTTGCAAGACTAGTTTTTATGGAGCCTACATGAATAGTTTTTAGAAGTGTGTAGTCTTTTCAATCATTATTTCAATTTGTAAGATAGTTTGTTGTCTTGTGATATTTTTGCCTATAAAAGGCACATAAGAGAAGCTTTGTAATCTCACACCTTCAATGAAAATTTCTTCTTCTTCAAGAGTAATTCTTGTGTGTTTTCTTGGTTCATATTCAAAATCAAGGCTAGAATCTTTCAAGGCTTGAGCATCCTTGTGAGAGTTGTTTAATTCCAGGGAGGGAAACATCCAAGAGGGAGGTATCTTGCTTGTGTTATGTAGAACTCATTGGAGGACTTATGTTCAAAAGGTTTCTTCAACTTATTTGGAAGCAAGGTGAAGCTATCTTCATTGTGCCTAAACCATATTTTGAGGAGAAGCTTTAGAGTTAAAGAAAGATCCATTCTTGCACGTGTCAACCCTGGTAAAGCCAACAGAGTGGCAGACGCATTGAGCAGAAAATCTAGTCATGCAAGATAGTCCCCATTGGAGCGAGAGATTGAAGAGTTTGGGCTGGATGTTGTGGACTCAGTGGAGAATGTCCTTATAGCCTTGTCTATAACCCAGGTTTGGTAGACATAATTAAAGAAGCTCAGTATGATGATGTGTCACTGAATGAAATCCGTGACAAATTGAACATGGGACCAGTAACAGATTTTCAATTTAGAGAAGATAGAAGTCGATGGTTTCAGAACCGGCTATGCGTACCAGACAATCAAGAGCTTCGAAGGGAATTGTTTAGTGAAGCTCATAATTCAAGGTTGTCTATCCACCCTGGAAGCACTAAAATGTATAAGGACCTCAAAAAGAATTATTGGTGGACAGGGATAAAGGGAAGTATTGCGGAATATGTTGAGAGATGTCTGGTGTGTCAGTAGGTCAAAGCGGAGCATCAGCGACCCGACGGTTTGATGATGCCACTGGAGATTCTAGAATAGAAGTGGGAACATGTGACTATGGACTTTGTGATGGGGTTGCCCAGAACCCGAGGTGGGAATGAGATGATTTGGGTGATTGTGGATCGCTTGACGAAGACAACACATTTCCTAGCTATGCCAAATGGTGTCTCTTATGAGAAATTGGCAAACATATACATGGATAACATTGTGAGTTTGCATGGAGTTCCCGTCAGTATTGTGTCGAACCGTGACCCCAGGTTCACTTCTAAGTTTTGGACGGCTTTCCAGAAAGCTATGGGCACTGATCTAAGGATGAGCACAGCTTATCACCCTCAGGTAGATGGACAATCTAAGAGGACAATTCAGACTTTGGAGGATATGCTGAGAGCATGCGCATTGGACTTTAAAGGGAACTGGGATAACATGTTGAAGCTGATGGAATTCTCATACAATAATAGTCACCACAGTGCGATTGGTATGGCACCATTTGAGGCTCTATACGGAAGAAAGTGCAGATCCCCGATTTGTTGGGACGAAGTTGGGGAAAGGATGATCACTGCACCAGAGTTGATTGAACGGACTATTGAGAAAGTGAAGATTATAAGAGAGAGACTAAAGGTGGGACAATATCGCAGCAAGAGTTGCGCGGATTCTAAAAGACGACCCTTGGAGTTCGAGGAAGGTGAAAAGGTTTCTGCGAGTTTCACCCACTACGGGAGTTGCGAGGTTCAGGATAAAAGGCAAGTTAAGCCCTCGGTATATTGGCCCATACAAGGTGCTTGGCAGAGTTGGTGAAAGAGCATACCAATTAGCATTGCTTCCGGTTCTATCGCAAGTCCACAATGTGTTTCATGTTTCTCAACTGAGGAGATACATGCTGGATCCGAGTCATGTTCTTGAGGCTCAACCGTTGGAGATTAAGGATGATATCACGTATGAAGAGTACCCTGTGAAGATTGTAGACAGGAAGGATCAAGTTCTACGCAAACGTGTGATTCTGTATGTCAAGATTCAATGGAGTAACCATACGGAGCGTGAAGCCACATGGGAACTTGAGTAGTAGATGAAGGAGTTGTATCCGTATCTCTTCCAATAAGGTTTGTCGGTTTCGAGGACGAAACTTTTTGTAAGGGGGTGGAATGTTATGCCCCGCACCCTCTGGAACTTAATTAATTGAGGGAAGAAATTTTAAGAAATTAATTATCAATTAATTTTAGATTAAATATTAGAATTTAAGAATTAAAGAAAAAGGATTCAAGTAAAATACACTTTAGAAATTCTATTTTTGCCATTCCCCACAATAAAAGTGGAAAAGAGCGTCATTCCTCCCCATCCTTTTCAGAAAAGCGTCGACCTCTCTTTCCCCCAAGCTCTAGCCGATTTTCAATCCGATTATCAGTAATCAAAGGCAAGTAACTTTCTTATAAGTTCTTATGATTTGTGAAGGAAAAGGCCCTACTTTTGTATCAAAATTGGATCACCATGCAATATTACACCCTTGCTTATCTATATGTGAATTCTGTGCAATTTCTGTGTTTGGATTTATTGTTTTGGCCATTCTATGTTAAAAATCTAGTTGATGTTGGTGAGTATATGAATTCCTGCAAATCCTCATCCCTTGAATCCCTTTTGCTGCAATTTTACTACTTGCTAAGGTTGAGAGGGAAAAATGGAAACTTTGGGTTTGTAGGATTGAACCTTGAGTTCTATGCTTGAATCTTTGGTATGTATGTGTGTAGTGTTCAATTTTTAGTTTAAGTATGAGATGATAGCAAGGATTAGGCCTGAAATGATTGGGTTAAAGTTTGGGGACGGTTGAATGTTTGGTTCTGCAGATTTTCTGTAGAAATCACAAAGTTTTTCTAGAAATCGAGGACATCAATCGATCAATATCTTCGAATGATGTACATCGATCGATCAATGTAGGTAGATTGAGCAACTGATGTGAGGCAAAAAGTTTCTGATGGATTTCGATCGATGGATATTAGGGTATAAAGTCACTTCGATCGATCGATGTAGGCAGAAGGATCGACTGATGTAAGGCAGAAAGTTTCTGGTAGACTTTGATCGATCGATGTTCGGGGATAAAGTCACATCGATCGATCGATGTCAGGGTATGATGTCAACCATTTTCTTGGGAAATTAGAAGAAAGAAAGGGAGGTTAGAGGACCAGTCAAGGGAACGTAAGAGGCTTCTTAGGACTTGATTGAGGTCATTGTAAGTCTTGGGAACGTGTCTTAAGATGGTGAATCAATGGTGAAGATTTTGAGAGGTATTTGAACTGGAGTTCAGTGTGGATGGTCTAAGGGGCTAAGGATGAATGCTTGAGGCTTCGATAAGGTTCAAATGGAGCATGTGAGGTTGTCTACTTTATCCTTTGTGTTCCTAATATGAATGTTAATGTCGAGGTAGGCATGAGCATGTAGAGGTATGCTTGAAAGTGTGAATGAGAGGAGCCTCAAGTGATTGAATAACATGTTGAATGTACATCTTTGCATCATGGCACTTGCATTTGCTTATGTTTCGTTAAGAGATGTGCTTGGGCATAGGGTATAAAGTTCTTTGCGAAATGAGTTGTGATATGTTACAGGGTATAAAGACAAGCAGTAACCATCACAGGGCATAAAGTGAGCTGTAATGTGACACAGGGTATAAAGACAAGCTGTGGATCATTACAGGGTATAAAGTTAAGCTGTGATGTGTCATAGGGCATAAAGACAAGATGTGGCCCATCACAGGGTATAAAGTTATACGACCGGGCATTGTGACATGCATTGCACTGTTTTGAAAAGTATTGCACAAGCATTTGTCACTGTGTAGCTAAGATCATGATTTGAAATGACATGCATCATATGTTTCGTTCCGGTATGATTGTTATGTAAGTGACTCGGTGTTTACTTGTGCATCACTTGTTTCTTTCCTGTTATTATGCAAATAAGTCAGAACTTTTGAACAACTCAGGACATGTGCCCTATTTCCCTTTGATATTGATATTCACACATGTCTTGCCATGTGATGATCCCATATGTCTTATAAGCGGGTTACTTGCTAGCATTTTCGCTAAGTGCTCTACCTGTTATTTTGCAGATGAGCCCGAGTATGATATGATTTTCATTGAGGACGATGGAGAGTGGGCTGAGTGGGGGTGCTTAGAGCCTATCTTGAGATTGTTATAGACCGTTTATTCTTAATTTAACTTTACTTCATTCTGCTGGGATTAGATGGCTGCGTCCACAAACCGTTTTATTTTCTTATGCTGTTGGGAATATAGATTAATTAATTTAGTTTTAATTTTCATGTGTTTCCACGACTATTTCTCTTACGTCAACGATGACATGTATGTGATAGTATTGACATCTGGTAGACCTTTTGGGATACCACTGGGTTTCATGGAATACCATTTGTGCACCTCAAGATGAAGGAGGTTTAGGACTTCGAGACCTCACCAAGTTGCAGCAAGCATATCACTGTCGTATTTGGTGGACATATCAACAACAATCTACACTTTAGAGTAACTATATGCATGCTAAATATGGACTTCGGGGAGATTATTTACCACGTTTGCCGGACTCACCAATATGGAAACTTATTTGCCGTATCCACCCTTTCTGTCTAACACAGTCGATCGGAAATGAAAGACATATCACGTGGCTACACACACCAACTGGAGAATTTACATTACGCAGCGCATATGAGGTTTGTCGCCTTCCTCGCCCCAAGCTTCTCTCCACCAAATTCATTTGGCACAAGCACCACGGCCCAATTATTAAAATCTTCTTATGGCGTCTTTTCCACTCTGCACTCCCATTTGAAGATTATCTTAGCCGCTATTTTACTGCGCGACCTACTCAATGTCCATTCTGTAAAAAACATTCGGCAACAGTGGATCATGTTTTCATATATTGCCCGTTTGCGCAGCAATTATGGGCATACTATGCTGCTGAATTGCACTGTCCTTTGCCATCATCTTTGCAACTACGACAATACATACTTTCTTGGTGGTATCGTTCTGACTCTACGTCACTGGTTGGAGTTTTCAAAATCATCATTCCGGGCATTATTTTGTACAACACATGGCGTGCCTATACATCTTTGTTTTATGGTGAACAGATGACTATCACAATGGCATCCCTGCAGAACTCTGTCCGCTATGACATCACGACTTGGTATAAATCAATCTCAGGCACTAAATTTGCTGCTGATACTAGACGATATTTCTCCTGGCTACCATCGCTGAGGATACCACGACCAACTCTGATTCGCTGGTTATGTCCACCATCAGGACGACTAAAATTAAATACTGATGCAGCCGTAGGCAGGCAATATGCTGCAGGGGGTGCAATATTACGGGATCATAGGGACATTGTATTGGCGCAATTTCTTTCAGGTTGCCCCTAGCTTCGCCACAAAATGCAGAAATTCAAACAGCTTTATTTGGTCTTCTATATTTTCTCCCTATGCATCGCAACATTGTATTGGAATCGGATTGTGCATCCATGATTTCTCGGCTGTCCAACCCCCAAATGGTTCAAGGAAATTATTATCTCAGGCTACTTCATACTCTGATACATCTCCATCGACTAAACTTTCATCATATCTACCGAGAGGCTAATATGGCGGCTCATTATTTATCTCAACACGCAATGCTGGACCCTATCACGCATTATTACACATGACAAACTCTTCCCTCATTGTGCGCGCGGCTATCACTTTGGATCTCACATCTGTTAACTTGCGTGTTGTTTAATACTTTACAGTCTTCCACATGGATTGGCTTTTTCCACTTATCCCTGCCTGTATCCTACAAGATTCAGGCAGGCTTGTCTACAACCTCGTGGCGATATATTTCATTACAATTTTGCTGGATCCCATGGCATATACATCTCAGCGAATAGCTCACCCTTTATCGCCTTGGCCTCGACTTTGCCAAGGCGATGTCGGTACGTGCCTGATATTCTCTGGTTTTCTTTGGATGCTCAATATCATCGGAGCAATTTATATGTGTATTTTTCTTGAGAGCTTCTATCTGGCTGGATACTCATTCCGGGCAACTGACTATGCCTTGATGGACATGACCATGCTGCGTTGGCGTTGGAGGCCTCCGATTGTCTTCCACAGGGATTGGCGCTCTCTAACACATCCTGCCTGTTTCCCATGGGATCCAGGCAGGTTCGGTATGTCTGCTTATCTATTGGCCTGCATTTCATATTTTTTTCTCCTGTATCATAACTACCGCTTGGTGCCTGCTATTTCATGTCTTGGACGATATTCGGCGCTGGCAAGTGATGGTTTTTCCTCATTGGCGGACTTAACAATCATTGACAAGTCCACACCTTGGTTTTACTTGAAGGGACTACTGGAGGGGACACTATTGCGTCACAATTTCTGCCATATCCGTGATATACACAACCTTACAGAATATAAACATTTGTACTCTGATTTCGATTCAATGCATTTCAATGATGGTCGTATAAATATGTACGCTTTTTCCTTCGCTAGGGTTTTATCCACAAGGGTGGTTTTACCTAGCAAGGTTTTAATGCGGCATATCGTATATGACTGGAGATATGTAATTCTTAGTTTGTTATTTCATTTATTCGCCTACTCTGAACTGATGTAATATGGTTTTCCTCCGCCATAAGTGAGGCTTTATTTTAATCAAATAAATGTTTCTATAAAAAAAATATGTATATGTATATGTATATATATATAAGTGCGTAATTTATACCATTCTGTATATATATACATATATATGTGTGTGTGTGTGTGTGTTAATTTTGTGTGAATTCCGTGTGAATATATGTATGAGTGTGATAGGGGTATGATTTCTTGTAGTGGGTGAGAATTATGATTTTGTATGAACGGAGGGCTAGATAAGGTTGGAAATTTGATTGTGGTAGTGTGTGTTGTTGGAGGGATGACACATGGGCAACGCGTGTGCCTCATACAAAGGCGAAGGGGTGGCACGTGGTGATGGTGCACATGTGCAGGTGTGTTGTGTGTTGTGTGTGAACTGTGTTTGATGTGTGTGTGTGTGAGTTTAGGTGGAGTGTGTATGTTGGTGTGGGCAGGGGGGTTGAGGGAATAGGGGAGTGAAGGCTTTAGGGTTGGGCTTTGTGAAGGAAGAGGGGTCACTGGATTTGTGCTAGGGAAGGGAGAGTGGGCTGTTAGGCCGAGGGAGGCTAGGTAAGGGGATTAGGGGATGTGCACGAGGGATGTACTTGTATGTATGTATGTGTATATACACATGTATGGGCGTATGCATATATATGTATATGGATGCACGGAAGTTAGGGGTATTCTTAGTATTTGGATTATTTTGAGTTATGCGTTGTGCATTTTGCAAAATTCATGCAAGGTGAAATATATCGTTAAGCATGATTGATCCCAAACAAACGAGGCATCCGAATATATTGACTATTGGATAGGACACTTGGACATATTGACCGCCAATTAAGGCATCCAGACATATTGACTATTTTGATAGGGCGCTTGTACATATTAACTATTAAGTTGATCAATTCGTAGGTCTTACGGTATAAGTCACTTGTAAGGAAAGTGCTACAGCCATTGCATTGAACTTCATTTTGGATCTTTGGACCGATTTAGAATCGGATTTGAACTTTGGACTTTGACTTTGAGCTTGGACTTTTGAACTTACATTGCATTGGTTTTGAAACTCTGCATCATTTAGACTTTGACTGGCATTTGAGTGGTTATTTTAATGGATGTTTTCTACGTTTGACTCTATTTAGTTTGGTGCTTGTTTGATTGCAAAGAGTATTATAGTCAACTTATTTGTGAATGGGAAACACGATACTTTCATAAAAGGTCTAATTATGTTTTCAAACTTGTTTTCCGTGTGTGATCCCATAGTGGGTATAAGCAGGCTACTTACGGGGCAATGTTTGTCGCTCATACTATATTTGCTTATATTCTGCAGAGAATTAGGGGTATGACCTAGTTGTAGTTGATGATGGGACTGAATGAGGATACTGGTGAGTTAGAGAACCTTGCCAGAGGATTCATTTATGGGATTTTCGAGACAGTTGTTATGTGGATTTGAATTTGATTGATGAGACTTGGAGATACCTTGTTACGTTTACGGCTTATGTTTCTTGGATTTAGATATTTCTAAACTTGTATGACTTTCGTTCTGAGGATTATTTTAATTGTTTGAGTTTTATGACATTTCTGCTATATTAATCTATGTGACTTTGCTGACGTGTCCACGATTTATTTCGATGCCTATATTTCTCTTAGCAGAATACGAAAGGTGAACCGTTTCGAGTGCTAAGGCTCAGAATGGGGTGCTATATCTAGTGTATGATATACAGGGTATATGTTTGATGTTTAAGAGTTAGAGATTTCTTGAGTTTTTGAACTCTAATTAGTGGTGCCGGGACCAAATATCTATGTAAATGTGTAGTTCTAGTGTACACTAATGTTAGTGTATGATGTACCCTTATGAGTTTTGTAATCTACAGAAGGAGACATAAGATTGAGTTGTTGCAATCGATATTATCAAGGTAAGGTAACTTACTCATATCAAGTGTTGATACCGTGTTTATGTGATATTTGTAAGCTTGGAGTGTCAATCAAATGTTTTTGGTGCGACTTTTGTATGATTCCTTACATGTTTATGCACTGGTGCTATGGATTTGGATAGGTTGGGGCCGTAGGTATGTGTTCTAGACATAAAGTTAGAGAAATTGAAAAACTAGGTTGCTGCCTAAAGTTAGAGAAATTGACTCTTCCCAATAAAACAGGTGGTTCGTTTCTGAAGGGAAAGCCTGCTATTGAAGGTATGTGAGAAAGAATTTGGAAGAGAACGTAAAGGATATTTACTTTTTATTTTACTTTTGTTCCTTTTTTACTTTTATGTGATAGAATGGGAATGTCATGATGAAATTGTAAGTGTTGTGATGAGTGTTTGATTAATTGATATTGTGCTTGAATTGAGTGAGTTTTGATTGTGAGATGGGTGTAATTGGATGATTAGACGGGTTGGTCACCGTGCAAAAATTGTTTTTGTTTGATTGTGAAATGGACGTAATTGGATGCTTAGACAGGTAGGTTACCATGCAAAAATAGGTTTTACACACAAACGGTAGACTGTGACATCAGAGCGATGTGGTCAACCACTAAGACAACTACGTGTTGGAGAAGTTGAAAAAAATTGGAAAAGTTTGGGCAAATGGGTTTGTCAAAAGTTGACAACCACCATACTTTCATGTGGTCAACCACCATACTTTGATCTTAATTATCTACGTAACAAGTAGATGACTTTAGGCTTTTGAATCACTCGATTCCGATACCGGGTGAATGAGAAATTAATGCTCAAAGTTGGAGTAAAATTGGAAGGAAATTGGAAAAGTGGTGATGTAACCTGTTGAGGAGTGAACACATCACCCATTAAGTGGAATACCACATTGGCCACTTGAGATGAAAAGGCCACCAAATATAGTTCAAGTTGGAGCTTTCTAAAATGTGCCCTTGGGCATGAGAAGTTTTTGACGGAGTCAGGACGCAGCTCAGGCAAGGTTCACCACACACACGCGCGCGCCGCCGTCCGCCCGTCTGGCTGGCTCGTGGCTCGTTGTTGTCTTTTTGGAGAAATTTTCTTTTACATTTTTCTAGAAAAATAAATTAAGTGATCCAACGGTTGAAATATTGTTGATCATAACCGTTGCAAGATCTAACGGTGTAGATCGCAGTCTACACAGATTATGATCTAACGGCTGAGATCATATCTGGGAGCGGTTTCTTCATCTAGATCTAACTGCTGTGGATCGTAGTCTACACGGATCATGATCTAACGGCTGAGATAGTATCTGGCAACAGTTTTTCATCCGACGGTCTACGTTTAAAACTGCTGCAGTTTACGATCTAACGGCTGTGGATGAAAACCATCTGATCCGACTGCTGTGGTTTAATCTGGAGATTAACCGCCTAATCCTTACCGCCTATAAATAAAACGGCTCCTTTCTTCACAGAACACTGCGTTTTTCAACTGCTGTTCTCCTCCTGACATTTTCGGTTTTTGCATACTGCTGTTGCATTGTTGTTCCAGTCCAGTTCGTTGAGAAATCAGAGCATCCCACAGGTTCGCCAAGTTCTTTACGTAGCTGTGCCGCTTCGTATGAACTGTTAGCCGTTGTATCCTGGGAGACGTTTGCTGTTTCTAGTTGGGCACTTCGTACCGGAGCAAATCGTCTTAAGGACAGAGTCCTTAGACTCGCCTCGGCTCTACTTGCATTTTGTCAATTTACACAAACGCATACAGTACACTGGTTTTGATTACAGTTTCTAACATTCTTAAGACAATTTTGTATATATACTGTAATCTGTTTCGGTTTTCTGGTTGCATTTACTGCGTCTATTTATACGAAACTAATCGGTTTCTGGTTCTGTTTCTGTATTGCGCTTACAGAAAACTTAAATATGGAAGGCGAAAGTTCCAACTCGTTCAACGGTGTGCATTTGGGTATTTTTGTGGAACAGAACAATGTTGTTCCTGTTGCACCCGCTGCTCCAGTCACTGCTCCTGTTCCTGCTATTAGACAGGTTAAAAAGCTAGAGAAGTTTGGAAGAAGTTACTTCAAACGCTGGCAGCAGAAGATGTTGTTCTTCTTGACCACGTTAGGTTTGGCTAAGATGCTGACTGAGGATCCTCCGGAGGTTGTGCCGGTGGAAGACCAGAATGTGAACATGCAAAACAGTCTGATTGCTGAAGCATGGAGTTACAGCAATTATGTTTGTTTGAGCCACATTTTAAGTTGTTTGGATAACTCATTGTATGGATTGTATTCTACTTATAAAACTGCGAAATCCTTATGGCATGCGTCAGACAAGAAGTACAGCACTGAGGATGCCGGTACTAAGAAATTTATTATTGGAAAATTTCTTGATTTTCAGATTACAGATTCCAGGACTGTTGTTTCTCAGATTGAGGAACTTCAGATGCTTGTTGTTGAGATGAAAGAGGAGGGTATGACCATCAGTGAATCTTTTCTGGTTGCTGCTGTGATTGAGAAGCTTCCTCTTTTGTGGAGGGATTTCCGAAGCTATCTCAAGCACAAGAGAACGGAAATGTCTTTGGAAGACTTGATTGTCCTACTCCGTATAGAGGAAGACAATCGAAGGGCAGAGAAGAAGCCGTCTTCCAGTTCTGGCCATGCCAAAGCTCACGTTGCAGAGGCGACGAAAAAGAAGAAAGGAAATTCTGTCGGAGTGAACGCGAAGGGCAAGAAGGTTGCCAAAAAGTTCACTGGAAAATGTTACAATTGTGGGATTCAGGGGCATCGTAGTGTTGACTGCAGGAAGCCCAAGAAAAGGCAAGAGAAAGCCAAAGCCAACCTTGTAAGTGCAATGGATGAATTGGACTTGTGTGCTGTTGTTTCTGAATGTAATGCTGTAGGTAATCCTAGCCAGTAGTGGGTGGACACTAGAGCCACTAGACACGTTTGTGCAAACAGGGGAATGTTCAAGGAATATGCTCCTGCGAAAGACAATGAAAGGTTGTACATGGGAAACAAGGATAGCTCGAAGATTGAAGGTTCGGGCAAAGTGATTCTCAAGATGACCTCCGGAAAAGAATTGACACTGCAGAAAGTGCTGCATGTTCCCGACATCCGCAAGAAACTTAGTCTCTGGTGCTTTACTAGTCAGGCATGGATTTAGACTAGTATTTGATTGTAACAAATGTATTCTGACTAAGAATGGTATATTTCTGGGGAAGGGGTACCTGATGGACAGTATGTTTAAACTTAGTGTTATAACTGTTGTACCAAAGAAGACTACGCCCGATGAGGCTAATAAGACTGCTTCTACTTCCGCTTACATGCTTGAGTCTTCGTGTTTATGGCATTTGCGTTTGGGTCATGTTAATTACAAGTCATTGCAAAGAATGATTAATCTCGACTTATTACCCAAACTAAGTTTCAGTAATGAAAAGTGCCAAGTCTGTGTTGAAGCAAAAATGGCTAAGTTACCATTTCCTTCAATCGAAAGAAACACTGAAGTGTTAGATTAATTCACACGGATGTTTGTGATTTAAAGTTTGTGCAAACAAGAAGCGGTAAAAAGTACTTTTTGACTTTTATTGACGATTGCACTCGATACTGTTACGTTTATTTGCTAAGTAGCAAGATGAGGCCTTAGATGCTTTTAAAGATTATAAAAATGAAGATGAGAATCAACTTAGCAAACAAATTAAGTCAATTCGTAGTGATAGAGGTGACGAATATGATGCACCGTTTAATGAATTTTGTTCTGAACACGGCATTATTCATCAAATGACTGCACCATACTCCCCTCAATCAAATGGTATTGCAGAACGCAAGAACCGAACTCTGAAAGAGATGATGAATGCTATGTTGATAAGTTCGGGCTTACCTCAGAACTTGCGGGGAGAAGCAATTCTCTCCGCAAACGTCATTTTAAATAGAGTTCCATCTAAGAGATGGATAAAACCCCATATGAACTTTGGAAATGCTATAGGCCTAGCTACAAATACTTGAAAGTGTGGGGGTGTCTGGCTAAGGTCGCAGTACCAAAACCAAGACAAGTCACAATAGGGCCTAAGACTATTAATTGCATATTCATAGGATATGCAACTAACAGTAGTGCATATCGATTCTTGGTGCACAAGTCTGAGATTCCTGACATACACGAAAATGTTGTCATGGAATCAAGAAACGCAGTGTTTTTTTGAAAATGTCTTTCCAAAGAAAGACAATAACATTGAAGAAGCAAGCACTAGTAAGCGAGTACGTGACACAACTCCTCAAGAAATAGAGGAACCTCGTCAAAGTAAAAGAGCCAGATACCAAAGTCATCTGGACCAGATTTTTTAACGTATTTGGTAGAAAATGATCCAAGGACATTTTCCGAGGCTATGTCAACTCCAGAAGCTCCCTTCTGAAAAGAGGCAGTTAACAGTGAGATAGAATCAATTCTTCAAAATCACACGTGGGAGCTGGTAGATCTTCCTCAAGGGAGTAAACCACTTGGATGCAAGTGCATTTTTAAGAAAAAACTCAAAGAGGATGGATCCATTGATAAGTACAAGGCCCGGTTGGTAGCTAAGGCTATCAACAAAAGGGAAGGTTTTGACTTCTTTGACACTTACTCACCAGTAACTAGGATTACTTCCATAAGAATTCTAGTTGCTATTGTTGCAGTCTACGACCTAGAGATCCATCAAATGGATGTAAAGACTGCCTTCTTGAATGGCGAACTTGAGGAAGAAATTTATATGGAACAACCTGAAGGGTTTACTGTCCCAGGACAAAAAGGAAAGTTTGTAGACTTGTTAAGTCTTTGTACGGACTTAAACAAGCACCAAAGCAGTGGCATTTGAAATTGATCAAGCCATGATGTCAAACGGTTTCAGGATAAATGAATGTGACAAGTGTGTTTACATCAAAAACACATCAAACGCATATGTGATAGTATGTCTCTATGTAGATGATATGCTAATCATGGGCAGTGCTCACGACATCATCTTGAATCAAGAAGATGTTAGCAAGAAATTTTGATATGAAAGACATGGGGGTTGCCAATGTTATTCTAGGAATTAAAATTTCTAGGGTAGCTGAAGGATTGGTCATGTCTCAAAGTCACTATATTGAGTCTGTTCTTAAACGATTCAATATGCTTGATGTAAAACCGGTAAAGACCCCACTGGACTTAAGTATACACTTAAGAAAGAACCGAGGCGAACCTGTAGCTCAATTAAAGTACTCACAAGTCATTGGGAGTCTGATGTACATAACAAACTGTATAAGACCAGACTTAGCTTATTCAGTAAACAAATTGAAAAGGTTTACTAGTAATCTAAGTGATGAACATTGGAAAGCTCTAAATAGAGTGATGAGATATCTGAAATACACAATGAACCTTGGATTACAGTACACAAGATATCCAGCAGTATTAGAAGGATATTGCGACGCAAACTGGATATCAGATTGTAAGGATTCTAAATCCACCAGTGGATACTTGTTCACTGTAGGTGGTGGTGTTGTGTCATGGAAGTCTACAAAGCAAACGTGCATAGCTCGGTCAACTATGGAAGCTTGAGTTTATAGCACTCGATAACGCTGGGGAAGAAGCTGAATGGCTTCGAAATTTCCTAGAAGACATTCCATGCTGGTCTAAGCCAATCGCTCCTACCAGCATACACTGTGACAGTCAGTCAGCTATAGGACGAGCTCAAAGCAGCATCTACAATGGTAAGTCACGACACATATGTCGGAGACATAATACCATTAAGCAGTTGATCTCTAATGGCGTGATTTCCATTGATTACATAAAATCAAAGGAGAATCTTGCAGATCCGCTTACAACATCTTTGCCTAGAGATCAAATGTCAAATTTGACAAACAGAATGGGACTTAAGCCTACAAAGCATGAATGTTCGTAACGGTAACCCAACCTTGTTGACTGGAGATCCCAGAATCTTGGTTCAATGGGAAAACTAAGTTATAAGGGTTCATTTTAGCACTTACTCATTCCGTTAAACAAAAGTGCTATCTGCAGAGAACCATTAGGTTAAGCTAATGCTTTAATGATTTCTTATATCTTGATAAATCAAGTGGGATATGGCAGAATACTCTTGATAGGAATCACCTATGTAAGTGTGAAGTGGGGCCGCTTCTATGAGAATTCTGAGAGGCAAGAATTCTCTAATACACTTTCTGAAACCAGGTTGTTCATGGCCAAAATGAACATAACCATGAGAACCAATAAGGGGTGTCAAAGGAAATGTTGTGTGAGTATCATTGTCTAGGTTCACAATAAAGGCTGATAGTTCAAGACATCAGGTCACTAACCAGCTGAGTGGATCCGATGGTATATCACTAAGAAAGGTTCAAAGCCAGGAAGCTACCTCTTCTGATGCAACATATCCTTGTCTGATTTCTCGATAGAGTCTGCATCTGCATCTACATTAATTTTCATTCATGTGGGGGATTGTTGGAGAAGTTGAAATAAATTGGAAAAGTTTGGGCGAATGTGTTTGTCAAAAGTTGACAACCACCATACTTTGAGCTTAGTTATGATTAGTGTTCGTTAATCAAAAACAAAAACTAATAATTTTTAAATTATCTACGTAACAAGTAGATGACTTTAGGTTTTTGAATCACTCGATTCCGATACCGGGTGAATGAAAAATTAATGCTCAAAATTGGAGTAAAATTGGATGGAAATTGGAAAAGTTGTGATGTGACCTCTTGAGGAGTGAGCACATCACCCCTTAAGTGGAATACCACATTTGCCACTTGAGATGTAAAGGCCGCAAAATATAGTTCAAGTTAGATCTTTCTAAAATGTGCCCTTGGGCATGAGAAGTTTTTGACGGAGTCAGAACGCAGCTCAGGCAAGGTTCACCACACACGCGCGCTGCGGCCGGCCGGCCGCAGAAGTCTTATGTCATGTTTTATTCTTATATCATGTTATTATTTGTAAGTGGAGATGTGATTATGTATGTTTTTTACTTTGTTACTACTTGTCACAATGTCTCCCCATGTATGATCCACATGAAGTATCTAGAAAGACTACATGCTGAGCGATTAAAAGTTGGTGGCTATCGCTCATACTTGCCTCATAACATTTCAGAGAACATGAACCCAGACGCCTTGTTCATTGAGGAGGAACCCCAGATAGAGTATCCGTGAGCTGAGATTTAGGCCGAAGCTATGTACCAGTTGTGTTGAGCTTTATCTCATTGTGATGTAATACGACTATCGTGAGACATTGTACTTGTGGTTTGTACGCATTTGAACGATTTGTATTATTATGATGCATGTCGTGAGATTATTTTTATGTGCTTCTGCTATATCGATTGCGATTTATGTCAACATGCACATGTATAGTATCGACGCCTTGTACTACTCGTAGTAGAGTATGGCGGG
>AP025046.1:20165624-20177133 GCA_036186865.1 Eustoma russellianum | reverse complement strand
ATAGTATCGACGCCTTGTACTACTCGTAGTAGAGTATGGCGGGTGCACCGTGCCAAAACCCTAGTTCCGGGTAGGACGCTACAGTTGGTATCAGAGAAAAGGCTCTAGATCCACAGTAGAAACAATAAAGTAAGCACTTAGAAAATTAACTGATGATCCTAGAACTTAATTTATGATCTTAGATCAAGATTGATATCCTTATTAGGATCCTTAGAATGGTTACGGATAGTCAAATAAGATTTGAAATTTCACTTGAAGTATCAAGTGCACAATTAAAAACCCTAATCTTACAAATTCTGAGTTAAACGTGTAGGCAAATTAATTTGACATGTAATTTATTTCTGATAATACTGCTTTCGATAGGATTTCTTCACGACCTAGAGGTAGACCGCACGCTGACAGACCGCCACAGTTACCTCCTCCTCCATCGCCACAGATACCCCTACAGGCAGGGCCGGTTCCACTTTACACTGAACATGTGCCTCCACCCCCACAGCATCAGGGTTAGGGAGATTTTTTGTAGGCTGTTCTGCAAGCTTTGGTACAGACAGGACAGACGGTAGGTAACAACGGCCACCAGAATCACGAGCACCTCCATCACCACCTTCACCATAGCATGGTACTCGTTTCTTTTATAGAGAGCTGAAGAAGCTTGCATCCCTAATTTTGAGGGTGGATTTGACCCTGATATAGCTGAGAAATGGCTAAAAGAAGTACAGAATAACTTTGAGTTAATTTAGGTACCAGAGGAGGTAAAAGCCCAGGTTATCAATCCTTTTCTTACTGGTGAGGCCGATCAGTGGTGGACTACTAATTTACAACATTTGCCAGCTCTAGTTACTTGGGAGCGATTTTTGAGAGAGTTCCACAAATTCTAGATTCCACCATCAGTTACCTTACAGAAAATAGGGATGTTCGAGTCTTTGCTTCAGACGTCTAGTATGACAGTGGCAGACTATGCCAATCGATTTACTACATTGGGAAGGTATGTTCCAGTGATTATGGGGGATGAAAAACTGAAAATGATTAAGTTTCAGAGAGGACTTGTTGTACCCCAACAATTAGGTACGTAAAAACTATGAATATGAGATGGAATGAAAGCGACGATTTCTTTTAGAGTGTGTTACTTAAATCCACGTAACTCTTTTTACTTAAATACTCTTGAGATAGTCTATGAGATATAGAGTGATATAAACCATACCAATATATATGTATGTGCGTATATATGATATACGTAGGGAAGGTATAAACACATGGTACACCTAGGCGTGTACGTAATTGTATAGATACATATACTAATCTTGGAATACAATAAAATATAGGCAACAATATGGTATATGGATTAAAATTACAAGGAATATCAAGATGCCTAAGAGGCCCAAAATTTCGGCCTATACATGGGAAATTCTAGAATTCTCTAGCCAATTTTATTAGCTAAAATAATTACTTAATGTCTACTACATCATTTAGACAAGAAGTTATTATGCAAAGAAATAAATAGAAAATAAAATAGACATGCATTTAAGGAACAAGTTGAGACAACTCATTAAAGAAGGAAGTAGTATGGTTGAGTCATAAAGACCCCAACCAAAACCGCCCTCCCCTTAATGTCTAGACATGGAGGATTTAAATCCTACCATGGTTACTCTCTCTAAACCAAGGTTAATGTAACCATGATTTAAATAAAGTTACTTGGGTTAGCACAAAAGTAACTATAGTTTTGAATAAAGTAACCAAGGTTATACTAATTAACCTTGATTAACACTCAAGAAAGCCCTAACCCTCACAAAATCCCTCCAAAACCGTCCCCCTCTCCTAAGTCTCTAACATGTTTAAATCAAACCATTCTAGAAACATCTATCTTCTCATCATGCAAGAGCAAAACACTAGACAATTTCCATTCCCTCACCAAAGTTTCGGCCCCCCCAACATCTTGAAGGATGGAAGTTTAACTTCAACTTCAAGACTCAAGAAGACATCTAAAGGTAAGTCTTATTCTAAGTTCCCTTAAGAAAATTCTCATTTGGTAAAAGAATGAAGCTCACATGAACTCTCCTTCTCCATGCCAAAAACCGTGGTTTCATTGTTGAAATAGTGAAAGCCTTCAACTTTTCTAGGTTGTGTGTTACATTGAAGTGCTTGAACCTCCCTTCCAAGCTCATTTTGGTAAATGCTCTAGCCTTAAAGATAACCTAGTTCCTCTATTGAATAAAGACTAACCTTTTCATTTCATTTCCTTAAAACCGTATGCTTAAGGTGAAGAAGGTGAAGGATGTCATCACATCTCACTTCATAACCAAGCAAAGGCAAGAGCTTATCTTGAAGAGGCAAGTATACTTTAACCCCTTACAATATATGTGATTATGTGCATACTTGAATGTCTAGAAGCCTAAGATATGACTTTAGTGAAAATATGCCTAAGTTGTTACCTTTTTCTTATATTTTGAATTTGTTGGACTAGGGGACTGTTTTGTTTGGAAGAATGAGCAGCCCATGTGAACGACTTTTGCATGCTAAAAGAGACTTGAATTAGTATAGGGAAGCCTTATCATGTATATTGAATGACCATTAACTTGGATTATAGGCTAAAGAACAAAATTAGGAAGGAAAGGATATTTCTATGCATGTTGGCTGAAAACAGAATTCTTGGACAGATTTTATGCCAAATTGATGGACTTAGTTAAGGACCTTCTAAGCGTTTGGATTGAGCTTATTTTTGGTAGGGTTGTAGCTTATTATGTCTAGTTTATTGTGGCGTTGGAATTTCTGGAAAATCCTTTGTGGATTGGCCAGAAATGAATTTTTAGTATCAAGGGGTCAAAACAGCTTCTGGTTGTAGCACCTTAGGGAGAAAAATTATTTAAGTACCTTAAACATCTTGGATTGACCTGAAATTTTTACAGGAGGTACTTAAGACGAGATAAATATACATGTAAAGAAATTGATTTTATCTATTGATCTTGATGGTAAACCATTGAAGGAAAGTCGGTGTGTGTAACATTCTGGAAACAGGACAGAGTGACCCTTTGTGTTTGTATGAATTGTATCGTATTTATTTTAACCTGTTTTGGTGAATGGGCATTTGAATATTGTTCACAAAGGAAATAGTAAAGATTTCCAGGTGCTAAGTGAGCCCCATAATGAGTTATGGATGGAGACAAGTAAGGAATGGAGTTGAAGTGTAGCAGAATTTCTGTTGTACCCCTTGCTGGGAATTATTTTATTGAGGTATCTACGCTTGTCCGAAATCACATGAAATTTTTACAGAATGTAGTTAAGATCATGTGGTGCATGTCCATATTTTTAGTTTCTGGAAAATAGGCTAAAAAGGTTGATTTTAAGGCCGGACAATACAGGACATGCTGCTGGTTCGTTTTCCAGCCCCTGAAGAAAGTGGAACACATGATTTTATCGAAGTTTTATATAAAGTTTCTGTTTTGAAAGAATTCCATCCCTTCTGGCCAGCTTAACCCGCCACAGATCCGGGTTAATTGGATCTGAAGAAGAATTATAAGAACCGATCCAGGCCCGATATATAGGTCTGAAGATGATCACGATTATAAGAACCGATCCAGGCCTGATATAATAGGTCTGAAGATTATAAGAACCGATCCAGGCCCGGTATATAGGTCTGAAGAGTGTAAAGAACCGAGCCAGGTCCGGTATATAGACCTGAAGGTGATCATGTATAAGAACCGAGTCATGCCCGGTATAATAGGCTGACACACTCTCTTGTTTTATGATGAGCATGATTTAAAAGAAAGAAGAAAGGTTCAAGTATCTTTATGAGCATGTCTAAATGAAAGAAGATGTTTTCCGTTGCATTTGCATCGCATGCACATTTTCATACGCATTACGCATGATACCTTTTCATAGAAGTAAGGTTGGCTATAGCATGAAGAATCTAACTAAGTGATGACACTTAGATCTTAGCTAAGTATTGATATGACTTTAAGTACGATGCTTCGGAAAGGTAATGGCAGGTATGTTCTAACTTAAGGAATTGGGGTTTGATTCTTGTATGCCGTTTTCCTCTTTATTGTACGGTGTTATTGTATACTTGCTGGCGACTCTGTCGCTCACCCATTTATTTTTCCCCCCAGAGCCAGGAAATGAAGTCGAGTGGATTGATGATGAGCCAAGGATGCCATACCCGTAGGTATTTGAAATTGCCGTTAAGAGAATGATGATGGGAGCTTTGATGAGCCTTTGGGACATTTTGGGATTTAGCTATTTCGGATTCTCTTCGGATAATGTTTGTATAATTTCGCGGAGTAGTTTGCTACCTGTTCAGTTTTGTATAATTTTGCTATGTATTCACGATTTGACGCTTTTGGATTAAGGTTCAAATTCTGCCGTATTTTTATCTACCTGTTAAGATTCGTGACTTTGTAATCCATGTTTATCCATGGGTTTTACGAGTTAAGTATCGACGCTTTGTACTTTTCCGAAAGGGAAGGTACGGCGGGTGCACCGTACGAGGGGTAGCCGAGTACGGGGCGCTACAGGTGGTATCAGAGCCGAGGCTCTAGATTCGGGCATAACGTAAGAAGATAAGTTATGATCTTAGAAAACTAAGAAGTGATCTTAGACTTAAGTCATGATCTTAGAAGAGGGATAGCCTTAGCTTAGACAACTTAGATTGGGAATAGGGTCCCCTTGGTCACCTGTTAGCCGATATGTCGCGTATTGACTCTTTTCTTGCTTTAAATTCCTTTCCAAGCATGTCTAAATTTAGTCAGTCATCTCGATCTATATATACATAAATATACCTTTCTGCTCCGTATACAGATGGTTCGGACTCGTGGTAAACCTCGCAGAGATGCTGTCCATGCACCCGAACCAAACCCTCCACAACCTCAAGATCAAGTCCCTCCACCTCCTCCTCAGAATCAGAATCCACCGCCTCCTCCTCCACCGCAGAATGGAAATCCCCACCAGCTCAAGAACCCTCTTCCGCAAGTACCACTTGTTATTCCGGATTTCCAAGCATTCTGTCAGACCGTAACTCAGATTGGCCAGGGAATGATTCAGCAAGTTGCCCCTCCCTCCTCCTTATGAACCGATAAGAGATGTAGTACTACTTTGAGAGCTCAAGCGAGCGAATGTGCCGCCTTTTGAAGGCAAGTCTGACCCCGATTATGGCTGAAAAATGGCTAGATGAAGTGGAGAACTGTTTTGAACTGAATGGAGCCCCTGACAATATGAAAACCCAAGCTGTGAGGCCTTTCCTCCTTGGTGAGGCGAACAGTGGTGGAAGGCTAAAGCTGCAAACCGTTGCCCCCGACCTATTCCCTGGGAGAGATTACATCCAAGAGTTCACAAGTGTTATTTTTCCCCGTCAGTAAAGATGCAAAAGAGGCTGATTTTGAAATGTTGAAGCAAGAACCTGGTATGACTGTGTCTGAATATGTGAGCAAGTTTCTGGCTTTAGGTAGATTTCTCCGGCTACGATGAATGATGAGGAATCTAGAGATGGTGAAGTTTGAGAGTGGGCTGAACCCAAGGATTCGAACTTGGTTGGTAAATGTTATCTCTGCTGATTTGAGGCACTTGTTGACGCATGTTTATCGAATCGAGAAGGATATCATTCGTCGCGATGCGACGATGGGCCAGAAAAGAGGAAGGGGACACTTCTGGTGATAAAGGAGCAAGGAAATGACTAGACAGAATTTTCATGGAGGCAAGGTAGACAGCAGAATCAGAACCAAAGAGGAAATCAGAATCGTGGACAGCGCCGTGGGCAGAATCAGAATAATCAAAGAAATAATCAAGGAAATCAAGGACAGCAGCAGCAGGCCATTCCCATGTGTCCCCATTGTCAGAAGAATCATTTTGGGCGAGTTCTATGTACAAGCTGTAAGTGCTTTGGTTGCGGCAAGACTGGTCATAGATTAGGGATTGTCCTGATAAGGGAGCTGCTTGTGTTGGATGTGGAAAGACTTGGGCATATTCTGAAGAGATTGTCGTGACGTGGTGGTCAGCAGCAGAGGAACCAACGTCAGCGCCTGAATGCGCGTGTGCATGTGATGACTGATGCTGCAGTTGAGGAAGCTGGAGACGTGTGGCTGGTATGATTTAAAATTATGCAATACAAGTTGATAAATATTATATTGCTGCGTAGTTAAAACTCTATATGATTCAGGCGCTACTCTTGTATGTTGTATGCCGCAAAATGTGTTGTTTGATAGTGGGCGCCAGCCACTCCTTTATATCTAAGAAATTTGCAAAGGGATTAGACCCCAATCCCATCCGGCTTAAATCACCCTATCGAATCCAAGCCGCTGGTGATCAAGTGCTTACGTCTCATTATCTGTATAAGAATTGCACGGTCGAGCTCGATGACCATTCCGGTTTCCGCGGCTGATCTGATCCCGATTGCTATGAGTGACTTGACATTATTCTTGGGTATGGACTGGTTTGTCTAAGAACCATGCCCCTATTGACTGCAATCAGAAAAAGTCACTTTCAGAGCCCGGAGCAAGAGGAAGTATCATTCAAGAGGTCCCAAGTTGGAAGAAGGTCAAAGAATATTTTTGTGAATACAGTCCGTGCCCGTAGAGCGTTGCGAACGGGATGTCAAGGCTATCTTGTTTATGCTCTTAGTGTCGAGCAGGCAGTAGTGGACATTTCGCAAGTTCCAGTAGTTCAAGAGTTTCTTGAATGTATTTCCAGAGGAACTACCAGGACTTCCCCCTGATCGAGAAATTTCCTTTGAGATAATCTCATCCCCGGAGCTGAGCCCATTTCTAAAGCTCCTTACCGCATGGCACCCGCTGAGCTGAAAGGAATTAAAAGAGCAATTGCACGAGTTATTGGAAAAGAAAGTTGATTCGTCCAAGTGTGTCGCCATGGGGTGCCCCAGTTTTATTTGTAAAGAAGAAGGATGGAGGTATGCGACTGTGTATTGATTATCGAGAAACTCAACAAGATCACCGTAAAGAATAAGTATCCGTTGCCTCGGATCGACGATCTGTTCGACCAGCTTCGGGTCAGTAATTACCAAGTCTATTTCAATATAATAATCAATGAATAATATCTAAAGTATCCTAATGCAGGGCGCTCGGGTGTTCAGCAAGGTGGACCTAAGATCTGGATATTTTCAATTGAAGATAGAGCTGCGGATATCCTAAGACAGCATTCAGGACGAGATATGGGCATTATGAATTTCCGTGATGCCTTTTGGACGACCAACGCCCTGCAAGCGTTTATGGATCTTATGAATCGGGTGTTTCGGGAACAATTGGATAAGTATGTGGTATCTTTATTGACGATATCCTAGTTTATTCGCCTGATGAGGAAACTCATACACTCATCTGAGGAGAATACTTGGTATTCTAAAGGAAGCATCAACTCTATGCGAAATTTAGTAAATGTGAGTTTTGGTTGCATAGTGTGTCATTTCTGGGCCATATTAGTTACTGAAAATGGGATTTCGTTTGATCCCCGAAAGATTGAGGCAATTACTGAGTGGCCGAACCGACCAATGTCACTGAAGTAAGGAGTTTTCTCGGACTGGCTGGTTACTACCGCAAGTTTGTTGAAGGATTTTCAAGGATAGCTATGCCACTCACTAGATTGGACTCAGAAGAAGACAAATTTGTATGGAATGAGGATTGTGAAGGTAGCTTTTCTGAGCTGAAAGCAAGGTGACGTCTGCACCAGTTTTTGGCTCAACCCATTCAGGAGAACAGTTTGTGATCTATAGTGATTGCTTCCAAGAATGGACTGGGTTGTGTTCTTATGCAGAATGGGCGTGTGATCGCGTATGCGTCTCGCCAGCTTAAGCCGTTTGAGCAGAATTATCCAGTACATGACCTTGAGCTTGCAGCAGTTGTATTTGCTCTAAAGATTTGGCGTCATTATCTGTATGGAGAGAAGTGTGAGATTCTTCACGGATCATAAGAGTTTGAAATACCTCTTCACTCAAAAGGAGCTGAATATGCGCCAAAGGCGATGGCTTGAGTTGATCAAGGATTATGACATCTCTATTCAGTACCATCCAGGTAAAGCTAATAGAGTTGCCGACGCTTTGAGTCATAAGACGAGTCACCCCCGTCAACCACTTTACAGTGTGATATGGAAGAGTTTGGTCTGGAAGAAGTAAATTCGATTTCTGACGTGCTTGCAAAATTAGTAGTGGTTCCTTCTTTGATCGATAGGATTAAGGATGTAGAAATATGAGGGTTTGAGTGATTTCAAAATAAAGAAATTTGAATATATATATATATATATATATATATATAAACGTTGAATATATATATATATATATACACAAGTGTACATGTATGCATGATAACTTGCCTTATTTAGCTTATATATTATGTTGCCGTACTAACGAGCCATGAAGCTTTAAAGCTTACATCATATGGCGAACATTTGTTGAGTTATACTATTTTCAGGTGCCACAATTAATGAACTAAAGTAGTTCATTAAGTGAAGTACTTAGTTTAATAAACTAAGTAGTTCATTAAAGGAAGATGCATTTGGAAAAGGCATAAAGGCAACATGGCTATGGAAGGAAAGTTCTCTCCTCCTCCCCACATCAATTTCACACGCCTTTATATATATAAACTATATATTTTCAGATTTTTTTTAAAAGGCACATACACATGTATTCCAACGTACTACCGACACGTTATATATCTTACGTACGTATGTTTACGTCACACCACTATACTTAACTCATATTTATGAGTACATTCAGGTCTTATATCATATGATATAAGATATGGTGATGACAAATTAAAATACGACACGATAAAAGGTTCTAAACCGAAATTTGTCGTATCGGGCGATACCGAAACTTCGCCAACGTGTCACGTACTTGCCATAAATAAATGGCCAGCCCATATGCATCAAAAATTGATGATATTTTCGTGCACATGACTGTATATTGAGACAAAAATACTTTCCATGTTGGCACACACAATTCACCCCACATTTAGGCCAAAATGTGAAGATTTCAATTTTATTTTTGTCACATGTTTATGGTACCACTTTAAATCAGCCAAGTGCTGAAATTTAAAGTATATTATATATATTATGTATAACATAATATATATAGCATGTGCAAAGTTGGAATTTAAATTAGAGAAAAATCGGGTAATCGATAAATATCGAAAATTCGGTTTTCTACGCACATGACATGAAACGTTTTTCTTGAACATCATGTGACACGTATCTAGACACTTTCTACATATAATATACATCTTAAAGTGTTCTAGAAAATTAAATTAAGGGCTGATTGGAATATTACATGTGTGTATTATTAAATGTGCACTATTTTACAAAGTTAGCAAAAATAAATTTCAGCACATGTATATACATACTCAACGCCACCTACAGCTGATTTGGAGCACATGTGGAGCCTTGTTGGCATGTTGATTGGTCAAGGATCAATCATACAATGTTGATGAATCAAAGAGAGAAGCTACAAAAGGTAAGTTTTCAACATATACCTCTCTTATGTCACATGCTGAAAATTTCAGCATGTCACATACCTAGTGGCCGAAATCTTCACCCTTAAGGAAGATAATTTGTCAATTTTTCATTAAAGAATAATCAAAGGAGTTATGGAAATGATTTGAATTGTATGTAAGGTTATTAAGTGTGATATTCTTTATATCACACATGCTGAAATTTTTCAGCATGTGTGAAGTTGGTAGTGGCCGAATGTGACCCTCTTTTGGTGTCCAAGTTCATTCTTCATTTGGTAGCAAGACTTACCATGTATTATTGATTCATTTTAATGAGAAAAATCAAAGTAAATTGGGGATTATCTTGAATAAAATGCATGATGCACATGCTGAAAATTCAGCATGGCAAGACATCTTAATGACCGATTTTGCAAGGTTGGAAGGAAGATATTTTTGTCTTGCACTTTATGACAAAATGTGACAATTATGGCATGATTTAATAATTGATTGTTTGGCAATTATTTAGTGTTTATTTCAGATTTTCCATGTCATCAAATGATGACAACATTGAGCCAATCAAAAGGTGCCAAGTAAGCAATGACTAAATGATGGTCCAATGGAGTGATGCCAAGCAAGCAAAACATTGTCACCATGATGTCTCACACTCTCTCAAGCAATTAAAAGGAAATTTCAAGAGGGGGAAGAGGCTATAGGGGGACGGCTGGACCTATAAGGGAAGAAGAGAAGAACAAACAAAAACAACACCTAGACTTGCATTCAAAAGTGATCAAAGTGCCAAAGCTTTCTTCTCCTACACTTTCTTTCTTCTTCTCTTGTAAAAAAGCCTATTGTACTTTACTTCTTTCATTCTTGAATAGGCTTCATAGAAACCACCATTCATTCATCTTTGTACAAGATTGATCAAGGTGTGATCAATCTTCATTCTTACGAGGTGGTGGTGTTCGTGTGAATTGTACTCACAATACAAGGTTTGTAAAGGGTTGGAGTTAAGGTGTAACTCTATCAACCCTGCGGTAAGGTGTACTGCGTGTGTGAAATTAGTGTGAACCAAGGAAGGTGCTCCTTGAAGACTGGAGTAGGTTGTTTATAACCAAACCAGTATAAAATTCTTGGTGCAATTTACTTTCTGCATTTACGTTTCAGTTTCTGCGCTGTTTGCTCATATTGTTCACGTTCGCAAAAATAGTAAACGTTTTCTAAAAATTATAAAAATTTCCAGAAACATACATAAACGTTCTAGGGTTAATTTGGCACAAGTTTCAACCCTTTTGGACAAGTATAGGTCAGTCAAACATCAAAAGTTCTGAGACTAGTGCAGTCTGATTTTCAGACTTGCAAAGGTTGAGACTTTGGTGGTATTTGACCTACTTCCCAAAAGAATTTTCAAAAACTGTTTCAACCCATTTCAATATAGTGTGTGAGGAGTTATTGGTCAAGTTTCAGATCATTTGGACATTCACACAAATAGAAATTAATTTTTCAAAACCATCTACCGTTTCTGGCAGATTTGCACAATCTGAGTGTCCAACGGTTTTTGAAGGGGTTAAAGGTTGAATTTTGATTTGAAATTTTTAGGGGACCCTCATAACATCTGCGGCTAAGTTCTCTCAAAATTTCATAATTTTTGGAGACCTCTAACCTGGTTTTAAAAACGTTTTAAAACAGGTCCTGAAAACAGAATCTGTTTTCAGAACTTGAATTGTTCAAGTTTAAAGAAATTTTAAAAAGCACACTTTCCGCACCATCTATTCAACCCCCCTTCTAGTGGTGCCTTGCAGATCCTACAAGTGGTATCAGAGCGCAGGAATACTCACTACAAGGAATCCAACGATTCAGTGAGATGTCATCCACAAATCTCAAAACCGAACAAGAAGGTATGTCGAGCCAAAGGCCTCCACTCTTTGACGGTGAGTCTTTTATTCAATGGAAACTTAGGATGAAACTTTTTCTTATGGCTATAGATATAGACCTTTGGTCAATAATTGAAGATGGTCCATATGTCCCGTCTAAATTGTCCATTGTAGATGGAGTCACACTAGAAGTAATTAAAACGAGACAAGACTATACTA
>AP025046.1:20060585-20165614 GCA_036186865.1 Eustoma russellianum | reverse complement strand
AAAACAAACTCACTATTCGGAAATCGGAATCATCTAAACAAGGTAAGACAATTGCCTTTAAATCAAATGAATACGTCTCCCCTCCCTCCGATCACGTAGATGATAGTGATTCCAAATCGGATAATGATGACTTAATTCTATTGGCTGACTAAGAAGATTCATGAGAAAGTCATTTAGAAATAAAAACAAGGGCACTGCATCTAAGAGAAATAAAAACAAGTCAAATGATAAGGACATTAAATGTTATGAATGCGGCAAACTCGGACACTTATCATATGACTGCCCAAACAAAGAAAAGCAAACTAATAAATACCCTGACAAGGAGCGGAACAAAAATAGACTCGTCTCAGATCCTAAACAAAGGAAACGTGCACTAAAGGCCTCCACATGGAGTGACTCATCAGACTCTGAAACTGAGACCGAAGAGGAGACCGCTCAAGTTTGCTTCGCTTCAAAGGCATCTAATGATGTATCATCCGATTCTGACTCTGACTCTGAACCTTCTTATGATGATATTTTTAGCCAGTATCTTGAATTACATAAATTTACTAAGACTCTCGCAAAAGAAAAGAAACGTTTAATTGAAGACAAGAAACTGTTAGAATCTTCTAACGAGAATCTTGTCGCTCAATTAAGCGATTCAAAGAAAGAGTCTTCATGTGTCATCACTGCATTAAAAACCGAGATCTCATCATTGACTTCTCAAAATAATGAAATGAAATCCGAGATTTCAAATTTGAAATCAAGGAATACAGACTTAGAGAAAATGATGAAACAATTCGATACAGGGTCAAACATGCTGCATCGCATCATATTATCGCAAAAGCATGACAGTGACAAAACTGGATTTTGATACGTTGATACTAACGAAGTATCAACCAAACCAACCAAGTTTGTTGTGTCTAAGAAAGTAGACACCCTAAGCATCAAGTGGCGTCTAAGATGACGCAAAAAGCGCCCACTTCCACACGCCCCACTCCCTTATATCATGTGAAATATAACGTTGTACCATATAGATATGAGAACAAAAGAACAATGCATACACGAAATACATATCATCCACGCACTACGCACACGCACACAAGGACATATCAAAAGCGTCCTTCATTTAATGAGTATAGAGGAGTCCTTGGGCAAAGACCCAAAGTACATGCACCACATGTATATTATATCGCACCTTCATGCTTGCCATTTGATAGACCGAGAAGGATCACCCAAGTATGAGTACCGAAAGGTACCTTTACCAAAAGGCGATTAACTAACTCGAAAGGACCCAAAATTAAAAGGGTACCTAAATCACCTTTTCACATTGCAGGGAGACCACTCATCAAAAGACACATCAATAAAGTGGTTCCTTGACAGTGGGTGCTCGAGGCACATGACGGGTGACCCGAGCCTGTTCTCCAAATTAAAGAAGGTCACAAAAGGCGGATCCGTGACCTTTGGAGACAACAATGAAGGGAAGATCATTGGAAAAGGTACGATTGGCAATCCGAATACACTTCAAATCTCCAACGTATTTTTGGTAAGCAACTTATCTTACAATCTTCTTAGTATTTCTCAATTTGTTGACAATGGTTTCAATGTGTGTTTTACTCACCCTTATTGCAATATAATAAATAAAAATGGAGAAACCGTTTTAAAAGGAAAACGTGAAGGGAATATATTCACACTATCTATGAAATATGTAGTAGACGCCAAAGTTAAATGTTTTATGTCAAATGAACCCAATGTGAATTTGTGGCATAGACGTTTAGGACACATAGGTATTTCTACACTAGAAAAATTGCAACGAAAGAACCTAGTACGGGGATTGCCTACGCTTGATTTAGACAAATTTCAGTTGTGTGAATCTTGCATAAAAGGCAAACAAACACGTGAGTCACTTAAGCCTAAAAATGAGATAAGCACGACAAGAATACTAGAACTATTGCATATCGATTTGTTTGGTCCTAGTCGCACTACAAGCCTTGGTGGGCGTCACTATGCATGTGTGATTGTTGATGACTTTTCTCGCTATAATTGGACTTTATTTCTTGCACATAAAGATGATAGCGCCGTAGAAATTGCTAAATTAATTAAACAACTTGAAAATCAATACGGCGTAAATGTGAAAAGAATAAGAAGCGATAGAGGCGGTGAATTTAAAAATAAAGAGATGATTTCGTTTTGTGAAGAAAAAGGAATTAAACATGAGTTTTCGCCACCTAGAACTCCACATTAAATGGAGTAGTAGAAAGAAAGAATCGCACACTACAAGAAATTGCTAGAACCATGCTTTGCGAAAATAAATTGCCTAGATTTCTGTGGGCGGAAGCCATAAATTGTGCATGCTATATTGTAAATCGCCTATCTATAAGAAAGAAAATAAACAAGACGCCTTACGAAATTTTGAATGATCGCATGCCTAAGATAGATTATTTTCGTGTGTTTGGATGCAAATGCTTTGTCTTGAATACAAAAGATAATTTAGATAAATTTGAATCCAAATCAATTGAGTGCATTTTTGTTGGGTATTCCATAAATTCAAAAGCATATAGATGTTATGATCCTCTCACTAGACAAATCATAGAATCTATTCATGTTAAATTCAATGAATTTGGAGAGATTGATAAAGATAAGGAATATGACGATGATTTTGAATTGAAACCCGTTTTGGATGAAGATAATAATTCTTTTGATATGCATGAGATGAATGAGACACTAGAAATGCATGATCATATAGAAATGCATGATAACTTAGAAAATAATCAACCAAGATGGCATAGGGATCACCCACAAGATCTCATCATAGGCGACATTACTCACGGTGTGCGACCACGTAGAAGAATCACTTCGGATGAAATAAATGAATTTCATGCTATGATTTCTGAAATTGAGCCCAAAAATGTGCATGATGCTTTGAGTGATTCATCTTGGATTGATGCTATGCATGACGAACTTAATCAATTCGTTAGAAATGATGTATGGGACTTAGTGCCACGACCACAAGATAAGACAATAATAGGCACAAAGTGGGTATTTAGGAACAAAATGAATGAAGAAGGAAAAGTCGTTAGAAATAAAGCAAGACTCGTAGCTCAAGGATATAATCAAGAAGAAGGAATAGACTACGATGAAACATTTGCACCCGTAGCACGTTTAGAAGCTATACGACTCTTACTTGCTATTGCTTGCTTGAAAGATTTTAAATTATATCAAATGGACGTCAAAAGTGCTTTTCTAAACGGATTTATACAAGAAGAAGTATACGTGAAGCAACCACCCGGTTTTGAAGATTTGAAACATCCAGATCACGTGTACAAACTAAAGAAGGCACTATATGGCCTAAAGCAAGCGCCGAGAGCATGGTATGATCGTTTTGCCACTTTTCTTTTAGAAAATAATTTTAAACGTGGTACTATAGATAGTACACTATTTTTGAAACAAGAAAAATCAGATTTACTTATTATTCAAATTTACGTAGATGACATTATTTTCGGTTCTACCTCACATAGACTTGTTAAAGATTTTGAAAATTGTATGAAAGCTGAATTTGAAATGTCTATGGTTGGTGAACTTAATTATTTTCTTGGCTTGCAGATTAAGCAAACGAGTAAAGGAATTCATATAAGCCAAGCTAAGTACGTAAACGACATGATCAAGAAGTTCAATTTTTAAAATTTGAAACCATCCCCCACGCCTATGAGTGTTACTACTAAATTAGACAAAGATGAACATGGTAAAGACGTTGATAATGGATTATATCGATCTATGATAGGTTCTTTACTATATTTAACTGCTAGTAGGCCTGACATTATGTTTAGCGTATGCATGTGTGCTCGTTTTCAAAGTCAACCTAAGGTGTCACACTTAAATGCGGTAAAAAGAATATTCCGCTATATTAAGCACACGCCCACCTTAGGTATTTGGTATGATAAGGACTCTACATTCGACTTACATGCTTACACTGATGCAGATTATGGTGGCTGCAAGATAGATAGAAAAAGCACGAGCGGAACTTGCCAATTTATAGGAAATTCCCTTATTTCATGGTTTTCCAAAAAGCAAGCAAGTGTTGCTTTGTCCACTACTGAGGCTGAGTATATGGCTCTTAGCCTTTGTTGCACACAGTTGTTGTGGATAAAACAACAACTTTCGGACTTTGGAATAATCGTAAATAAAATTCCTATATATTGTGATAGTATGAGTGCAATAAATTTGTCTAAGAACCCCGTACTACACTCTAAGGCTAAGCATATAGAAGTTCGCTATCATTTTCTTCGTGATCACGTTAACAATGGTAATATTGTCATAGATCACGTACGCACAGAATCACAAGTAGCGGATATATTTACAAAGGCCTTAAATCAAGCCACATTTGAATCTCTTCGTTCTAAATTAGGCATGCTTCCTGTTGATGTGATTTAATGCGATATTATTTGATTTACTTTTCTTTTTAACAGGAATCTTTTGATTAACTTTCCAAAATAAAGGGGGAGAGAGAAGCATGATTTAAGGGGGAGAGAGAGATTTAAGGGGGAGAGAGATCACTGATTGATCCTAATTGCATGAATCAAGGGGGAGCCGGAATTGAAATTCGAAATTCAAATTTCAAATCTGTGCATAATTCAAGGGGGAGAGATAACACTTAAATCATGTACACTAGTTATTTTGAAAATCATCAAAAGGGGGAGATTGTAGAAATATGAGGGTTTGAGTGATTTCAAAATAAAGAAATTTGAATATATATATATATATAAACGTTGAATATATATATATATATATACACAAGTGTACATGTATGCATGATAACTTACCTTATTTAGCTTATATATTATGTTGCCGTACTAACGAGCCATGAAGCTTTAAAGCTTACATCATATGGCGAACATTTGTTGAGTTTATACTATTTTCAGGTGCCACAATTAATGAACTAAAGTAGTTCATTAAGTGAAGTACTTAGTTTAATAAACTAAGTAGTTCATTAAAGGAAGATGCATTTGGAAAAGGCATAAAGGCAACATGACTATGGAAGGAAAGTTCTCTCCTCCTCCCCACATCAATTTCACACGCCATTTATATATATAAACTATATATTTTCAGATTTTTTTTAAAAGGCACATACACATGTATTCCAACGTACTACCGACACGTTATATATCTTACGTATGTACGTTTACGTCACACCACTATACTTAACTCATATTTATGAGTACATTCAGGTCTTATATCATATGATATAAGATATGATGATGACAAATTAAATACGACACGATAAAAGGTTCTAAACCGAAATTTGTCGTATCGGGCGATACCGAAACTTCGCCAACGTGTCACGTACTTGCCATAAATAAATGGCCAGCCCATATGCATCAAAAATTGATGATATTTTCGTGCACATGACTGTATATTGAGACAAAAATACTTTCCATGTTGGCACACACAATTCACCCCACATTTAGGCCAAAATATGAAGATTTCAATTTTATTTTTGTCACATGTTTATGGTACCACTTTAAATCAGCCAAGTGCTGAAATTTAAAGTATATATTATATATATTATGTATAACATAATATATATAGCATGTGCAAAAGTTGGAATTTAAATTAGAGAAAAATCGGGTAATCGATAAATATCGAAAATTCGGTTTTCTACGCACATGACATGGAACGTTTTTCTTGAACATCATGTGACACGTATCTAGACACTTTCTACATATAATATACATCTTAAAGTGTTCTAGAAAATTAAATTAAGGGCTGATTGGAATATTACATGTGTGTATTATTAAATGTGCACTATTTTACAAAGTTAGCAAAAATAAACTTCAGCACATGTATATACATACTCAACGCCACCTACAGCTGATTTGGAGCACATGTGGAGCCTTTTTGGCATGTTGATTGGTCAAGGATCAATCATACAATGTTGATGAATCAAAGAGAGAAGGTACAAAAGGTAAGTTTTCAACATATACCTCTCTTATGTCACATGCTGAAAATTTCAGCATGTCACATACCTAGTGGCCAAAATCTTCACCCTTAAGGAAGATAATTTGTCAATTTTTCATTAAAGAATAAATCAAAGGAGTTATGGAAATGATTTGAATTGTATGTAAGGTTATTAAGTGTGATATTCTTTATATCACACATGCTGAAATTTTTCAGCATGTGTGAAGTTGGTAGTGGCCGAATGTGACCCTCTTTTGGTGTCCAAGTTCATTCTTCATTTGGTAGCAAGACTTACCATGTATTATTGATTCATTTTAATGAGAAAAATCAAAGTAAATTGGGGATTATCTTGAATAAAAATGCATGATGCACATGCTGAAAATTCAGCATGGCAAGACATCTTAATGACCGATTTTTGCAAGGTTGGAAGGAAGATATTTTTGTCTTGCACTTTATGACAAAATGTGACAATTATGGCATGATTTAATAATTGATTGTTTGGCAATTATTTAGTGTTTATTTCAGATTTTCCATGTCATCAAATGATGACAACATTGAGCCAATCAAAAGGTGCCAAGTAAGCAATGACTAAATGATGGTCCAATAGAGTGATGCCAAGCAAGCAAAACATTGTCACCATGATGTCTCACACTCTCTCAAGCAATTAAAAGGAAATTTTCAAGAGGGGGAAGAGGCTATAGAGGGACGGCTGGACCTATAAGGGAAGAAGAGAAGAACAAACAAAAACAACACCAAGACTTGCATTCAAAAGTGATCAAAGTGCCAAAGCTTTCTTCTCCTACACTTTCTTTCTTTCTTCTCTTGTAAAAAGCCTATTGTACTTTACTTCTTTCATTCTTGAATAGGCTTCATAGAAACCATCATTCATTCATCTTTGTACAAGATTGATCAAGGTGTGATCAATCTTCATTCTTACGAGGTGGTGGTGTTCGTGTGAATTGTACTCACAATACAAGGTTTGTAAAGGGTTGGAGTTAAGGTGTAACTCTATCAACCCTGCGGTAAGGTGTACTGCGTGTGTGAAATTAGTGTGAACCAAGGAAGGTGTTCCTTGAAGACTGGAGTAGGTTGTTTATAACCGAACCAGTATAAAATTCTTGGTGCAATTTACTTTCTGCATTTACGTTTCAGTTTCTGCGCTGTTTGCTCATATTGTTCACGTTCGCAAAAATAGTAAACGTTTTCTAAAAATTATAAAAATTTCCAGAAACATACATAAACGTTCTAGGGTTAATTTGGCACAAGTTTCAACCCTTTTGGACAAGTATAGGTCAGTCAAACATCAAAAGTTCTGAGACTAGTGCAGTCTGATTTTCAGACTTGCAAAGGTTGAGACTTTGGTGGTATTTGACCTACTTCCCAAAAGAATTTTCAAAAACTGTTTCAACCCATTTCAATATAATGTGTGAGGAGTTATTGGTCAAATTTTCAGATCATTTGGACATTCACACAAATAGGAATTAATTTTTCAAAACCATCTACCGTTTCTGGCAGATTTGCACAATCTGAGTGCCAACGGTTTTTGAAGGGGTTAAAGGTTGAATTTTGATTTGAAATTTTTAGGGGACCCTCATAACATCTGAGGCTAAGTTCGCTCAAAATTTCATAATTTTTGGAGACCTCTAACCTGGTTTTAAAAACGTTTTAAAACAGGTCCTGAAAACAGAATCTGTTTTCAGAACTTGAATTGTTCAAGTTTAAAGAAATTTTAAAAAGCACACTTTCCGCACCATCTATTCAACCCCCCCCCCCCTTCTAGTGGTGCCTTGCAGATCCTACAAAGGTGACTCAAGTTAAGGATGATGCATTGATGAAAGTTAAGAGCAAGCTGAAGGAGAAGCCATCTGACGATTTTGAAGTCCGTAGTGACGGCAGTTTGTGGTTTAGAGGTCGATTGTGTGTGCCTAATGATGATGCGATAAAGAGTGAAGTGTTTCAGGAATCCCATAATTCACGCTTGTCTATTCACCCAGGAGCAAATAAGATGTATCATGACTTGAAGCAAAAGTTTTGGTGGCCAGGAATGAAGAATCAGATAGCAGAGTTTGTCGAGAAATATCTTGTATGTCAGAAAGTCAAAGCAGAACATCAGAGGCCAGCTGGATTGTTGCAACCACTTGAGGTGCCTGAGTGGGAGTGGGATCACATCACTATGGATTTTGTGACCGATTTACCTAAGACAAGAAGTCGATATGACACTATTTGGGTTATTGTGGATCGTCTGACGAAGAGTGCGCATTTCATGGAAATGTCGATTAAAGCACCCATGGAAAAGTTGGCTTCTATGTATGTTGATCAGATTGTATGTTTTCATGGAGTTCCTATGAGCATAGTTTGTGACCGAGACCCCCGCTTCACATCAAGGTTTTGGACGGCATTTCAGAAAGCGATGGGTACGAAGTTCGCATGAGTTCAGCTTTTCATCCCCAGACTGACGGTCGATCAGAGAGAACAATCCAAACGTTGGAGGACATGTTGCGTGCTTGTGTGTTGGATTTTGGAGGTAGCTGGGATAAGAGTTTGAAGTTGGTTGAGTTTTCATACAATAACAGCTACCATAGATCTATTGGAATGGCTCTTTATGAAGCTCTTTATGGAAGAAAATGTCGATCGCCATTGTATTGGGATGAGATTGGAGATAAAATTTTCACAGGACCTGACTTAGTGGAGCAAACCAAGGAAAAGGTTATGATTGTGAGACAAAGATTGAAGGCTGCTCAGGATAGAAGCAAGGCGTGGGCCGATGTGAGGCGTCGACCACTTGAGTTTCAAGTAGGAGATAAAGTATTCTTGAAGGTATCCCCATCGAAAGGAGTAAAGCGGTTCGGAATTAAAGGGAAACTTAGTCCTAGATTCATTGGACCATTTGAGATCTTGGAAAAGATTGGAGAAGTTGCTTATAGACTTGCACTACCACCATCGTTGTCTCAATTATACAATGTGTTTCATATATCTCAACTGCGTAAGTATGTGCATGATTCGAGCCATATTATGGATGAACAACCTTTGAGGATTGAAGCTGATATATCATATGTTGAGGAACCCGAGAGGATAATTGATAGGGAAGTGAAAGCATTAAGGAATAAGTCTATTCCTATGGTCAAGGTGCAATGGAAGAACCATTCAGTTGATGAGGCCACTTGGGAGTTAGAGGGAGACATGAAGCGAAAGTACCCATATCTCTTTGACAATTCATAAGTTTCGAGGACGAAACTTTATTGAAGGAGGGAAGGATGTTGTACCCCAACAATTAGGTACGTAAAAACTATGAATATGAGATGGAATGAAAGCGACAATTTCTTTTAGAGCGTGTTACTTAAATCCACGTAACTCTTTTTACTTAAATACTCTTGAGATAGTCTATGAGATATAGAGTGATATAAACCATACCAATATATATATGTATGTGCGTATATATGATATATGTAGGGAAGGTATAAACACATGGTACACCTAGGCGTGTACGTAATTGTATAGATACATATACTAATATTGGAATACAATAAAATATAGGCAACAATATGGTATATGGATTAAAATTACAAGGAATATCAAGATGCCTAAGAGGCCCAAAATTTCGGCCTATACATGGGAAATTCTAGAATTCTCTAGCCAATTTTATTAGCTAAAATAATTACTTAATGTCTACTACATCATTTAGACAAGAAGTTATTATGCAAAGAAATAAATAGAAAACAAAATAGACATGCATTTAAGGAACAAGTTGAGACAACTCATTAAAGAAGGAAGTAGTATGGTTGAGGTCATAAAGACCCCAACCAAAACCGCCCTCCCCTTAATGTCTAGACATGGAGGATTTTAAATCCTACCATGGTTACTCTTCTCTAAACCAAGGTTAATGTAACCATGATTTAATAAAGTAACTTGGGTTAGCACAAAAGTAACTATAGTTTGAATAAAGTAACCAAGGTTATACTAACTTAACCTTGATTAACACTCAAGAAAGCCCTAACCCTCACAAAAATCCCTCCAAAACCGTCCCCCCTCTCCTAAGTCTCTAACATGTTTAAATCAAACCATTCTAGAAACATCTATCTTCTCATCATGCAAGAGCAAAACACTTAGACAATTTCCATTCCCCTCACCAAAGTTTCGCCCCCCAACATCTTGAAGGATGGGAGTTTAACTTTAACTTCAAGACTCAAGAAGACATCTAGGTAAGTCTTATTCTAAGTTCCCTTAAGAAAATTCTCATTTTGGTAAAGAATGAAGCTCACATGAACTCTCCTTCTCCATGCCAAAACCGTGGGTTTCATGGTTGAAATAGGTGAAAGCCTTCAACTTTTCTAGGTGGTGTTACATTGAGGTGCTAGAACCTCCATTCCAAGCTCATTTTGGTAAGATGCTCTAGCCTTAAAGATAACCTAGTTCCTCTATTGAATAAAGACTAACCTTTTCATTTCATTTCCTTAAAACCGTATGCTTAAGGTGAAGAAGGTGAAGGATTTCATCACATCTCACGTCATAACCAAGCAAAGGCAAGAGCTTTATCTTGAAGAGGCAAGTATACTTTAACCCCTTACAATATATGTGATTATGTGCATACTTGAATGTCTAGAAGCCTAAGATATGACTTTAGTGAAAATATGCCTAAGTTGTTACCTTTTTCTTATATTTTGAATTTGTTGGACTAGGGGACTGTTTTGTTTGGAAGAATGAGCAGCCCATGTGAACGACTTTTGCATGCTAAAAGAGACTTGAATTAGTATAGGGAAGCCTTATCATGTATATTGAATGACCATTAACTTGGATTATAGGCTAAAGAACAAAATTAGGAAGGAAAGGATATTTCTATGCATGTTGGCTGAAAACAGAATTCTGGACAGATTTTATGCCAAATTGATGGACTTAGTTAAGGACCTTCTAAGCTTTGGATTCAGCTTATTTTTGGTATGGTCGTAGCTTATTATGTCTAGTTTATTGTGGCGTTGGAATTTCTGGAAAATCCTTTGTGGATTGGCCAGAAATGAATTTTTAGTATCAAGGGGTCAAAACAGCTTCTGGTCGTAGCACCTTAGGGAGAAAAATTATTTAAGTACCTTAAACATCTTGGATTGACCTGAAATTTTTACAGGAGGTACTTAAGACATAGAGCTAAATATACATGTAAAGAAATTGATTTTATCTATTGATCTTGATGGTAAACCATTGAAGGAAAGTCGGTGTAACATTCTGGAAAACAGGACAGATTGACCCTTTGTGCTTGTATGAATTGTATCGTATTTATTTTAACCTGTTTTGGTGAATGGGCATTTGAATATTGTTCACAAAGGAAATAGTAAATATTTCCAGGTGCTAAGTGAGCCCCATAATGAGATTATGGATGGAGACAAGGTAAGGAATGGAGTTGAGAGTGCAGCAGAATTTCTGTTGTACCCTTGCTGGGAATTATTTTATTGAGGTATCTACGCTTGTCGAAATCACATGAAATTTGTACAGAATGTAGTTAAGATCATGTGGTGCATGTCCATATTTTTAGTTTCTGGAAAATAGGCTAAAAAGGTTGATTTTAAGGCCGGACAATACAGGACATACTGCTGGTTCGTTTTCCAGCCCCTGAAGAAAATTGTTTATGATGTTATAAGTGCATTTTACCATGTTGCATCCCATGCACTTGCATTGACATGCTCATATGTTCCATGCTCATGATTTTATCGAGGTTTTATATAAAGTTTCTGTTTTGAAAGAATTCCATCCCTTCTGGCCAGCTTAACCCGCCACAGATCCGGGGTTAATTGATCTGAACAATTATAAGAACCGATCCAGGCCCTGTATAATAGGTCTGAAGATGATCACGATTATAAGAACCGATCCAGGCCCAGTATAATAGGTCTGAAGATTATAAGAACCGATCCAGGCCCGGTATAATAGGTCTGAAGAGTGTAAGAGCCGAGCCAGGTCCGGTATAATAGACCTGAAGGTGATCATGTTATAAGAACCGAGTCATGCCCGGTATAATAGGCTGACACACTCTCTTGTTTTATGATGAGCATGATTTAAAAGAAAGAAAGAAGGTTCAAGTATCTTTATGAGCATGTCTAAATGAAAGAAAGAATGTTTTCCGTTTCATTTGCATCGCATGCACATTTTCATACGCATTACGCATGATACCTTTTCATAGAAGTAAGGTTTGGCTATAGCATGTAGAATCTAACTAAGTGATGACACTTAGATCTTAGCTAAGTATTGATATGACTTTAAGTACGATGCTTCGGAAAGGTAATGGCAGGTATGTTCTAACTTAAGGAATTGGGGTTTGATTCTTGTATGCCGTTTTCTCTTTATTGTACGGTGTTATTGTATACTTGCTGGCGACTCTGTCGCTCACCCATTTATTTTTCCCCCCAGAGCCAGGAAATGAAGTCGAGTGGATTGATGATGAGCCAAGGATGCCATACCCGTAGGATATTGAAATTGCCGTTAAGAGAATGATGATGGGAGCTTTTGATGAGCCTTTGGGACATTTTGGGATTTAGCTATTTCGGATTCTCTTCGGATAATGTTTGTATAATTTCGCGGAGTAGTTTGCTACCTGTTCAGTTTGTATAATTTTGCTATGTATTCACGATTTGACGCTTTTAGATTAAGGTTCAAATTCTGCCGTATTTTTATCTACCTGTTAAGATTCGTGACTTTGTAATCCATGTTTATCTATGGGTTTTACGAGTTAAGTATCGACGCTTTGTACTTTTCCGAAAGGGAAGGTACGGCGGGTGCACCGTACGAGGGGTAGCTGAGTACGGGGCGCTACAGGACTGAACCCACGCATTCGCACCTGGATTGTGAATGCAAACCCGAGGGATTTTGGTGAATTGCTAGATGCCTACTATCGGTCTAGTTAGAGACATCATCAGACATGATGTTGATACTCGGGGCAAGAGGCCCTAAGAGTTTGGAGATGGTCAGTTCGGTAAAGGAGCTAAAACTGCCAGAGGAGATGATGGATGTGCACGTCAGCAGAATTTATAGCAACAGCCTCAGCCGCAATGCCAGTCACAACAGCAGCGTCCACCACAGGAGAATCTGATTCCAAGATGCCCTAATTGCTAGAAACAGCATACTGTAGCATGTTTGCTGAAGATTGGAGCTTGCTTTAACTGTGGCAAGATTGGCCACATGATCAAAGACTGTCTTGAGCCTTGGAAGGGACCCCAGAGGTCTGCACCTCAGCAGAGATATGGCCCAAGGTCCAATGCCAGAGTACATGTGATGACAGATGAGGAGGTTCTAGATGCCCAGACGTTGTGACAGGTATATTCATTTTCAAAAGTTTATGATATTATCTATTTGCTTAAGAATTGCATATTTGAATTATGAATTGCCTCAGGTGTTATATTAGCAAATAACATACCTGCCAACGTATTATTTGATAGTGGTGCAAGCCACTCCTTTGTATCAAAAAGGTTCGCTAAGAACCCTGATAGTTGTCTGACATGGATGGATACACCTTATCGCGTTAAAGCAGCTGGTGATCGGGTGATCATTTCACATCATATATATAAGAATTGCGAGATTGAAATGGGAGGACAGAAGTTCGAAGCTACCCTAATTCCTATACAGATTGGGGACTTTGACATTGTTCTAGGCATGGATTGGTTGTTCAAACACCATGCCTACATTGATTGTCGTGGTAAGCGTGTGATGATTAAGGATCCGATGCGAGAAGAAGTGATCTATCAGGGGAACTTTAAGATGAAAAAGATACCATAGAATATTTATTTGACAGCAGCAAAAGCGTTTTGATCACTGAAGAAAGGTAGCGAAGAATTTCTTGTGTATGCTCTAAGCAAGGATTTAGAGACACCATCAATTGGCAGTATTCCGGTGGTCAAGGAGTTCACAGATGTATTTCCGGATGACCTACCAGGTTTGCCTCTGGACAGGGAGATTGAATTTGAGATTAATGTCGTTCCAGGAGCTGAATCGGTCTCAAAGCCGCCGTATAGAATGGCCCCAGCCAAATCGGAGGAATTGAAATCACAGTTGCAAGAATCGATAGATGAGAAATTCATACGGCCTAGTGTATCACCCTGGGGAGCTTCAGTGTTGTTCGTTAAGAAGAAGGATGGCAGCATACGACTCTGCATCGATTATCGAGAGCTGAATAAGATCACTATAAAAAATCGATATCCACTGCCCCGAATCGACGACTTATTCTATCAATTAAGGGTAAGTAATTTAAACGACTAAATAACAAACATATAACTATTATAAATATCAATATAACTTTTCGTACAGGGAGCTAAAGTGTTCAGCAAGATGGATCTCCGCTCTGGTTACCATCAGTTGAAGATCAAGTCGGAGGATATCGCTAAGACTGCTTTTCGTGCAAGATATGGACATTATGAGTTCTTAGTGATGCCGTTCGGATTGACCAACGCACCTGCAACATTCATGAATTTGATGAACACAGTATTTCAGGATCAGTTGGATAAGTTCGTGGTGGTATTTATTGACGATATTCTGATATATTCACCGGACGAGGAAACACATAAAGAGCATCTAAGGGTAACACTGAATGTATTAAGAAAGAAGCAATTATATGCTAAATTCAGCAAGTGCAAATTTTGTCTGCATATTGTTGTATTTTTGGGTCATGTTGTGTCTAAGGATGGTATCTTAGTAGACCCGAAGAAGATTGAGGCTATTACAGAATGGCCGAGACCGACAAATGTGACTGAGGTTAGGAGTTTCTAGGGACTTGCAAGTTATTATCGAAAGTTTGTTGAAGGATTCTCACGGATTGCAGTCCCACTGACTCGATTGACGCAGAAAAAGACGCGATATGATTGGACTTCTGATTGCGGACAGAGCTTCACTGAACTTAAGATGAAATTGACATCGGCGCCAGTATTAGCACAACCAATCTCAGGAGAGGGATTTGTGGTATATAGTGATGCTTCAAAGAATGGACTAGGTTGTGTGTTAATGCAGAAGGAACGAGTAATTGCATACGCATCAAAACAGTTGAAACCCTATGAGCAGAACTATCCCACCCGTGACCTAGAACTAGCAGCTGTTGTATTTGCGCTTAAGATATGAAGGCATTATTTATATGGTGAGAGATGCAAAATTTACACAGATCACAAGAGCTTGAAATATCTTTTCACCCAGAAGGAGTTAAACATGAGGCAACAAAGATGGTTGGAGTTGATGAAGGATTATGATCTCGCCATCCATTATCATCCGGGTAAGGCGATAAGGTGGCCGAGGCATTGAGTAGAAATTCAAGCCATGCTCAACAGACGCCTCTAGAGAGAGATAGCCGAGTTTGGATTGTATGTGGTTGACTCGATTGTCAAGTAGTTTAAAGAACAATCGGCGAAGGATTTCTAGTTGCATAATGATGGCAGTCTTTGGTTCAAGAAAAGGTTGTGTGTGCCAAACGTTGAGGGAATTAAGAGAGAGATCATGACTCAAGCTCACAACTCGCAGTTATCTATACATCCGGGAGCCACCAAGATGTATCAGGATCTTAAAAGCAAGTATTGGTGGAACGGCATAAAGCGTCAGATTGCGGAGTTTGTGGAGAGATATCATATTTGTTAACAAGTTAAAGCAGAACATCAAAGGCCGACAGGACTGTTATAGCCAATAGAGATTTCGGAGTGGAAATGGGAGCATATTACGATGGACTTTGTTACCGGGCTCCCTAAGACTCGCATGGTTATGATACGATTTGGGTAATCGTTGATCGTCTCACTAAATCGGCACATTTCTTATCCATATTAATCCAGACTTCTATAGAAAAACTGGTGAGTATGTATATGAATGGATAGTCAGCCTGCATGGAACACTTGTCAGCATTGTGTGCGATAGAGATCCACGTTTTACTTCGCGATTCTGGAGAGCTTATCAAAATGCCATGGGTAACGAACTCCGAAATGAGTACAACATTTTATCTGCAGACCGATGGACAATCAAAACGTACCATACAGACGTTGGAAGATATATTATGTGCTTGTACTTTGGATTTCAATGGTAACTGGGACAGATCAGTGAAGTTTATTGAGTTCTCGTATAAGAACAGCTATCACAGTTCTATTGGTATGGCAGCGTTCGAAGCATTGTATGAAAGAAAGTGTCGATCTCCATTATATTGGGATGAAGTTGGCGAGAGAACTATTATGGGTCTGGAACTGGTGGAGAAGACTCTGGGAAAGATCAAGGTGATACGTGATAGATTGAAGGTTGCTCAAGACCGTAGCAAAAACTGGGCAAATACAAAAAGACAACCGATTGAGTTTGAAGTAGGAGAGAATGTATATTTGTGGGTTTCACCGACCAAGGGCGTGATTAGATTTGGGAATAAAGGGAAACTGAGCCCTAGATTTATTGGTCCTTATGAGATACTAGAGAAAGTTGGAGCCGTTGCATATCGGTTGGCCCTACCTCCTACATTACCCCAGGTACATAATGTGTTTCATGTACCTCAGTTGCGGTGATATGTACACGATCCTGATCATATATTGGAGCAGCATCCTGTAACTATTAAGGATGACGTTACGTATGAAGAAGTTCCTATACAGATCATGGACAGTAAAGAGCAGGTGCTGAGGAAACGTACATTCCCCTTCGTGAAAGTATAATGGAGTAATCATACTGAGCGAGAAGCGACTTGGGAGACGGAGCAGCAAATGCAGAAGCAATATCCACAACTTTTCGTATGAGGTACGTAAGTTTCGAGGATGAAACTTTCTATAAGGGGGAGAGAATCTTACAGCTCGGAAAATTCGTTATGTTGTAACAATTTCCAATACCATAAACATAATTTCGTAGGTGTACGATTCATAAAACTAGTCTTGTATACCGATACATTAGCAAATATATCACAAACGTTTGAATCTATACAATAAAAAACCCAAATTAAATTAGTTAGTAACAACTTAAACTATTAGGATAAGTTAAATCAAAAAGAAAAACATGACACAACAATTTTATACTACATTAAATAAAAGGAAAACAAATATATACACATGAAATAAAAGAAAAGGAAAAGGAAAAGGAAGTGTAAGACGACTTGTCTTACTATTTGGTAAAGTTTATATATAATCATGCATGCTTTAAGAATCTTATCCTACCAACCCATCCCTCCAGCCCATACTTGTCAAAAGTTTATCTCCCACCCTATTCCTCAATCAACATGGCCAACCATCCCCTTAGAAAAAGTAGGAAATTATTTCTTCTTTAACCCCTCACATAATTATATCTTCGACCAATCATTTTCATCCTATCTCCCAAGGAAAAACTCATGAACACTCCAATACCCTCTTTTCTGCTATAATGGCTGAAAGTTGCTCTTCAACAAGGAGAAGATTTTCTTCTCCTTTCTTCACAGCAACATCACTCAAATCAAGCCTCATAAACACTCCATCAACTAAGAAAGATTCGAGAAAGTTGTAGCATCTAGAATCAAAATCAATCAAGGTAAGAACTTTATGAAGTTTAAGTTTGATTCTTCCATATGATTAGTTTCATAAGTTGCTCAGTAACCCTCCTTTTGGACCCCAAAACCGTGTACACATAGGAAGGAAGGAAGAAGAACACTCTTTCAAGCCAAGTGAAGGAATCATCATCTAAGTGTAAGAAAAGTGAACCAAGGCAAGTACTCTTCCTAGATCCATCATGGATTTCACAATTTAAATACTTATGTCCATATCAAAATAGGATCATCATGTAGTATGTTCAAGTTTTGTCCACAAGGGTGGTTTTACTTGGCAAGGTTTTAATACGGCATATCATATATATTTTGGATGTTGGTAATCATATACTGCTACTATCGCCATACTTTCATACTCTGTAATAAGGTTTTCCTCTGCCATAAGTGAGGGCTTATGCTAATAAAATTTTCCTTAGATAAAAAAAATAGTACAAAATGAAGAATCTTAAGGAAAATGTTCAAATAATACAACTTTAGGTGATTTGATTATGTTTTCTTTTATGATGATCATCAAGTTTGTACTTTTATGTATTCTTAGTGTTCATATGTTTCAAGATAATGTCTTTAACATGTTTATGTATGCATCATAAGCATGACTTATATACATGGTCTCAATGGTTTTTTGATGATTATCATCTTCATATATACACCACATATACATGGCCAAGTGGCCTATTTGAGTACTCAATTTGAGTTTCATCATTCGATCTTCAAGATGTGTATTAGATGATGAATATGGCTCAAGAAGTACACTTTTTATGTTTTCCATCATGTTGGTGACTATGTATTTTCTTAGTGTTATAATCTTAAGATTAAGTAAAAGAAAGGAAAGCAATACATACATGTTAGTTATGAAAACATACAACATACAACATGCACATAAAAGGAAGAAAAGTGAAATATAAATATGTATAATAAATGGCCAAACTTTCGGCCACATAGTGTTAATGTGATAAAATGAAATCTGACATATTAAAGAAGTATACATGGATATAGTTATACATATATGTACGTTTTTTCCTTCGCCAAGGTTTTATCCACAAGGGTGGTTTTACTTGACAAGGTTTTAATGTGGCATATCATATACGATTGGAGATTAGCACTCATTACCTCATTGCATTACTTATTTTCGTATGATGACTCCTTGTACTATGGTATTCCTCCGCCATAAGCGAGGCTTTCAATAATATATATAAATTTTAATATATATATATATATATATGTATATATGTATATGATTATATACATTCGGCCTTAAGGCCATTTATGCAATATAATGACTTAATTTTCATGTTAAATGTTCACATATATGTATAAGATGTGGAAATGAATAAAGTATGGTATAAGTTGAGGTATTTGTGTGTGAGTTGTTAAAGGAATTAGGAATTAAAAGTTAATTTCCTTAGGTGTTAGAATATGAGTTGTATTTGGAAAATACAAATTAAGAAAGTGGTGTTGGATGAAAAATGAGGAAAAAAGGGTTGTTTTGGTTGCTATGGACGAATGGCCACCTTTGATGGTCAAAGTGGGATTTTCTTTAAGTTATGATATGTAGGATGAAAATAAATAAGTGATGTTATAAGTTGTACTCCTACCATAATACTTTATATGACCAAGTCTCATGTTGCACGAAAATAAAATTTGAAAAGTTGTTTTGCGCATATCATGTTTTAAAAGTTCATATGCATGTGAATAATAGACGCGAGACGATCGATTTCATTGACACACGATATGTTATGTTATGTTCATGATTATGGCTATGTTATGTTCACCGGCGTGACATCGGTATCGGGGTGGTAGATGTCAGGGGCATATGATTACGTATATGGCTGAGTGTAACATCGGGTCTGGGACACGAGATCTCCGTCATAGCGCGTCACCGTTAGCACATGTACATATGTTTATGATGTTTTATGTCGTACATGTACTACACGAGGAATCGATCGGTATGCGTGTGTTATTATTCTTATGAAAAGTGCTATAACCAATGATGAAAATGTTATGTCTTCATGTTATGAAAATGTCATGTTATGCAAGTTATGAATATGTCATTTTACGCAAGTTATGAAAATCACGTCAAGTTATGAAATGTCATGTTTATGAAAAGTCACGTTTACAAAAAGTCATGTTATGAAAAGTCATGTTTTAGGCATCATGTCCCTTAGGTGATGATTAGAATATTTGTACGATCATTATGCCTTAAGATGATTAAGGAAGATTATGCATGTAGAAGTGATGATTATAAGTGATGACCTTAGCATAAGATGGATTAGTATTCAAGTATGGAAGGTAGGCTAGGGATATGCTGAGGAAGAAAGATATGATCTCTAAGGTATGATGTAAAATCTTATGTCCTGTTTTATTCTTATATCGTGTTATTATTTGTAAACGGGGATGTGATTATGTATGTTTGTTACTTTGCTACTACTTGTCACCCCGTCTCTCCATGTATGATCCACATAAAGTATGTAGAAAGACTACTTGCTGAGCGATTAAAAGTTGGTGGCTATCGCTCATACTTGCCTCATAACATTTCAGAGAACAGGAACCCTGATGCCTTATTCGTTGAGGAGGAACCCCAGATAGAGTATCCGTGAGCTGAGATGTAGGCCGAAGCTATGTACCAGTTATGTTGAGCTTTATTTCGTTGTGATGTAATAAGACTATCGTGAGACATTGTACTTGTGGTTTGTACGCGTTTGAACGATTTGTATTGTTATGATGCATGTCGTGAGCTTATTTTTATGTTGCTTCCGCTATATCGATTACAATTCATGCCGACATGCACATGTATAGTATCAACGCCTTGTACTACTCGTAGTGGAGTATGGCGGGTGCACCGTGCCGAAACCCTAGTTCCGAGCGGAGCGCTACAAACACTACTCTCACCTCATCTCTTTGGCTGCGCTGCTTAGAAAGTGCCTCAGTTCAGCCATACGCGCTTAAGCAGACACATGCCAGCCAGTTGCCTTAGCCATGCACTGCGACATGTGGTGCCATGTGCCTGCCATACAGACAAAAGCTGCCAGCATGGCAGCCAGATGTCATCATCTCATAAATTCTCACCATGCACCGGTCACTCATGCATATATAAAGAGGACACCCCTCACCAGGGACAACCCTAAGCGACTCTAAGCTTTTCCCAGCTAAAACAGCCACCTTCTCCTCAAGGAGAAATCCAACTAGGTTGCTTCGTCATCTACTTCAAACATATAATCATATGATCATGCCCACCACTGACTTGATCGTCATGTAGTTTTTTCCGGAGCAGTAGCCCTGAGCCTCTAACGTCAATCTTTCTTTGCAGGTTCAGAAGGAAGAACACATCGGCGGTCTAACGAGGTGCTAACGATGTTACTTGGCGTATCACCTCTGATCTATTGTTGAAGATCCGGCTTCTTGAATAAGAATGGACAATCCAAATAGCAAAACTGATATGGGAAACAAAAGCTGTGCGCTGAACATAGCAAAATGTACGAAGGTCGGCCGGAGGGGCACAGGAGCTGCCGCCGGTGATTGTGGTGACGCAGAGCAAAACTTGTTGGGTGCAGCAATTGTCCCGTGGCGTAGGCCGTGTGGGCGTAGGCCATGTGGGCCAAGTCACAGTCGAATGCCGTGGGCGCTTGTGTGCTGAATGCACTATAAGGCTAGGGTATGCGCATCTCCTGTCACCAATTGGTTTTGGGAGAGATGGTAGCGCCTGAGGTCCTACAAGTGGTATCAGAGCGAGGTCACGGGTTCGATTCCCAGCAGGAGCAATTGCTGAGGAGGAGATTGTTGGGTGCAGCAATTGTCCCGTGGCGTAGGCCGTGTGGGCGTAGGCCATGTGGGCCAAGTCACAGTCGAATGCCGTGGGCGCTTGTGTGCTGAATGCACTATAAGGCTAGGGTATGCGCATCTCCTGTCACCAATTGGTTTTGGGAGAGATGGTAGCGCCTGAGGTCCTACAAAACTTACCGGAATGACGATCTGAGACTAGATTCAAGTAGTGGTTGAAGTGATGGTCCAAATATATGAAATCCACGTGTTTTGTATCAATCATCTGGCCGAAATTGGCGCCTGAAGTTGAAGGGGTGAGGTGGTTTTTGGTCGAAGAAGAAGGAATATAATGTATAAGAAAGAAAAAAAAGAAAAGAAAAGAAACAGGTTTTTATTCAAATTCACTACTGGGAATCGGTTTCTAGATATTGAGAATAGATTCCCAGTAAGGCAGTGACAATTTTGCGATTTTGGGGTGTCGACTATGAACGGATTTCCTTTAGACGAAAAGCGATTTCCGACAGCTTCTCGACATGTTCGTATTTAGCTGGTGAGAAACAAACTAATCACCACCAAGTATTTATGGAATTTTAACGACTCAAAAATTTCAACACTAAAATATAAATAAACTAAACTAAAATAATTGATTCTCGACTCTTACAATTATTACATTGTGGGTTGATTTCCACGTAGCACACTTGTTTAACGTTATAGGCTAGACAATTCCAGAGACCATTCTATGTAAATGGGTGTATGTTAAATCGAGGTCATCTACCTCCTAACTTTCAACCATCCTGTTTTCATAAAATATTTTGTCGTTCGCCATTTACTTTAGAGAATTCCCTAGTTCTAGGATTCTCAAGGTAATGGCACCATAAAGATAAGCATAATGTATAATGTAAGATCCAGATCAATAAGAATGTAATTTATTACAAAAAAACAAAAAATGGAGAATTATAAAGCAAAACTTTTTGAGTAAGAAAACTTTTTTCCTGTTGAATAACACGGTCATGATAAATTCTAGTTTTCACTTTGTAAAATTGAGAATTTTCATGGACGTCTAGTCTAATTACTTCTAATTCCTGGAGCTGTAATTTTCGGTGGATGTTGTTGGAGAATTTAAGGTTTGGGCTTTGGCCCGTTAATGAATGTTGCAAAACTTGGTTGAGCAACGTACTTTGAGCTTAATGAGTTTCCGATAATGAAATCGGAAACTAATGAATCCTTAATTATCTACGTGACGAGTAGTTAATGTTAGGATGTGGAATCACTCAATTATGGTATTGGGTGAATGTGAAATTAATGCTCAAAGTGGATGCAAAATGTTGTGGATGGGTGACGTGTCACCCTTATGGAGGAATATCACGTTGGATGTGTCCATGTGGTATAAAAGCTTCTGACTGACATCGATCGATGACATCGATCGATCAATGTCACTTCGATCGATCGATGTCATCGTTCGAAGTTGATCAGGAAGCTTCGATCGATTGATTGATCGATCAAAGACGATCAGAGGACATCGATCGATCACATCGATCGATCGATGTCACTTAGATCGATCAAAATGATCGATTGAAGTACTCTGTCAGACATCAATCGATCACATCGATCGATCGATGTCACTTCGATCGATCGATGTGATCGATCGAAGTCGGACAGCGGGCAGAATCATTTTGATTGTGCGGTTAGGTTTCAAACTTGAAACTAACGATATACTCCGGTTTAAAATAAGATCAGTCTGTTGTGATCTAACGGTGGCAGGGAAGGCAGCTTTAATCTAACGGTCGAGATTTAAACTGTCTTAACCGCTTAACCGAATGTGGTTTCCATCTAACGGTCCAGGTTTAAACCTGCGAATCAATCTTTAATCTAAAGGTTGAGATTAAACCATCCTAATCTAGATATGATGTTTTAATCTAACGGTCTAAATCAAACTACGGTTTTGATCCAACGGTCACGGTACCTTGTTCTCCAACCGATTCCCCTATATAAAGAGGGCTAAGGGTGCATTTATTCATACACCTTGCTCTAAGCATCTCATAAAGCATTCTGCATTCATAGCACTCGAAGCTTGCATTACGTCCGGGAGAAGTCAGGACATTCGAAGGTTCGAAGGAGTTCTAGTTCAGCAGTGCCGCTCAACTGAACAGGTACCCGTTGTATCCTGGGAGACGATTGTTCACACCGGTTGGGCACATTATTTCGGAGCAATACGTCTTAAGGACAGAGTCCTTGACTCGCCCCGGGTTTGTTTATTTGTTGTTCCATACGCACACACTAAACGACTACGTCTTAGTGCAGGAGTGATTGTCTCCAACAATCTTAAGACGTATTTTTCAATTACTTCCTGTACTGTTTTGTTTATTGAACAAAGGCAGTTTCGTACTGATTTGCAGTCTTCTTCTACTCATTCTTGGACCTGAGTCTGTTCTGATCCTTACGTTTTGATCAAACTGAACAGGAATGGAACACGAGAGCTCTAACTCTGTTCAAGGCTTCAATGGTGCTCACTCCGTGTCTGCACCTGAAGGGGCTAACAACGTTGCTGCAGGACCGCAGTTCAATACGGTTCCGTTGGCACCAATTGGAGGGCCTCAGATGAACCCGGCTGCCACTGCTGCTCACGTTGAGAAGCCGGAAAAGTTTGTCGGCAGTTTTTTCATGAGGTGGCAGCAGAAGATGCTGTTCTACCTTACGACGCTGGGACTGGGCAGAATGCTAAGCGAGGATCCACCTGTGGCTGAGTCTGTGGAGGATCAACAACAGAATATGCAAAACGCCTTGGGTGCTGAGGCCTGGGCGTATACAAATTTTTGTTGTGTAAATTTAATTCTGAGTTGCCTAGATAATACTATCTATGGCGTGTTTTGTACATATAAAACTGCAAAAGCTTTGTGGTCGGCTTTAGATAAAAAGTATCGCACAGAGGATGCGGGTACGAAAAAGTTGATAGTTGGGAAGTTTCTCGACTATAAAATGTTAGATTCCAAAACTGTAATTTCGCAGGTGGAAGAAATACAGATGTTGGTTTCTGAAATGGAAGAGGAGGGCATGACGCTCAGTGAATCTTTCCAGGTTGCAGCTGTGATTGAGAAGCTGCCTCCTTCGTGGAGGGAATTTAAGAGCTATCTCAAACACAAGCGAAAGGAGATGAAAATGGATGACTTGATTGTTCGTCTTTGCATTGAGGAGGACAATCGACGTGTCGAAAGGAAGCCGTCCACATCTTCTGGTCAAGCCAAGGCTCATGTTGCTGAGGCGAAGAACAAGAAGAAAAATAACACTTTGAGCGTGAACGTCAAGGGCAAGGAAATTGCAAAGAAGTTCACAGGTAAGTGTTATAATTGTGGTAAACCAGGGCATAAAAGCAGTGAATGCCGAAAGCCCAAAAAGACTCAGAATAAAGAAAAAGCAAATTTAGTCGGCGCAATGGAAGACTTGAACCTCTGCGCAGTGGTGACCGAGTGCAACGCAGTGGGAAACCCGCATGAATGGTGGGTGGACACAGGGGCCACTCGACATGTTTGTGCGAACAGGGCCATGTTCAGAGAGTACGTGCCCACGACAAACAATGAGCAATTGTTCATGGGAAACTCCAACAGCTCGAATATCGAAGGATCGGGCAAGGTAATCCTGAAACTGACTTCAGGAAGGGAGTTGACTCTGCAGAATGTGCTGCATGTTCCTGACATAAGGAAGAATCTGGTTTCTGGCGCGCTGCTAGTCACTCATGGATTCAAGCTTGTTTTTGAGGCAAACAAATTTACACTTTCTAAGAGTGGGGTGTATTTGCGTAAAGGGTATCTTTCTGATAACATGTTCAAATTGAATGTTATGACAATTGTACCCAAGAATGTTACGTCCACTGAGGCTAATAAAATTGTTTCCTCTTCTGCTTACATGCTTGAGTCTTACTGTTTATGGCGTTTTCGTTTGGGACATGTAAATTATAAGTCAATACAACGAATGATTAATCTTGACTTGCTACCCAAACTGGACTTTAGTAATAAAGGAAAATGCCAAATATGTGTTGAAGCGAAATTAACAAAAGTGTCATTTCCTTCAACGGAACGAAACACTGAATCGTTGGATTTAATTCACACAGATTTGTGTGATTTAAAGTTTGTACAAACAAGAGGTGGTAAAAAGTATTTTGTAACTTTTATCGATGATTGCACACGATACTGTTATGTATATTTGCTAAGTAGCAAAGACGAGGCCCTTGATGCTTTCAAGGATTATAAAAATGAAGTTGAGAATCAACTTAGCAAACGAATTAAAACAATTCGTAGTGATAGAGGTGGCGAATATGATACGCCGTTTAATGAATTCTGTTCAGAACATGGCATTATTCATCAAACGACTGCGCCATATTCACCTCAATCGAATGGTACTGCTGAACGCAAAAACCGTACTCTAAAAGAAATGATGAATGCTATGTTTATAAGTTCGGGTTTATCTCAGAACTTGTGGGGGAAAGCAATTCTCTCAGCCAACGTCATTTTAAATAGGATTCCGTCCAAGAAGACGGATAAAACCCCGTATGAATTTTGGAAGGGCTATAAGCCTAGCTACAAATACTTGAAAGTGTGGGGGTGTCTGGCGAAGGTTGTTGTACCTAGACCAAGACAGGTGAAAGTTGGGCCTAAAACAATTGATTGCATATTCATTGGTTATGCAACGAACAGTAGTGCATATCGTTTCTTAGTGCACAAATCGGACATTCCTGAGATACATGAAAATGTTGTCATGGAATCAAGGAATGCAGTGTTCTTTGAAAATGTCTTTCCGAAGAAAGACAAAGACAGTGAAGAAGCTAGCTCAAGTAAGCGAGTGCGTGAGACGACTCCTCAAGAAACTGAGGAACCTCGTCAAAGCAAACGAGCCAGAATGCCAACTTCGTTTGGACCAGATTTTTTAACCTATATGGTAGAAAATGAGCCAAGGAACTTTTCCGAGGCTATGTCAACTCTAGAAGCTCCATTCTGGAAAGAGGCAGTTGACAGTGAAATAGACTCGATTCTTCAAAACCACACTTGGGAGTTGGTTGACCTTCCACCTGAAAGTAAACCACTTGGTTGTAAGTGGGTCTTCAAGAAGAAACTGAAAGAGGATGGGTCTATTGGAAAGTATAAAGCCAGGTTAGTAGCCAAGGGCTATAGACAGAAAGAAGGCTTTGACTTCTTTGACACCTACTCACCAGTGACTAGGATCACTTCTATAAGGATGCTAGTAGCCATTGCTGCAGTCTATGATTTGGAAATCCATCAAATGGATGTAAAGACTGCCTTTCTGAATGATGAGTTAGAGGAAGAAATTTATATGGAACAACCCGAGGGGTTTGTTGTTCCAGGACAAGAAAGGAAAGTATGTAGACTTTCTAAGTCTTTGTACGGACTTAAACAAGCACCAAAATAATGGCATTTAAAGTTTGATCAGGTAATGATGTCAAATGACTTCAAGATCAATGAATGCGACAAGTGTGTGTACATTAAGAGCACACAGAGTGCATATGCGATAGTATGTCTCTATGTAGACGACATGCTTATCATGGGCAACACTCGGGACATCATCTTAAGTACAAAGAAGATGTTAACACGATACTTCGATATGAAAGACATGGGAGTTGCCAATGTTATTCTAGGAATTAAGATTTCTAGGGTGACTGAGGGACTCATACTGTCACAAACTCACTATATTGAATCAGTTCTGAAACGGTTCAATATGGATGATGTGAAACCGGTAAAGACTCCGCTCGACTTAAGTGTGCACTTAAGGAAGAATCGAGGCGAACCTGTAGCTCAGTTGAAATACTCTCAAGTGATCGGGAGTCTGATGTACATAACAAATTGTACAAGACCAGACTTAGCTTGTTCGGTAAACAAGTTGAGCAGATTTACCAGTAATCCAAGTGATGATCATTGGAAAGCTCTTAACAGAGTGATGAGGTATTTGAAATACACAATGAATCTTGGATTACATTACACGAGATATCCAGCAGTACTAGAAGGATATTGTGATGCAAATTGGATATCAGACAGTAAGGACTTGAAGTCCACCAGTGGATACTTGTTCACGGTTGGTGGTGTTGCTGTGTCATGGAAATCCACGAAACAAACCTGTATAGCTCGGTCCACTATGGAAGCTGAGTTCATAGCGTTGGACAAAGCTGGGGAAGAGACTAAGTGGCTTCGGAATTTCCTAGAAGATATTCTGTGCTGGCCTAAGCCGATCGCTCCTATTAGCATACACTGTGATAGTCAGTCAGCTATAGGGCGTGCTCAAAGCAGCATCTATAATGGTAAGTCACGACACATACGTCGAAGACATAACACAATTAAACAGTTGATCTCTAATGGCGTGATTTCCATTGATTATGTGAAATCAATGGAGAATCTTGCGGATCCGCTTACAAAAGGTTTGCCTAGAGATCAGATGTCAAGACTGACAAACGGAATGGGATTGAAGCCCATAATGCATGAATCTTTGTAATGGTAACCCAACCTTGTTGACTGGAGATCCCAGAATCTTGGTTCAATGGGACAACTAAGTTATGAAAGTTCAGTTAGCACTTATTCATTCCGTCGGATAAAAGTGCTGTCTGCAGAGAATTTAGGGTAAGCTAAGGCTTTTAATGATGTCCTATATCTTGATACGTCAAGTGGAGTATGGCAGAATACTCTTGATAGGAATCACCTATGTAAGTGTGAAGTGGAGCCGCTTCTGTGAGAAAATCTAGGAGGCAAGATTTTTCTAAAACACTTTCTGAAACCAGGTTGTTCATGGCCAAAACGAACACAACCATGAGAACCAAAAAGGGTGTTAAAGGAAATATTGTGTGAGTATCGTTGTCTTGGTTCACAACAAAGGCTGACTAGTTCAAGACATCAAGTCACTATTTAGCCGAGTGAATCCGATGGTACATCACTAAGAAAGGTTCAAAGCCAGAAGCTACCTCTTCTGATGCAATATTTTCTTGTCTGATTTCTCCTTAGAGTCTGCATATGCATTTGCATTAATTTTCATTCATATGGGGGATTGTTGGAGAGTTTAAGGCTTGGGCTTTGGCCCGTTAATGAATGTTGCAAAACTTAGTTGAGCAACGTACTTTGAGCTTAATGAGTTTCCGATAATGAAATCAGAAATTAATGAATCCTTAATTATCTACGTGACGAGTAGTTAATGTTAGGATGCGGAATCACTCAATTATGGTATTGAGTGAATGTGAAATTAATGCTCAAAGTGGATGGAAAATGTTGTGGATGGGTGACGTGTCACCCTTATGGAGGAATATCACGTTGGATGTGTCCATGTGGTATAAAAGCTTCTGACTGACATCGATCGATGACATCGATCGATCGATGTCACTTCGATCGATCGATGTCATCGTTCGAAGTTGATCAGGAAGCTTCGATCGATTGATTGATCGATCAAAGACGATCAGAGGACATCGATCGATCACATCGATCGATCGATGTCACTTAGATCGATCAAAATGATCGATTGAAGTACTCTGTCAGACATCAATCGATCACATCGATCGATCGATGTCACTTCGATCGATCGATGTGATCGATCGAAGTCGGACAGCGGGCAGAATCGTTTTGATTGTGCGGTTAGGTTTCAAACTTGAAACTAACGATATCCTCCGGTTTAAAATAAGATCAGTCTGTTGTGATCTAACGGTGGCAGGGAAGACAGCTTTAATCTAACGGCCGAGATTTAAACTGTCTTAACCGCATAACCGAATGTGGTTTCTATCTAACGGTCCAGGTTTAAACCTGCGAATCAATCTTTAATCTAAAGGCTGAGATTAAACCATCCTAATCTAGATAGGAGGTTTTAATCTAACGGTTTAAATCAAACTACGGTTTTGATCCAACGGTCACGGTACCTTGTTCTCCAACCGATTCCCCTATATAAAGAGGGCTAAGGGTGCATTTATTCATACACCTTGCTTTAAGCATCTCATAAAGCATTCTGCATTCATAGCACTCGAAGCTTGCATTACGTCCGGGAGAAGTCAGGACATTCGAAGGTTCGAAGGAGTTCTAGTTCAGCAGTGCCGCTCAACTGAACAGGTACCTGTTGTTTCCTGGGAGACGATTGTTCACACCGGTTGGGCACAGTATACCGGAGCAATACGTCTTAAGGACATAGTCCTTGACTCGCCCCGGGTTTGTTTATTTTGTTGTTCCATACGCACACACTAAACGACTGCGTCTTAGTGCAGGAGTGATTGTCTCCAACAGATGTCAGTATTACATAACTGTCCCATAAGCACTATGCTCAATTTCTACGTGGAGATGAGAAGATTTACCATAAATATGACAATATGGTCACATCTCAAGAAAAGAGAAGTTCTATAAGCAGTTTGATACGTTCAAAGAACATCATCTAGTCTCAGACTCTAATCCTTTCGATTTGGGTTTACTACTTTGACATCTCGATTTGCAATCTCAGCTTGTCCACTTCTTTGAGGATAATAGACGGTGCTGGTTTTATGGTTAACACCATGTTTCCGCATCAACAGTTCTATGATTCACTTACAGAAATGGTATCATATTGTTTGTTAGTATAAGAATCATAGTATAGATAAACTGAGGATTCTCTTGGTTGTGAACAAAGAAATGAATGTGATATGGGTTGCTAATGTTGGAGCTTGTTAGACAAAACGATTCTGTACAGTGTTCGTGTGAAATAATGCAACAGCCGACCAGCCAAGTTCAGGGCAGGTCGGGTCAGTCAGCGCAATTGAGTTTGCGTCCTGGACAGACAGCCGGCGACATGCCGACCTTAGCACAACAACACTGCAAAACAGCAATGTTGCTATCAGCTGCACAGGCGAGCTCAGCACACCAGCACTGTAGAACAACAGATGCTCTAACAGCCAGCAGAGCAACAGCTTGGCAAACCAGTTGAGCTTAGCACAGCAGCACTGTAGATCAGCAGTGACGCGCTAACAGCAGCTCAGCAGTTCAGTCGAGCAGACAAACCGAGGTGAGTCCAAGATTCTGTCCTCAAGACGTATTGCTCCGGTATATTGTGTCCAACCAGAGGAAGCAACCATCTTCCAGGATACAAGGGAATCAGTTCAGACAAGCGGTACTACAACGTATGAACTCAACAAACCTATAAGATGTTTCTAGCTTCTCGGATGACTTGAAAATGCAGAGATGATGTATGCAGAGAGCAGATGATTTGCAGAGAGGGAGATTGTATGCAGAGAGAAGATGAGGAAACTTATTGCTTTTTTATGGATGACTACAATGGTCAGCTCGGCCTTATATTTATAGGGGTAAACCGAGGTCAGGTGGTTAAAGTCAGTTCATCCATAGCCGTTGGATCAGATACCAGCTTGTCCTGAACCCCCAGATCAGATAACTGCATCAGGTCTGTCCACATCTGTTGGATCAGATAACTGCTCATCATGAGCCCTCAGATCAGATTACCGCAGGTCTGCCCTCAGTTCGGTTAGGCATTTATAGTTTTTTAAATTCGCAGCCTTAGTCGATCACAACCACCTGGGAGAAATTTAAATTTAAATAAAACTTCTCCAAACAGATAGAATCTGACCCGCAGCCCACAACCCAAACACAAGTCTAAGCCTGAGCCAAGCTGAGCTAATTTTCACTTTTTTTCCTACTTTGAGCATTAATTTTTCATTCATCTGGTATCATAATTGAGTGATTTCAATGCCTAAAATCATCTACTCCTTACATAGATAACTAAGGATTCATTTGTTTGCACTTGTCGTTAATGAAACTAATTATAATTAAGCTCAAAGTACGTTGCTAACCACGGTTTTCAACTTTACCAAATTCAATTTCTTTCAATTTTCTCCAACAGCTAATACGTCACAATAATGCATTCGCCTGATGTAGGTACGTTTGCATGGGCGCATATTCTTATGATATATGTTGGATATGGTAGTCATTCTGATTACCAGATTAAATAGACATTCTTTTATCGTGTCTTATGTCAAAGGTGAAACGTTCATTGATTAATTGGAGAGTGTCCCATGAATTATGTAGGTTTCTAGCTCAGCTGTCCTGTCATTTTGTGTTGAGGGAATTACTCACGAGTCAACATGGTGATCCATGTATTGGGCTTCCTTGGCTTCAGGCTTTATCGTCCCTCGAAGTTTGTAGTAGAATGTATATGCATCCTACGGTCCTCCAGTGTGAGGTGGCAATTTGAACAGGGTTGTTATATCTTACGAAGGGATACTGACGAAGCTGGATCTTTATCAATAGATTTAAAGAGGTCTGTGTAGTAACACTGTTAATGTCTTGTTAAAACGTCGAGGTGTTCTTCCCTTGAGACCTGCGAAGGAAGGATGATGTTAGAGGCCTAGAGCTACCGCTCTGGAAAAAACCCTCAAGTGCTGAAGTCAGTGGTGGACATGATTATATGAATATATGTTTGAAGTAGAAGTTGAAGTAACCTGGTTGGATTCCTTCTTGAGGAGAAGTGTAGGACCTGTAAGGCACCACCAGAAAGAGGAGGGGGGTTGAATAGTGGTGCGGAAAATTTGGTTTTTAAAATGTTTTGGTCCAAAAACTCAACTTCTTAAAACAGGTTCTGTTTTTAGGTCCTGTATTGCAACGTTTGAAAAACTAGGTTAAAGGCGTTCAAAAATTCTGAAATTTGGAGAGATTGTAGGCTCAGATGTTTGGAGTATCTCCTAAAAATTTCAGATCAAAATTAAACATTTAACCCTTTGAAAAATTGTTTGTGGTCAGATTGCGCAAATCTTCCAGAAACAGTAGTCTGATTTAAAAAAATTTATTCCGATTCATATGTAGCTCCAAATAGTCTGAAAATTTAATGACAAACCCCTTATTATATGTATTTAAATGGGTTGAAACAGTTTTTAAAAATTCTTTTGGGAAGTATGTCAAATACGTCCAAGTTCTCAACCTTTGCAAGTCTGAAAATCAGATTGCACTAGTCTCAGAACTATTAACATTTGAATAACTTATACTCGTCCAAATGGGTTACAACTTGTGCCAAATGAAACTTAAGAGATGTTGCTATGTTTTTGCAAAATTTTACATATTTTGAAATTCGTTTGCTATTTTTAAGATTACGACAAAATAGATGCAAAGTGTTGGAAACTGAAAGTAAAGTGCTGAAAGTAATAACACCGAGAATTTTATACTAGTTCGGTTAACATAACCTACTCTAGTCTTCGAGGACACCTTCCTCGGTAATCACTAATTACAAAAATAACACCTTACCACAAGGGTTGCTGGAATTATATAGCAACTCCAACCCTTTACACAAACGTTACAGGCAATCACACCTTTCACGAACACCACCATCGAACGAACGAAGGATTGATCACACCTTGATTAACCTTTACAACAATGAGCTTGTATGGTGGCGTATACAAAGCCTATTCAATATATTTGAATATAAGAACAATAGGCTTGAGAGAGAAAAAGAAAGAAGGTAGAAGAAGAAAGTAGAATCACTTTTTTTCACTTGAGAGAATATGAGAATTGTTTTGCTTTTGTTTGGCTCTCTTTTCTTCTTTTTAATCCATCTTGGCCGCCCCCTTTAGGAAGTTCTTACTTCTTGAGAATTGTCTTTAATGTCTTTGAAAGAATGCCTTGTATAGATGTGACATCATCTTGCTTACTTGGCACAACTTGATTGGATGATTGTCTTTGCCTTGCTTACTTGACACTTCTTGATTGGATGAGATTTGTCATCATTTGATAACTGTACAAATCTGAGAATTACACTTAAAACGTGTGCCAAATTAGTGCTTAAAACATTGCCAAATATCACATAATTAATCCCATAAAATTTGCCAAGAAAATTGTCTCCATTATCACATTAAAATCGGCCACCACCTTTCAACACATGCTGAAATTTTCAGCATGTGCTAAATCTCAAGACTTCAAATTATTTCCATAATATCATCACATCAATCCCCTAAAATGGAGAAGCAAATTGATCAAAAACTAGGACATAAAAATCGGCCATATTAACACAGACATGCTGAATTTTCAGCATGTGTTATATTTGTGACATAGTTTGAAACATTACCTTGTGTAGCTCCCTCCATTATGTCACTAACCTTGTGTAATCCATTCTTGACCAATCAAGATGCCAACTAGGCTCCATATAGGCTCCATCAAGGCTGAGTAGGCGTGTATAATGAGCTTGAACATGTGCTGAAATTATTTTTCTAACTTTTATAAAATAGTTCACAATAATTATACACATATGGTATATTCCAATCAGCCCTAAATTGATTTTTCTAGAACACTTTAGTATGTATTTAATATGTAAAAAGTGTCTAGATACATGTTACATGTCATGCCAAAAACGTCTCATGTGATGTGTTCGTAGAAAACCGAAATTTCGACTTTTGTCGATTATGCGATTTTTCTCCGATTAAATTCAAAATTTTTGCACATGTTATATATATTATGTCACACATGATATACATAGAATAATTTGAATATTCAGCTCTAAAGGATGAAGTAAGTGGCGCCCTATGTGCTTTAAACTTTGAATTTGAAATCTCCACAATTTAACCTTAATTGGGAGTGATTTGTGTGTGCCAACATAGAATGATTTTATGGCTGAATATAACATGTAAGCTACAAAATTTGTGGCTATTTTTGAAGTGTAGGGGCTGGCCATCTATATATGGCAAGTACGTGACACGTTGGCGAAGTTTCTGTAGTCACCCGATACGATAATTTTTGGTTTAGAACCTTGTAACGTGTCGTAATAATTTTGGCATCACCATGACTTATATCATATGATATAAGACCTGAATATACTCATAAATATGAGGTAAATATAGTGCTATGACGTTGACGTACGTTCGTAAAATATATAACGTGTCGGTAGTACGTTGGAATATATGTGTATAGTGCTCTTTAAAACAAATCTTAATATATATAAATATATATATAAACGTGTGATATGATAAGGAGAGGAGACTTTCCATTCTTCAATTTGTTGCCTTCATGCCTTTTCCAAATATATCTCCATTTAACAAACTACTTAGTTCATTTAACTAAGTACTTCACTTAATGAACTAGTTTAGTTCATTAATGGTGGCACCTGAAAATAGTTCAAACACAACAAATATTTGCCATTTGATGTAAGCTTTAAAGCTTCATGACTTGTTAGTACGGAAACATTATATATAAAGTATATAAGGCAAGTTTGTTGCAAAAAAGTGTAAAGTCATGAAATATGTCATGCATTTCTTTAGCATGCGTTATTTAAATCATGCATTTTGTGAATCACTCAAACCCCTTTTTCTCAACAATCTTTCCCTTTTGATAATTTACAAAATAACCTAAGTTCATGATTTAAATTTTGTCGCACCCCCTCCAATCGTGCACAAATTCAAATTTTGAATTTTGAATCCTTTCTCCCTTGATTTGTGCAATCAATTTCTCTCTCTCCCTTAAACCATGCATTCTCTCCCCCTTTATTTTGGAAATAAAATCAAAAGTGCATATAAGAAAGAAAAAAGACTCATGCATTTTGATTTCGTTCTTAAGGGTTATTCATTTAACCCTTTCCAAAATGTGAGAAGGGAGATGAAGAGGCAATATAATAGACGTTTGGTGCAAATCCGTTTGTCCTTTGGCGACAATACCATCATGCATATGGTATGATCTTTGTTTTTGATAAGCATTTCGGTTTGCATGCACGGGGCTTGATCTAGATGCATTTTTATGATATGGATTTCTCATATGCATCAATGGCTTCTTTTCATACTTGTACAGCACAAAATTATATCTCATATGATATGAAGATGAAGCACATTGAAATGACATAGGGGGGATCTAGGCATCTTCTTAGGCGCCACATATGTCTTAGACGCATCTATTTTCTTAGTCGAAATGAATTTGGTTGTCTTATTGTATCCTAATCCGGTTTTATCACTATCATGCTTTTGTGACAAAAATGATGCAATCTAGCATGTTAGTTCCCGTGTCAAATTGTTTCATCATTTTCTCTAAATCCGTATTCCTTGATTTCAAATTTGAAATCTCGGATTTCATTTCATTGTTTTGTTTCATTAATGATGTGACCTCTGATTTTAATGCATTGATTATGCAAGACGACTCTTCTTTTGAATCGTTTAATTGAGAAACAAGGTTCATGTTAGATTCTAACAACTTCTTGTCTTCAATTAATCGTTTCTTTTCTTTTGCAAGTCTTTGAGAACTAATGCAACTCTAAATATTGACTAAATAAATCATCATAAGAACATTCAGAATCAGATTCGGAGGACACCTCATTCGATGCCTTAGATGTAAATCATACTTGTGCCGTTTGTTCTTCTGTATCAGTCTCAGAGTTGGATGTGTCACTCCAAGTGGAGGCTTTGAATGCTCTTCTCCTTTATATAGGTTCTGAGACGAGTCTAGTTTTGATCCAATCATTGTCAATGTATTTGTTTGTTTGTTTGTCCTTATTCGGACACTCATATGACAAGTGTCCAAGTTTGCCGCATTCATAGCACTTTACGTCTTCAATATTTTTATTTCTATGATCCTTAGATGAAGTAGGCTTATGTTTGTTTTTAATCTATTTTCTCAAGATCTTTCTTAATCTTTTAGCCATCATGATTAAATCTTCACCATCGAAATCTGTGTCACTATCCTCTACACGATCAAATAGAAGTAGAGACGTATTCATTTGATTTAAATGCAATAGCCTTATCATGTTTAGAACTAAATCCAGAATTTCTTAAAGTGAGTTTGTTTTCATTGCCTTTAATGGTCCGATCAATTCCTCTATTTTTATCGATTTAGTATCTTTACTTTCTTCGATTGTAGTGACTTTTGAATCCCATTCGGATGGGAGACTCCTTAACACCTTTTGAACTTTTCCTGTGTAGAAAAAGCTTTCCCAAGAGACTCAAGAAAATTATAGATGTTAGTCAATCGTAAATCCATGTCAACAATAGAATCACTTGGTAATAATTTGAAAGACTCAAGTGTGGACATAAGCATATTAATCTTAGAATCCTTTACTTTGCTAGTCACTTCATGTTTCATCTCAAGAATTTTCCACATCTCTTGAGCACTAGAGCAATTAGATATATAACTCGATTCACTTTTGCTTATCCCATTTAAAAGTAGTTGCATGGCTTTAGCATTCATACTCAACTTCTTTTTATCATCACTAGTGTATTCTTGTTTCGTTTTTATAACCTCTAGTGTGACACCATCAACAATAGATAATTTTGAAGGAACAAATGGACCGTCTTCTATGATGGACCATAGATCAATATCAATAGCCATAAGAAAGAGTTTCATTCTTAGTTTCCATTGAATAAAGGACTCACAATAAAAAAGAGGAGGCCTTATGGTTGACATTCCTTCTTACACGGTTTTGTAGCTAGTGGTTGCCATCTCACTAAGATCGTTGGATCTTCTTGTCGTGATTGTGCTTGCTCTCTGATACCACTTGTAGGACATGTAAGGCACCAGTAGAAACGAGAGGGGGTTGAACAGTGGGTGCGGAAAGTTTGGTTTTTAAAATTTTTTGATCCAAAAACCAAACTTCTGAAAACAGTTTCTGTTTTCAGGCCCTGTTTTACAATGTTTCAAAAACCATATTACAGGCCTTCAAATATTCTGAAATTTGGAGAGATTGTAGGCTCAAATGTACTGAGTATCTCCTAAAAATTTCAGATCAAAATTCAACCTTTAACCCTTTGAAAAATCGTTTGTGGTAAGATTGCGCAAATCTGCCAGAAACAGTAGTCTGATTTAAAAATTTTATTCCGATTAGTTTTTTAGCTCAAAATGGTCTGAAACTTTAATGACAAACCCCTTACTATATATATTTAAATGGTTTGAAACAGTTTTGAACCTTTTACAAAAACGTTACAAGCAATCACACCTTTCACGAACACCACCATCGAACGAATGAAGGATTGATCACACCTTGATCAACCTTTACAACAATGAGCGTGTATGGTGGTCTATGCAAAGACTATTCAATATATTTGAATATAAGAACAATATGCTTGAGAGAGAAGAAGAAAGAAAGTAGAAGAAGAAAGTAGAAGACACTTTTTTTCACTTGAGAGAATATGAGAATTGTCTTGCTTTTGTTTGGCTCTCCTTTCTTCTTTTTAATCCATCTTGTCCGCCCCCTTTCGGGTATTCTTCCTTTTTGAGAATTCTCTTTAATTTCTTTGGAAGAATTCCTTGTATAGATGTGACATCATCTTGCTTACTTTGCACAACTTGATTGGATGATTGTCTTGCCCTTGCTTACTTGGCACTTCTTGATTGGATGAGATTTGTCATCATTTGATAACTGTACAAATCTGACAATTACACTTAAAACATTGCCAAATATCACATAATTATTCCCATAAAATTTGCCAAAAAAAATTTGTCTGCATTATCACATTAAAATCGGCCACCACCTTTCAACACATGCTGAAATTTTCAGCATGTGCTAAATCTCAAGACTTCAAATTATTTCCATAATATCATCACATCAATCCCTTAAAATGGAGAAGCAAATTGATCAAAAACTAGGACATAAAAGTCGGCCATATTAACACACACATGCTGAATTTTCAGCATGTGTTATATTTGTGACATAGTTTGAAACATTACCTTGTATAGCTTCCCTCCATTATGTCACTAACCTTGTGTAGTCCATTCTTGACCAATCAAGATGCCAACAAGGCTCCATATAGGCTCCATCAAGGCTGAGTAGGCGTGTATAATGAGCTTGAACATGTATTGAATATATTTTTGTAACTTTTATAAAATAGTGCACAATAATTATACACATATGGTATATTCCAATCATCCCTAAATGGATTTTTCTAGAATACTTTAGTATGTATTGAATATATAAAAATTGTCTAGATACATGTTACATGTCATGCCAAAAACGTTCTAAGTGATGTGTTCGTAGAAAACCGAATTTTCGACTTTTGTCGGTTATGCGATTTTCTCCGATTAAATTCAAACTTTTTGCTCTTTCTATATATATTATATCACACACAACATAAATAGAATAATTTGAATATTCAGCTCTAAAGGATGAAGTAAGTGGCACCCCATGTGCTTTAAACTTTGAATTTGAAATCTCCCCAATTTGGCTTTAATTGGGGGTGATTTGTGTGTGCCAACATGGAATAATTTTATGGCTGAATATACCATGTAAGCCACGAAATTTGTGGCCATTTTTGAAGTGTAGGGACTGACCATCTATATATGGCAAGTACATGACACGTTGGCGAAGTTTCGGTAGTCACCCGATACGACAATTTTTGGTTTAGAACTTTGTAACGCATCGTAATAATTTTGGCATCACCATGACTTATATCATATGATATAAGACCTGAATATACTCATAAATATGAGGTAAATATAGTGGTGTGACGTTGATGTACGTTCGTAAAATATATAACATGTCGGTAGTACATTGGAATATATGCGTATAGTGCCCTTTAAAAAAACTGAATATATATATATATATATATATATATAAACATGTGATATGATAAGGAGAGGAGACTTTCCATTCTTCAATTTGTTGCCTTCATGCCTTTTCCAAATGTATCTCCATTTAATGAACTACTTAGTTCATTTAACTAAGTACTTCACTTAATGAACTAGTTTAGTTCATTAATGGTGGCACCTGAAAATAGTTCAAACACAACAAATGTTTGCCATTTGATGTAAACTTTAAAGCTTCATGGCTTGTTAGCAGGGCAACATTATATATAAAGTATATAAGGCAAGTTTGTTACAAAAACGTGTCAAGTCATAAAATATGTCATGCATTGATTTAGCACGCGTTATTTAAATCATGCATTTTGTGAATCACTCAAAACCCCTTTTTTCTCAACAAGAAGGTGGCTATTTTTCCTTGGTTTAGCTTAGAGTATCTTGGCCATGTCCATGGTAAAAGATTGCTTCTTTATAGGATTTGAATGAGCGGTGCATGGCAAGAAGTCGTGAGATAATGACACATGGTTGTCCTACTGGCAGCTTTTATCTGCATGGTGGCCACATGACGCCACATGTCGCGATGCATGGCTAAGGTAGCTGGCTAGCAGACGTTTGCCTAAGCACGTATTGCTGAGCTGAGGTGCTCCTTGAGCAACACAGTCAAAGAAACAAGGAGTGGGTGGCATGGCTTCAAATGGTCTGCTCTACCGAGCTAGAGCACTCCGCCCCAAACCCTAACTTCGGGAACAGTGCACCCATCGTAGTCTACTAAGAGAGTTACAAGGCGTCGTTCAAACGTCGTACACGTCAGAAAAAGACATAGAAACTTATCACGGAGACGTCATAAACTATAATCTTTAATTAAAACATCCTCAAAACAAAAAAAATAAACCAAGTCTCAGAGCAAAACTCACAAATCGTAAATCATCAAACATACCTAATATCTCAACAACCTCATAAATGACCCAAAAGCCTTGGCCAACGTCCTTAAGCAAAAGTCTTCTAAGTCTATTGACATCCTCGCTCAACCTCACTCCGTGTAAGCATGTCCTAAGTTCCCATACCTTCAAAGCTGGTGAGTGGTGGTGTGAGCCAAAATCAATAGGCTCAGTAAGCAACCTACCTATATCCGTTATGGAAATCATACATGCAGCGAAAATTATAGATAACATTTACAAATCAATATACATGTCCCTGGTACACAATTAAATTCACTTGGATATCTTTAATAGTTGACACATCGAGAATAGTCAAACAAGATAGGTAAATCCATCAACTCAATCTACATTACCGTGATGCATACTCTTCTCAAATATGACATATGCAACAAACAAATAATCACATAAACAAAGAAGAGAACAATACATGCCAACAGAGTAAATAAACTATAGAAAGTAAGTCACTCCATATAATAATGGGCAACTTCATGATGCACGCCTTTCTCTACATGTCACGTGCAACAAAAGTCGTGTCATGCACCCGATGTCCATATCTCTACCGTGTAATGCATGATCCCCAGAGTTGTGGCTGTGGGATCGCGCCCACCATTGGCCATCTGAACCTAGGTGTCTGTAGCCCGTGCGCTACAATTCACCATACCTGAGTGCCTGTGACCCGTACATCACAATCCAACATATCTGGCTGTTGGTACTACCCACCACCGGCCACCTGAATGGATGTCTGTAGCCTGTACACTACATCCCATCATAAATACAATGCTTGTGCCATGAATACAATATGAATTTAACTTTATTATGTTCTGGGATGAGGCCTACCACCTCAACTGACCCGCTGGCCATCTGGCCTGGCTCTCTTCTCTTTCATCTCATTTTCATTTTGATTCTCATTTCTGTTCTTCTCATCATTTGTTTAATCAGGTGCATCCACGCTCATACATACACACAACTCAATGTACATACATATCTCATATATACACACAACTTGCGTGTAGAGAAAATCCAATTACAAATATGCAATGAGCAACACAATGATGCATGATAAATATAACAAGCACAAGTAGACCGCTTACCTCAAATGTATGACAACATACCGAGCACAAATAGACTACTTACCTCTGATGCATGACAACATAACGAGCACAAATAGACCACTTACCTCGAATCAGTCAATTAGCTTTCTTATTCTATGCTCAAATGTGAGAAGGTTATCATAATATAACCATAAAAGTCTCTGCTTATACATGTTCAACTTATCCTAATCTCCAAAATTTGAATCTGTAAGTTAATTATTTGTTTATTAACTTGTCTCTTCAACTTCACCGTTACACTACAAATTCCTTTTTCTTTGAATTGCTCTTATTCTTTCACTATAATTTATCCGACCATTTTATATATTACTCCAAATGATATACAAAAACACAATTACTTGAGTCCTAAACTATTTACTTAATTAGATTTAATATACACAAAGTCCATAATTATTTTCCTGCCTTTAATTTTAGTCCAACAACTTGTAAAGTGAAATTCTATATCAATTACCAAACAGTATATATACATTTTACGTGCATGATTCTGGAATCAGAACGGTAGGTGCATGTATGTGTAAATCCTAAGGCAACATATATTTGTGTGTGTGTCTATTTCTTTAGTTAAAGGACGGGTGGTACTGTCCGGTTATTTTATTAATATGTAAACCCTCACTTGTGGCAGAAGAATACCATGGTTACATGAAATCTCCTATCTATAGAGGGAGACTCTCCCAAACTAAACAGCAAAGACAAGCAAATATAAATAAAAATCTTAAGATACAAGAAAGTAAAACTGCGTAATTTAACCCTATAAGCATAAGTGTATCAGATCCATCATTGAGTGTGGCATTGCAATATGTAGTGACGAAGTGGCATTCTCCTGTCGTCAAAACTGTAAGTTGTTGCCGCGTGAAGTTATTATACCTCGAAGAGTGAAATATGCAACAAGTTAAACATAATAAATGTCTAATCAAACCAATGGCAGAGTATGTGGTAAAGAATGAATGAATACTCGGGTTACCCGTTACTAAGATTGGTACAGGCAACACGAGGTGCAAGCCATGCCAGCATAGAACATGTATTACATTGTTGTCTCTGGGATCCGATGGGCATATGAATACACCAGCGCATGACAAAAGATGGTTGTTGTTGTCATTGTCCTCAAGACTGAATATATGCAGTAGTAATATCTATCTGCAAGCTTCCTTGCGCCATAAGGGGAAGATCTAATGGTCCACAAAATGTGTGCGCTAACCATAGTGTGCTAATATATAGGCTACTGAATTACCATCCTGTGGGACATATGATATAGTGGCATGCAAGAGACTCAAGAACCGTTGTAGCCGTGCAAAATCATTGCCCAATCGACTTGATAATGTGACTGTGCTAGTGAGTAGTGTTAACAAATATTGACAGCCTATCTCAATATGTAACTCACTAAAATCCAACGTTGCAAAGTAAACCACTAAGTAAAGCATAGCTTGCGGAATCTTTTCTACAAAAGATACAGCATGTTTGGAAACGGCACCATCCAAGCCGAGACATTGTCTGGTATAGGAAGTCCGTTATACCATGACCTCCATAAAAAACTTGTCCCTGAGCGAGTGCACCCTTCCACCATATATATCGCGTATATGCCAATTCAGCAACTTTCATTCAACAACTAGAATATGCTATTCGTAAGTTAAATTGTCCATTAGTACCATCCAACCAAAATACACCGTCAGGAGTGTTTTGCACATGCATAGCACAAAAAGAATGAATTCAACATAATCTCTTCCAATCAGATGAATCATAAATGAGAGCACGCATCTTCTGTATATTCCCATATTTGTGTCTAATATATTGTGCCCAAAGTGAATTTGAAGTCTGATATGTCCACCACATCTTACATTCATAGGCCTTTTGCAGCACATCAAGATTCATAATTACCAACCACCCTCCTCCTTTGGTTGACAAACAACACTCCATGCCCGCCAATGATGTTTTTGATTCATAAAAAGTTGGCCATCTTCCTATTAAGTTCCGCAATAACACTTTCGGGCAGCGTTGCTGTTGCCATTATATGTAAAGGCATAGCAGAAAGGACCGATTGAGTAAGTGTCAATTTGCCCGCCATGCTAAAAAGTCTTTGAGACCAACCCATTAATCGAGCATAAAAATGAGCAAGTAAAGCTGTACAATATTGAGAATGATAATACCTTTAAAGAGATACTATCCCAAATATTTGGTGGGCAAAGTAGACTACCACATATTCAGAGCCGTCGCCACTCTACAAGCCAAGAAACCACCCCTAACTACCATCTTACTTTTATGATAATTAACTAATTGCCCCGATGCCCGTTGATAGTGTTCCAAAAATATTCTGAATTTCCGCAAGTTATCACTCGATCCATTTACAAATATCAAAATCATCTGCAAATCCAAGATGGGACACAACTGGAGAGTGGCCACTTTCAAAGCCCCTTAAATGTCCCTCTTGAAACAAAGCTTTTAGGCCCCTAGAAAATCCTTAGGAAGCAAGAATAAAAAGTAGAGGAGACAAGAGATTTCCTTGCTTTACTCCTCTAGATGGCCAAAAGAAACTACATGATTTACCATTTATCAACACCGAGCAACATGTTGCTGCCTAATTATTCATGATAAGCCACACAAACCTAGTGTGAAAGCCAAAACGCAAGAGCAATTGTTCCAGATATTGCCAGGAGACTCTATCAAAGGCCTTGGCCATATCCAACTTGATCATTACATGGCCGCCTCAACATTTGCGGTCTAGTATATGGACCATTTCCTTCGCCATCAGTATCTGCTCCGAAATCCTTCGTCCTGGCATAAATCCAGCTTGTTTTGGGGAAATCAGCCTAGGCAATAATTTAGAGAGACGGGAGGAGATAATGCAAGTGACCACTTTAGAAAGGAAGTTTGTTAAGCAGATTGGTCTAAGGTTAGGAAAAGTGCCAGGGTTGGGTATCTTCAATATCAAAGAAATCAATGATACAGCCATTACGCTCTAAACTCGAAGACCCAAGAAAAATTCCTGAACTGCATGAAGCACGTCTAACTCCAAGACATTCCAAAAATGCCTTTATAAAGAGCTAGAAAACCCGTCTGGACCAAAGGCACTGAATGGGCTTACATGTCATACTGTCTGCTTAATTTTCTCAGCTTGCGGCAAGAGCATTAAATCCGCATTATCCTGCTCTGTCAATATCGTAGGAATGTGTTCCAATAGGGTGCATGATCATGTGTAGGTTCTGCGTTGAATAGTTGCGTGAAAAATTTAACAGCCTCATTCTGGATAGAATGAGCTATGTCACATTGCACTCCATAGGTCATGTTTTCTTCTGGCCTTGACCGTTTGATGGAAATAAGCTATATTTGCATGTCCTTCCTTTATCCACTTAACATTTGCTTTTTTGCTTCCAGTAATGATGTGCTCGAGTCGGTATTTGCAAGAGATGGGCCTTGGCCTGATGATATGACTCACAGTGAGCAGCCGTAGAAGTGGCATCATAAATCTGCTCTAAACGTATTTTTTCCTCTTCTGCTTCCAGTAAATCACTAAATATGTTTCCGAAAATTGTTTTATTCCATATCTGCAAGTCTGCCTTTAGACGCTTCAGCTTCAAACATACCTCCAATTGTTGGATTTGAGCGCCAATGTGATTGTACAAAACCATTAAAATCATCATGTGTCAACCAAACATCAAGATATCAAAAAGAAGATGGATCTGCATGCTCCATCAATTTATACTGTGATAAAAGAGGAGAGTGATTAGACGTAGCTCGATGCAGATGTTTTACCAAGATATGATCAAAAATGTCAGAGTATCCGTGCATATGAAAGAAAAGGTCCAAACGACGCCACACTTTACCAAGACCCCTCCCGTCCGACCAAGTAAATTGGGAACCTTGAAATTGTATGTCCAACAAGTCTGAGGATTCAACAAAATGCTTAAAATCAGCAAGAGTTCATAGGGCCGGAGTGGATACTCTTTTATGCTAATCCAACAAAAGAAAAGTATTAAAATCATCTCCAATCAACCAAGGTGTTATGATCCCGGATCTAAATAAATTTAAATCCTCCCACAACGGCCGGCGGGCTGCGACTATATGACGAGCATAAACTGCTGTAAACCAAAATTCATGTCCACTAGAAAAGCACCACAAACGTAGAGACATTTTGTACACCTTTTCGTGTGTCAAGAAGCTCCAGAAAAGACCCATGCAAAAAAATCCAGATATTACAATCATTTGATGAATATGCATGCGAAAAACCAATCTGCATTCTAAGATAATCCATTCGAGTTTGCTGAAGTTTAATAAATGCAAGCTATGCTGATGAGTTAAAGAAAGAATACGCATAAGTGAGGTGCTAACACTCGAACATCCTATAGTAGTGCATTCGTTGAGAATCATCGACAGAAAAGTTAATGGAAGTACGGAGTGAAGTTCCACATGTAACCATAGAAGATGGAGGTGTTGGGGACATATCACCTTTCTTTCTACGCGGACGCCTAGTTCAAACTTGCAATAAGTTATCTACTGCTTGAGCAACATCAGGATGAGCCACATTAAGAGAACCATCATCTAATGTTGGTGTGTTAGACAACACCCTAGCAACATCCAATACTGCCGTACGCAACTCTTGAGTATCAATCAAGTGATCTTCATGAACCTCCGAATCTGATGCATGTGTTAAAAGGGTTTCTTGATCATTCTCTATCGAGTTCATAGTTGGAGCAGAAGTATAGATTAAATGAGATAAGCTCTGAGAATGCGAGACCAGCGCAACCTTAGAGGTATCCTCGCGAGACTTGGATACCGTCACTAAAGGTGCAGGGGCAGAAGTAATTTGATGTTCAACATTCTCAGAGACTGGAGGGGCAGGACTGATTTGATGACCAATAATTTCAGAAACTACATTTCCCTCAGCACGTAGAGTGTCCTCCATTGTGACAAGGAAAGTGGCCACTTTGACTACTTCAGTATTGGTGTGCGTAGAGATTTTTTTCAGTGTCCATCACTGGGCAGGCTGGGAATCAGCTATCTTAGGCTTCACAGGCAAATTAGAGATCTGCACTACAGCCAGTTGGGGCTGAGACTCCATATTCTTGGTAGTGGAACATTATTGCGAGGAATGGCCCAATATGCGACATGAGGAACAATAAGATGGAAAATTTTCATATTCCACTGGCTGGAGAAAGTCATAGTCATCACACTGAATATATAAACGCTGAGGTGATTCATGTGGAACATCAATTTCAATGCATATACGAGCGACTGATGGACAAAGAAGCTACATGGTTGGCGAGTACGCCTTCAACGGGGTACCCATCTTTTTTGCAATCTCAAAAAGTGCCTCCTGCTAATGAACATATATAGGTAGTCTAGGCAAAGATATCCACATCGGCACAATAGGAATATCAATCTTTGGATCATAATCAAACGACCACTTGGTAACACGCATGTGAAAACCTAGAACAGTCCACGTATGATGTGCAAAAAACCTAAAATAATCAGCCTCAGCATCACACTTCATCAATATATGAGTTGAATCCAATAATGTTATCGTCACCGAGGCCATAAATCCGATGCGGTCAAACATTTTCTGATATCATCGAGTTTTGGACGGCCATACCAAAAACTTCCAATGAGACAGTATTTGAAAGAATCAGCCAGAACATTAATCTCCTCACGAGTAAATTTAATCGCTGGAACACCTTTGAATCGAGTTGTCTCACAAGGAGGGTGCACTGTCGCTGGAGCCGTAAGATTCGAAGCAAAAGATCGCTTCTCCGTGCATATTGTGGCACTGTGAATTTTGGTATTCCAAACAAGCGATCGCAGAGAGTGTAGCCAGAAAGAAAAAAGAACGCCAATAAATATAATCCAGTGAAGAGAGCAATCAGAGTTACCCACCCTACAATGTGCATCATCAACACGTCGCCGCCAGCATGCGTTTGTGTGTGTCTATATATGTGTGTATATATATAACGAAAAACTTTTAGGTCTAGCAGTTGAGTAGCATTTATCCCATTCCTGTGTCTCGAGTTCGATTTTCCTCCCCAATTTTTTTGAAAAAATATATACGTATATATATATATAATTTAACAAAAGAATCTATAATGATGGCGGCTTTCCTCTGGCGGCAATGGCAAATGACGGCACAGATAGTTTGATCTCGCGCTGCATCGGTCTTTTGATTTTGTATTTTCTGCGATTACACTGCTCTTTTCCTTTCTATATTTATTCATATACTGGTTTCTATTATGTGTCCTAGTTTTGGTGAACCCTGATCGCGATATTACGATGCCACCGCCATGGATCTGCAAAGGTCTTTTGCGTCGGTACTAAAATCCTCTGCCCCCAATTTGCCTCCTCGAGAGATAACTAGATTCAAAGGCATTTCGGCAATCAAATTCACTAGGGAGGAGGTATCTGTTCTTGCTGATTCTTTCAAATATTGCTTGGTAAGAACATTTTGGAATGGATGCCCAAAACTTGATTCTATTCGAAAATGTTTTGACCAAATTGGCTTCATGGCTTCCGTTAAGATAACGCTATTGGATTCATCACATATCCTAATGCATTTTGATGTTGAAGCTGACTATTACAACTGTTTTTCCCATCGCACATGGATGGTGCTGATGTATCATATGCGTATAACAAAATGGACCTATGATTTTGATCCTAAGATGATATGCCTATCGTGCTAGTATGGGACTCTTTACCTAGGTTGCCTATTTATTCACATAAACAGGAAGCACTGTTCGAAACATCTAAAATGATTGGAACGCCTCTAAATGCAGACGCTGCTACCATGTACTTGTTACGTTCGTCTGTGGCGAGAATTTGCATTGAGATTGATGTTTCTCAGGAGTTGCCTAAAAGCTTATATATCCAAAGTGATGACTATCATTTCTTTCAGATAGTAGAATATAAAAATTTGCCTGCATACTGTGCATGTTGTCGACTGCCTGGTCGTTCTTTAAGCTCTTGAAAATCTGATAAGGTTATGGGCTCGTTGCCTTCGGATGTGATGCAACCTGAACACTCAAAAACGAAAATAGGTCAGACTTTGCATGCATAGTGATGGACTCCAAAGAAAAAGCAGGCTATCGATGACATCGTCGAAGAGCCCACTTTGCTTGATATAGTATTGAGCATATAGCTGATTTGCCGGCAGCTAAAGAACATCATGTTGATTAGGATCCAATCACTCCTGCAGCAGTCCCCAAGACATCGGCCGTTCCAGCAGAGTCTCAGGTTGTTGAGATATCCCATGCACAGGACTTACCTCATTTGCATTGCTCCTCTGCTACGGTACTTGCATCTCTTAAGGAGGAATTAGTCCCAGCGCTGGCCCATGCATCGAATTCTGAACTCCATGATAATCCCCAAATTGATTCTCAAGAATATCGCGCTACAGTTATGGAAGTGGCCAAAGTTTTATCTACCACGCCTCCATCAGAAGATGGTACTCCTAATGTCTCACATCTGGATGTTTCCACAGCTGTTGATAATCTGCTTAAAATACATACCCATCGGCCTCGTAGAAAGAAAGGTGATCTGCCCCCCGCACCACCATCTTCTATTGTAACTCGTGGAGCGTGGAAACGTTCCTTCACTAGTTTACCTCCCAATCTCTTTCAATGAAGGCTCTATTATTGAACGTGCGAGGTGTTAACACCTCGCTGGTACGCCTTATTTCACTTACAATATAGTTTTCATTTATTAATAATCATTGAGCCTAAGTTTCGAATCACTCGGTTGGAGCATTTTCGGCTGCAGCAAGGGTTTTCAAATGCATGCTCCTCCAATGATGGTAATATATGGTTTTTTTGGCGAGAGTCATTTTTGGAAATTTTGGGTGCTCGACCAGGTGAGCAGAATTTGTCAATTCGTTTTTGTTGGAAGTCTAGTGGGTAAGAATTCTGATTCACAGCTGTATATGCCTGACACACAGTTGTGTCTCGGTGGCCTTTGTTGCAAGACTTGATTTCATTTCATGTAGGAATGGATTTGCCTTCGCTAATATGTGGTGATTTTAATACATTTCTTTCATTAGACGAGCATAAGGGCATCTCAACTCCTTCATTGCGGACCTTAGCAGATTTTAAACAGTTTGTTGAGTCGTGCGAGTTACTAGATATACCTTTTCAAGGGTTGCGGTTTACTTGGTCTGACGGGCGTGGATTGGATAAGGTATGGTGTCGATTGATTGATCCTTTTGTAATCAGGCATACTCGGATATCCTCACCATTATCTTAGTCCGACATCTTCATCGTGCAACATCTGATCATTCACCATTGCTACTTCAATGTCAATCGGATAATTCCATGAGGCCGACTTCATTTCGTTATTTGGATGTATGGTTAACACATGAAAATTTTGATGCTTATGTGCGCACAGGCGGACATACCCGACTGTTGGAGGTATGTATGGCCTCTATGACAAGTTGCGATGGTTAAAGACTGATTTACATACATGGAACAAACATGTCTTTGGTAATATCTTCACAAATTTAATCACAGTAGAAGAGGATACAATTTGCGCAAAAAAGATCTATGATGCCATGCCAACTGAGGCCACTAGGGAGTCTTATCATTCAGCTAAAACATTGCTTATAAAACTACAAACGCGTGCCATGATTTATTGGAAACAAAAAGCAAACATCAAATGGCTTAAAGAGGGAGATACAAATACAGCTTTTTATCACCGGACAGTTAAGACATGAAGACAAAGACAAGCCATTGTATCACGTAACAGGCAGGATGGTACTTCCTGTGGCACAGAGCAGTCTATACAGAATGAGGCAGTAGCGTTCTTTGAGAACTTATCTATAGCAAAACAAACACTTGATCATGAAGTTTTACTTCGAAATATTCTGCATATTTTGACTGCAGATGATAATGACAGGTTGTTAGATATGCTGCTGATTGACAAGGTACAGGCTTCTATATGGCAGTTAAGCCCTTCCAGTGCGTCGGGTCCAGACGGTTTTCCAGGTTCATTTTATAAGTACTTTTGGGATGCCATAAGTTTAGACGTGTTACTTGCTGTGCCAGAATTCTTTTTGGGTTTTCGAGTGCCCAATGCAATGGCAGTGTTTTCGCTCTATTTGATTTCTAAGATACCCAACCCAAGAACATTCACAGATTATTGACCTATTTGTTTGACAAATTTTATTTCTAAATTGGTCACAAGAATTCTGTCTTCTCGTGTTAATGTATTTTTGCCAAGATTGATTTCTCCAAAACAATCAGGCTTTATTCCTGGTCGAGGTATTTCAGAGCAGATATTGATGGCAAAGGAGATGGTTCATATCTTAGATCGCAAATGCCGAGGAGAACAGGTAATGATTAAATTGGATATGGCTAAGGCTTTCGATCGTGTTTCATGGCAATATTTTGAGAAATTACTTTTGCGTTTTGGATTCCACTCTCAGTTTGTACGTCTCATCATGAATAACTTGTCTGCTACATGTTGTTCAATGTTAATAAATGGCAAGTCTTGTGGTTTCTTTAGCCCATCCAGAGGTGTTAAACAAGGAGATCCGCTATCGCCTATTCTCTTTATTCTTGCATCTAAGGGATTCTCTAGAAGGTTAAATGCTTTGTTTTGGAATGGTTCTCTAAGGGGTTTTGTCAGTTAAAGAGTACATCAGTGTCACATCTTGGCTTTGCAGATGATTTATTGATCTTTCTCAATGGCTCCCTTAGCAATCTGCAAAATTTCAAGCTATTTCTCAAGCAATATCAGCGGGTATCAAGCCAACTAGTTAACTATCAAAAGAGTCAAATTGTGGTGGGAGGGGGCTATCTTCGCAACGGGCAACGATGGCATTAAATATGCGGATTTTGGCGTTGCCAATCAAGTACTTAGGATCCTATCTTTTTAAAGGTATCAATCGCTCCTAGTATTGTACTTCTTTAATTGATCATTTTGATGCAAGATTGACAGGTTGGTTGCAAAAGATGTTAAGTCTGGCCGGAAGAATGGCCTTAATACAGTCGGTGTTATATGCTATGCCATTGCACATTATGGCTGCAGCAAGACTTTCTAAAAGTGTAATAGCTGAGCTGAACAGAAAAATGTCTAATTTCTCATGGCGCCAACGTCATCATTGGAGATCGTGGGATAATGTCAGTTATGTCAAAGAGGAAGGTGGCCTAGCAATTCGCAAGGTCGGTGCTTTACAAAAGGCATATGAATGTAAATTATGGTGGATGTACCATACTTCCACATCATTTTGGGCAATTTATGTACGACAAAAATATGGTGGACGTCCTATTATGCACACTTATTTGTATGACTCGGCGAATTTGAAGAGATTATGTCGTATTAATTCATTCTGTTTGATGCTGGTGCAAGTGACGGCGGATGGTCTATTTTGGACTGCTGATACTAACGGCCAATTTAGTATTGGTAGTGCATATGAAATTTGTCGCCGCAGGATACCAACTCTCTGATGGCACGAAACATTCGGTGGAATGGTATGCCTACTGCAGCTCAAGTATTCCTATAGAGACTATGGCATAATGCTTTACCGATGACGGACAATTTTAATTTGTGTGTTGTTTCTTTTCCTACTCGCTGTGTTTTTTGTCGGGATGCTTCAGCAGTACAAACTCACTACAGATTCCATGTGATTAAGTCTATATGGATACATTTATCCTATATATTTGGTGGCCCAAGCCCTACATTCACTACATTCAGACAGTATATACGAAGCTGGTGGCGTAAGGCTTGCAAGTCCACTATGATTGACCATTTGTCTGCAGTGGTTTCGATGCTTGCTTCTTGTGCCATCTGGAAAGAATATGCAGTGATAACCTTTGGAGATGAAGTTTTTTCAATAGTTTGTCTTCAAGAGCGCATTCGAATGGATATCTTTACATGGTGTGCCTCGGTTCCTGGCAAGAAATTTGCAGCTTCCATTCCACAATTAATTGCATCTAATTATTCGCCTTCCGTATGCTCTAGATGAGTTCAAGTTATCAAATGGACTTAACCGCCAACAGGCAAATTAAAGCTGAATATTGATGTAGCATCTGGAAAGCATGGGGCGGCTGGGGGAGCGGTGTTGCGAAATGATGCAGGACATTTGATTCAGGCAATTTCTTTCTCATTCTCGACCTTACCACCTCTACATGTAGAAATGCAGGCTTTATTATTCTCCTTAATATTCTTTACTACTGCTGGATATATGAACTTATATATTGAAATAGAATACTTAGACTTATTGAATTTGATCAATGACTCGGGCTCGGTAACAACAAGATTGGGCAGGGATTATAACAAGGTAAAGCAGCATTTGCAACTCATGAGATCAAGAATCATCTACGCTCCCCGTGAGGCCAACTCGGTTGCACATTTTCTCGCTCAGCATGGATCTTCTCCACACTATCGGAGCTCCCATCATTGGTACGTGGTTGCATGCACACAGATGTTCATACAGCCTATGTTTGACCATAGCAGATTCATTAAAGCTCGCCAATCTAGCCCCGCCTGCGACGTATCGATGCGGGCGACTGTGTATGTCTTGTTTGGTCCTACCTAATGTTTTATCTCTTTCATCTACTGAGGATCATGGTACATCCCACCGTTGTTGGCATCACTTTTGCTGATGAATACTGGCGTATACTACACTTATTGTTTCCCGTGCCTTTTCGGGTGACGGGCAACCCGGGTACTCATTTCTACCTCACCTCGCATCCTAAATTAAACTTTTTACTATTTCTACATACGTGAAAAATTTCCTGCTTATTTTTTTGAGGTATCCTAAATGTCGACAAGGCCTGCTTTCTACCATAAAGCCGACTCACTGCTGGTATTTGCCGTGCATTTCCGTGACTTGTCTTCGAGATGATCATGCTGGATTAGATTGCTTACTGATAGTATTCTCCCATTATATTTTATTGCTAAATTGTTTATTACATTTTGTATGCGCTTTCATTTATCTATTTTGTTTGGTTTGGGAGAGTCTCCCTCCTTAGACAGGACTTTGATGTAACCACGGTATTCCTCCGCCACAAGTGAGGCTTCCTAAATTAATAAAATGCATGGACGGTACCGTTCGTCCTTCACCTAAAAAAATATAATTTCACAAATAGAAATATTTATATGTAACAATTTCTAATACAGTTCAAATATATATATATTTATATATGAGTATGGAAACCACAATTATGTATGTATGTATAAAACTTAGAATAATGTATATATAAAAACAAGAATATATATATACATACATACATATATATATATATATATATATATATATATATATATTATCAAACCTGAAAACAATATATATATATATATATCCATGTGTATATGTATATACAATTTGAAAGACAGAAATAGGTATATCTATATAAATGACCCCTTTTTTCCCTGCGTATAGCATACATATATATACTTGGATCAACTACAGTAAATAACATACAATATAATATTCTAAATCTAGGCTAATTTATATATACATATAATCCAAAACAAACGTAGATTAATACACACATATGAAAAAAATTCTGAGACTAATTCATATATATACAAATTCAAAAAATCAATATATGGTATATGTGGCGCCCCCCACCCCGGCCCTGCCGAAGCCGGTGCACCCGTCGTACTTCACTACGGAGAGTACTAGCCGTCGTCCATACGCATCGTGATCCATGATACTTATGCATGGATTTTCGTGCTTACGCGCAATAACATGCGAAACCGTGGCAGAATTTAAAACTTCGAATTAAAACGTCAACATAATCAGTTAAAGTTTACAACTCACATAAATCGTAGCTGAAAGCATCAAAAGTAAATTGTTTTCCCCATCACAATTACATAACACCAACGTCCCTTAATGCTGGTACGCTCGGTCTACTAATCCTGGCCATCCTCCAACGCACTCACGGGTAGGGAACCCTAGGCTCATCATCAATCCATTCAACTTTGTCTCCTGCCACCTCTGGAGAGAAAAATAGGGTGAGTGACAATGTCACCAGCAAGTATACTATAATAGTCATTATGAGTTAAATAGAAAGTGTGAGCAAGAACCAACCCCAAACAATATTTGGTTTAGAAGCATACATGTCCTCCGACCATCATTCGATAAGGATCATCACTTAATGTAATAAGATCTTACCTTAAGAAAAATCATCAATCAAGCAGAATATAACATCAAGAGACTGTAACGTGTACCGATGAATAACACCACAATAATCATCACTTAAAGAAGTCACACTTAGGTTCTACAAGGTCATGCCAACTTACTATAAGTATCATGTGTTACTACACAATAATTCCATAAACGTGACATGCATGCATATGCACATGTGATGCATCATGATAAAAATGAGAATATGATTTTTCATGCTTTTCTTTCAAATCATCATCGTCATAAAACAATAGAGTGTTCAGATCTATCTTCCCGGATCTGAGGCGGTAACTTCTCCCCTTCGAATCTATTACTCCCGGATTCGGAACGGTAACGTCATCATACTTGCCGGGTCTATTCTCTTCTGGGCCCGCACGGTCGTTCTTCCAGATCACTTAACCCGGATCTGCTCAGGTTCATACTTCTTTCAGATCACTTAACCCGGATCTAATCAGGTTCATACTTCTTTCAGATCACTTAACCCGGATCTGCTCAGGTTCATACTTCTTTCAGATCACTTAACCCGGATCTGCTCAGGTTCATACTTCTTTCAAATCACTTAACCCGGATCTGCTCAGGTTCATACTGGCCAGTTCATACTCACACACGGTACCGGTGGGGAAGCGTTCTTTTAAAAACACAAAAATCATCTTTTTGAAAACGCTTTTCATCTTTCTTTCACGTAAAATCCATACCATAAATCATGCAAGTGACGATGGATGCAATGTATGACATGCAACGTGCAAACGACAGCATAATGCATAACATAAACGAATGGACATGTTTCGTTAACATGCTGGAATTTTCAGCTTCGTAGCGTCTACTTCTTCTTAGGAATTTTCTACTAAAATGCACGTTTTAGACCCATTTAATCACATGCACTTCTCCGTGACTGTCATAAGTGAATGCCATGCATGCGTTGTGAAATTACGATATCAATAAGGGACTCAATTACTCCTTTTCATAAAACAATGCAATCTGAATTCTGAAATGACCATACTTTACTATAACATTTATTGTGACCAATCCTTTAAGCTTTTTCTGGAAATTCCAACTCCCAAACTTAATAAACTCATTGGGCTAGCATCCTGCCAATTTTTAGCCCAAATCCAATTTTCTAAGGCCCTTTTTCAGATCATGAAAAGTGTGACATAAATTCTGTCTATCCAGCATAATTCAGTTTGACCCGTTTTGCTAGAAAATTAATTAAAAATAAAACACAACTTATTTTGATAAAATTCCAACTTTCATCTCTTCTTTATTCATGAGGCTAGCACCATGCCGAAAATTAATGGATTTGAACACCCCTAAGGTCCATTTTTAGGCTACTAAACACGTTACTTAAGTTCTGTCCAGTACAACTTTTCCAGCAGGACCAATCTCAGTAGAAAATTCATTAAAAATAAACCATGGCTCTTTTTAAGGTGATTCCAACTCTCACATATAAAAAACACATAAAACTAATAGAATGCCAAAACTCAGTGGATTTTAAGGTTCCTAAGGTCCCTTTTCTGGCTTCACAAAACAGCTAAAATTTCGGTCCAGCTCCAGAATTTTCCAGTGATCATACATTTTTCCTAAATGTCCTTGGCTCACATTTTTGTCACCAAAACTTAGCAAAATTTTTGAGATGAATGCTCGCACCCTTCACCAACAGCCTCAATATTTGGTGCATGCAAGAAAATGATATAATCAAGAGTATTTTAAGCCTAACACACAACAAGATCAAATCTTGTCCCCACTTTCTTGCTTTGTCAACATTTTTCATGTAAACCCACCCATCTTGCCTTAACCCTTCCACCGTGGGCTTTTCATCACAAAAGAAAGGATCTTTAACACATTCAAGCCTAGATTAGAACATAAATATGCATATAACCATCAAAGAACACATCTTTGGAGCAAAGTACTTCTCCTACACATTTAAATGCCTAGGGCCGAAAGTTTTGGGCCTTGTAACTTACCATTTTACAACTAAGATTAGATCTTAGGTATTTCTAGCCATTCATGCACACACTTTCACATATAAACCATAAAAATTATAGTGTACTTGCCTTGTTTGCTTACTCTTCTTGGAAAGGTGAAAAAAAGTTGAAGTCTTTCTCTCCTCTACACAAGCATTCCCACGGTGGTGGGGGAGAAAGAAAGAAACATAGTTAGTCTAGGTTTTTAACTCAACATTCCTTCAAAAGAAAGCTAAATGGCTTTCCAAAAAGGAGTGTGAGTAGTTTCCAAGCTTCTCTAAGCTAGAGTTCTTGAAAGTTTGAGATCCTTGAGCCTAGAGACCATTAAGGGTCACGGTTTGGACAAAGAGAGGCACACCATGAGTTTCATCTTCATGAAAGTATAAATGTCTTCTTAAGAGGCTAAGAACACTTACCTAATGTCACTTAGCTTTGGAGGAATCCTATCCTTCTTGGTGCTCCTCTTGGCCGTGGGGTTGGAAGGAAAAAAGGACAGAAGAAGTTCTTTTTGCTCTTGAGACACCTTGGGGTGTTTGAAATCTAGGGAATGTTCAAGTGTATTTTGGGGGGGGAAACTCGCTTCTCTTGGCTAGGTTAGCCGTTGGGTAATAAGGGGTGGGGTTAGGGTTTTGCCTTAGCCCTTCTAGTTAGGTGTCTTAACCTTGGTTACCTTTGGTTAACCAAGGTTACTTTTCTACTAACTATGGTTACTTTAGGCCAACCATAGTTTCTTTTGACTAACTATAGTTTCTTTTAGGGTTGGTTAGGTTAAACTTCATTAATCAAGCCACCTTTCTTCTTAATTAGCCTCTCCCCCCTTGCCCTCTTAATACCGCTGGCGGTTGGGGTCTTAAATGACCCCAACTAAGCCTTATACCCTCTTAGCCACCTTTTGTTTTTCTAAAAAAAAATAATGATACACATTTATGCTATTAACTTATATTTAAATAGGGATTTTAAAAATAGCCCATCTTGGCTAGGGCCGAATCTCACAAAGTCATGGAGCAATTGGATCCTTTCTTGTAATACATATAGTACTCTCATGATATACTTATAATGATCATTGACTTAATCAATTCCAAACGCAAGCGTACATTGTCACATGTTCGCTAGCTCAACCTCAGGTACAAGAAGGATTCTATGATTGGATTACAACATTCTTCCCCCCCTTATTATAAGTTTTGTCCTCGAAACTTGAAAGTGCTAACCGAAGAGGTGAGGGTACAAATTTTTCATGTCCTCTTCTAGTTCCCAGGTAGACTCATCCACAGAATGGTTCTTTTATTGTACCTTAACCATTGGTATAGTTCGTTTCCTTAGCACCTTTTCTTTACGATCGACTATCTTTTCTGGTTCTTCCTCATAGGTCGTGTCAGCTTCCAGCTTCAAAGGTAGATCTTTTATGACATGACTAGGATCGTGTACATATCGTTGCAGTTGTGAGACATGAAACACGTCATGGATTTGAGATAGGGTGGGCGGTAGAGCGAGTCGATAGGCCACCTTTCCAATTCTTTCAAGAACCTCGTATGGTCCAATAAATCTTGGGCTCATCTTCCCTTTTATACCAAATCTTTTAACTCCCTTGGTTGGCGACACTTTGAGAAACACTTTTTCTCCATCTTGAAATTCTAACGGTCGCCGCTTCTCATCTACCCAGACCTTGCTTCTATCTTGGGCCGCTTGTAACTTTTGCTTTATAATTTTTATCTTCTCTCGAGCTTGCTCGACTAGGTCAGGCCCAGTGAGAATCTTGTCTCCTATTTCATCCCAATAAAGAGGAGATCGGCACTTTCTTCCATAGAGTGCTTCGTGTGGGGCCATTCCTATAGATCGATGGTAGCTGTTGTTATATGAAAATTCTACTAGTTTGAGACTTTGATCCCAGCTTTTCCCAAAATCGAGGGTGCAAGATCGCAGCATGTCTTCCAGTGTCTGAATAGTTGTTTCTGATTGACCATCCGTTTGGGGATGAAATGCCGAGCTCATATGAATCTCAGTACCCATTGTTTTCTGAAAAGCTGTCCAGAATCGTGATGTGAAGCGAGGGTCGCGATCACACACAATACTTAGGGGTACTCTGTGAAGACTTACAATTTGTTCTACGTACATCGTAGCCAACTTTTCCATTGGTGTCTTGATTGTCATAGCCATGAAATGGACGGACTTGGTTAGACGATCAACAACTACCCAAATGGCATCGTAACCATTTTTCGTTCTAGGCAAGTCAGTCACAAAATCCATAGAAATGTGATCCCATTTCCATTCGGAAACCTCGAGAGGCTGTAGCAACCCTGCGGGTTTCTGGTGTTCTGCTTTCACCTTTTGACACACGAGACATTTTTCCACAAACTCTGCAATCTGTCTTTTCATGCCGTGCCACTAGAATCGTTGTTTCAAATCTTGGTACATCTTGTTAGCTCCAGGGTGGATGGATAATCGCGAGCTATGTGCTTCCTTAAGAACTTCGTTCAAAATGTCTTCGTTATTGGGTACGCACAATCTTTCTTGAAACCACAGACTGTTGTCGTCCCGAACCTTAAATTCTCCAATGAGTTTTGTCTGTACTCGATCCTTTAGCTTTCTTAGGGTTTCGTCCTTTTCTTGCTCCTCTTTAATTCTATCTATTAACGAAGGAATTATCATCAATTTTGCGAGCATGCCCTCAATTGAATCGACTTCTTCTAGATCAAATTCCTCCATGTGACGCTGCAAAGGAGGTTGGCGTGGATGACTTGTTTTTCTACTTAATGCGTCCGCCACCTTATTGGCTTTTCCCGGGTGATATTGAATTGATAGGTCATAGTCCTTTATTAGCTCCAGCCATCTTCGTTGTCGCATGTTCAGCTCTTTCTGAGTGAATAAGTATTTGAGACTTTTGTGATCCGTGAAAATTTTGCACTTTTCGCCGTACAAATAGTGTCTCCATATTTTTAGTGCGAAACCACAGCTGCCAACTCAAGGTCGTGTATAGGATAGTTTTGTTCAAAGGGTTTTAACTGTCGGGATGCATATGCAATTACTCGATCTTTTTGCATTAGTACACATCCTAACTCGTTCTTAGAGGCATCACTATATACCACAAAGTTTTCTTTGGGAATGGGCTATGCCAGGACTGGGGCGGAAGTTAGTTTCTTCTTTAATTCAGTAAAGCTATTCTCGCAGTCTGAAGTCCATTCAAACTTGGTTTTCTTCTGGGTTAAGCGGGTCATGAGCATAGCAATCCGGGAGAATCCTTCTACAAACTTTCGATAGTAACCCGCGAGGCCTAGAAAACTTCGTACCTCCGTAACATTTGTCAGTCTGGGCCACTTCGTGATTGCTTCGATTTTCTTGGGATCTACAGATATTCCTTCTTCGGATATCACATGCCCTAGGAAGGCTACGCTTCGTAGCCAGAATTCGCACTTATTGAACTTCGCATACAGTTGCTCTCTTCATAAGATGTCCAGAGCAATCCTTAGATGGGTTGCATGGGTTTCTTCGTCTGGTGAATATATCAAGATGTCGTCTATGAAGACTACGACGAATTTGTCTAATTGTTCTTGAAAGACTCGGTTCATTAGATCCATGAATGCAGCAGGCGCATTGGTCAGTCCGAATGGCATTACTAGGAACTCGTAATATCCGTAACGAGTTCTGAATGCAGTTTTGTGGATGTCTTCAGCTTTGATCTTCAACTGGAAGTATCCCGAGCGAAGATCAATCTTACTAAAAATTCTTGCCCCCTGCATCATGATACTTTTAGGTAGGGTTCATAAGAAACTTATTACTGAAACAAAGGTCTTACTTGCTTACCCGAAGCTGGTCGAACAAGTCGTCGATTCTCGGCAAGGGGTACTTATTCTTTATGGTGATTTTATTAAGTTCTCTATAGTCGATACACAACCGCATACTTCCGTCCTTCTTTTTGACGAACAGTACCGGAGCTCCCCAAGGTGAAACACTTGGGCGTATCAGCTTCTTTTCCAATAACTCATGTAGCTGCCCTATCAGCTCTTTCAGTTCTGCGGGGGCCATTCTGTATGGAGCCTTTGATATTAATTCAGCTCCGGGAATCAAGTTGATCTCAAAAGCTATTTCCTGCTACGGGGGAAGGCCTGGCAATTCTTCTGGAAAAACCTCCGGATATTCTCGGACCACTGGAACTTGAGTTAAGTCCGTGGGTGCTTGGTCAGTGTTTATGGCATAGACCAGATATCCTTGATGTCCTTTCTTTAAAGCTTTACTGGCGCGAATTGCATTTACATAAATGTTTTTAGGGTTCTTTCGTAACTTCGATCCCCCTCGAAATGTTACGTCTTTATGTGTAAGGTCCTTAAAGGTAACTTGCTTTTCACTACAATCGATGTTGGTACAGTTCTTGGAGAGCCAGTCCATTCCAAGAATTACATCGAAGTCCGTCATGGGTATAGAAATCAAATCGGCGTCAAACCGATGGTTATTAAATTCAAGTTCACAATTTTTGAACACTTGTTGAGCTACAAGCACCTGCTCCCCAGCTGCTTGGATTCTATAAGGTGCATCACTATAGGTTGGTCCTTTCTCAATATTCTTTGTGAATCTCTTGGATATGAAAGAGTGGCTGGCGCCACTGTCAAATAGTACATTGGCAGGTATTGAACATACTAGTATAACTCCTGGATCATACAATTCTTACTAAGAAACCATAGGGCAACGATGTTGTAAAAGAAAAGTAGTACGGTTTCCAGAAAATACCTGTTACTACATTGTCGGCTTCCTCAGCAACGGCGTCAGTCATAGCGTGGACTCGGGCATTGGTACGCTGACGCTGAGGTTTTGGTGGCTGTTGTTGTTGCTGGGTTCCCTTCTCAGGACACTCTCTGGCTATGTGTCCCGTTTTCCTGCATCCAAAGCAGGTGGTCCCTTTGTTTGGACAGTCCTTTAGGATGTGCCCAGTCTGACCACATCCGAAACATTTGCCAGCCTGGACATAGCATTATCCTACATGGAACTTACCACAATCAGCGGATTTTGGAATGGCAAGTTGTGGTCCCTGATTCTGTTATTGGTTTTTCTGGGAGCGGCATTGAAATCGGTTCTTCCCTTGGCGCCCTGGCCCCCTTGTATTTTGCTTGGCGGCCTTACGGGGCCCTCCGCTTCCAGTCATCTCCCTTCCCCTCTTCTGATTAAACTCGTCCCTGCGAATGATATCTCGTTCAATTCTGTAACAGGCATCTAGAAGGGCACCAAAGTTGGCTGGGTTCGCATTAACCAACCATGTTCGGATTCTAGGGTTCAGTCCTCTCTCAAATTTCAACATCTTTGTTTCCTCATCATTCATAGTGGATGGTTGGAATCTTCCCAGAGCTATAAATTTGTTGGCGTAATCAGCAATCGTCATTCCCGACTCTTGCATTAGGGATTCAAATTCATGTCTTTTCTGAAGCTTGACTGAAGGGGGTATGTAGAACTTGTTAAATTCCTGTAGAAACCTTTCCCAGGGAATTGGTCTTGGCAAAGCTTGTAGATTGGCCTTCCACCATTGGTTGGCCTCTCCTAACAGAAAGGGTCTGACTGCTTGAGTCTTCATTTCTTCCGGGGCTCTGATTAGTTTGAAGTAATTTTCTACCTCATCAAGCCATTTTTCAGCTATATCCGAATCTGACTTTCCTTCAAACGGCGGAACATTAGGTCTTTTCAACTTTTCAAAGTAATACTGGGCATCCCTAATCGGCTCGTGAGGTTGGGGATTATTCTGCTGGAGCATCACTTGCCCAATCTGAGTAACCGTTTGGCAGAAGTTCTGAAAGGTATTCATGTCTGGCATCATAGGTGGGAAAGGTCCTTGTGGGGGAGGGACATTCTGCACTGGCGGTTGATTTTGGCCTTGAGGCGGTGGAGGTGGAGGGGCCTGAGCGGGTGGAGGTGGGATAGGCTCTTGCACATCAGGTCTAGCTCGGGCTGGTCTCCCTCTAGGTCGCACCATCTGCAGCACGCAGTGTCGACTTTATTCAGTACATGAATGTCACAACTATTAACAGAATTAAACTTGACATATCGGAAGAACATATTCGTACATACATCGTTGTTAAAATTTACGATAGGTCACTTGGTGGGGCCTATCACTGGGCCGTGCCCTAATTTGTATGTCGAAGTCGTTCTGTTCTAAGGTCAACTCTCATCTAAGATCAATTCTTAGGTCTAAGATCAAACTTAGTCGACTATAATCATGACTTAGTTCTACATTCTGCTCGGATCTGGAGCCTTCGCTCTGATACCACCTGTTGCGCCCCGCACCCCAGCCCTGCCGAAGCCGGTGCACCCGCCGTACTTCACTAAGGAGAGTACTAGGCGTCGTCCATACGCGTCGTGATCCATGATACTTATGCATGGATTTTCGTGCTTACGCCAATAACATACAAAACCGTGGCAGAATTTAAAACTTCGAATTAAAACGTCAACATAATCAGTTAAAGTTTACAACCCACATAAATCGTAGCTGAAGCTACAAAAGTAAATTGTTTTCCCCATCACAATTACATAACACCAACGTCCCTTAATGCTGGTACGCTCGGTCTACTAATCCTGGCAATCCTCCAACGCACTCACGGGTAGGGAACCCTAGGCTCGTCATCAATCCATTCAACTTTGTCTCCTGCCACCTCTGGAGAGAAAAATAGGATGAGTGACAATGTCACCAGCAAGTATACTATAATAGTCATGAGTTAAATAGAAAGTGCGAGCAAGAACCAACCCCAAACAATATTTGGTTTAGAATCATACCTGTCCTCCGACCATCATTCGATAAGGATCATCACTTAATGTAATAAGATCTTAACTTAAGAAAAATCACCAGTCAAGCAGAATATAACATTAAGAGACTGTAACGTGTACCGATGAATAACACCACAATAATCATCACTTAAAGAAGTCACACTTAGGTTCTACAAGGTCATGCCGACTTAGTCTAAGTATCATGTGTTACTACAAAATAATTCCATAAACGTGACATGCATGCATATGCACATGTGATGTATCATGATAAAAATGAGAATATGATTTTCCATGCTTTTCTTTCAAATCATCATCGTCATAAAACAATAGAGTGTTCAGATCTATCTTCCCGGATCTGAGGCAGTAACTTCTCCCCTTCGAATCTATTACTCCCGGATTCAGAACGGTAACATCATCATACTTGCCGGGTCTATTATCTTCTGGGCCCGCATGGTCGTTCTTCCAGATCACTTAACCCGGATCTGCTCAGGTTCATACTTCTTTCAGATCACTTAACCCGGATCTGCTCAGGTTCATACTTCTTTCAAATCACTTAACCCGGATCTGCTCAGGTTCATACTGGCCAGTTCATACTCACACACGGTACCGGTGGGGAAGCGTTCTTTTAAAAACACAAAAATCATCTTTTTGAAAACGCTTTTCATCTTTCTTTCACGTAAAATCCATGCCATAAATCATGCAAGTGACGATAGATGCAATGTATGACATGCAACGTGCAAACGACGGCATAATGCATGACATAAACGAATGGACATGTTTCGTTAACATGCTGGAATTTCCAGCTTCGTAGCGTCTACTTCTTAGGAATTTTCTACTAAAATGCACGTTTTAGACCCATTTAATCACATGCACTTCTCCGTGACTGTCATAAGTGAATGCCATGCATGCGTTGCGAAATTACGATATCAATAAGGGACTTAATTACTCCTTTTTATAAAACAATGCAATCTGAATTCTGAAATGATCATACTTTACTATAACATTTATTGTGACCAATCCTTTAAGCTTTTTCTGGAAATTCCAACTCCCAAACTTAATAAACTCATTGGGCTAGCATCCTGCCAATTTTTAGCCCAAATCTAATTCTCTAAGGCCCTTTTTCAGATCATGCAAAGTGTGACATAAATTCTGTCTATCCAACATAATTCAGTTTGACCCGTTTTTCTAGAAAATTAATTAAAAATAAAACACAACTTATTTTGATACAATTCCAACTGACATCTCTTCTTTATTCATGAGGCTAGCACCATGCCGAAAATTAATGGATTTGCACACCCCTAAGGTCCATTTTTAGGCTACTAAACACATTACTTAAGTTCTGTCCAGTACAACTTTTTCAGCAGGACCAATCTCGGTAGAAAATTCATTACAAATAAACCGTGGCTCTTTTTAAGGTGATTCCAACTCTCACATCTAACAAACACATAAAACTAATAGCATACCAAAACTCAGTGGATTTTAAGGTTTCTAAGGTCCCTTTTCTGGCTTCACAAAACAGCTAAAAGTTCGGTCCAGCTCCAGAATTTTCCAGTGATCATACATTCTTCCTAAATGTCCTTGGCTCACATTTTTGTCACCAACACTTAGCAAAATTTTTGAGATGAACGCTCGCACCCTTCACCAACAGCCTCAATATTTGGTGCATGCAATAAAATGATATAATCAAGAGTATTTTAAGCCTAACACACAACAAGATCAAATCTTGTCCCCACTTTCTTGCTTTGTCAACATTTTTCATGTAAACTCACCCATCTTGCCTTAACCCTTCCACCGTGGGCTTTTCATCACGAAAGAAAGGATCTTTAACACATTCAAGCCTAGATTAGAACATAAATATGCATATAACCATCAAAGAACACATCATTGGAGCAAAGTACTTCTCCTACACATTTAAATGCCTAGGGCCGAAAGTTTTGGGCCTTGTAACTTACCATTTTACAACTAAGATTAGATCTTAGATATTTCTAGAAATTCATGCACACACTTTCACATCTAAACCATAAAAAGTATAGTGTACCTGCCTTGTTTTCTTACTCTTCTTGGAAAGGTGAAAAAAAGTTGAAGTCTTTCTCTCTATACAAGCATTCCAACGGTGGTGGGGGAGAAAGAAAGAAACATAGTTAGTCTAGGTTTTTAACTCAACATTCCTTCAAAAGAAAGCTAAATGGCTTACCAAAAAGGAATGTGGGTAGTGTCCAAGCTTCTCTAAGCTAGAGTTCTTGAAAGCTTGAGATCCTTGAGCCTAGAGACCATTAAGGGTCGGTTTGGACAAAGAGAGGCACACCATGAGTTTCATCTTCATGAAAGTATAAATGTCTTCTTAAGAGGCTAAGAACACTTACCTAATGTCACTTAGCTTTGGAGGAATCCTATCCTTCTTGGTGCTCCTCTTGGCCGTGGGGTTGGAAGGAAAAGGGAGAGAAGAAGTTCTTTTTGCTCTTGAGAAACCTTGGGGTGTATGAAATCTAGGGAATGTTCAAGTGTATTTTGGGGGGAAAAACTCTTCTTCTCTTGGCTAGGTTAGCCGTTGGGTAATAAGGAGTGGGGTTAGGGTTTTGCCTTAGCCCTTCTAGTTAGGTGTCTTAACCTTGGTTACCTTTGGTTAACCAAGGTTACTTTTCTACTAACTATGGTTACTTTAGGCCAACCATAGTTTCTTTTGACTAACTATAGTTTCTTTTAGGGTTGGTTAGGTTAAACTTCATTAATCAAGCCACCTTTCTTCTTAATTAGCCTCTCCCCCCTTGCCCTCTTAATACCGTCGGCGGTTGGGGTCTTAAATGACCCCAACTAAGCCTTATACCCTCTTAGCCACCTTTAAAAATAATGATACACATTTATGCTATTAGCTTATATTTAAATAGGGATTTTAAAAATAGCCCATCTTGGCTAGGGCCGAATCTCACAAAGTCATGGAGCAATTGGATCCTTTCTTGTAATACATATAGTACTCTCATGATATACTTATAATGATCATTGACTTAATCAATTCCAAACGCAAGCGTACATTGTCACATGTTCGCTAGCTCAACCTCAGGTACAAGAAGGATTCTATGATTGGATTACAATAGTATATGATTCCCAAAATGTTTGAATATATATATATATATCCAAAAAAACAAAAGTATATATCTAACCCCAAAAAGAAGATCAACAATATTGTGTAAAATTCCAAAATTACACACCAAAACATCTACACATATAAACATATATACACAACCATAGTCCATGAAAAAATTCATATATAATACATCTAAATACAATTGTGGTAAAAAAATACAAATTATAGGGGAGAGGTACTTACCTTGGATTGTAGGGTTGTCAAAATTATTTTTTCCCTTACTTTTCCTTCCTCTTCTTCCTCTATTTTATCTCCTTCTCTTTTCTTTCTCTCCTATTCCTTTCTCTGTTTCTTAGTATGTGCCTGTGTGTAAGGTGCAGCTCTCTAAAGGGGGGAATTAATAAAAGGAATTTGTTTGTTTCATTCTATTTTATTTTATTTTTAATGGGGAGTGGGGATTGACCGGGTGTGGGGGACAAAGTGGCGGAGGGAATTAAGGAGTGATAGTGGGAGTGGTTGGGGGGAAATTTAATCTTGGGAGGTCTTTTTTAATTACTTTTTTTTGGAACACACCACACTACACACGTGCACCTTTAAATTTATATATATTTTAATTTTTTGTGTGGTTACAACATAGATGAGCTAAAGGGCGCTGCCTTTTGACACCTGCCGAGCTAAACTGAGGGGAGCTGCTATGGCATGCTGACCTGGCGATTAACTCTCTAGTCGTGCTGATTTGACTGGGGTTCGCTATATTGAATATTGAAAGAATTTGCATTCATTCAAGTTGGGGAATATTTACAATGTTTTTCCCTATTCATAGGAGTGTTTTTTCTGCCTAACGGAACTATTTTACCACTTGTATTGGTTACTGTTCATCTACAATGAATTTTAACGTATAAGATAATGGCTAGTTACCTGTTCATCTCAGCTATGTACAGTAAAACTAAGTCACACTATTTACAAAGTATGGCAGGTCGGTCATAGTCTTGTCTTGTGCTTCACCTCGTCGCTTAGCTCTGCACTTTTTGCTTAGCTTGTTGTCTGTCTTTGTTCCACGCTGTTCACCTTAGTTGTCTTTAGCTCAGCAAAGCTATCCTTCATCCTTCACTCCTCTTCAGCTCAGCTAACAGTTTGTTTTCCAGCATGTTGGTTTCTTAGATCAGGTTGGCTGACATGTGTTCAACTTGGCACTTCAGTTTAGCTCGGCTGGGACTTGTTTCTACACTCATCCTCAAGATTAGTTGTATACATTCATACAATCAAGCTTGGACATTAAGTAATGGAAAATACTCGTTGAAACTGGTTTTGTGAGAAGATCAGTTATTTGATGGAGATATGTACTAAGCTGACCTCATTTCCTTCTATCTTTTCTTGGATAAAATGTTTGTTAATTTCTGCATGCTTCGATTTGTCATATTGAAATGGATTCTCTGTCATGCTTATTGCTGAGACACTGTCGCAGTAGATTTGGATTGGTAATCTTGCCTTTATATGAAGGTCTTCGAGTACTCTCCTGATCCAAACCCCTTCACATATTCCTAATGCCAGTGCCTTTAGCAGGAATGCACTTTCTTTATAAAATAAACATTCCCTCTTTATTCCTAGCAATTTCCATTCCTAGGAAGTATCTCAACTTACCTAGATCTTTCATTTAAAATAGCTTAGATACTTGTGTTTAATATTTTTTATACCATGGTCATCATTCCAGTAATTATGATATCATCTGAATATATTATTAGTATGGTCAGCTCCCCTTTAGGTGAAACTTTAGTAAACAATGTGTGATCACTATGGCTTTAGTTGAATTTTAGGGCAGTCACTACTTTTGTAAAGGTCTTGAACCAGCCTCGAGGTGATTGCTTCAGCCTATATAGTGATTTTCCTAACATGCAGACTTTATCTTTATTTGTTTCATTATTAAACCCTGGTGGAATACTCATGTAAACTTCCTCTGCTAAATCCCGTTCAAAAATGCATTTTTGTACATCTAGTTGGTAAAGTTCTCATTCTAGATTTACTGCTATAGAAGATGACCCTAATGGTGTTTAGTTTAGCCACTGTTGCAAATATTTCTAAGTAATCTACTCCATATGTTTGTGTGAAGCTTTTAGCTACTAATCTTGCTTTATATTTATTTATTGTTCCATGATTGTTATACTTAATTGTGAATATCCACCTACATCCTACTTGTTTTATAGTGGCTGAGGTGGGAGTCAGCTCCCGTGTTTGATTCCTTATTAAGGCATTCATTTCTTCATTCACTGCAATTTGCCATTCAGGTCGGCTAAGTGCTTCTTCAATATTTTTAGGAAGAATGTTATCATCAAGTGAGTATACAAATGTTCTAAAGTTTGGATTTAACTTATTGTAGGATATATATTCTTCTATGGGGTATTTAGTGCAAATCGGATTCTTAGTGCATTCCCGAGTTCCTTTTCTTATTGCAATTGGAATGTCGTCTATTTAGGTTTCAGATTCGTATTCTGTGGTTTCTTCTAAGGTGTTATCTTTTGAAGTTCCCTAAGTTTGTTCATAGATATCAGGTTGGCCATCTCTTCCGCAGTCCACCTGATCATTAGAAACTAAGGGAAGATCAATTCTAGGTTGGGAATTGAATGTGCCGATCTGAGGCGTTATGTTGCCGAGCTACTGTGTGCAGCTTGGATGAGTTCCAACACATGGTAGAGGTTCTAGAATTAAGCTTGGCTTAGTACTGTCAACTATTCTCTAATACTCATTTGGGTTTAAGTCTTTTCCTTCAACTAAAGATTTAAAAAATGCATGTTTTTCATTGAAAGTAACATCAAGTGTTACAAACATTCTTTTACTTGTAGGGCAGTAACACTTATAGCCCTTTTGTGAGTTAGAGTATCCTAAGAAAATGCAATTAATTGACATAGGATCCAGTTTTCCCCTAAGGTCGTGCTGAACATGCACATATGCTATGCATCCGAACAATCTGGGTGGCAACTCTGAGATTAGGTTGGTATGTGGGTAGAGTTTAACAAGTATTTCTCTAGGAGTTTTAAATCAGAAAGTCCTAGATAGAATTCTGTTTGTTAAGTAGGTAGCAGTAAGTAAGGCTTCTCCCTAGTATTACTTGTGTACTTTCATTTTGAACATAATAGATCTAGTTACTTCAAGTAAATATCTATTTTTCCTCCAGCTATACCATTTTGTTGGGGGTATTGGTACATAATGTTTGGTTGAATATGTCATTTTTTATCATAAAGTTTTGAACTGTTTTGTCTAAGTACTCAGCTCCACTATACGACCTCAATGATTTGATGGTGCAGCTTAACTAATTGTTAATTAGTGTGAGATGTACCTTATAATAGTTTGTGCAACATCACTTTTATTACTTTTATTTTTTTAATAAGTAAACTCATGTTACTCTAGTGTAATCATCTACAAATGTTGTGAACCATCTTGCACTATTAATAATAGCTATTCTAGAGGGTCCCTATATAACAGAGTGGATGAGATTAAATGGTTCTAAGGACTTATATGTTTTCCTGGATAATTTTGATTAGTCCGTTTGGCTAATTGGCAAGTCTCACATGTAAGTTTTCAAGGTCAGCCAAGCTGAATAATTTTTGCATTAATCATTTAAGATATACAAAATTAGGATGACCTAGTCTTTCATGCCATAACAAAATTTCCCCTGTACATGGATTTTTAGGATGCAAAGTACTACTGGGGTCCTGGTCACGTGGCAGCTCGGATGTACTTATTAATGCTATATTTTTTTACTTCAGTATGAATAGGCCTGCTATATTCCTAGGATTGTCATTCATCCCCTTCACTTTGTTTTCCTGGAAACAACATTACGTGGATGAGAAGCAGGCTAAGCAATCGTTATCCCTAGTGAGTTTGCAGTTGATAACAGGTTGAAACTTAGACTAGGGACATACAATACTTCTTTCAAACTGATTTTGTTATTCATTATAATAGAGCCTATTCCGAAAAATTCAAAGGAAGTTCTATTTGTAATTTTTACTTTCTTAGGTACAGAAAATAGAGAGTAAGAGCTCAGAAGGGTACCATTATTCGTCATGTGGTCAGTCGCCTCGGAGTCATTAATCCGTTGAACTGCTAGAGCTCGGCTAGATGTAACCTACCATTGTTGCTTGGTATGGTTCAGCTCGACCACTTTGCCTGCTCAGCAAATTGATCAGTGTCACAATCTTATCCTTTGTAGGTACCTCACCATTGGCTACCTTAGCTGAACTGAGGTGGATTGTCTTCTGTCGAGCTGCTCCAAGTTGAGTTGTGTCACTGACCTGATGTACAACACTTTGTCCAGCAGTGAGTGATCTTTGTTATGGCCTCCAAGGGTGCATTGCTGGTCTTCAAAGGTGGTTTCCCTTCTGGGACTAGTTTCGCATGCAACTTCCAATAGTCATCGACTGTATGGCCTTCTTTCTTGCAGTATTTGTACACTTTACCTCCAGAAGAGGCAAAGTGTCGTTTAACAGCCAGCACTGACGCTTCTGTCGGTTGTTCAGTATACAAACCACAGGACTCCAAGGTTGAAGATACTCCCATCATGACCTTCTTTCGGCTTTCTTCATGTTTAATTTCTGCCAAGGCAGCCTTCATGATCGGCAGTGGTTTAGTACTCAAATACGACTTCGTGTAGTGTTGAATATATCTCCTTGACTGCAAACCAGATCTCTGTTGCATTATTATACATCGTAAAGTCGTCAAAAATGTCTGGCTGAATAGAACGTATCAGTCATGACATAATCATGTTGTTTTCTAACTTCATCGGTTTTAGATGGAACATGAACTGTTCCATACAGGTATTCCTCCTTGGCTTTGCCAGTTATGAACATTTCTACCTCTTGAGACCATGAGAGGTACTTATCTCTTTTGAGTTTGTGGCTGGTGATGATAATAGAGGAATCAACAATAAGTTGAGGAACACGAGCTACTCCTGATGAATGATCAGAAGTGGAGGTGGCCTCTGTATATTTAGCAGGGATGAAAGGTGTAGTCATTTTTGATTGGATTTAAGAATTACAGAAAATAGAGTATAGAGAAATGCAGTAATTGTGAATCAGAAGAGCTCTGATACTATGTTGAATATTGAAAGAATTTGCCTTCATTCAAGTTAAGGAAGATTTATAGTGTTGTTCCCTATTTATAGGGGTGTTTTTTCTGTTTAACGAAACTATTTTACCACTTGCAGTGGTTACTTCTCATCTATAGTGAATTCTAACATATAAGGTAACGCTTAGTTACCTGTTCAGCTCATTTATGTATAGTAAAACTAAGTTACAGTATTTACAAAGTATGGCAGGTCAGCCATAGTGTTGTCTTGTGCTTCACCTCGTCACCTTGGCTCAGCACCTTTTACTTAGCTTGTTGTATGTCTTTGTTCCATGCCGTTTACCCAGTTTGTCTTTGGCTCAGTACGACTATCTTTCATCCTTCACTCCTCTTCAGCTCAGCTGACAGTTTGTCTTCCAACATGTTGGTTGCTTAGATCAGGTTGGGTGACCTGAGTTTAGCTCAGCACTTCAGTTTAGCTCGACTGGGACTTGTTTCTACATTGCTGAGATGGTTTGCCTTCTGGGCCGAGCAGGAGTAGAGCTCAGTAAGAGTAGGGCTGAGCATGGGTAGAGCTGAGCTGGCGGAGGTGAAGTTCCCTGCGCCACTGGCGGAGCCCAGCAACATTAAATGTTATATACCAAGATAGAATTACTTGTCTTATTTAGCCGTTAGTTTCTGGGTTTGTCGGGTACATATTTTTCATCCACTGCTTTCTCGGTCCCTTTGACAAAGAACTCTTGAACCGAAGTTTGGTTAATTGGTTCATCATGATGCCACTAAAACATTCTCCAACTCCGATAATCTACAACATTCTTTACTGATGTCGGCAGATTAGTGAAGTCGAAACCTATGTCTAGTATAATTGTACAATGGCTACGAAAAAAGTGTCATGATTCATACTAGTAGGAAATCGCCATATAATGGATGATGAGTATTCCAGTATGTCCTGGTGTGGTGGTGGGTATGTTTTGTTTCTTGCTTTGTATAGAAGGTGTGGTAACTGAATGGAGAACATTTGGGTTGCACTAATATGATTAGGGCGTGGTTTATGTTGTAGAAAATTGCAAGAAATTGAATTTGGCCAAGTTGCAAACCGTAGTTAGCAACGTGCTTTGAACTTAATTATAATTAGTTTTATTAACGACAAAGAGAAACTAATGAAGCCTTAACTATCTATGTAACGAGTAGATAATTTTAGGTTTTGGAATCACTCAATTACGATGCTGGGTGAATGAAAAATTAATGCTCAAAATAGGGGTAAAATAAGTGAAAATCAGCTCAGCTTGGCCTAGGCTCGGGCTTGGGCTCGTGCTTAGGCTCGGGTTGCAAGCTGTAGGCCAAGGGCCAGATCTTGGAGGTTGTAGGCCGGATCCTATTGGTTGGAGAAGTTTGTTTAAATTTAAATTTCTCCAAGGTGGTTGTGAACATCTAAGGTTGAGATTTCAAAAGCTGTTAAGCTTAACCGTGCTGAGCTGATCTGAGGGCTCAGATTGAGCATTTATTTGATCCAATGGCTGTAGGCAGAGCTGATGCGATTATCTGATCCAAGGGTTCAGATCGAGCAGGTATCTAATCCTACGTCTGTAGTTGAACTCGCGTTAACAAATTGACCTCAGTTTTTCTCTATAAATACAGGCCGAGCTGACCTCTGTGGTTAATCAAAAATCAATCCAGAAATCGAATCAGTCTTCTCCTCTTCTCCCAGCATACATCTCCCTTTCTGTAGATCACTTACTCACTGCATACATCTTCGTCTCTGCATTTCTATGTCTGAGAAGCAAGGAACATCTTACAAGTTCGTTGAGTTCATACGCTGCAATGTCGCTCGTCTGAATTGATTCCTTTGTATCCTGGAAGACGATTGCTTCTTCTGGTTGGACACATTATACCAGAGCAATATGTCTTAAGGATAAAATACTAGACATGTAGAGAAAAGGGGGTTTGAGTGATTTCAAAATGTATGATTTAAATGTGCATAAAAACATGCATGACATAAATGTGCATGATATATTGCATATAACTTGCCTTATATAGTTCATATATAATGTTGTCGTACTAACAAGTCATGAAGCGTTAAAGCTTACATCAAATGGCAAACATTTGTTGTGTTTGTACTATTTTCAGGTGCCACCATTAATGAACTAAATTAGTTTATTAAGTGAAGTACTTAGTTAATTAAACTAAGTAGTTCATTAAAGGAAGCTACATTTGAACAAGGCACAAAGGCAACAAGACTAAGAAAGGAAAGTCTCCTCCTCCTCTCACCACACTTATATGGCACGCCTATATATACATAAATATATATATTTTCAGATATTTTGAAAAAGGCACATACACATGTATTCCAACGTACTACCGACACATTATATATTTTACGTACGTATGTTAACGTCACACCACCATACTTAACTCATTTTATGAGTATATTCAGGTCTTATATCATATGATATAAGTCATGGTGATGACAAATTGAATACGACACGTTAAAAAGGTTCTAAACTAAAAATTGTCGTATCAGACGAATAATGAAACTTCGCCAACGTGTCACGTACTTGCCATAAATAGATGGCCAGACCCTACACCTCAAAAATCTTTATAATTTTTGTGGGTATGATGATAATTCCAGCCACAAAATCATTCCATGTTGGCACACACTAATCACCCCACATTAAGGCCAAATTGTGGAGATTCCAATTTCAATTTTGTCACATGTTAATGGCGCCACTTTAAGACCAGCCAAGTGCTGAATATTAAAGTTTATATTATGTATATTATGTGTAATATAATATATATAACATGTGCAAAAATTTGGAATTTAATTAGAGAAAAATCGGGTAATCGATAAACATCGAAAATTCGGTTTTATACGTACACAACACATGGAATGTGTTTGGCACATCATACGACACGTATCTAGACACTTTTTACATATTTCATACATCTCAAAGTGTTCTAGAAAATTAAATTAAGGGCTGATTGGAATATACCATGTGTGTACTATTAAATGTGCACTATTTTACAAAGTTTGCAAAAATAAAATTCAGCACATGCATACATATCATATACGCCTATTCCAGCTGAAATGGAGCATATGTGGAGCCTTGTTGGCATATTGATTGGTCAAGAATCAATCATACAATGTTGGTGATTTAAAGAAAGAAGATACAAAAGGTAATGTTTCAAATTTTATCTCATTTGAAACACATGCTGAAAATTTCAGCATGTGTAGTAAGAGCTGGCCGATTTTCATCATTCATGAGGGTATATTGTGCTGTGCTGTGATGATGATGTACTCTGAACTATGTTAAACTCTTTGGGATTCCGGTGATGTTGTTTTGTGGACTACTACTTTTGGGGACTTAGTATTTCGTAATGCATGTTTATTTTAAAAAGTTTTAATTCTGCCTAAATTTTTCTACCATGTTAAATGTTAGCATGGAAGTCCATGGCTTGAGTTATGGATTTTCGCATGTTATGCATGACGCTTTGTACTCTCCTTAGTGAAGTACGGCGGGTGCACTGTATTCGGACAAGGTCCAGGTGCGGGGCGCTACAGGTGGTATCAGAGCCCAGGCTTTAGATTTCGGGCAGAACGTAGAACTAAGTTATGATCTTAGCAATCTAAGTTTGATCTTAGACCTAAGTCGTGATCTTAGATGAGTGATGGCCTTGGACTAGGACCACTTAGACCGGGTTTAGGATGTAATTTAATAATTAATCCTAATTTATGAAATCCGGATTCATAACGTAAGATGTGTCTTTTACCTTCTTTATTTAAAATTTTCGGATTATGGTCTCTAGTCAAGATAATTTGGTTTTATTCCAACCTTTTAAGTAAAATGTTAACACCCCGTAGTGCAGATGGTGAGACCGCGTGGCAGACCTCCTAGGGCACGACCAGTAGCTGAGGAGCCCGTTCCTCCACTGCCAGTTCAGGTCCCGCCACCACAGCCGGACCAGAATCCTCCAATTCAGAATAATCCACCACCACCACCGCAGGCACCTGTCCCTCCGGTTATCCCTGACATGAATGCCTTTCAGGTTTTTTCCAAAGTTGTCACTTAGATTGAGCAAGACCTATGTAGCGCCCGGTCCCGAGCCCTAGCCTCGATAGCAGTGCACCCGCCGTATCTCACTAAGTTGAATACAAAGCGTCGCATCAACCTCTTACACGTCAGTGTTGACCTGGTCGCTAAAATTTTCCTTTTGCGGAAACGATTAAACACAACACTAATTTGGGTTTAATGAACGTCAATAAAATAAAGACATCATTATTAGGCTGACCATGCCTTACAAGTCTAAGTCAAGTGTCTGAATTAAAAGTCTAAAAGAAATGTCTCAACGTACTACTAAAAAATAGAAATGTCAATATCACCCCAAGAATATTAGAAACAGCCCACCTCTGCCCTCGCCAAAATTGTATCTACTAGTCACTCAATATCACCCCAAGAATATCCCCCATTACTTCCCTCTGCACCACTTCCGTCACCCAATACTTGGTTTTGTTTATGTCCGAAAGTAATACACTAAAACTTAACTAATCCGATTCTTAAACAACTAAACTGTCAAAGATTTATTACTATTATTTATTTATTTTATTTTTTTTGCCAACTTGGTTCGGCCGAAATGGCCAACCCCTTTTTCCTTTTCTTTTTTTATATTTATACGTTGTATACAAAACCAAAAAACAAAACATTAATACACATTAGAATAAACATACACAAATCAACACAATTGAAGGCAACCATTCGGTCCCCCCCCCCAACAATCAAAATTATTATTATTTTTTTTCTTGTGCATATGCTGAAAATCAAGAACAACATCACCCATTAACAAAAACACAAACCAATTAATATAGAAAATGAGGTAGGGTTTCAGCCCCCCCTTCCTCCTACACCATTCGGCCAACACCACTAACCCACACATATATTTTCATACATATAAGCTTCATATCATCACAAGGAGACGACATCAATAAGATCATGATCGAATCAATAATAAAAAAATAACAATAAACACATAAAATACCGTTTTGAGCATGCAAACCATTTTGAGGGAGTAAATCGTATACACCTACCTCAGTCCTAGCAAGAATTTATATAGGAGGGATGATGTAGACAACGATGATGGTGATGATATGGTTGTGATTTCCACTCTTCTTGAAGCCTTGGATCAAAGATCCCTTTTTTCTTCTTGGTAGCCAAAATTTGATAGGGGAAAATTGGAATAAAGGGTGGGATGATAAGTGAGGGTAAATTAGGGATAGGGTTTGACTAATGGGCTAGGATAAAATTTAGTTAATTAGTTCTTTTTTTTCCTACACATATATCACACGGCACCTACACTTATCTATTATATTTATTACAATTTTTTTCCACATCGTATAACATCCTAATCCAACAGAATGCTCCAACTCCTCCGCACCAGCCTGTGAGAGATGCCCAGTATTACTTCGAGAAGTTAAAGAGAGCTAATGTGCCACCATTTGAGGGAAAGCCAGACTCAGATACAGCGGAGAAGTGGTTAGATGAAGTGGAAAACTGTTCCGAGTTAATTCAAGCTCCCGACGAGATGAAAGCCCAAGCAATCCGACTTTTTCTGATAAGTGAAGCTAACCAAAGGTGGAAGACGAATCTGCATCCTTTGCCCAGACCGACTGCCTGGGAAAGATTTCTACAAAAGTTTCACAAGTTCTATATCCCTCCGTCGGTCAAGTTACAAAAGAGGCATGAGTTTGAATCCCTGAAGCAAGAGCCTGGTATGACAGTAGTAGAGTATGCAAATAAGTTCATCGCATTAGGGAGATTTCAGCCTGTTACCATGAATGATGAAGAAACAAAATTGTTGAAGTTCGAAAGAGGGCTGAATCCAAGAATCCAGACATGGTTGGTGAATGCAAATCCCACGAATTTTGGAGCTCTTTTGGACGCATGCTATAGGATTGAGAGAGAGATAATCCGTAGAGATGATGTAGGGAAGAAAAGAGAAAGACAAGGGACTATCAATGAAAAATTCAGAAAAGTGGCCAAAAAGAATTACAAAAGATCTGTTCGCCAAGGGAGGCCACAAGGTCAGAATCAACGCCGCCAGCAGCACCAAGACAATCAGCAAAAGAATCAAGCTCCACCCCATCAGCCTGCTATACCAGTATGCCCGCAGTTCCAGATAAGACACATGGGTGAGTGTAGATGGAAGACGGAAAAATGCTTTGGATGCGGCAAAGATGACCACCTGATTAAGGATTGCCCGGAAAGAGGAGCGCAGCAACAGCAACAATAGCCAAAGAACCAGCGGCCACGTGCAAATGCAAGGGTGCATGCCATGACGGATGCTGACGTTGAGGAAACCGCAGACGTAGTGACTGGTAAGATTTAAAGTTTTATGCCTTCAATATGTTTTACTTATACATGCCTATAATGTTGCTTAGTAAAATGTGCATGATTCAGAAACTATTTTAGTATGTAGCATACCTGCAAATGTGTTGTTCGACAGTGGCGCCAACCACTCATTTGTCTCCAGGAAGTTTGCTAAGAACCTCGATCATAACTCAGTTATATTAGAATCACCCTATAGAGTACAAGCGGCCGGTGATCAAGTGCTTGTCTCTCATCATATCTTCCGAAATTGTGTGCTTGAGTTCGATGAACAGCGTTTTGAAGCCGACTTGATTCCTATAACCATGAGCAATTTTGATGTGATCCTTGGAATGGATTGGCTCTCAAGGAACCATGCCCACATCGATTGTCGGAGTAGGAAAGTTATCATTAAGAACCCAGCTCGAGATGAAGTGTCATTCCAAGGAGGAGCTAAGTTAAAGAAACCATCCAAGAAAGTTTTTGTTAATGCGGCTCGTGCCTGCCGAGCGTTGAAGAAAGGCCATGAAGGATTCTTTGTTTATGTCCTAGGCGCTGAGAAAGCGAGTCCTGCTCTTGCACAAGTGTTACACCCTGTGATTTTTTTAAGCGCAACTTTCGATACTTAGGTCAACCTTGAATGCAACCTAATCAATTATGTAGGTAATGTGACTTAGTTACACAAAACATAGAAGAACAAAAGAAAGGGGTTAAAAGTAGAATTAAAGGAAAGTATGAGAAATTACCTAAGAGGTCCCTACTAGGAGATAAGGGAGTTACACCACTTTTAGTATAACTCCCCATCTCAACCTAGGGGACGGTTTTAACATCAAAAAGGAGAGGCAAACCGCAGGAAAAAGAGAGAGAGGAGAAAAGGAGAGGAAGAAGAAGAAGAGAGGAAGGAAGGAAGGAAAAGGCCATTCTAGGATCAATCTTTATCAAGGTTCTGCAGTAAATCCGTAAGGTTAACTAGAAATCAAGGCAAGTAATCTTTCTATACGCTTTATGTAAATTTTGATACTGTAGGCCCTATGTTCTTACAAAGAGAAAACATGAATCACACATTAGTATTCTTGTCTTGTCTATCATACATGCTTTGTTATATGTAAGTCTTGTTGCTAATTGTGTAAAGTCTTGTTCTTTGGGCCATATTTCTGAAATAGTTGTGCAGTATTTGTTGTTAGTCAACCATGCCCATGAGAGTATATATGTTGATGTGTTTCTTGTCTTGCTCTACTCTTGTGTTGATTGTACACACTTAGATGTTGAGAGTAAGTGCAGGAAATTGAGGGATGAGTGATGACATTGTTGTAGTCTTGTTGGTTGGGTATTGTTGATGATAACTCTTGAAGGTGGTGAATGATTGAAGATTTAGAGTGGATCTTGTTAGACATTCACTAAGCATCAATTCATGATTAGATGTATGTTAAGTATGATGAATCTAGTTGTTAAGATGGATCTTTAAGTGTTGAACCTGGAAGGGTTGAAGAAGAAAGGAGTTGGGTGGAAGTTACTGCAGAAAAACTGCAGTTTGGCATCGTCAGAACACTTCGAACTCCTACATGAGGCGCTTCAAGTCACATTAGGCGCCTAATGTAGCGTTCCATGTGTCCTGGAACTTTCCCGTACAGAAAAACTGCAGTTTAGAACCGTCCGAACACTTCGAACACCTACTTGAAGCGCTTCATGTCACATTAGGCGCTTCATGTAGGCGTTCAATGTCTACGGAACATCCCCGAACACTTCGAACACCTAGTATAGGCGCTTGAAGTCACTATAGGCGCTTCATGTAGCGTTCCAACTGTACTGGAAGTCTTTTTGACCCTTTAAGCGCCCTATGTAAGTGTAGTAACTTTATACACTTCTTTTGAACATAAAATGCAAGGGTATTTGAGGTATATTTGAGGTGTAGATGGTAAGTTTGATTAAGTAAGCATAAGATTGAATTCTAGTGAATAAGTGAGACAAATGGACTTGGTAAAACACGTTTAGGGAGTGTTTGAGGTGCAAGACCATATCCTTGATAGACAAGATGTATGTGTGTGCGTGCTACATGTTGATATGAAGCTATCTGTGCATCCTGCATCATGACATGGGCACTTGCATTTGATTTGAGATATGTTTTGCAAAAGAACAAGAAAGGTAAAGTTTGCGAAAGACAAAATGGCTGCTGGTTGATCACAGGGTATAAAAGTCACGTCTGCGAAAGCAGGGTATAAAGAGCGTGATCTGTGAATCAACAGCAGGGTATAAAGTATGTTATGGGGCCGTGGACCTATCAGCACGGAAAATGAAGTATTTTATGGGGCCGTGGACCTATCAGCACGGATATATGATATATGTAATGGGGCCGTGGACCTTTCAGCACGGATATATGATATATGTAATGGGGCCGTGGACCTTTCAGCACGGGGTATAAAGTTATGATGGCTGTGGACTGATCACCCACAGGGTATAAAGTTCTGCTACGCGAAGAATATGATATGTAAAGTGATGAAATGTTTGTGAAATGACATGCATGACATGTTTATGAAAGAAGGCATATGCATGGGTGTTGTGTGTGATTTTAAAGAAGTACATGCATCATGATACACGAAGCATAAGACTTGACATGCAAGAAACGTGGTTAGTCTATGACTTGCTTATGTGATTCGTTGTTTTAATACATGTTGGTTCTCGTAACTGTGTTCACATATGTGCTTTATCTGTTTGAGTAATTCTTATTAAGATGCTATTTGTTAACCCGAGCACCTTATTTTTGGGCAATGTTTTATACACTGGTGACTCGACGTGTGTGATTCCGTAGGGGGTATAGACGGGTTACTTGCTGGCGAAGTTTCGCTAAGAACAATCATTCTGTCTCCTTTTCAGGTGAGCCTGATTATGAGTTGATATTTATCGAAGACGACGGCGAGTGGGCTCAGTGGGATGATGGACAAGGGAATAGATAGATGCTGGACTATTTTGTTTGAGTTTGAAACTCATTGTTATTATTGTTGTTCTAAAACTTATGTCGGCTAGATGAACAAACAGTTTTATTTCCGCTGCAGTTTTCTGGTTGTAATATTGACAACGAAGGTTTAGATTTTATGACGTTTCCGCTGGTTTTAACTTACCTTATGAAGGATGTATGCTTGATCTGCTTGACGCTTCGTAGTTCTCATAGTAGGCTACGGCGGGTGCACTGGTTCCGATAACGGTATCGGGCTGGGGCGCTACAGGTGGTATCAGAGACTAGGCTTCAGATCTATTTCGGAAACTTAAGTTCATGATCTTTTAGACTCTTAAGCTATGATTCTCCCTTAAGGTTGATCCTTAGTTATAAGTACTAATCTCTTAGTGGTTAAGTATGATATGGGTTGGGTGTGTGCGAGCGCGTCTTATTATCTAACTTTGTATTAATAGTTGTACTACACACCTTACCTAGTAGCACGCGTTCGAGCTTTCAGTAATCCTTGTATTTACTGAATGCCAATGTAATGTTGACCTTTTCAGTGAAACTATGCCTCCAAGAAGAGATAACACAGGCAACTCTGGCAATGGACAGGAGAACCAGCCACAACAAGTGGTTTTACCCCAAGTACTCACTGATGCGCTGACGGTCATTGCACAAGGGTATGTGCAGCAGCATCAGCCTCCGCCTCCACCACCGCCGCAGCATAACATCAGGTTCTTTTATGGAGAGATGAGGAAGATGAGGGTGCCGGAGTTCGGTGGATGTACGGATCCTGAAGAGGCTCAGCATTGGTTGGCTGAGGTTGAGAAATGTTTCCGGCTGGTGCAAGTCCCGAATAGATAAAAGTTGAGGTGGCCACACCCCTTTTAAGTTGGCAAGGCTGGTGAATGGTGGGAAGGAATGGTGTTGAGAATGACCCCACCAATCTCATGGACACAGTTTTGTGATGTTTTCCTGAAATACTACGTACCGGAGACGGCGATCTTGGACAAGATAAGGGCGTTTGACAGACTGGAGCAAGGAAGGATGACAGTGTCGGAGTATGCAGACGTTTCATGCCCTGGGTAAGTTTGCCCCTGCGATTATGTCTGATAATCGTCTTAAGATGACGAAGTTTGAGAGGGCTTGGACCTCGAGGATACAATCGGCGATAGTGAATGCGGGATGAAACTTATGAGGATATGCTAGATGCGTGTTACCGTGTTGAGAGTGATTTTCGCCGAGTGGCGGCAAGAGCAGCTAGCGCAGGAGGGTCTGATAGAGGCAAGAGACCAAGGGAGGATGGAGAGTGGTGGAAGACCCGGACGTTGGGTCAAGATTCCGAAGAGAGGGCCAGTTGGGAATTTTCAGAGACTGCCACCCCAGAATCAAGTAGCTCAGCAGGCTATAGGAGTTTGTCCACATTGCGGCAAGAACCATGTTGGAGAGTGTAGGAAAGTGGCTGGGCATGTTTTCGATGTGGTCAAGTGGGCCATATAATTAGAGATTGCCCTGGGAGATGAAGAAAAATAATCTGGAGAGGCGGCTCAAGCAGCCGAGAGCGAAGCCTAGAGCAAATTGCCCGTGTTACATCTCATGACGGATACGGATGTGCAGGAGGCTACCGACGTAGTAGCAGGTACCATTTAAACTAAGTTTAAATATTTAATGAATTGAGTATTATGTGCTTAATTTTCCGTGTATAACTTGATATGGCTTTAGGTGCGATTTTAGTAAATAAGATACCTGCCAACGTGCTCTTTGATAGCGGCGCAAGCCACTCCTTCGTAGTCAAAGAGATTCACTAAACACCTGAGTAGTCTGCCTGAGTGGTTAGAAACTCCTTATCGTGTTCAAGCGGCCGGAGATCAAATTATGGTTTCGTATCATCGGTACCGGGATTGTGAACTTGAGTTTGAAGGACAAACATTCCCTGCCACACTGATCCCTATTCAGATGTATGACTTTGATGTCATATTAGGAATGGATTGGTTAGCCAAGAATCACGCTAATATTGATTGTCGGTTGAAGCAAGTGACAATCAAAGAATGCTAGGATGGAGGAGGTAATATTTCAAGGAGATGCGGAACGAAAGAAGATACCCAAAAAGGTGTACGTGTCGGTTGCACAGCGCGCAGGCATTAAGGAAAGGTGCTGAGGGATTTCTAGTGTATGCTATGGATGTTACTCAGGAGGTACCGTCTATTGAGCAATTCCAGTGGTCAATGAATCCCTTGATGTGTTTCCGGAAGATTTACCAGGAGTACCACCCCCGAGGGAAGTTGAGTTCGAGATCAACCTGATTCCAGGGACAGAACCTATTTCTAAAGCTCCTTATAGAATGGCTCCGGCAGAACTGAGAGAGTTGAAGGAGCAACTAGCAGGAGTTATTGGACAAGAAGTTCATCCGCCCTAGTGTAATCGCCTTGGGGAGCACCTGTTTTTGTTTGTAAAAAGAAGGATGGTAGCATGAGGCTTTGTATCATTATAGAGAGTTGAATAAAGTTACCATCAAGAAATAGTATCCCCTTCCACGAATTGAGGATTTGTTTGATCAACTCAAGGGCGCCAAGATTTTCTCTAAAATTGATCTTCCGATCAGGATATCATCAGTTGCGAGTGAAGGCCGAGGACATTGCAAAGACAGCTTTCCGCACAAGGTAATGGCCACTATGAATTTTAGTGATGCCATTTGGATTAACAAATGCCCCTGCGGCTTTTATGGATTTATGATCTTATGAATACCGTCTTTCGAGAACAGTTGGATAAGTTTGTAGTGGTATTCATAGATGATATTCTTGTGTACTCTCCTGACGAGCAAACTCACACTGAGCATTTGAGAACCGTACTAGGCATTTTGAGGCAGAAACAACTTTATGCAAAGTTTAGCAAGTGTGAGTTTTGGTTAAGAAGTGTGGCTTTCTTGGGTCATGTGATATCAGAAGAGGGGATTGCTGTTGACCCGAAGAAGGTGGAAGCCATAACTGAATGGCCTAGACCTACCAATGTCACCGAAGTGCGAAGTTTCTTGGGTCTAGCAGGTTATTACAGAAAATTTGTTGAGGGATTCTCGAGAATTGCCGTACCTCTAGTCGCCTTACTCAAAAGAAGTCCAAGTTTGAGTGGACGGCGGAATGCGAGCAAAGTTTCACGGAGCTTAAGAAGAGATTAACGACAGCTCCAGTATTGGCTCAACCCTCTGGAACGGATGGATTTGTGATTTATAGTGATGCGTCAAAGAATGGGTTAGGTACGTAAATTATAGTATAAGGTTATGATCTTGTATACCCATTAAGTTTAGACTAACACTTGTTTGTAGGTTGTGTTTTAATGCAAAACGAACGAGTCATCGCGTATGCCTCAAGACAGCTAAAGCCTTATGAACAAAACTATCCCACACATGATCTTGAACTTGCCGCGGTTGTGTTCGCCTTGAAGATTTGGCGGCATTATTTGTATGGAGAGAAGTGCGCGGTATTCACGGATCATAAGAGTCTAAAGTATTTGTTCTCACAGAAGGAATTGAATATGAGGCAGCGGAGGTGGTTGGAGTTGCTAAAAGACTACGACCTAACTATTCATTATCACCCGGGAAAGGCTAACAAGGTAGCCGACGCCTTAAGTAGGAAGTCCAGCCATGCACGACAATCACCACTGGAAAGAGAGATGGAGGAGTTTGGTTTGGATTTGATTGAATCCACGGTGAACGTTTTGACAGCATTACTATCACCCCGAGTTTGATCGATCGGATAAAGGAGGCACAGAAGAGAGATAAGGCTTTAAGTGAGATAATGGAAAGGGTGAAACATAGTCCAGTTGAAGGATTTCGGACTAAGGATGATGGGAGCTTATGGTTTAGGGAAAGATTATGCGTGCCGGATGTTGACGAACTTAGGAAAGAAGTTTTGCAAGAAGCTCATAATTCAAGGTTATCGATACACCCCGGTAGCACCAAGATGTATAGAGATCTCAAGCGATACTATTGGTGGTCCGGGATGAAAAGACATATTGCGGAATTCATAGAGAGGTGTTTGTGTGTCAACAAGTCAAAGCGGAACACCAGCGGCCCGGTGGATTGTTGATGCCGTTGGAAATTCCGGAATGGAAATGGGAACATGTCACAATGGATTTTGTAGCCGGATTACCAAAGACAAGAAGTGGATGTGACATGATTTGGGTTATCGTGGACCGTTTAACAAAGTCTGCCCATTTCCTACCCGTTTCAAGTGAAACACCTCTCGACAAACTAGTGAATGTGTATATGGAGAACATTGTGAGCTTACATGGTGTTCCGGTAAGTATAGTATCCGACCGAGACTCACGGTTCACATCTAAGTTTTGGACAGCATTTCAAGAAGCCATGGGTACAGAATTAAGGTTGAGTACGGCATCATCCCCAAACTGATGGACAGTCCGAGCGGACAATTCAAACCTTGGAAGATATGCTAAGAGCTTGCGTGCTGGATTTCAAAGGGAGTTGGGATGGAATGGTAAAGCTGATGGAGTTTTCTTATAACAATAGTTACCACAGCGCAATTGATATGGCTCCTTTTGAGGCTTTGTATGGAAGGAAATGTAGGTCTCCGATTTATTGGGACGAAGTGGGCGTGAGGACCATCACTGGGCCTGAGCTATTAGAGAAAACATTAGAGAAGGTGAAAGTCATCGGGAAAGACTCAAGACGGCTCAGGACCGCAGCAAAGTTGGGCAGATTCCAAACGACGACCATTGGACTTTGATGTGGGTGAAAAAGTTTTTTGAAGGTATCACCTACGAAGGGCGTCATGAGGTTTGGAGTAAAAGGCAAGCTAAGCCCTCGTTTTATTGGTCCTTATGAAATACTTGAGAAGGTAGAGCCTTGGCATATAAGTTGGCATTACCTCCGGTGTTGGCGCAAGTTCACAATGTATTCCACGTGTCACAATTAAGAAAGTACGTGGCGGATCCAAGTCATGTACTTGAAGCTCAACCTTTGGAACTCAAGGACGATGTTACATATGAGGAAGTACCCGTGAAAATTGTGGACCGAAAGGATCAAGTGTTGAGGAAGCGAGTGATTCCCGTATGTAAAGTTCAATGGAGCAATCACACGGAACGGAAGCCACTTGGGAGCTCGAAGAACAAATGCGGGAGAAGTATCCTCAGCTCTTTGACTAAGGTACGTAAGTTTCGAGGACGAAACTTTTTGTAAGGGGGGGAATGTTACACCCCGTGATTTTTAAGCGCACTTTCATACTTAGGTCAACCTTGATGCAATAATCAATTATGTAGTAATGTGACTTAGTTACACAAAACATAGAAGAACAAAAGAAAGGGTTAAAAGTAGAATTAAAGGAAAGTATGAGAAATTACTCTAGAGGTCGGAGATAAGGGAGTTACAACCACTTTTAGTAAACTCCCCATCTCACCTAGGGACGGTTTAACATCAAAAGAGAGGAACCGCAGGAAAAGAGAGAGAGAAAAGGAGAGGAAGAAGAAGAAGAGAGGAAGGAAGGAAGGAAAAGGCCATTCTAGGTCAATCTTATCAAGTTCTGCAGTAAATCCGTAAGGTTAACTAGAAATCAAGGCAAGTAATCTTTCTATACGCTTTATGTAAATTTTGATACTAGGCCCTATGTTCTTACAAAGAGAAAACATGAATCACACATTATATTCTTGTCTTGTATCATAATGCTTTGTTATATGTAAGTCTTGTTGCTAATTGTGTAAGTCTTGTTCTTTGGGCCATATTTCTGAAATAGTTGTGCAGTATTTGTTGTTAGTCAACCATGCCCATGAGAGTATATATGTTGATGTGTCTTTCTTGCTCTACTCTTGTGTTGATTGTCACACTTAGATGTTGAGAGTAAGTGCAGGAAATTGAGGGATGAGTGATGACATTGTTGTAGTCTTGTTGGTTGGGTATTGTTGATGATAACTCTTGAAGTGGTGAATGATTGAAGATTTAGAGTGGATCTTGTTAGACATTCACTAAGCATCAATTCATGATTAGATGTATGTTAAGTATGATGAATCTAGTTGTTAAGATGGATCTTTAAGTGTTGAACCTGGAAGGGTTGAAGAAGAAAGGAGTTGGGTGGAAGTTACTGCAGAAAAACTGCAGTTTGGCATCGTCAGAACACTTCGAACGCCTACATGAGGCGCTTCAGTCACATTAGGCCAATGTAGCGTTCCATGTGTCCTGGAACTTTCCCGTACAGAAAAACTGCAGTTTAGAACCGTCCGAACACTTCGAACACCTACTTGAAGCGCTTCATGTCACATTAGGCGCTTCATGTAGGCGTTCAATGTCTACGGAACATCCCCGAACACTTCGAACACCTAGTATAGGCGCTTGAAGTCACTATAGGCGCTTCATTAGCGTTCCAACTGTACTGGAAGTCTTTTTGACCCTTTAAGCGCCCTATGTAAGTGTAGTAACTTTATACACTTCTTTTGAACATAAAATGCAAGGGTATTTGAGGTATATTTGAGGTGTAGATGGTAAGTTTGATTAAGTAAGCATAAGATTGAATTCTAGTGAATAAGTGAGACAAATGGACTTGGCAAAACACGTTTAGGGAGTGTTAAGGTGCAAGACCATATCCTTGATAGACAAGATGTATGTGTGTGTGTTACATGTTGATATGAAGCTATCTGTGCATCCTGCATCATGACATGGGCACTTGCATTTGATTTGAGATATGTTTTGCAAAAGAACAGAAAGGTAAAGTTTGGAAAGACAAAATGGCTGCTGGTTGATCACAGGGTATAAAAGTCACGTCTGCGAAAGCAGGGTATAAAGAGCGTGATCTGTGAATCAACAGCAGGTATAAGTATGTTATGGGGCCGTGGACCTATCAGCACGGAAATGAAGTATTTTATGGGGCCGTGGACCTATCAGCACGGATATATGATATATGTAATGGGGCCGTGGACCTTTCAGCACGGATATATGATATATGTAATGGGGCCGTGGACCTTTCAGCACGGGGTATAAAGTTATGATGGCTGTGGACTGATCACCCACAGGGTATAAAGTTCTGCTACGCGAAGAATGATATGTAAAGTGATGAAATGTTTGTAAATGACATGCATGACATGTTTATGAAAGAAGGCATATGCATGGGTGTTGTGTGTGATTTTAAAGAAGTACATGCATCATGATACACGAAGCATAAGACTTGACATGCAAGAAACGTGGTTAGTCTATGACTTGCTTATGTGATTCGTTGTTTTAAAATGTTGGTTCTCGTAACTGTGTTCACATATGTGCTTTATCTGTTTTGAGTAATTCTTCTTATTAAGATTCTATTGTTAACCCGAGCACCTTATTTTTGGGCAATGTTTTATACACTGGTGACTCGACGTGTGTGATTCCGTAGGGTGTATAGACGGGTTACTTGCTGGCGAAGTTTTCGCTAAGAACAATCATTCTGTCTCCTTTTCAGGTGAGCCTGATTATGAGTTGATATTTATCGAAGACGATGGCGAGTGGGCTCAATGGGATGATGGACAAGGGAATAGATAGATGCTGGACTATTTTGTTTGAGTTTGAAACTCATTGTTATTATGTTGTTCTAAAACTTATGTCGGCTAGATGAACAAACAGTTTTATTTCCGCTGCATTTTCTGGTTGTAATATTGACAACGAAGGTTTAGATTTTATGACGTTTCCGCTGGTTTTAACTTACCTTATGAAGGATGTATGCTTGATCTGCTTGACGCTTCGTAGTTCTCATAGTAGGCTACGGCGGGTGCACTGGTTCCGATAACGGTATCGGGATGGGCGCTACAACAAGTCCCAATTGTTAATGAATACCCTAATGTTTCCTAATGATCTACCTGGACTACCTCTTGATCGTTAAATCGCCTTTGAGATAAACCTAGTTCTGAGGAACCCATATCAAAAGCCCCATATCGGATGGCTCCTGCAGAACTGAAAGAGCTAAAGACAGTTACATGAGCGGCTAGAAAAGAAGCTCATTCGCCCCAGCGTGTCACCTTGGGGTGCTCCTGTGTTTATTCATAAAGAAGAAAGATGGAATAATGCGCTTATGCATCGATTACCACGGAGCTCAATAAAATCACCATAAAGAATAAGTATCCACTCCACTCCGCCTCGGATTGACGACTTTTTCGACCAACTCAGGGTATGTAACAAACAAGCTTTAGTTTAGTTAAGGTTTAAATCTTTTCAAAACCCTATTTAAAGTATCTTAATGCAGGGATCCCGAATCTTCAGTAAGATTGACCTGTGATCTAGATACTTTCAATTGTAATTAAGTTGAGGATCTCCCTAAACTGCTTTCAGAACCCGCTATGAACACTGTGAATTCTGGTCATGCCCTTTGGTTTGACCAATGCCCCTGCCGCCTTTATGGATCTCATGAATTGAGTCTTTCAGGACCAATTAAACAAGTTCGTAGTGGTCTTCATAGACGACATCTTGATCTATTCATCAGACGAAGACACTCACGTAAACCATTTGAGGACAGTCCTAAATATTCTAAGAGAAAGGCAGTTGTACGCAAAATTTAGCAAATGCGAGTTTTGGCTGCATAGCGTATCCTTTCTCTCTCGGCCATGTTATTTCAGATGATGGGATTTTAGTAGATCCCAAGAAATTGAAGCTAACAAAATGGCCCAGACCAACAAACGTTACCGAAGTGAGAAGTTTCCTTGACTAGCCGGGTATTACCGAAAGTTTGTTGAAGGATTCTCGAAGATAGCAGTTCCCCTCACTAGGCTTACACGAAGAAAACTAAATTCGAGTGGAACACTGATTGTGAAAGAAGCTTCTCGGAGCTGAAATCAAAGTTGACATCCGCCCCTATTTTGGCTCAACCCACTCCTGCGAGAAGTATGTGGTATACAGTGATGCTTCAAAGAACGGGCTCCGATTGTGTCCTTATGCAGAAGGATAGAGTGATAGCTTATGCATCCCGGCAGTTAAAGCCATTTGAGCAAAACTACCCCCTCCATGATCTTGAGCTTGTCGCAGTGGTTTTCGCATTAAAGATATGGAGACATTATCTGTATAGTGAGAAGTGTGAGATCTATACAGACCACAAAAGCTTAAAGTACCTTTTTACCCATGAAGAGCTCAACTGCGGCAGCGCAGATGGCTCGAGCTGATTAAAGACTTTGACCTCTCTATTCAATATCATCCGGGGAAAGCTAACAAAGTTGCTGATGCGTTAAGTCGGAAAAAAGTCACCCACGTCAACCACCTCTTCAGCGAGATATGGAAGAATTTAGCTTAGAAGAAGTTGATTCAGTCGATGAAGTTCTCGCCAAGTTGGTCCTTATTCCCTCACTGATTGACAGGATCAAAGAGGCTCAAAGGGATGATGCAGCTTTGAGAAAGATCAAGGAAAGGATGAAAGATAAGCCACAAGATGATTTTGAAGTTCACAGTGATAACAGTTTAAGGTACCGAGGACGATTATGTGTCCCCGAGAACAAAGAAATTAAAGATGAATTTTGATGGAAGCGTATAACTCTCGACTATCTATACACCCTGGAGCTAATAAATGTATCAAGACCTCAAGCAAAAGTTTTGGTAGCACGGTATGAAGAACCAAATAGCTAATTTTGTTGGGCGATGCTTGGTTTGTCAAAGAGTAAAAGCGGAACACCAAAGACCTGCTGGATTTTTAAAACCTTTAGAAGTGCTGAAATGGAAATGTGACCATGTCATAATGGATTTCGTGACCGACCTACCCAAGACTAAGTATGGGAATGATGCTGTATGGGTCGTTATGGATCGTTTGACCAAGTCTGCTTACTTTTTGGCCATGTCGATTAAAGCATCCATGGAGAAGTTGGCCTCTATGTACATTGACCAGATTGTTTGTTTGCATGGGGTGCCCGTAAGTATCGTATGCGACCGTGATCCCCTCTTTACCTCGAGATTCTGGACAGCCTTTCAAAAGGCAATGGGCACCGAGATAAGAATGAGTTCCGTGTTCCATCCTCAAACTGATGGCCAATTTGAAAGAACAATTCAAACCCTTGAGGACATGCTTCACGCTTGCATTCTTGACTTTGGAGGAAGCTGTGATAAAACCTTAAGCTTGTTGAGTTTTCTTACAATAACAGCTTCCACAGATCCATTGGGATGGCACCATATGAAGCATTGTATGGTCAAAAATGTCGGTCCCCACTCTATTGGGACGAGATTGGAGATAAGATTTATACGGACTCAACATTGTTGAGCAAACTCGAGAAAAGGTAAAGATGGTTCAACAAAGACTGAAAGCAGCAGAAGATAGAAGTATGGTATGGGCTGATGAAAGAAGGAGACCCTTAGAGTTTCAAGAAGGAGAGAAAGTTTTCCTCAAGGTTTCTCTAACTAAAGGAGTCAAGATATTTGGTATAAAAGGGAAATTGAGCCCAAGATTCATTGGACCGTATGAAGTCTTAGAAAAAGTTGGTGAAGTTGCATATCGCCTGGCGTTGCCCCCCATCACTTTCTCAGTTACATGATGTATTCCATGTTTCCCAACTCGCCGATATGTTTATGATCCTAGCCACATTCTTGAAGATCAAATTGAAGGTCGAAGAAGATGCATCCTATGAAGAGGAGCCCCAAAGGATCGTTGATTGAAAGAAAAGAAGTTGAGAAAGAGATCCATACCCAAGGTGAAGGTTCAGTGGAAGCACCATTTGGAGAAGAAGCCACATGGGAAATGGAGGAAGACATGAAGAGTAGATACCCCTATCTTTTTGACTAGTTCTGAAGTTTCGAGGACGAAACTTATGATAAGGGGGGAAGGATTTTGTACCCCACTTACAATGTACTTGAACCATGACTAAGTGACATAATGAAAATAATGATTCCTTCACGTGCATTCTACTTAAGTCAATTAGCGCTTCTTTAATTAAGTCCTTCAAGTTCATTTAGGATGGACACTAAACAGTTATACAAGCGAACGTCACAAGGTGTGTAATACACCTAGTAGATTCGGCCAAAGGCCTTGAGCAACCTTAGAATAAATCCGTTTATATAAGAATGCAAACATAAATGATCCTCACAAACAAGATTAAAATCATAATTAAATAAAATAAATAACATTATACATTATATAAGTATGGGATATGATAAATGTGAAAGACAAAACTACCCCACCCCAAACCCTCCTAAAAATCGACCAAGGGCCTTGAGGATTCTAGAATCCTCCACATTTTTCTAAACAATTCTTAAAATAACTAATTAGATAATAATTAAAATATAAAACCAACATGCATGCAAAAGAAATATTAAAATAATAAAAAGGATGAAGGCATGGGAGGCAAAAGCTTGAAGCTACAAGCCTAGGCCCCCTTTTCCCCTCTTCACCGCCGGATCCCTCTCCCCATTCCCCCAACATGACATATTTTAAATACACCTAGAGGCATCATCTCCTCTTATCTTGAATTCCCTCTCAAAACAACCAAGACAACACTTAGACAATTCTCCATCTCCCTCCACATACACAACTTTTGGCCCCTTCATCTTGGAGCTAAGAGTCCAACTCAAGTCTCATCTTCAAGACTCAAGAAGCATCTAGGTAAGCCTCATTCCAAGTTTCTTAAGTAAATTCTTCATGCAAAATAATGAAGCTCACATGGGTGTCTTTTTTCTACTCCCAACCGTGACCTTCATGCTCACTAGGTGTAAGATATTCAACTCTTTAGGGGGTGCAATCTCTTGCTAGGAAGCTCCATTCAAAGCCTCACTTTGGTAAGAAGGTCTAACCTCAAATTAGTTCTATTTTCATTTTAGAATAATGACTAACATCTTCCTTCCTTTTCTTCAAACCGTATGCTCAAGAGTGAAGGAGGAGGAAGATTCCAACTCATCTCATCCAATAACCAAGCTAAGAAAAGAGCTTTAGCTTTAAGAGGAAAGTATACACTAGACTCTCATGATTTATTTGAAGAATTAGTGACTTGAATGACTAGATGTTTCTAAGATGTGAACTTTAGTTGAATATGCTAAGTTTCAAGGTTGTACCTTAGTGATTCCTTAAGAACAATGCCTTGCATGTGGTTAATTCATTCAAAGATGAAATCTTTTTTACATGCAATGTGATGTGAGGCTGTTTTAGGATGAAGTAAGGTTCAATCAAGTGACTCTAGGCAAGATTAGCTCTTGGATGAAACTTAAGAAGCATCAAGATGACTGCAAGTGCTAGTTGTAATTTCACAAGGTTACTTGGTAGGATTAAAAATGAACTAGCATGTGAATGTGTTGCATGTTTAAAATAAATGTTGTAAATTATGTGTATGGCACCTCATAAATTTCGGCCAAAGAGGTGAATGTGATGGTGAGTTTGAAATCCAAGAAAGAGCATATTTTGTGAACACTAAGATGTGTGGAATTTGCATATTAGATTGTAGAAATAAGAGGGTTTGAGTGATTTCAAAATAAGAAATTTGAATATAATATACATATAACGAAATTTGAATATATATATACATATAAACGATGAGTATATATATACACAAGTGTACATGTATGCATGATAACTTGCCTTATTTAGCTTATATATTATGTTGCCGTACTAACGAGCCATGAAGCATTAAAGCTTACATCATATGGCGAACATTTGTTGAGTTTATACTATTTTCAGGTGCCACAATTAATGAACTAAAGTAGTTCATTAAGTGAAGTACTTAGTTTAATAAACTAAGTAGTTCATTAAAGGAAGCATTTGGAAAAGGCACAAAGGCAACATGGCTATGGAAGGAAAGTCTTCTTCTCCTCCCCCCATTCATTCCACACGCCTTTTACACATATATATACTATATTTTCAGATTTTTTTAAAAGGCACATACACATGTATTCCAACGTACTACCGACACGTTATATATCTTACGTACGTACGTTAACGTCACACCACCTATACTTAACTCATATTTATGAGTATATTCAGGTCTTATATCATATATAAGATATGGTGATGACAAATTAAATACGACACGATAAAAGGTTCTAAACCGAAATTTGTCGTATCAGGCGAATACCGGAACTTCGCCAATGTGTCACGTACTTGCCATAAATAAATGGCCAGCCCATATACATCAAAATTGATGAAAATTTCGTGATACACATGGTGTGATTAGCCAAAAATACTTTCCATGTTGGCACACACAAATCACCCCACATTTAGGCCAAAGTGTGAAGATTCCAATTTTATTTTTGTCACATGTTTATGGTACCATTTTAAATCAGCCAAGAGCTGAAATTTAAAATATATATTATATATTATGTATAACATAATATAATATCATGTGCAAAAGTTGGAATTTAAATTAGAGAAAAATCGGGTAATCGATAAATATCGAAAATTCGGTTTTCTACGCACTCAACATGGAACGTTTTTCTTGACCATGATGTGACACGTATCTAGACACTTTTTACATATAATATACATCTTAAAGTGTTCTAGATAATTAAATTAAGGGCTGATTGGAATATTACATGTGTGTATTATTGAATGTGCACTATTTTACAAAGTTAGCAAAAATAAATTTCAGCACATGTATATACACTTTCAAACATCACTACAGCTGAGTTGGAGCAAATGTGGAGCCTTGTTGGCATGTTGATTGGTCAAGGATCAATCATGCAATGTTGATGAATCAAAGAGAGAAGCTACAAAAGGTAAGTATTCAACATATACCTCTCTTATGTCACATGCTGAAAATTTCAGCATGTTACACATACCATGGCCGAATTCTTCATGGTTAAGCAAGATATTTTGTCAATTTTTCATTAAAGGATTAATTAAAGGAGTTATGGAAATGATTTGAATGTTATGTAAGGTAATTAAGTGTGATATTCTACATATCACACATGCTGAAATTTTCAGCATGTGTGAAGGGTGTGCTGGCCGAATTTGTGAGCTTGGAAGTGTCCAAGTTCATTTCTCATGTGATAGCAATACTTACCATAACTTTGTGATTCATTTTATAAAGAAAAAATCAAAGAAAATTTGGTATTATTTTGAATAGAATTGAGTGATGCACATGCTGAATTTTCAGCATGGCAATAAGACATTATGACCGATTTTCATGACTTGAATAGGAAGGATTTTTTTGTCTCACAATTTATGTGAATATCTCTTGATTTATGGAATGTATTATGTGTTGATTTTTTGGCAATATTAAGTGGTTATTTCAGATTTTCCATGTCATCAAATGATGACAACATTGAGCCAATCAAGAGGTGCCAAGTAAGCAATGACTAAATGATGGTCCAATGGAAGTGATGCCAAGTAAGCAAAGCATTGTCACCATGATGTCTCACATCTCTCAAGCACTTAAAAGGAAATTTTCAAGAGGGGAGAGGCATAGGGGACGGCTGGACTTCTATAAGGAGAGAAAGAAGAACAAACAAAACAACACCAAGATTTGCATTCTAAAGTGATCAAAGTGCCAAGCCTCTTTTCTCCTACACTTCTTTCTTTCTTCTCTTGTAAAAAGCCTATTGTACTTTACTTCTTTCATCTTGAATAGGCTTCATAGAAACCATTCATTCATCTCTTGTAAAAGATTGATCAAGGTGTGATCAATCTTCATTCTACTAGCAGGTGGTGGTGTTCGTGCAAATTGTACTACAATACAAGGTTTGTAAAGGGTTGGAGTTAAGGTGTAACTCTATCAACCCTGCGGTAAGGTGTACTGCGTGTGTGAAATTAGTGTGAACCAAGGAAGGTGTTCCTTGAAGACTGGAGTAGGTTGTTTATAACCGAACCAGTATAAAATTCTTGGTGCAATTTACTTTCAGCATTTACTTTTCAGTTTCTGCACTGTTACTCATCTTGTTCACGTTCGTAAAAATAGTAAACGATTTTCAAAAATTGTAAAAATTTCCAGAAACATACATAAACGTTCTAGGGTTAATTTGGCACAAGTTTCAACCCTTTTGGACAAGTATAGGTCAGTCAAACATCAAAAGTTCTGAGACTAGTGCAGTCTGATTTTCAGACTTGCAAAGGTTGAGACTTTGGTTGTATTTGACCTACTTCCCAAAAGAATTTTCAAAAACTGTTTCAACCCATTTTAATATAGTGTGTGAGGAGTTATTGGTCAAATTTTCAGATCATTTGGACATTCACACAAATAGGAATTAATTTTTCAAAACCACTACCGTTTCTGGCAGATTTGCACAATCTGAGTGCCAACGGTTTTTGAAGGGGTTAAAGGTTGAATTTTGATTTGAAATTTTTAGGGGACCCTCATAACATCTGAGGCTAAGTTCTCTCAAAATTTCATAATTTTTGGAGACCTCTAACCTGTTTTAAAAACGTTTTAAAACTGGTCCTGAAAACAGAATCTGTTTTCAGAACTTGAATTGGTTAGGTTTAAAGAAATTTTAAAAAGCACACTTTCCGCACCATCTATTCAACCCCCCCCCTTCTAGTGGTGCCTTGCAGATCCTACAAGTGGTATCAGAGCGCAGGAATACTCACTACAAGGAATCCAACGATTCAGTGAGATGGCATCCACAAATCTCAAAACCGAACAAGAAGGTATGTCGAGCCAAAGGCCTCCACTTTTTGACGGTGAGTCTTTTATTCAATGGAAACTTAGGATGAAACTTTTTCTTATGGCTATAGATATAGATCTTTGGTCAATAATTGAAGATGGTCCATATGTCCCATCTAATGTATCCACTGTAGACGGAGTTACTTAGAAGTTATTAAAACTAGACAAGAATATACTAGTGAAGATAAAAAAACTGAGTATGAATGCTAAGGCCATGCAGTTACTCTTAAATGGTTTAAGTAAGAGTGAGTCTAGTTATGTGTCAATTGTTCGAGTGCACAAGAAATGTGGAGAATCTTAGAAATGAAACACGAAGGCACAGTCAAGTAAAAGAGTCTAAAATTAATATGCTCATGTCTACTCTTGAGTCTTTTAAGTTGTTGCCTAATGAGTCAATTGTAGATATGGATCTTCGTTTGACTAACATCTATAACTCTCTTGAGTCTCTTGGTAAGGCTTTTACTACGCAGGAAAAGGTACAGAAAGTCCTACGGAGCCTTCCTTCGGAATGGGATCCTAAAGTGACTGCTATAGAAGAAAGCAAGGAGACTAAATCAATAAAAATGGAAGAACTCATTGGTTCACTCAAAGTTTATGAAAACAAACTTATTATTCGGAAATCGGAATCAACCAAACAAGGTAAGACAATTGCTTTTAAATCAAATGAATACGTCTCCCCTCCCTCCGATCACGTAGATATAGTGATTCCGAATCGGATAATGATGATTAATTCTATTGGCTAAAGGACTAAGAAGATTCATGAGAAAGTCATTTAGAAATAAAACAAGGGCACTACATCTAAGAGAAATAAAAACAAGTCAAATGATAAGGACATTAAATGTTATGAATGCGGCAAACTCGGACACTTATCATATGACTGCCCAAACAAAAAAAGCAAACTAATAAATACCCTGACAAGGAGCGGAACAAAAATAGACTCGTCTCAGATCCTAAACAAAGGAAACGTGCACTAAAGGCCTCCACATGGAGTGACTCATCAGACTCTGAAACTGAGACCGAAGAGGAGACCGCTCAAGTTTGCCTTCGCTTCAAAGGCATCTAATGAGGTATCATCCGATTCTGACTCTGACTCTGAACCTTCTTATGATGATCTTTTTAGTCAGTATCTTGAATTACATAAATTTACTAAGACTCTCGCAAAAGAAAAGAAACGTTTAATTGAAGACAAGAAACTGTTAGAATCTTCTAACGAGAATCTTGTCGCTCAATTAAGCGATTCAAAGAAAGAGTCTTCATGTGTCATCACTGCATTAAAAACCGAGATCTCATCATTGACTTCTCAAAATAATGAAATGAAATCCGAGATTTCAAATTTGAAATCAAGGAATACAGACTTAGAGAAAATGATGAAACAATTCGATACAGGGTCAAACATGCTGCATCGCATCATATTATCGCAAAAGCATGACAGTGACAAAACTGGATTGGGATACGTTGATACTAACGAAGTATCAACCAAACCAACCAAGTTTGTTGTGTCTAAGAAAGTAGACACCCCTAAGCATCAAGTGGCGTCTAAGATGACGCAAAAAGCACCCCCTTCCACACGCCCCACTCCCTCATATCATGTGAAATATAACGTTGTACCATAGATATGAGAAGAAGAGAACAATGCATACACGAAATACATATCATCCACGCACTACGCACACGCACACAAGGACATATCAAAAGCGTCCTTCATTCAATGAGTATAGAGGAGTCCTTGGGCAAAGACCCAAAGTACATGCACCACATGTATATTATATCGCACCTTCATTCTTGCCATTTGATAGACGAGAAGGATCACCCAAGTATGGGTACCGAAAGGTACCTTTACCAAAAGGTGATTAACTAACTCGAAAGGACCCAAAATTAAAAGGGTACCTAAATCACCTTTTCACATTGCAGGGAGACCACTCATCAAAAGACACATCAATAAAGTGGTTTCTTGACAGTGGTTGCTCGAGGCACATGAGGGTGACCCGAGTCTGTTCTCCAAATTAAAGAAGGTCACAAAAGGCGGATCCGTGACCTTTGGAGACAACAATGAAGGGAAGATCATTGGAAAAGGTACGATTGGAAATCCGAATACACTTCAAATCTCCAACGTATTTTTGGTAAGCAACTTATCTTACAATCTTCTTAGTATTTCTCAATTTGTTGACAATGGCTTCAATGTTTGTTTTACTCACCCTTATTGCAATATAATAAATAAAAATGGGAGAAACCGTTTTAAAAGGAAAATGAGAAGGAAATATCTTTACGCTATCTATGGATGATGTAGTAGACGCTAAAGTTAAATGTTTTATGTCAAATGAACCCAATGTAAATTTGTGGCATAGACGTTTAGGACACATAGGTATTTCTACACTAGAAAAATTGCAACGAAAGAACCTAGTACGGGGATTGCCTACGCTCGATTTAGACAACTTTCAGTTGTGTGAATCTTGCATAAAATGCAAACAAACACGTGAGTCACTTAAGCCTAAAAATGAGATAAGCACGACTAGAATACTAGAACTATTGCATATCGATTTGTTTGGTCCTAGTCGCAATACAAGCCTTGGTGGGCGTCACTATGCATGCGTAATTGTTGATGACTTTTCTCGTTATACTTGGACTTTATTTCTTGCACATAAAGATGATAGCGCCGTAGAAATCGCTAAATTAATTAAACAACTTGAAAATCAATACGGCGTAAATGTGAAAAGAATAAGAAGCGATAGAGGCGTGAATTTAAAAATAAAGAGATGATTTCGTTTTGTGAAGAAAAAGGAATTAAACATGAGTTTTCGCCACCTAGAACTCCACAATTAAATGGAGTAGTAGAAAGAAAGAATCGCACACTACAAGAAATCGCTAGAACCATGCTTTGTGAAAATAAATTGCCTAGATTTATGTGGGCGGAAGCCGTAAATTGTGCATGCTATATTGTAAATCGCCTATCTATAAGAAAAAAAATAAACAAGACGCCTTACGAAATTTTGAATGATCGCATGCCTAAGATAGATTATTTTCGTGTGTTTGGATGCAAATGCTTTGTCTTGAATACAAAAGATAATTTAGATAATTTGAATCCAAATCAATTGAGTGCATTTTTGTTGGGTATTCCATAAATTCAAAAGCATATAGATGTTATGATCCTCTCACTAGACAAATCATAGAATCTATTCATGTTAAATTCAATGAATTTGGAGAGATTGATAAAGATAAGGAATATGACGATGATTTTGAATTGAAACCCGTTTTGGATGAAGATAATGATTCTTTTGATATGCATGAGATGAATGAGACACTAGAAATGCATGATCATATAGAAATGCATGATAACTTAGAAAATAATCAACCAAGATGGCATAGAGATCACCCACAAGATCTCATCATAGGCGACATTACTCACGGTGCGACCACGTAGAAGAATCACTTCGGATGAAATAAATGAATTTCATGCTATGATTTCTGAAATTGAGCCCAAAAATGTGCATGATGCTTTGAGTGATTCATCTTGGATTGATGCTATGCATGACGAACTTAATCAATTCGTTAGAAATGATGTATGGGATTTAGTGCCACAACCACAAGATAAGACAATAATAGGCACAAAGTGGGTATTTAGGAACAAAATGAATGAAGAAGGAAAGGTCGTTAGAAATAAAGCAAGACTCGTAGCTCAAGGATATAATCAAGAAGAAGGAATAGACTAGATGAAACATTTGCACCCGTAGCACGTTTAGAAGCTATACGACTCTTACTTGCTATTGCTTGCTTGAAAGATTTTAAGTTATATCAAATGGACGTCAAAAGTGCTTTTCTAAACGGATTTATACAAGAAGAAGTATACGTGAAGCAACCACCCGGTTTTGAAGATTTGAAACATCCAGATCACGTGTACAAACTAAAGAAGGCACTATATGGCCTAAAGCAAGCGCCGAGAGCATGGTATGATCGTTTTGCCACTTTTCTTTTAGAAAATAATTTTAAACGTGGTACTATAGATAGTACACTATTTTTGAAACAAGAAAAATCAGATTTGCTTATTATTCAAATTTACGTAGATGACATTATTTTCGGTTCTACCTCACATAGACTTGTTAAAGATTTTGAAAATTGTATGAAAGCTGAATTTGAAATGTCTATGGTTGGTGAACTTAATTATTTTCTTGGCTTGCAGATTAAGCAAACGCGTAAAGGAATTGATATAAGCCAAGTTAAGTACGTAAATGACATGATCAAGAAGTTCAATTTTGAAAATTTGAAACCATCCCCCACGCCTATGAGTGTTACTACTAAATTAGACAAAGACGAACATGGTAAGACGTTGATAATGGATTATATCGATCTATGATAGGTTCTTTACTATATTTAACTGCTAGTAGGCCTGACATTATGTTTAGCGTATGCATGTGTGCTCGTTTCAAAGTCAACCTAAGGTGTCACACTTAAATGCGGTAAAAAGAATATTCCGCTATATTAAGCACACGCCCACCTTAGGTATTGGTATGATAAGGACTCTACCTTCGACTTACATGCTTACACTGATGCAGATTATGGTGGCTGCAAGATAGATAGAAAAAGCACGAGCGGAACTTGCCAATTTATAGGAAATTCCCTTATTTCATGGTTTTCCAAAAAGCAAGCAAGTGTTGCTTTGTCCACTACTGAGGCTGAGTATATGGCTCTTAGCCTTTGTTGCACACAGTTGTTGTGGAAAAACAACAACTTTCGGACTTTGGAATTACCGTAAATAAAATTCCTATATTGTGATAGTATGAGTGCAATAAATTTGTCTAAGAACCCCGTATTACACTCTAAGGCTAAGCATATAGAAGTTCGTTATCATTTTCTTCGTGATCACGTTAACAATGGTAATATTGTCATAGATCACGTACGCACAGAATCACAAGTAGCGGATATATTTACAAAGGCCTTAAATCAAGCCACATTTGAATCTCTTCGTTCTAAATTAGGCATGCTTCCTGTTGATGTGATTTAATGCGATATTATTTGATTTACTTTCCTTTTTGACAGGAATCTTTTGATTAACTTTCCAAAATAAAGGGGGAGAGAGAAGCATGATTTAAGGGGAGAGAGATTTAAGGGAGAGAGAGATCACTGATTGATCCTAATTGCATGAATCAAGGGGGAGCCGGATTTGAAATTCGAAATTAAAATTTCAAATCTGTGTATAATTCAAGGGGGAGAGATAACACTTAAATCATGTACACTAGTTATTTTGAAAATCATCAAAAGGGGGAGATTGTAGAAATAAGAGGGTTTGAGTGATTTCAAAATAAGAAATTTGAATATATATAATACATATAAACGAAATTTGAATATATATATATATAAACGTTGAGTATATATATACACAAGTGTACATGTATGCATGATAACTTGCCTTATTTAGCTTATATATTATGTTGCCGTACTAACGAGCCATGAAGCATTAAAGCTTACATCATATGGCGAACATTTGTTGAGTTTATACTATTTTCAGGTGCCACAATTAATGAACTAAAGTAGTTCATTAATTGTGGCACCTGAAAATAGTATAAACTCAACAAATGTTCGCCATATGATGTAAGCTTTAATGCTTCATGGCTCGTTAGTACGGCAACATAATATATAAGCTAAATAAGGCAAGTTATCATGCATACATGTAAGTTCATTAAGTGAAGTACTTCGTTTAATAAACTAAGTAGTTCATTAAAGGAAGAAGCATTTGGAAAAGGCACAAAGGCAACATGGCTATGGAAGGAAAGTCTTCTTCTCCTCCCCACATTCATTCCACACGCCTTTTACACATATATACTATATTTTCAGATTTTTATAAAAGGCACATACACATGTATTCCAACGTACTACCGACACGTTATATATCTTACGTACGTACGTTAACGTCACACCACTATACTTAACTCATATTTATGAGTATATTCAGGTCTTATATCATATGATATAAGATATGGTGATGACAAATTAAATACGACACGATAAAAGGTTCTAAACCGAAATTTGTCGTATCAGGCGAATACCGGAACTTCGCCAATGTGTCACGTACTTGCCATAAATAAATGGCCAGCCCATATACATCAAAAATTGATGAAAATTTCGTGATACACATGGTGTGATTAGCCAAAAATACTTTCCATGTTGGCACACAAATCACCCCACATTTAGGCCAAAGTGTGAAGATTCCAATTTTATTTTGTCACATGTTTATGGTACCATTTTAAATCAGCCAAGAGCTGAAATTTAAAATATATATTATATATATTATGTATAACATAATATATATCATGTGCAAAAGTTGGAATTTAAATTAGAGAAAAATCGGGTAATCGATAAATATCGAAAATTCGGTTTTCTACGCACTCAACATGGAACGTTTTTCTTGACCATGATGTGACACGTATCTAGACACTTTTTAAATATAAATACATCTTAAAGTGTTCTAGATAATTAAATTAAGGGCTGATTGGAATATTACATGTGTGTATTATTGAATGTGCACTATTTTACAAAGTTAGCAAAAATAAATTTCAGCACATGTATATACACTTTCAAACGTCACTACAGCTGGGTTGGAGCAAATGTGGAGCCTTGTTTGCATGTTGATTGGTCAAGGATCAATCATACAATGTTGATGAATCAAAGAGAGAAGCTACAAAAGGTAAGTATTCAACATATACCTCTCTTATGTCACATGCTGAAAATTTCAGCATGTTACACATACCATGGCCGAATTCTTCATGGTTAAGCAAGATATTTTGTCAATTTTTCATTAAAGGATTAATTAAAGGAGTTATGGAAATGATTTGAATGTTATGTAAGGTAATTAAGTGTGATATTCTACATATCACACATGCTGAAATTTTCAGCATGTGTGAAGGGTGTGCTGGCCGAATTTGTGAGCTTGGAAGTGTCCAAGTTCATTTCTCATGTGATAGCATACTTACCATAACTTTGTGATTCATTTTATAAAGAAAAATCAAAGAAAATTTGGTATTATTTTGAATAGAATTGAGTGATGCACATGCTGAATTTTCAGCATGGCAATAAGACATTATGACCGATTTTCATGACTTGAATAGGAAGGATTTTTTGTCTCACAATTTATGTGAATATCTCTTGATTTATGGAATGTATTATGTGTTGATTTTTTGGCAAATATTAAGTGGTTATTTCAGATTTTCCATGTCATAAAATGATGACAACATTGAGCCAATCAAGAGGTGCCAAGTAAGCAATGACTAAATGATGGTCCAATGAAGTGATGCCAAGTAAGCAAAGCATTGTCACTATGATGTCTCACATTCTCTCAAGCACTTAAAAGGAAATTTTCAAGAGGGGGAGAAAGGCATAGGGGACGGCTGGACTTCTATAAGGGAGAGAAGAGAAGAACAAACAAATACAACACCAAGATTTGCATTCTAAAGTGATCAAAGTGCCAAGCCTCTTTTCTCCTACATCTTCTTTCTTTCTTCTCTTGTAAAAAGCCTATTGTACTTTACTTCTTTCATTCTTGAATAGGCTTCATAGAAACCACCATTCATTCTATATCTTTGTAAAAGATTGATCAAGGTGTGATCAATCTTCATTCTAGCGAGGTGGTGTTGTTCGTGCAAATTGTACTAGCAATACAAGGTTTGTAAAGGGTTGGAGTTAAGGTGTAACTCTATCAACCCTGCGGTAAGGTGTACTGCGTGTGTGAAATTAGTGTGAACCAAGGAAGGTGTTCCTTGAAGACTGGAGTAGGTTGTTTATAACCGAACCAGTATAAAATTCTTGGTGCAATTTACTTTCAGCATTTACTTTTCAGTTTTTGCACTGGTTACTCATCTTGTTCACGTTCGTAAAAATAGTAAACGATTTTCAAAAAATTGTAAAAATTTCCAGAAACATACATAAACGTTCTAGGGTTAATTTGGCACAAGTTTCAACCCTTTTGGACAAGTATAGGTCAGTCAAACATCAAAAGTAATGAGACTAGTGCAGACTGATTTTCAGACTTGCAAAGGTTGAGACTTTGGTTGTATTTGACCTACTTCCCAAAAGAATTTTCAAAAACTGTTTCAACCCATTTAAATATAGTGTGTGAGGAGTTATTGGTCAAATTTTCAGATCATTTGGGCATTCACACAAATAGGAATTAATTTTCAAAACCATTTACCGTTTCTGGCAGATTTGCACAATCTGAGTGCCAACGGTTTGTGAAGGGGTTAAAGGTTGAATTTTGATTTGAAATTTTTAGGGGACCCTCATAACATCTGAGGCTAAGTTTTCTCAAAATTTCATAATTTTTGGAGACCTCTAACCTAGTTTTAAAAACATTTTAAAACTGGTCCTGAAAACAGAATCTGTTTTCAGAACTTGAATTGGTTAGGTTTAAAGAAATTTTAAAAAGCACACTTTCCGCACCATCTATTCAACCCCCCCCCCCTTCTAGTGGTGCCTTGCATATCCTACATAGATGATTTATTATATGAGTATGGTTGTGCTTAAATTTAAATGTAACATTGGTTATCTTGGTACATGCACACGGCTGAGTATAAAGGAAAAAGGTGTATGGGGTGTCTAATAAGTTATTTTCATAAGCACGAGATAATTAGTGTTCACTAGTCATGAAAAGATGACAAAACACAAAACTACTGGACCTGGACAGAATGGATGAGTGTGTTGTGTGACCTCAAAATGGGCCTTACTAACGTGCAAACAATTTGATTTTTGGCATGACGATAGCCCTATGGGTGTAGCAAGCATGAGAGTTGGAATTTTGGTAAAATAAGTAGTGGATTATTTTTACTAAAATATTTGGTGAAACTGATCAAGCTGAAATTTCTGGATCTGGACAGAATTATATAAAATTTTTTATGGCCTAAAAATGGGTCTTGGAAATGTGAAATTAAGCTGATTTTTGGTATGGTGATAACCTTATGTGTGTAGCAAGTATGAGAGTTTGAGTTTTGGGAAAAGAGGTTATGGATTTTTTTTAAGAAATTAATTGGTAAAACTGCTCCAGCTGAAATCACTGGAACAGGGCATAAATGAGTAACGTGTTTCTTGACCCAAAACTGGACCTTAAAAATATTAAAATGGGCTAAATTTTGGTAGGATGCTAGTTCGGTATGTTTATGATGTTTGTGAGTTGTAATTTTAGGAAAAGGAATTATGGTTTTGCCACAATAGAATTTTAGTAAAATTGGTCAGTCGAGTAACAGCATGTGACCCATTTCGGAAAAATAATTAAATGAACCCTTTAAAGTTATTGGATTGTTCTGGAAATTTTATGTTAATCACCTAAGACATATAGGAGAATGACCATGAAAATTAATCAACTTGGTATTATCGTTTGGATGGGTAATTGTGGATTTAAAGTTAATGTACCAAAGCTGGAAAATTGGAGAGAACAGGGGAATAAGTTAAGAGGCCTAATTTTATGGATTTGGACCTATATACACGGTTTGGGCTCATGAATGTTGGTCCTTAGGGATTTTACTATATTTTCTAGGTTGTGGTCCAAATGATTAAGATTTTAAGGTCTCAAAAATTAAGGTAATAATGGTTAATATA
>AP025046.1:19969281-20056594 GCA_036186865.1 Eustoma russellianum | reverse complement strand
CCGTGGACCTATCAGCACGGATATATGATATATGTAATGGGGCCGTGGACCTTTCAGCACGGGGTATAAAGTTATGATGGCTGTGGACTGATCACCCACAGGGTATAAAGTTCTGCTACGCGAAGAATATGATATGTAAAGTGATGAAATGTTTGTGAAATGACATGCATGACATGTTTATGAAAGAAGGCATATGCATGGGTGTTGTGTGTGATTTTAAAGAAGTACATGCATCATGATACACGAAGCATAAGACTTGACATGCAAGAAACGTGGTTAGTCTATGACTTGCTTATGTGATTCGTTGTTTTAATACATGTTGGTTCTCGTAACTGTGTTCACATATGTGCTTTATCTGTTTTGAGTAATTCTTATTAAGATGCTATTTGTTAACCCGAGCACCTTATTTTTGGGCAATGTTTTATACACTGGTGACTCGACGTGTGTGATTCCGTAGGGTGTATAGACGGGTTACTTGCTGGCGAAGTTTTCGCTAAGAACAATCATTCTGTCTCCTTTTCAGGTGAGCCTGATTATGAGTTGATATTTATCGAAGACGACGGCGAGTGGGCTCAGGGATGATGGACAAGGGAATAGATAGATGCTGGACTATTTTGTTTGAGTTTGAAACTCATTGTTATTATGTTGTTCTAAAACTTATGTCGGCTAGATGAACAAACAGTTTTATTTCCGCTGCAGTTTTCTGGTTGTAATATTGACAACGAAGGTTTAGATTTTATGACGTTTCCGCTGGTTTTAACTTACATTATGAAGGATGTATGCTTGATCTGCTTGACGCTTCGTAGTTCTCATAGTAGGCTACGGCGGGTGCACTGGTTCCGATAACGGTATCGGGCTGGGGCGCTACAGGTGGTATCAGAGCCTAGGCTTCAGATCTATTCGGAAACTTAAGTTTGATCTTTTAGACTCTTAAGCTATGATTCTCCCTTAAGGTTGATCCTTAGTTATAAGTACTCTCTTAGTGGTTAAGTATGATATGGGTTGGGTGTGTGCGAGCGCGTCTTATTATCTAACTTTGTATTAATAGTGTACTACACACCTTACCTAGTAGCACGCGTTCGAGCTTTCAGTAATCTTTGTATTTACTGAATAATGAAATGTTAACCTTTCAGCGAAATATGCCTCCAAGAAGAGATAACACAGGCAACTCTGGCAATGGACAGGAGAACCAGCCACCACAAGTGGTTTTACCCCAAGTACTCACTGATGCGCTGACGGTCATTGCACAAGGGTATGTGCAGCAGCATCAGCCTCCGCCTCCACCACCGCCGCAGCATAACATCAGGTTCTTTTATGGAGAGATGAGGAAGATGAGGGTGCCGGAGTTCGGTGGATGTACGGATCCGAAGAGGCTCAGCATTGGTTGGCTGAGGTTGAGAAATGTTTCCGGCTGGTGCAAGTTCCGAATGAGATAAAAGTTGAGGTAGCCACACCCCTTCTAAGTGGCAAGGCTGGCGAATGGTGGGAAGGAATGGTGTTAAGAATGACTCCACCGATCTCGTGGACTCAGTTCTGTGATGTGTTCCTTAAGTACTATGTACCGGAGACTGCAATATTGGACAAGATAAGAGCATTTGACAGACTGGAGCAAGGAAGGATGACGGTGTCGGAGTATGCAGATCGTTTTCATGCCTTAGGTAAGTTTGCCCCTGCGATTATGTCTGATAATCGTCTTAAGATGACAAAGTTTGAGAGGGGTTTGGATTCGAGGATACAATCGGCGATAGTGAATGCAGGGATGAAAACTTATGAGGATATGCTAGATGCGTGTTACCGTGTTGAAAGTGATTTTCGCCGAGTGGCGGCGAGAGCAGCTAGTGTTGGAGGGTCTGATAGAGGCAAGAGACCAAGGGAGGATGTGAGAGTGGGTGGAAGACCCGGACGTTGGGTCAAGATTCCGAAGAGAGGGCCAGTTGGGAATTTTCAGAGACTGCCACCCCAGAATCAAGTAGCTCAGCAGGCTATAGGAGTTTGTCCACATTGCGGCAGGAACCATGTTGGAGAGTGTAGGAAAGTAGTCGGAGCATGTTTCCGATGTGGCCAAGTGGGTCACTTGAGACTGTCCGGAGATGAAGAAGAATAACCCTGGAGAGGCGGCTCAGCAGCCGAGAGTGAAGCCTCGAGCAAATGCCCGTGTACATCTAATGACGGACACAGATGTGCAGGAGGCTACCGATGTAGTAGCAGGTATCCTCTAAACTAAGTTTGAATTCATATTGAGTTAAGTGTCTATGTGCGTAACTTTTGTGTGCAAAACTTTATGTGGCTTTAGGTGCGGTTTTAGTAAATAAGATGCCTGCCAATGTACTTTTCGATAGCGGCGCAAGCCATTCCTTTGTAGCGAAGAGATTCACTAAGCACTTGGGTAGTTTGCCTGAATGGTTAGAGACTCCGTATCGCGTACAAGCGGCCGGAGATCAGATTATGGTTTCATACCAGCAGTATCGAGATTGCGAATTGGAGTTTGAAGGACAAGCATTCTCTGCCACACTGATCCCTATCCAGATGTATGACTTCGACGTTATATTAGGAATGGACTGGTTGGCTAAGAATCACGCCAATATTGATTGTCGGTTGAAGCAAGTGACAATCAAGAATGATAAGATGGAGGAGGTAATATTTCAGGGAGATGCAGAACGAAAGAAAGTCCCCAAGAAGGTATATGTGTCTGTCGCACAAGCACGCAAAGCATTGAGGAAGGGTGCTGAGGGATTCTTAGTGTATGCCATGGATGTTACTCAGGAGGTGTCGTCTATGGAGAAAATTCGAGTGGTCAATGAATTTCCTGACGTGTTTCCGGAAGATTTACCAGGAGTGCCACCTCCGAGAGAGTTGAGTTTGAGATTAACTTGATCCCCGGTACTGAACCTATTTCTAAAGCTCCTTATAGAATGGCTCCGGCGGAATTGAGAGAGTTGAAGGAACAATTGCAAGAGTTATTGGACAAGAAGTTTATCCGACCTAGTGTGTCGCCTTGGGGAGCACCTGTGTTGTTTGTAAAGAAGAAAGATGGTAGCATGAGGCTGTGTATCGATTATAGAGAGTTGAATAAAGTTACCATCAAGAATAAGTATCCCCTTCCACGAATTGAGGACTTGTTTGACCAACTCAAGGGCGCTAAAATCTTCTCTAAGATTGACCTCCGATCAGGATATCATCAATTACGAGTGAAGGCCGAGGACATCGCAAAGACAGCTTTCCGCACAAGGTATGGTCACTATGAATTTTTAGTGATGCCATTTGGATTGACAAATGCCCCTGCGGCTTTTATGGATCTTATGAATACCGTCTTTCGAGAACAGTTGGATAAGTTTGTAGTGGTATTCATAGATGATATCCTTGTGTATTCTCCTGACGAGCAAACTCACACTGAGCATTTGAGAACCGTACTAGGCATTTTTGAGGCAGAAACAACTTTATGCAAAGTTTAGCAAGTGTGAGTTCTGGTTAAGAAGTGTAGCTTTCCTGGGTCATGTGATATCAGAAGAGGGGATTGCTGTTGACCCGAAGAAGGTGGAAGCTATAACTGAATGGCCTAGACCTACCAATGTCACCGAAGTGCGAAGTTTCTTGGGTCTAGCGGGTTATTACAGAAAATTTGTTGAGGGATTCTCGAGGATTGGCCGTATCTCTCAGTCGCCTTACTCAAAAGAAGTCCAAGTTTGAGTGGACGGCTGAATGCGAGCAAAGTTTCACGGAGCTTAAGAAGAGATTAACGACAGCCCCAGTATTGGCTCAACCTCTGGAACGGATGGATTTGTGATTTATAGTGATGCGTCAAAGAACGGGTTAGGTACGTAAATTATAGTATAAGGTTATGATCTTTATATATATCCCTAAAGTTTAGACTAACACCTTGTTTGTAGGTTGTGTTTTTAATGCAAAACGAACGGTCATCGCGTATGCCTCAAGACAGCTAAAGCCTTATGAACAAAACTATCCCACACATGATCTTGAACTTGCCGCGGTTGTGTTCGCCTTGAAGATTTGGCGGCATTATTTGTATGGAGAGAAGGCGCGGTATTCACGGATCATAAGAGTCTAAAGTATTTGTTCTCACAGAAGGAATTGAATATGAGGCAGCGGAGGTGGTTGGAGTTGCTAAAAGACTACGACCCTAACTATTCATTATCACCCGGGAAAGGCTAACAAGGTAGCCGACGCCTTAAGTAGGAAGTCCAGCCATGCACGACAATCACCACTGGAAAGAGAGATGGAGGAGTTTGGTTTAGATTTGATTGAATCCACGGTGAATGTTTTGACAGCCTTGACTATCACCCCGAGTTTGATTGATCGGATAAAGGAAGGCACAGAAGAGAGATAAGGCTTTAAGTGAGATAATGGAAAGGGTGTGAAACATAGTCCAGTTGAAGGATTTCGGACTAAGGATGATGGGAGCTTATGGTTTAGGGAAAGATTATGCGGTGCCGGATGTTGACGAACTTAGGAAAGAAGTTTTGCAAGAAGCTCATAATTCAAGGTTATCGATACACCCCGGTAGCACCAAGATGTATAGAGATCTCAAGCGATACTATTGGTGGTCCGGGATGAAAAGACATATTGCGGGAATTCATAGAGAGGTGTTTAGTGTGTCAACAAGTCAAAGCGGAACACCAGCGGCCCGGTGGATTGTTGATGCCGTTGGAAATTCCGGAATGGAAATGGGAACATGTCACAATGGATTTTGTAGCCGGATTACCAAAGACAAGAAGTGGATGTGACATGATTTGGGTTATCGTGGACCGTTTAACAAAGTCTGCCCATTTCCTACCCGTTTCAAGTGAGACACCTCTCGACAAACTAGTGAATGTGTATATGGAGAACATAGTGAGCTTACATGGTGTTCCGGTAAGTATAGTATCCGACCGAGACTCACGGTTCACATCTAAGTTTTGGACAGCATTTCAAGAAGCCATGGGTACAGAATTAAGGTTGAGTACGGCATATCATCCCCAAACTGATGGACAGTCCGAGCGGACAATTCAAACCTTGGAAGATATGCTAAGAGCTTGCGTGCTGGATTTCAAAGGGAGTTGGGATGGAATGGTAAAGCTGATGGAGTTTTCTTATAACAATAGTTACCACAGCGCAATTGATATGGCTCCTTTTTGAGGCTTTGTATGGAAGGAAATGTAGGTCCCCGGTTTATTGGGACGAAGTGGGCGTGAGGACCATCACGGGACCTGAGCTATTAGAGAAAACGCTAGAGAAGGTAAAGGTCATTCGGGAAAGACTCAAGACGGCTCAGGACCGTAGCAAGAGTTGGGCAGATTCCAAACGACGACCATTGGATTTTGATGTGGGTGATAAAGTTTATTTGAAGGTATCACCTACGAAGGGCGTCATGAGGTTTGGAGTAAAAGGCAAGCTAAGCCCTCGTTTCATTGGTCCCTATGAAATACTTGAGAAGGTAGGAGCCTTGGCATATAGGTTGGCATTACCCCCGGTGTTGGCACAAGTTCACAATGTATTCCACGTGTCACAATTAAGAAAGTACGTGGCGGATCCAAGTCATGTACTTGAAGCTCAACCTTTGGAACTCAAGGACGATGTTACATATGAGGAAGTACCCGTGAAAATTGTGGACCGAAAGGATCAAGTGTTGAGGAAGCGAGTGATCCCGTATGTAAAGGTTCAATGGAGCAATCACACGGAACGTGAAGCCACTTGGGAGCTCGAAGAACAAATGCGGGAGAAGTATCCTCAGCTCTTTGACTAAGGTACGTAAGTTTCGAGGACGAAACTTTTTGTAAGGGGGGTGGAATGTTACACCCCGTGTCTTTTAAGCGCAACTTTCAATACTTAGAGGTTAACCTTGAATGCAATTTAATTAATTATGTAAGATTATAAAACTTAGTCACCTAAAACATAGAAGAATAAGAAAGAAGGGTTCAAAATAGAGTTAAAGGTAATTCATAGAAATTACTTGAAAGGCCCCTACTAGAAGTTGAGGGAGTTACAAAAGTTGGTATAACCTCCCCATCTCAGCCATATTGGACGGTTATACCACAAAAGAAGAAGGAAAAATTCTGAGAAAAAGAGAGAGAAGAGAAAAGGAGAGGAAGAAGAAGAAGAAAGGAAAGAGAAGGAAGGAAAAGGCCATTCTAGGTTCAATTCTCATCAAAGTTCTGCAGTAAATCCGTAAGCTTAACTAGAAACAAAGGCAAGTAATCTTTCTATACGCTTTATGTAAATTTTGATACTTAGGCCCTATGTTCTTACAAAGAGAAAACATGAATCACACATTGGTATTCTTGTCTTGACTATTTTAAATGCTTTGTTATATGTAAGTCTTGTTGCTAATTGTGCAAAGTATTGTTCTTGGGCCATATCTCAGAAAATAGTTGTGTGGTGCTTTGTTGTTGTCAGGCATGCCCATAAAGTGTATATCTTGACTTGCTTATTGTCTTGCTCTACTCTTATGTTGATTGTCTACACTTTGACGTTGAGAGTATGTGCAGGAAATTGAGGGATGAGAGTTGACATTGTTGTAGACTTGTGGTGTTGGTTGTTGTTGATGACAATCTTTGAAGATGGTGAATGATTGAAGAGTTAGAGTGGATGTTGTTAGGCACAACTAAGCTTCAATTCATGATTAGATGTATGTTAAGTATGATGAATTTAGATGTTAAGATGGATCTTTAAGAGTTGAATATGGAAGGGTTGAAGAAGAAAGGAGTTGGGTGGAAGTTACTGCAGAAAAACTGCAGTTTGGCATCGTCAGAACACTTCGAACGCCTACATGAGGCGCTTCATGTCACTATAGGCGCTTCATGTAGCGTTCCATGTGTCCTGGAGCTTTCCCGTACAGAAAAACTGAAATTTAGAACCGTCAGAACACTTCGAACGCCTACATGAGGCGCTTCATGTCACATTAGGCGCTTCATGTGGTGTTCAATGTGTCCTGAATCATCCCCGAACACTTCGAACGCCTAGTAGAGGCGCTTCATGTACCATTAGGCGCTTCAAGTGGTGTTCCAAGTATTCTGGAAGTATTTTTGACCCTTTAGGCGCCCTATGTAAGTGTAGTAACTTATACACTTCTTTTGAACATAAAATGCAAGGGTATTCGAGGTATATTTGAGGTGTAGATGGTAAGTTTGATTAAGTAAGCATAAGATTGAATTCTAGTGAATAAGTGAGACAAATGGACTTGGTAAAACACGTTTAGGGAGAGTTTGAGGTGCAAAACCATATCCTTGATAGACAAGATGTATGTGTGTGTGTGCTACATGTTGATATGAAGCTATCTGTGCATCCTGCATCATGACATAGGCACTTGCATTTGATTTGAGATATGTTTTGCAAAAGAACAAGAAAGGTAAAGTTTGCGAAAGACAAAATGGCTGCTGGTTGATCACAGGGTATAAAAAGTCACGTCTGCGAAAGCAGGGTATAAAGAGCGTGATCTGTGAATCAACAGCAGGGTATAAAGTATATTATGGGGCCGTGGACCTATCAGCACGGAAAATGAAGTATTTTATGGGGCCGTGGACCTATCAGCACGGATATATGATATATGTAATGGGGCCGTGGACCTTTCAGCACGGGGGTATAAAGTTATGATGGCTGTGGACTGATCACCCACAGGGTATAAAGTTCTGCTACGCGAAGAATATGATATGTAAAGTGATGAAATGTTTGTGAAATGACATGCATGACATGTTTATGAAAGAAGGCATATGCATGGGTGTTGTGTGTGATTTTAAAGAAGTACATGCATCATGATACACGAAGCATAAGACTTGACATGCAAGAAACGTGGTTAGTCTATGACTTGCTTATGTGATTCGTTGTTTTAATACATGTTGGTTCTCGTAACTGTGTTCACATATGTGCTTTATCTGTTTTGAGTAATTCTTATTAAGATGCTATTTGTTAACCCGAGCACCTTATTTTTGGGCAATGTTTTATACACTGGTGACTCGACGTGTGTGATTCCATAGGGTGTATAGACGGGTTACTTGCTGGCGAAGTTTTCGCTAAGAACAATCATTCTGTCTCCTTTTCAGGTGAGCCTGATTATGAGTTGATATTTATCGAAGACGACGGCGAGTGGGCTCAGTGGGATGATGGACAAGGGAATAGATAGATGCTGGACTATTTTGTTTGAGTTTGAAACTCATTGTTATTATGTTGTTCTAAAACTTATGTCGGCTAGATGATCAAACAGTTTTATTTCCGCTGCAGTTTTCTGGTTGTAATATTGACAACGAAGGTTTAGATTTTATGACGTTTCCGCTGGTTTTAACTTACATTATGAAGAATGTATGCTTGATCTGCTTGACGCTTCGTAGTTCTCATAGTAGGCTACGGCGGGTGCACTGGTTCCGATAACAGTATCGGGCTGGGGCGCTACAGAGATGAAGAACCAAACCAAAGATTTGATGACTATAACATTGAGGAAGAGTACAACCAGTTCCGAAATCATGAGAATCAAAAGAATAACCCACAAGAAGATGAATTCATCAAAACAAAAGTGAACATCCCCACATTCCATGGAAAGAGTGATGCTGAGGCATATTTTCAATGGGAGGAAAAGGTAGATCTCATATACTCTTGTATAAATTATACTGATTTGACTAAAGTGCGCTATACAGCTATAGAGTTTGCAGATTATGCCTTAATTTGGTGGGATCAACTACACAACGTAAGGAGAAGAACTAGACAAGCACCAATCTCTACTTGGGAACAAATGAAAATTGAGATGAGAAAAAAAATTCATTCCTTCAGACTATGAAAGAACCATCTACCAAAACTTGCAAAAACTTACTCAATGAAACCGTAGTGCAGATGAGTATTTCAAAGAGTTAGAGATCTTATTGATAAGAGCTAACATTGAAGAACCAGAGGAAGCTACCATGGCTAGATTCCTAGCTGGGTTGAACAGGGAAATTGCAAACAGAGTCGAACTTACCACATATATTGATATGACTTCCATGGTTCATAAAGCTGAAAAGATTGAGAGTCAACTCAAGGTAAAACCCTTTACATCTAGTTTATCTTTTCGAGCTAACGAATATTATTCTGATGATGAGGAAGTGGAACATGTTAATGTTGAGGAAAATCATGATGAAAATGAGGAAAGTGTGAGTGAGGATGAAGAGCTTGCATCATAAGAATTCTTGGTTGTTGGAAGAGCTCTTAATGCACATGTTAAGATTGATGAGCAAGATCAACACAGAGACAACATTTTTCATATCCATTGCATGGTTAAAGGAAAAGTTTGTACTTTGATTATTGACTATGGATCTTGCACTAATGTGGCAAGTGTTGAACTCGTTAGAAAACTTGATTTGCCATTACTTAACCACCCACACCCTTATAAACTATCTTGGTTGAATGATTGTAGAGAAGTGAGTGTTAGCAAACAAGTTTTGATCTCATTGTCTATTGGTGGGTTTAAAGATGATATCTTATGTGATGTAGCTCCTATGCATGCAAGTTATATCCTTTTAGGTAGACCATGGCAGTTTGATAAGAAAGTTACTTATGATGGATACTTGAATAGGTATTCATTCAGATTTAACAATAAGTTGTTTAAGCTACATGCATTACCCCCACACAAGGTATTTGAAGATCAAAAGAGACTGTGTAAGAACAGGAATGATCCTAAGGAGAAAGATGTAGAAAAGAAATTTCTGGAGTGTATTAAGAGTGAAAGAAAGAAAAATGAGTCTAAAGTCAAAGAGATAGTAAACATTGATGAAGACAAATCTCAAAAGAAATTTGCTTTCTTTGCCAAACCAAGTGAAGTCTCACATGCCATGAACTCAAACAAAATTGTCTATGTTTTGATGTTTAAGGAGTCTCTGTTTTCTATGAGTGACTTACCCTCCACTTTGCCCAGTGGAGTTGTATCTTTGCTTGATGAGTTTTCAGGGCTGTTTCGTGAAGAAGAACCTTCTGGTTTGCCGCCTTTAAGAGGAATTGAGCACCAAATAGACTTCATACATGGTATTGTCCTACCTAATAGGCCAGCCTACAGAGCAAACCCTGCTGAAATGAAGGAAAATCAACACCAAGTAGAAGAACTCTTGGCCAAAGGAAAGGTGAGGGAAAGCATGAGTCCTTGTGCCGTTCCTGTGATCGTTGTACCAAAGAAAGATGGTACATGGAGGATGTGTACTGATTGTAGAGCCATCAATAAGATAACTGTAAAATACAGGTACCCCATTCCGAGACTTGATGATATGCTTGATGAATTGCATGGTGCTAAGTATTTTACCAAGATTGATCTTAAAAATGGTTACTTTCAAGTACACATTAAAGAAGGTGATGAATGGAAAACTGCATTTAAGACTGAGTTTGGATTGTATGAGTGGTTAGTCATGCCATTTGACTTAACTAATGCACCTAGTACTTTCATTAGATTAATGAATAAAGTCTTACGTGCATTCATTGGAAAAATTTTTGTTGTGTACTTTGACGATATCTTGATTTACTCTAAGACTTTGCATGAACACATAGGCCATCTAAGAAGCATTTTTGAAGCATTGAAGAAAGAACAATTATATGCAAATTTCAAGAAATGTTCTTTTTGTATGGAAAAAGTTGTGTTTCTAGGATTTGTGTTTAGTGCAATTGGAATTGAAATAGACCAAGATAAAGTGAAATCAATTTTAAAATGGCCAATTCCCACAACTATTGGAGAGGTGAGAAGCTTTCATGGGTTGGCTAGTTTCTATAGAAGATTTGTTAAGGACTTTTCCACTATTGCTGCACCTTTGAATGAGATTGTTAGAAAAGACGTAGGATTTCAGTTGGGAGAGTCACAACAGAAAGCCTTTGATGAACTTAAAGCAAGGTTAGCTTCTGCACCTATTCTAAGACTACCTAGCTTTGATGAAACATTTGAAATTGAATGTGATGCTAGTGGTGTTGGTATAGGAGCTGTACTATCTCAGTCTAAACAACTGATTGCTTATTTTAGTGAAAAGCTTAAGGGAGCGCAATTGAATTATTCAACCTATGACAAAGAGTTGTATGCACTTGTTAGATCATTGCAGACTTGGCAACATTATTTGTAACATAAGGAGTTTGTGGTTCATACTGATCACGAAAGTCTTAAGTTCCTTAAAATCCAAGGAAAGTTAAATAAGAGGCATGCAAAATGGGTTGAATTCATTGAACAATTTCCTTATGTGATAAAATATAAGCAATGAAAAGATAACATTGTAGCTAATGCATTATCTAGGAGATATTCTTTAATTACTACATTGTCATCTCATTTGCTTGGATTTGAGTGCATCAAGGAATTGTATACATCTGATCCGGACTTTCAGTCAATATTTGATGCATGTGCCGATTCTCCATTTGGTAAGTATTATTTACATGATGTTTGTTTAAAGAAAGAAAATTGTGCATACCTAAGTGTTCTGTCAGAGAGATACTTGTCAAAGAAGCACGTGGTAGAGGTTTAATGAGTCACTTTGGCATCTTTAAGGCATTAGAGATGTTAAACGAACGTTTCTTCTAGCCTCATGTGAGAGTTGATGTGGAGAAGGTTTGTGGAAGTTGTATAACTTGTAAGAAAGCTAAATCTACATCACATCAACATGGTTTATACACCCCATTACCTATCCCTATGTCACCTTGGATTGATATATCTATGGACTTTGTCTAGGGATTACCTAGATCAAAAAATGGAAGTGATAGTGTGTTTGTCGTCGTTGACAGATTTTCTAAAATGGCACACTACATAGATTGTAAAAAGGTTGATGATGCATCTCACCTTGCAAACTTGTTCTTTTAGGAAGTTGTACGTCTACATGGCATGCCTAGAACCATTGTTAGTGATAGAGATGATAAGTTCTTAAGTCACTTTTGGCGTGTGTTATGGGGTAAACTTGGAACAAAACTGTTATTTTCTACTACTGCTCACCCCCAAACAGATGGTCAAACTGAAGTTGTGAATAGAACTTTGTTTCAATTATTGCATGCTATAATTCAGGAGAACCTTAAGAATTGGGAAGATTGCTTGCCATATATTGAATTTTCTTATAATAGAAGTGTTCACAGTGGCACCACTCATTCACCATTTGAAGTTGTATATGGTTTCAATCCTTTGTCTCCACTTGATCTTGTTCCTATTCCTGTTCATGAACATGCAAGTATTGATGGTAAGAATAAGGCTGAACTGATTAAGAAATTGCATGCTAAGGTTAAGCTACAACTTGAGAAGAAAAACAAATAGTATGCAAAACAAGCTAACAAAGGACGCAAGGAAGTTTTATTTGAACCATGTGGTCTTGTTTGGCTGCATTTAGGGAAAGAAAGGTTTCTTAGAGAAAGGAAATCTAAACTCATGCCAAGAGGAGATGGCACTTTCAAAGTACTTCAAAAGGTTGGAGATAATGCTTACATTCTTGACCTTTCGAAGAGTACGTATGGTTCAATTTCTCATACTTTTAACGTTGCTGATCTTACTCCTTTTGGTGATGATTTAGATTCGAGGTCAAATCCTTTTGAAAAAGGGGGGAATGATGAAGTCCATAACCCTCATACATGCCAACATAATGAGAATGCACATAATTTTACAAAAATGCAAGATCAAGGACCCTTAACAAGAAGTAAAACTAAGAAACTAATGCATGAAGTGGGGGCCTTCCTATTTAAACATGTGCAAGATGAACAAAGGGAACTTATACATTGGGTTCACCTTATTGAACCTACAACATGATTTGTAAGAAATTTTAGAACCATTGTGAAATATCATTAGTATAGAATGTATTCTTTATTTTGTTTTTTAAATGCTTATGTTGTATTAGTTGAGGCCCATCTCGGATTGTGAGTTTCTGCAGGACCCATTTTGGTAGAATTGACGTATGTCTCCAAACCCAAGGCCAAATTAGAAGTTGCAAGATGCGTTGGAAAGCTAAGACAAATATCTACTATTTTCATGTTTTGTACTTCTCCAAAATCGGTCGTCTTGACATCCAAAAAGAGCATGCAAATGGAAGTACTGTTTCTACCGAATTCTGTGACATACCTTCCGTAATTTAGATGTATATCCTCAATGGTTGGGACAAATGCAAAAAAAAATTTTATTCTTATGTTCTACACTCAATTGGATATAATTCTCTAAGAAAGAGCAAGGCCTAATTTGGATTGAAAGATGTCCAAAAATCAGTCACAAATCAGAAAAGATTTCAAGATGAAGACAAATCATTAAAGTCTTCCATGAATAGTACTTGAAGGACCTACTTTGAAAATCATCATTCAAGACTTGCAAGACTAGTTTTTATGGAGCCTACATGAATAGTTTTTAGAACTGTGTAGTTTTTTCAATCATTATTTCAATTTGTAAGATAGTTTGTTGTCTTGTGATATTTTTGCCTATAAAAGGCACATAAGAGAAGCTTTGTAATCTCACACCTTCAATGAAAATTTCTTCTTCTTCAAGAGTAATTTTTGTGTGTTTTCTTGGTTCATATTCAAAATCAATGCTAGAATATTTCAAGGCTTGAGCATCCTTATGAGAGTTGTCCAATTCCAGGGAGGGAAACATCCAAGAGGGAGGTATCTTGCTTGGGTTATGTAGAACTCATTGGAGGACTTATGTTCAAAAGGTTTCTTCAACTTATTTGGAAGCAAGGTGAAGCTATCTTCATTGTGCCTAAACCATATTTGGAGGAGAAGCTTTAGAGTTAAAGAAAGATCCATTCTTGCACGTATCAACCCTGGTAAAGCCAACAGAGTGGCAGACACGTTGAGCAGAAAATCTAGTCATGCAAGATAGTCCCCATTGGAGCGAGAGATTGAAGAGTTTGGGCTGGATGTTGTGGACTCAGTGGCGAATGTCCTTACAGCCTTGTCTATAACCTAGGTTTGGTAGACATAATTAAAGAAGCTCAGTATAATGATGTGTCACTGAAGGAAATCGTGACAAATTGAACATGGGACCAGTAAGAGATTTTCAGTTGAGAGAAGATAGAAGTCGATGGTTTCAGAACCGGCTATGCGTACCAGACAATGAAGAGCTTCGAAGGGAATTGTTTAGTGAAGCTCATGATTCAAGGTTGTTTATCCACCCTGGAAGCACTAAAATGTATAAGGACCTCAAAAAGAATTATTGGTGGACAGGGATGAAGGGAAGTATTGCGGAATATGTTGAGAGATGTCTGGTGTGTCAGCAGGTCAAAGAGGAGCATCAGCGACCCGACGGTTTGATGATGTCACTGGAGATTCCAGAATAGAAGTGGGAACATGTGACTATGGACTTTGTGATGGGGTTGCCCAGAACCCGAGGTGGGAATGAGATGATTTGGGTGATTGTGGATCGCTTGACGAAGACGACACATTTCCTAGTTGTGTCAAATGGTGTCTCTTATGAGAAATTGGCAAACATATACATGGATAACATTGTGAGTTTGCATGGAGTTCCCGTCAGTATTGTGTCAGACCGTGACCCCAGGTTCACTTCTAAGTTTTGGACGGCTTTCCAGAAAGCTATGGGCACTGATCTAAGGATAAGCACAGCTTATCACCCTCAGATGGATGGACAGTCTAAGAGGACCATTCAGACTTTGGAGGATATGCTGAGAGCATGCGCGTTGGACTTTAAAGGGAACTGGGATAACATGTTGAAGCTGATGGAATTCTCATACAATAATAGTCACCATAGTGCGATTAGTATGGCACCATTTGAGGCTCTATACGGAAGAAAGTGCAGATCCCCGATTTGTTGGGACGAAGTTGGGGAAAGGACGATCACTGCACCAGAGTTGATTGAACAGACTATTGAGAAAGTGAAGATTATAAGAGAGAGACTAAAGGTGGCACAAGATCGCAGCAAGAGTTGCGTGGATTCTAAAAGACGACCCTTGGAGTTCGAGGAAGGTGAAAAGGTTTATCTACGAGTTTCACCCACTAAGGGAGTTGCAAGGTTCAGGATAAAAGGCAAGTTAAGCCCTCGGTATATTGGCCCATACAAGGTGCTTGGCAGAGTTGGTGAAAGAGCATACCAATTAGCATTGCTTCCGGTTCTATCGCAAGTCCACAATGTGTTTCATGTTTCTAAACTGAGGAGATACGTGCTGGATCCGAGTCATGTTCTTGAGACTCAACCGTTGGAGATTAAGGATGATGTCACGTATGAAGAGTACCCTGTGAAGATTGTAGACAGGAAGGATCAAGTTCTATGCAAACGTGTGATTCCGTATGTCAAGATTCAATGGAGTAACCATACGGAGCGTGAAGCCACATGGGAACTTGAGTAGCAGATGAAGGAGTTGTATCCGTACCTCTTCCAGTAAGGTTTGTCAGTTTCGAGGATGAAACTTTTTGTAAGGGGGTGGAATGTTATGTCCCGCACCCTCCGGAACTTAATTAATTGAGGGAAGAAATTTTAAGAAATCAATTATCAATTAATTTTAGATTAAATATTAGAATTTAAGAATTAAAGAAAAATGATTTAAGTAAAATACACTTTAGAAATTCTATTTTTGCCATTCCCCACAATAAAAGTGGAAAAGAGCGTCATTCCTCTCCATCCTTTTCAGAAAAGCGTCGACCTCTCTTTCCCCCCAAGCTCTAGCCGATTTTCTTCAAAAGTATAGGAGAGGAAGACAGCCTCCAGGAACCGATCCAACCTTCGTTCATTTTTCAATCCGATTATCAGTAATCAAAGACAAGTAACTTTCTTATAAGTTCTTACGATTTGTGAAGGAAAAGGCCCTACTTTTGTATCAAAATTGGATCACCATGCAGTATTACACCCTTGCTTATCTATATGTGAATTTTGTGCAATTTCTATGTTTGGATTTATTGTTTTGGCCATTCTATGTTAAAAATCTAGTTGATGTTGGTAAGTATATGAATTCCTGCAACTCCTCATCCCTTGAATCCCTTTTGCTGCAATTTACTACTTGCTAAGGTTGAGAGGGAAAATTGGAAACTTTGGGTTCGTAGGATTGAACCTTGAGTTCTAGGCTTGAATCTTTGGTATGTATGTGTGTAGTGTTCAAATTGTAGTTTAAGTATGAGATGATAGCAAGGATTAGGCCTGAAATGATTGGGTTGAAGTTTAAGGACGGTTGAATGTTTGGTTCTGCAGATTTTCTATAGAAATCGCAAAGTTTTTCTAGAAATCGAGAAAATCGATAGATCAATGTCTTCGAATGATGTACATCGATCGATCAATGTAGGTAGATTGAGCAACTGATGTGAGGCAGAAAGTTTCTGACGGATTTCGATCGGTGGATGTTAGGGTATAAAGTCACTTCGATCGATCGATGTAGGCAGAAGGATCGACTGATGTAAGACAGAAAGTTTCTGGTAGACTTTGATCGATCGATGTTCGGGGATGAAGTCACATCGATCGATCGATATCAGGGTATGATGTCAACCATTTTCTTGGGAAATTAGAAGAAAGAAAGGGAGGTTAGAGGACCAGTCAAGGGAACGTAAGAGGCTTCTTAGGACTTGATTGAGGTCATTGTAAGTCTTGGGAACGTGTCTTAAGATGGTGAATCAACGGTGAAGATTTTGAGAGGTATTTGAACTGGAGTTCAGTGTGGATGGTCTAAGGGGCTAAGGATGAATGCTTGAGGCTTCGATAAGGTTCAAATGGAGCATGTGAGGTTGTATACTTCATCCTTTGTGTTCCTAATATGAATGTTAATGTCGAGGTAGGCATGAGCATGTAGAGGTATGCTTGAATGTGTGAATGAGAGGAGCCTCAAGTGATTGAATAACATGTTGAATGTGCATCTTTGCATCATGGCACTTGCATTTGCTTATGTTTCGTTAAGAGATGTGCTTGGGCATAGGGTATAAAGTTCTTTGCGAAATGAGTTGTGATATGTTACAAGGTATAAAGACAAGCTGTAACCATCACAGGGCATAAAGTGAGCTGTAATGTGACACAGGGTTTAAAGACAAGCTGTGGATCATTACAGGGCATAAAGTTAAGCTGTGATGTGTCATAGGTCATAAAGACAAGATGTGGCCCATCACAGGGTATAAAGTTATACGACCGGACATTGTGACATGCATTGTACTGCTTTGAAAAGTATTGCACAAGCATTTGTCACTGTGTAGCTAAGAGCATGATTTTAAATGACATGCATCATATGTTTCGTTCTGGTATGATTGTTATGTAAGTGACTCGGTGTTTACATCACTTGTTTCTTTCCTGTTATTATGCAAATAAGTCAGAACTTTTGAACAACTCAGGACATGTGCCCTATTTCCCTTTGATATTGATATTCACACATGTCTTGCCATGTGATGATCCCGTATGTCTTATAAGCGGGTTACTTGCTAGCATTTTCGCTAAGTGCTCTACCTATTATTTTGCAGATGAGCTCGAGTATGATATGATTTTCATTGAGGACGATGGCGAGTGGCCTGAGTGGGGTGCTTAGAGCCTATCTTGAGATTGTTATAGACCGTTTATTCTTAATTTAACTTTACTTCATTCCGTTGGGATTAGATGGCTGCGTCCACAAACCGTTTTATTTTCTTATGCTGTTGGGAATATAGATTCAATTAATTTAGTTTTAATTTTCATGTGTTTCCACGATTATTTCTCTTAAGTCAACGATGACATGTATGTGATAGTATTGACATCTGGTAGACCTCTTAGTAGACTACGACGGGTGTACCGATTCGGGTCTGCTTGCCGGCCGGGGCGCTACACCCTGAAGCCACCCTCCATCTACACCAGCCTGCTTGAACTCGGTGTGCTACATTACTATCTATGTCCTTATTCTGCTGTACAAATGATCCTAGGTACTTGTACTTACTTACCTGTGGTACCACTTGACCATCAACCGTGAGCTGGCTATTGTTTACGTGTATATATATGTGTAAGAACATTGTGTAATCTTCACATATATATATATATATATATGTATATGTGTATATATATATACATATATATATATAAGTGCGCAATTTATACCATTCTATATATATATGTGTGTGTGTGTGTGTGTGTGTGTTAATTTTGTGTGAATTCAGTGTGAATATATGTATGAGTGTGATAGGGGTATGATTTCTTGTAGTGGGTGAGAATTATGATTTTGTATGAACGGAGGGCTAGATAAGGTTGGAAATTTGATTGTGGTAGTGTTTGTTGTTGGAGGGATGACACATGGGCAACGCGTGTGCCTCATACAACGGCAAAAGGGTGGCACGTGGTGCTGGTGCACATGTGCAGGTGTGTTGTGTGTTGTGTGTGAACTGTGTTTGATGTGTGTGTGTGAGTTTAGGTGGAGTGTGTATGTTGGTGTGGGCAGGAGGGTTGAGGGAATAGTGGAGTGAAGGCTTTAGGGTTGGGCCTTGTGAAGGAAGAGGGGTCACTGGATTTGTGCTAGGGAAGGGAGAGTGGGCTGTTAGGCCGAGGGAGGCTAGGTAAGGGGATTAGGGGATGTGCACGAGGGATGTACTTGTATGTATGTACGTGTATATACACATGTATGAGCGTAGGCATATATATGTATATGGGTGCACGGAAGTTAGGATTATTCTTAGTATTTGGATTATTTTGACTTATGCGTTGTGCATTTTGCAAAATTCATGCAAGGTGAAATATAACGTTAAGCATGATTGATCCCAAACAAACGAGGCATCCGAATATATTGACTATTGGATAGGACACTTGGACATATTGACCACCAATTAGGGCGTCCAGACATATTGACTATTTTGATAGGGCGCTTGTACATATTGACTATTAAGTTGATCAATTCGTAGGTCTTACGGTATAAGTCACTTGTAAGGAAAGTGCTATAGCCATTACATTGAACTTCATTTGGGAACTTTGGACCGATTTAGAATCTGATTTGCACTTTGGACTTTGACTTTGAGCTTGGACTTTTGAACTTACATTGCATTGGTTTTGAAACTCTGCATCATTTAGACTTTGATTGGCATTTGAGTGGTTATTTTAATGGATGTTGTCTACGTTTGACTCTATTGACTTTGGTGCTTGTTTGATTGCAAAGAGTATTATAGTCAACTTATTTGTGAATGGGAAACACGATACTTTCATAAAATGTCTAATTATGTTTTCAAACTTGTTTTCCGTGTGTGATCCCATAGTGGGTATAAGAAGGCTACTTACGGGGCGATGTTTTGTCGCTCGTACTATATTTGCTAATATTCTGCAGAGAATCAGGGGTATGACCTAGTGTTAGTTGATGATGGGACTGAATGAGGATAATGATGAGTTAGAGAACCTTGCCAGAGGATTCATTTATGGGATTTTCGAGACATTTGTTATGTGGATTTGAATTTGATTGATGAGACTTGGAGATACCTTGTTACGTTTACGGCTTATGTTTCTTGGATTTAGATATTTCTAAACTTGTATGACTTACGTTCTGAGGATTATTTTAATTGTTTGAGTTTTATGTCGTTTTTGCTATATTAATCTATGTCACTTTGCTGACGTGTCCACGATTTATTTCGATGCCTATATTTCTCTTAGCAGAATACGAAAGGCGAGCCGTTTCGAGTGCTAAGGCTCAGAATGGGGTGCTACATCTAGTGTATGATATACAGGGTATATGTTTGATGTTTAAGAGTTAGAGATTTCTTGAGTTTTTGAACTCCAATTAGTGGTGCCGGGACAAAATATCTATGTAAATGTGTAGTTCTAGTGTACACTAATGTTAGTGTATGATGTACCCTTATGAGTTTTGTAATCTACAGAAGGAGACATGAGATTGAGTTGTTGCAATCAATATTATCAAGGTAAGGTAACTTACTCATATCAAGTGTTGATACCGTGTTTATGTGATATTTGTAAGCTTGGAGCGTCAATCAAATGTTTTTGGTGCGACTTTTGTATGATTCCTTACATGTTGTTGCACTGGTGCTATGGATTTGGATAGGTTGGGGCCGTAGGTATGTGTTCTAGACATAAAGTGAGAGAACTTGAAAAACTAGGTTGCTGCCTAAAGTTAGAGAAATTGACTCTTCCCAATAAAACAGGTGGTTCGTTTCTGAAGGGAAAGCCTGCTATTGAAGGTTTGTGAGAAAGAATTTGGAAGAGAACGTAAAGGATATTTACTTTTTATTTTACTTTTGTTCCTTTTTTACTTTTATGTGATAGAATGGGAATGTCATGATGAAATTGTAAGTGTTGTGATGAGTGTTTGATTAATTGATATTGTGCTTGAATTGAGTGAGTTTTGATTGTGAGATGGGTGTAATTGGATGATTAGACGGGTTGGTCACCGTGCAAAAATTGTTTTTGTTTGATTGTGAAATGGACGTAATTGGATGCTTAGACAGGTAAGTTACCATGCAAAAATAGGTTTTACACACAAACGGTAGACTGTGACATCAGGGCGATGTGGTCAACCACTAAGACAACTATGTGTTGGAGAAGTTGAAATAAATTGGAAAAGTTTGGGCAAATGGGTTTGTCAAAAGTTAACAACCACCAAACTTTGAGCTTAATTATGATTAGTGTTCGTTAATCAAAAACGAAAACTAATAATTTCTAAATTATCTACATAACAAGTAGATGACTTTCGGCTTTTGAATCACTCGATTCCGGTACCGGGTGAATGAGAAATTAATGCTCAAAGTTGGAGTAAAATTGGAAGGAAATTGAAAAAGTGGTGATGTGGCCTCTTGAGGAGTGAACACATCACCCCTTAAGTGGAATACCACATTGGCCACTTGAGATGAAAAGGCCACCAAATATAGTTCAAGTTGGAGCTTTCTAAAATGTGCTCTTGGGCATGAGAAGTTTTTGACGGAGACAGGACGCAGCTCAGGCAAGGTTCACCACACACACACGCGCGCGCACCGCTGCCCGCCAGTCCGGTCGGCTCGTGGCTCGTTCTTGTCTTTTTGGAGAAATTTTCTTTTATATTTTTCAAGAAAAATAAATTAAGTGATCCAACGGTTGAAATATTTTTGATCATAACCGTTGCAAGATCTAACGGTGTAGATCGTAGTCGACACGGATTATGATCTAATGGTTGAGATCATATCTGGGAGCGGTTTCTTCATCTAGATCTAACGGCTGTGGATCGTTGTCTACACGGATCATGATCTAACGGCTGAGATCATATCTGGCAGCAGTTTTTCATCCGGCAGTCTACGTTTAAAACTGCTGCAGTTTACGATCTAACGGCTGTGGATGAAAACCGTCTGATCCGACGGCTGCGGTTTAATCTGGAGATTAACCGCCTAATCCTTCCTGCATATAAATAAAACGGCTCCTTTCTTCCCAGAACACTGCGTTTTTCCACTGCTGTTCTCTCTTGACATTTTCGTTTTTTGCATACTGTTGTTGCATTGGTGTTTCCAGTCCAGTTCGTTGAGAAATCAGAGCATCCCACAGGTTCGCCGAGTTCTTTACGTAGCTGTGCCGCTTCGTATGAACTGTTAGCCGTTGTATCCTGGGAGATGTTTGCTGTTTCTGGTTGGGCACTTCGTACCGGAGCAAATCGTCTTAAGGACAGAGTCCTTAGACTCGCATCGGTTCTACTTGCATTTCGTCAATTTACACAAACACACACAGTACACTGGTTTTGATTACAATCTCTAACATTCTTAAGATGATTTGTACATATACTGTAATCTATTTCGGTTTTTTGGTTGCGTTTACTGCGTCTATTTATATGAAACTAATCGGTTTCTAGTTCTGTTTCTGTATTGCGCTTACAGAAAACTGAAATATGGAAGGCGAAAGTTCCGGTGTGCATTTGGGCATTTCTGTGGAACAGAACAATGCTGTTCCTGTTGCACCTGCTGCTCCAGTCACTGCACTTGTTCCTGCTGTTGGAAAGGTTAAAAGCCAGAGAAGTTTGGAGGAAGTTACTTCAAACGTTGGCAGCAGAAGATGATGTTCTTCTTGACCACGTTAGGTTTGGCTAAGATGCTGACTGAGGATCCTCCGGAGGTGGTGCCGGTGGAAGACCAGAATGTGAACATGCAAAACAGTCTGATTGCTGAAGCGTGGAGTTACAACAATTATGTTTGTTTGAGTCACATTTTAAGTTGTTTGGATAACTCATTGTATGGATTGTACTCTACTTATAAAACTGCGAAATCCTTATGGCAGGCATTAGATAAGAAGTACCGCACTGAGGATGCCAGTACTAAGAAATTTATTATTGGAAAATTTCTTGATTTTCAGATGATAGATTCCAGGACTGTTGTTTCTCAGATTGAGGAACTTCAGATGCTTGTTGCTGAGATGAAAGAGGAGGGTATGACCCTCGGTGAATCTTTTCTGGTTGCTGCTGTGATTGAGAAGCTTCCTCTTTCGTGGAGGGAATTCCGAAGCTATCTCAAGCACAAGAGAAAGGAAATTTCTTTGGAAGACTTGATTGTCCGACTCCGTATAGAGGAAGACAATCGAAGGGCAGAGAAGAAGCCGTCTTCCAGTTCTGGCCATGCCAAAGCTCACGTTGCAGAGGCAACGAAAAGAAGAAAGGAAATTATGTCGGAGTGAACGCGAAGGGCAAGAAGGTTGCCAAAAAGTTCACTGGAAAATGTTACAATTGTGGGATTCAGGGGCATCGTAGTGTTGACTGCAGGAAACCCAAGAAAAGGCAAGAGAAAGCCAAAGACAACCTTGTAAGTGCAATGGATGAATTGGACTTGTGTGCTGTTGTTTCTGAATGTAATGTTGTAGGTAATCCTAGCCAGTGGTGGGTGGACACTAGAGCCACTAGACACGTTTGTGCAAACAGGGGAATGTTCAAGGAATGTGCTCCTGCGAAAGACAATGAAAGGCTGTACATGGAAAACAAGGATAGCTCGAAGATTGAAGGTTCGGGCAAAGTGATTCGGAAGATGACCTCAGGAAAAGAATTGACACTGCAGGATGTGCTGCATGTTCCCGACATCCGCAAGAACTTAGTCTCTGGTGCTTTACTAGTCAGGCATGGATTTAGACTAGTATTTGATTGTAACAAATGTATTCTGACTAAGAATGGTGTATTTCTGGGGAAGGGGTACCTGATGGACAATATGTTTAAACTTAGTGTTATAACTGTTGTACCAAAGAAGACTACGCCCGATGAGGCTAATAAGACTGCTTCTACTTCCGCTTACATGCTTGAGTCTTCGTGTTTATGGCATTTACGTTTGGGTCATGTTAATTATAAGTCATTGCAAAGAATGATTAATCTCGACTTATTACCCAAACTAAGTTTCAGTAATGAAAAGTGCCAAGTCTGTGTTGAAGCAAAAATGGCTAAGTTACCATTTCCTTCAATCGAAAGAAACACTGAAGTGTTAGATTTAATTCACACAGATGTTTGTGATTTAAAGTTTGTGCAAACAAGAAGCGGTAAAAAGTACTTTGTGACTTTTATTGACGATTGCACTCGTTACTGTTACGTTTATTTGCTAAGTAGCAAAGATGAGGCCTTAGATGCTTTTAAAGATTATAAAAATGAAGTTGAGAATCAACTTAGCAAACAAATTAAGTCAATTCGTAGTGATAGAGGTGGCGAATATGATGCACCATTTAATGAATTTTGTTCAGAACACGGCATTATTCATCAAACGACTGCACCATACTCCCCTCAATCAAATGGTATTGCATAACGCAAGAATCGAACTCTGAAAGAGATGATGAATGCTATGTTGATAAGTTCGGGCTTACCTCAGAACTTGTGGGGGGAAGCAATTCTCTCCGCAAACGTCATTTTAAATAGAGTTCCATCTAATAAGATGGATAAAACCCCATATGAACTTTGGAAAGGCTATAAGCCTAGCTATAAATACTTGAAAGTGTGGGGGTGTCTGGCTAAGGTCGCAGTACCAAAACCAAGACAAGTCAGAATAGGGACTAAGACTATTAATTGCATATTCATAGGATATGTAACTAACAGTAGTGCATATCGATTCTTGGTGCACAAGTCTGAGAATCCTGACATACATGAAAATGTTGTCATGGAATCAAGAAACGCAGTGTTCTTTGAAAATGTCTTTCTAAAGAAAGACAATAACATTGAAGAAGCAAGCACTAGTAAGCGAGTACGTGACACAACTCCTCAAGAAATAGAGGAACCTCGTCAAAGTAAAAGAGCCAGAATACCAAAGTCATTTGGACCAGATTTTTTAACGTATTTGGTAGAAAATGATCCAAGGACATTTTCCGAGGCTATGTCAACTCCAGAAGCTCCCTTCTGGAAAGAGGCAGTTAACAGTGAGATAGAATCAATTCTTCAAAATCACACGTGGGAGCTGGTAGATCTTCCTCAAGGGAGTAAACCACTTGGATGCAAGTGGATTTTTAAGAAAAAAACTCAAAGAGGATGGATCCATTGACAAGTACAAGGCCCGGTTGGTAGCTAAAGGCTATCGACAAAAGGAAGCTTTTGACTTCTCTGACACTTACTCACCAGTAACTAAGATTACTTCCATAAGAATGCTAGTTGCTATTGTTGCAGTCTACGACCTAGAGATCCATCAAATTGATGTAAAGACTGCCTTCTTGAATGGCGAACTGGAAGAAGAAATTTATATGGAACAACCTGAAGGGTTTACTGTCCCAGGACAAGAAAGGAAAGTTTGTAGACTTGTTAAGTCTTTGTACGGACTTAAACAAGCACCAAACCAGTGGCATTTGAAGTTTGATCAAACCATGATGTCAAACGGGGACAGATAATGCTTAAAGAGGCCGATGTTATTGTTTACATGGTTAATTCCATCATAGTTGTGCTGAAGCTGACTGCAGTAAGGAGTTTCTGGAGGAATGTCCAGCGTACTTTGTCGTATGCTTTCTCAAAGTTGATCTTCATCGCAATATACGCCTTCCGTCCACTTTTGGTTCGCATCGTATGCATGATCTCTTGTGATAATTATATTATCTGATGCTTGTTGACCTAGGATAAAGGCACATTGAGAAGAAGAGATCAGTTTATCAATAACTGCCTTCAGCCGAATAGCAATTACTTTACTAATCAATTTCACCACCACATTAGTCAGAGCTATTGGCCGAAAATTGGAGATTGTCTCTCGATCCGACATCTTAGCAATAAAGGTGATGAGGGATTTGTTGAGCTCAGATGAGAAAGACCTATTTCGAAAAACGTTGAGCACAAACTCAGTCATCGAGTGCCCAACAATATGCCAATTCCGTTGAAAGAAAATAGGTGTGTAACCGTCTAGCCCAGGTGCCTTGTAGGCACCCATTTGAAAAATAGCAGCTTCAACTCAGTTGCGGATTAGCCACTGTCTGTCCCAATGATTTAAGGAGGGTAAACATATATCGTCTTCCAGAGATGCGCTCTCAGCTAGAGCGGCGTATCAAATCGTTGTAGTGATTCTGGACAATCTCCTTCAAGTCTCCAATATCATCAATCCATTCACTATTTGCTTTCAGTCTTGCTACATGCTTAGATGACGTCGCGTTTTAAGAGACTGGTGAAAGTAGTGACTGTTTTATTTTTCATCCGATAGCCAGTAAAGTTTGTGTTTTTGCCGCCAATAAATCTCTTCCTATTGTAATATTTTATCATACTTCAATCGCAGTTCTTTATCAAGCCGTGTAAGAAACATAGATGGGTGATATGCTAAGGCTCGTTGAACCCTCGCAAGTCTAGCTATGCAGCGCTTTCTTTGTTGAGCAAAGTTACCAAAAACTTCTTTCTTCCATGTTAGAACTTTCTCCGTAAGTGATACCATATTTTGGACGAACAAACGACCTCAACTACAACACGTCTTTCCAAATTTGCTCTCAAAATTAAGCCCCTCTCAAATATGTGCATGTCATGGAATGAGAAATTTTATGATAATTAACGACATTTGTTAATTAATAATATTAAAAAAAATCAATATGAGACATTAATAAATATGCAGGATCTAGTTAAATTATTATACTTTTATTGGTTGACAGAGGATTAGCCCATTTATTTATTTTTTATCAGTTATTGAGAAATATTGACCATATTAACATTAATCGGCATTCTCTCTTCGTCCGGCCCCATTCCACCCTCTGCCATCCAAAATCCGTTAAATTTCCGACCTGACCAACTCAATTAATCCTGCTGACCGATAATTAGTCGGTACTGAATTTTCTAGAGATCTTTACTAGGAGAATGATGACTCCATCGCCGTCGCCGTCAATGGCGATGATCAACATCGCCTCCAGTGCTCGGAAATTGGATGTGAATAATCATATATCTTTGACCTACTACTATCGGATTGCCGATAACATCCTTAGACAGGTTTCTTTTATCTTCTGTCTTTGTTGACCGAATTTATTTACTTGTGATTGTTTCTTCAAATGTGGCAAGACTTGTCTTCATATTTTCATGAAGGAATTCTTTTGTTTTCTGATTTCATTTGAAAATTTCAGCTGCAATATGAATTTTGTTACTTAAGCGTTGGGCTTATCGTGTATGAGATCATGGCAGCTGTAGTTTTTTCCAGCTTTGATTCTAGATACCAATTCTGATTTTACGTACAATCACTCTGGCAGCGAGTTTTTATTTTTATTTTTTTATATGCAAGTAATAGAGTAGTCTGATTTGGTTGCGGTCAGCGGCAGACTGACATTCATCTCTCAATTGTCTAAGCCGTAGCTCTTTAACGATGATAAGCCAATTGTTACTCAATGAAATGAATCGTTAAAGCAATATTTGTAAGATTCGCACTTAAGGGTAAGAAGTCATTTTAGCAATGGGAAAGCTTGAAAAGATGTTTAAATGTCTGAAATGGAAGATTCTCCATGTGTTATTAGGATTCCTTGTTGTTAAACGGGAATGTAGACGTTTAGTGAAGAAGAGTAGACTCTTATTTCTGACAGTTAACGTTGCTTCTTTTTCGGTATTTAATGCATGTTTAGCTATTGCATGTCAAATATTTTTCAAGGCCTTGTATAACTTCATATTGGAGGCCTTTGGAGTGCGGGTCTTCAACTTTTTAAGTATTCATGTGAATTGCTTTCGTGGCAAGAGTAAAATCAAATGCAGAGAGGATCTTTGAGTCCTTGTGTTTTCTCCGTCAAATATGTACAGATGAGAACGTGTCAAATGCAATAAATGATTATTGGATGAACTATGGAAGTTTCCTTGGGTACATATTATGCGTCTGGGGTTGCATTTGTGATATATTTTATGGTTGTTTGCTCTCACCTTCAATTACTTATCTGGTTCGATAGAGCCCGTTCCCGGAAGAGAACATAGAAAAGAACTTAGAAGGATCCCTGATCTGGTTTGGCTGTGAAACAGTCGGTGATTTGGCCGTTCCAGGAATAGAACATAGAAGAAATAAGAAGGACATCGTAGTTGATTCTTTCATTAGCAAACATGGAATCAACCAGCAGCAATTCCATATTGAATATTGCAGCAGACCTGTCATAAACAAAATAAAAGTCAGATGAAGAAAAATTAAGAATACCATTTCATTCTATATTACCTTAAATTCCCCTACTAGTGCTCTGGTTTCAAATTATAGAATTGCAAATTACTCTAGAAAACCCAAGAGGTATACTCCCAGCACACCACGAATTATAATTAATTTCGGTTTCTGTTCCGAATTTCGTGTCATGTAGTGGTGTGGAACGCATTCAAGGGAACACTGGGTTTTGTACTTTGTTATTGTGTTTAGGTAGGAAATGGTCAAGTTAACTTTAAGCTACTACAGTGAAAGCTTCAGTGATGGTCCAAGTTATGATGAAAATTGGGCTGGCACATTCATGTTTGTTTGGATGTATTACAGCCAGCACTACGTCTATATTACAAGAATCTGTGATTATTTCAGGAGGCAATTTTGCTTTTCTGGGTTTCAGACAAAATTTGTGTCTTGTCTTATGTCGTTTGTTTTGATTTATGGGTTCCAGTTATAGAAATTTTTCTGAATGGTGACCATGTGTACCTCATCGGGTTCTGCTTGCTTATATTGTTCTATTTTTATTAATTTTTCCTTTATCCTTTGATTGTCTGAATGCACATGCACATATATTATACTTGTTGCATATTATGCACTCTTGCTGACATCTTTTCCCCCTTTCTGTTAGCATAGGCTGACATCTTTCGAGCAGAGAAGAATATCATCGATTTATACATTATGCTACTAAGATTCTCAAGGTGAGAACCCTTTATGCAAGTTTATGCATGGATGTTTTCCAATTTCTAGTGCTCATGATATAGAAGTACAGACATTTCAATATTTTGGTTCTCTAATACTCCATTGATCCCAATTTCATAGTCCACTATACTATTTTGGGTTGTCCCAAAGATATGTCCAATTACTATTTTTGCTTTACGAACTTAATGGATTGTCACCAAATTATCCTTGCAGTTAATGAGAATAATGGAAGGAAAGATAAGTTATAAGACTAGTGGAAGAAGAGAGAATAAGGGTAAACTAGAAAATGCCCATAAAATTTAATTGTAAACAAGCTAATAAATGATGTTCCCTTAATAAGTTGGGTTTACGTTAGGGGACTATGAAATTGGGACGGAGGGAGTAACAATTATTGCTTTATATGTCCATGAACTAAACTAGCGATGTCTTGCAGTTTGGTCACAGAGACAATTCCTTACCATCGTGATTACAGGACATCTCTGCAAAGCGATAAGATTTACCTAAAGAAGGTATGTTAATTGTTCGCTTGCGCAAGTTTGTTTCTTATGCTATCCTGATCTGACAAGTATTGTTCAAACACTTCTTCTTCCAGAGGTTATTGGGTGCTCTTACTGAGCTAGAAGACCTGAAGTCTGATGTTCAAAGGAAAATTGAAGAGTTAAAGAGGAAACAAGTGCGTCAAGTAAATAAGCGGAGCTTTCAACATGAGGACAATTATCCAGAATCCTCCCTTGAGTGGCCCCTGGTCAAGCAAAACAATCTGAATGGTTATACCCTGACTAAGGTGAGGTGCAATCTACCTATTATCTGTTTACTTATGATAAATTTGTCTCAGATCCTCCGTAGTTGTAAGTTTAAGATTTTGGCATACACAATATTTTGAAGAAAGCTATCTTGCATTTGATAGGCATCTGTCCCTGGCGTTCACTACAACAATTATTTAGGTCGTGGATCTCCTCAGTCATCTATTACCCGGCCTGTAGAGGAGAAATTTCGCCAAATGTAAGCTTGATTTATCATACATTGTATTGATTACTTGGATCCAGCGTCATAAGTAGACTATTTATTTATTTATTTATTTTGCTTAGTTAATATGTATTAAGATGTGCCTCCAGGAGTTGTGTCTAAGCCTTTTGCCTCTGCATCAGTTCTTGGATTGTTTCATCAGAATTGTTGGTTTCAGTCGATTCTTTGTTGTCATCCGCTGTCTGACTATATGTACATGTTTTGGTCCTAAGCTAATGCTTATGATGGTCACACAGCTCTTCAATTAAAATGTATGCTTCTGCTGTAGAAGTGCGTATGTGTCTGGCGGTGTCCTACTTTTGTTCTTGCTGCATTTGTTTTTCTTTCTCTTTTGTTATAATTTGCCTTCATCATGTTTGTAGGTCACTCAGTGTTCCCCGACCGAAGGAGGAGACGCTTAGCAGGCATTCTATTTTAGGGCCAAATGGACTTTATAAGCAGTGGCAGCCTCCTCCCAGTGACAAAAAGGTATACTTTTTTTGCTGCATGCTTTTGTTTTGCTTTCACTAAAATGTGAAAATTTTCATTCTTTGTCCAATGCGGCAGGTCCTTTACCCAAGTAACATCGTCTGCTCCCCTGTTGAAATCCCAAGGGCAGACATTTAACATGAAATTTGATATACCTATTCATCCCTGTCTCTCCGCTTGGTTATTGTGTTAGTCTAGAAGTAAAGAAAGGAAAGTATCTCATAAATGCGCTCTTGGTATATTTCTATAAGATGGTATTACTTAGAGTGCAAAATGGTGCAAGATCTTTGGCCTTTTTATCATTTATGATGTTTCAATACACGGCTTTTAGTGCTTATTAATTTAGAGTTTGTTTGTGATTTTTCAAGCAAAAGCAGTGTCCGAAAGCCTTTGGAGAACGTGCCTGTCGTTCCAGTTGATAGAAACAATTGTGAAACAACAAAGTCTGAATCAGCAGACCAATTGAAGATAGATAGTCAAATAAGTGAGACGCCAAAGTCTGAATCGGCAGACCAGTTGAGAAGAGATACTCAAATGAGCCAAGCCAAGGAACCTCTTTCTTTAATCTCTTTTGAAGCGACAGATGTTTCGGTGCAAACGGAAATCATAAGGCAGCCTTCTCCTCCTCCTGTTCTAGCTGATATACAGGGCCTAATCCCAACAACATCAAATGCCAGTGAGGCTGATTCTGTATCTAACAATTGTTCTGCTAATGGATTAGTTGCTTCTGAAGCTCCTCTTGAATTACATATTGTGAGTTCATTTTTTTGGTCACCGTTTATTCCTTGAACTTTAGTTCTTCTTTCCTTATCATTTAGAAAGCTTGACTTCTCTGGGTTTCCCTAATCCCTTTTCAATTGAGGAGTTTAGGCATGTTATGTGTGATTCACTATTAAATGTTATCATAACTTGTTTTGATTGAATTCACTATTGACATTTTCCTTTTTGGCTTGCTCTGGCAGCCAACTTCAATAATGGATAGTTTCATGAGGCTGGCCAAATCTAATACAGTGAAAAATTTGGAGACTTGCGGTGTACTGGCGGGTTCTCTTGTATGTGCAAAGCTTTGGATATTTATCAAGTCTTGTCTGCGGATTTTTCCTGGCAGAAGATTATTGTGCTTATTCTGGTGTATCAATTTTGATTTGGTTTTCAGAAAAACAGAAAATTTTGTATTACAGCTCTAATCATTCCTAAGCAAGAGTCAACTTCTGATTCTGTAAGTAATGATTTTCTTTTTGAACTTGTGCCCCCCCCCCCAACAAAACAATAACTTCAGTCAGTTACTCAATATTTGTACTTTTTTGCAGTGTCAAACAACAAATGAGGAAGAGATATTTGAAGTGAAAGACAAACAATCTTTGTTTCCACTAGGGTGGATTCATGTAACCACAAGTTTATTTTACTTGAATTTGATTGCATTCTGTTCTATTTTCATCTCCGTTTTTTTAGTTTCTCTGGCTACTGCACTTATTCTCAGAAGCTGCATCATCATCATCATCCGGGCCCAGTATATCCCAACGATAGCAAAAGCTATCGTTAGGGTCTGGGGAGGGTAAGTGGTAGGCAGCCAATACCTCTATCCCAAGGGGATAGAGAGTCTGCTTCCAGTGAGACCCCCGGCTCTACCTGCATAAATGACATGATAATAGCGATATGTTGTGCTAGTGTGTTAGTGAGTAAATTCAAGAAATACAAAGTCTTTCGATATTAAAATACACATCACGTTATATGTACATGTAATGTAAAACAATGGTATAACATACGTCACCAAGTGGAAAGTCAACCTAAAGCGTAGATAGTGTCTACGCCTATCTATGTTCCTAAATATACTCTAAAAGTGTCCCTATATATGCCTTATACCTCGTTAAGCTTAATCTTATATCTCCATGAATTCCTATCCTGGACCATGTCCTCAGAGATGTGCAAATCTAGTAAGTCGTGCCTTATCTGCTCATCCCAAGTCAGTTTGGGCCTGCCTTTACTCCTGTTTCCCTCTACAATGAGGCTTTCAATTGCTCTGACCGACGCCGTTGTCTGTCTCCGTTTGACATGCCCAAACCATCTCAATCTTCCCTCTCTTATCTTATCGGCTATACTAGACACGCCTAACCTTTCTCGAAACACCTCATTTCCGATCCGGTCTAGCCTTGTATGCCACACATCCATCTTAACATTTTCATCTCTGTCACTTCCATCTTCTGTAATTGTGACCCCTTGATGGCCCAGTAGTCTGTCACATATAGCATTGCCGGTCGTACTGCCACCCTGTAAAATTTTTCCTTTAATTTAGTTGGGAAATTTTTGTCACACAGCACCCCTGAGGCCGCCCTCCATCTACACCAGCCTGCTTGAACTCGATGTGCTACATCATTCTCTATGTCGCCATTCTGCTGCACAAATGATCTTAGGTACTTAAACTTACTTACCTGTGGTACCACTTGACCGTCGATGGTGAGCTGGCTATCCTCACTGTCTGCTACGCCGCTGAAGTCGCAGTGCAGATACTCGGTCTTAGAACGGCTAATCCTTAAGCCTTTTCTCTCTAAAACACCTCTCCACTACTCTACTCTCATACTCAGGGTATGTCTACTTTCTGCGACTAATACAATATCATCAGCAAAAAGCATACACCACGGAACTGCCTTTTGTATATGCTTTGACAACTCGTCAAGGATAACTGCAAAAAGAAATGGGCTCAACGCAGACCCTTGATGGAGACCGATCTCTACCGGAAAGAAGTCTGTATTCCCCACAGCTGTACGAACGGTTGTTTTTGTCCTAGCATACATATCTCTAATTATGTCTATATACTTCATAGGGATCCCTCTTGCCTCCAGACTATCCCATATCAGGCTACGCGGCACACTATCATATGCTTTTTCAAGATCGATGAAAACCATATGTAAATCACGCTTCTTCTCCCTATACTTCTCCATTAATCTCCTGAGAATGTGTATTGCTTCCGTAGTTGACCTTCCTGGCATAAAACCAAATTGGTTCACCGTAACCTGAGTTTCTCTCCTAATTCGAGTGTCGATTATTCTCTCCCATAACTTCATGGTATGGCTTAGCAACTTAATCCCTCTATAGTTCTCACAACACTGTGCGTCTCCTTTGTAAAATTAACCGACAGTAAGCTTGAACAATCTTTTTCTGATACCTTGCTGGTGAGGCCTTTTTCTTGGATAGCAGATCTTCTCCCAAAGTAGTGCTCCCATAGTCTCTCCTAAAGTACCAAATGGCACCGGTTTTCATTTTTCAGACCAAAAATTAAAAAAGAAAAGAAAAACAAAACAAACGATCTCCCCCTACATCTCAATTGAAATTCCAAGAAACCCGAAATGCCTTCTGCCTTCTCCTCTAAATCTCTAATCCATTTTTTATTTCTTCTGAAAAAAAATATGTTCCCGTTTACTGATCTTGCATAATCCTCATTCCACTTTACCAATTCAAGAAAAGACTTCCCTTCTCCTGGAACTCCCACTAACCTGAATTACCTCGGATGTTTCTGCACTAAGTCCACCAAAAAACCAGTAGGGAGCTAAATTTCCTCTTCACCTCCAACTTGTAGGCAACAAAAACCCTGTGCTTCTGCTTCATCATGATTTGCATTATCCAGGGGGGAATTGAAAGATGAGATGTTTAAAGGAGAAGAGAAGGAGGTGATTTAGGATTCTTGGAATCGCAATTGGGATATGGGAGAGACTGATGCTGGCCCATTTTTTCTGTTTGCTGCGTATGATTATTATTGTTGTTGTTGTTGCTGCTGCTGCTGTTGTTATTATTATTATTATTTTCCAGTTGGTGTCGTTTAACACATAGAGAGGACTACTTAGGAGAAGATCTGCTCTCTTTTTCTTGCTGTTATGGTATTTCTGGAAAGCATATGTGCTAGAGAGTATTTGTGAACCAAGAAGGAATGCTTGTAACTTAGAGGTTCTGCCTTGTTATATTTCCTCGGAGGAGGAAACTTATATTCATCATTTTCTTCTTGAATCATATATATGTTAGAAGCGGCTATGAACTAAGCTTGAATATTTGAATTTCTACCCGACGGTATTTCAAACACTCGTTCTTCTTCCAAATTATCTAATACTTGAGTTTTACTGACTATTTCAAGTTTAACGGATCTCCTTCCCTTTCCCAAGTAATTCAAACTGTGTTACTTATCATTATTTACAAACTTTTCTCTGTCTTTGAATTTTAACAATGTGAATGGCCTGTTGAGCTGACCCCTCTTATATGCATAAAGTGGCTGAAAACTCTTTTTATCCAGATTTTTGTTTGAGAATATCAGGCTTAAACATCATTTGAGGTTCTCTTTTGCAGACGCATCCTACGCAATCATGTTTTATGTCATCAATTGATGTTCACACGCACTACTCGTATCAGGTTTCTTACATTTGTGCCTTGCTGTATTGTTTACTTTTTGGCCTCCCACCTCTCCGACGTTCTCCCCCCCCCCCCCCCCCCCCCGTACTTATGATTCTGTACATGATGAGAAACCATATATAGGAGACATCAATTTGACCACCGATTGTGAAATGATGCATTTGCTACCAAATGTGGTACACTAATGATTGGGAAACGCAAAACCATTTCAATAGTTTTGTACACTAAAATAATTTAATAGATGATACACTGCTGAAGTTTTTTCTCTTGGAAAGAGCACTTATGAAGTTTCAAAATGCATTTCCTATGTAAACCATCAAATGCATCTGCATTTTGTTATCCTTCACACCTAGCAATTAATCTTTGTGAAAAGGATGATCATTGTAGAAATTGATGACACATACCCTTGACAATTCATCTAAATGCCATTGCATAGTGATACTACGGTGGTCTATGACAAAGTAACCTTGTGAACATCTCTCTTTCAAGATTCAGGCAGACGTAGCCTTATGAACCTTGTGACTTAAAACTTTGTTCGAGTTCGTTATAATTTCGGCGTGCTTTGAACTTTCAAATTGTTTCCTCTACATGGGCTCTTTGGAATCACTTTTTCCATGTAATGTTATATTTTGACAGATCATGTTGCCGGAATCTATTGCCATTGTCATGGCGCCAACAGATTCTTCAAGGTACACATTGCAGCCTGTGCGCTTATCCCCTTGTACGAAAGGTTATATTAACTCTTTCCATTTTATGGTTTGATCTGTTCAGGAACCATGGTATATTTAGATTGACACCCGGTGGCTTGACAGTCATAAGACAATGTCCTCGTCGTGGTTTCCATCCTCACGATCCCCCAGCCGACAGAGGTCCAATTTACAAGCAATGTACAGATGTTTATATTAACCCTAAACTGAAGTTTGACGTTATTGATCTACGATAATATCCTCTTTGTGGATTATAATGTGTTCGATTGATTACGCAAAAGTACAGTTTTGCTGTCGCCCTTAATCAGTGTACAGCTCGTGAAATCCTCAAAGTTGCACGGTAAGTAACATATATTTTTGGCACTGTGTATAAATTCAAGAAACATTGTTTTGTAAAATTGGGCGTTTCTTCAATCCGTGTTTAAGGATGGATTCGTAATTACATATGTTGATTTGTCAGACCTTACATTTGATTTAAACTTGTTACTGTATATCCCAATGTATTTCCAGAAGCATTTTATAAACTGAATTTTTATGTTTCTTGTTACTGCTTGTTGATCGAACATTATCGACAAATGAAGTATGAAAAGGCGTCTGCTTAGCACAGTGCTTAGTTTCTGCCTTCTGCCTATAGTCGGTTTGGACTTCCTAATGAGCAAAGGTGAAAGCAACAATGTATTCCTCTCAAACCTGTTGCTCTTGTTTCAGTTTTTAATCTAAACTATGTCTAAATTGTTTAAGAGGTATTTCTGATAATTAAAGATATCAGTAATTTTCTATATTGTCTAAAATATTACTTGCACTGCAATTATTCCTTGTTTAGAAGAATAACGTTGAGAATAAATATAATGTAATACGTTTGTTATGAGAAGTAGACATAGTTTTAGATATGTTAAACAAGAAACAGGGCATAAAGTTTTGGTCATCAATCTTTTTAAATATGTAAATGTAAAGTTTTGGTATGATGAAAGGTAGGATTTTTCTGTTAAGTGAGAATTGAAAGATATGTTTCCCTTTTTAGGAGGTTTCATGTGGTGTAACAGTTTTTGCATCTTCAATCATGAATAAGTGATATGAACAAAAAGGAGGCCTTTAATCCAAGCCATTTATGAGGACAAGTGGATTTGGAGGCTATAGTGATCAATAATCTTGTGTATAGTTATCATGGTGTTTGATGGCACAAAACGCGAAAGAGGTCTAGAGATATTTGGATTAAATAGATAACACAGGAAGAGGGTCCAAAATATAGGATAAGAGAAAGTTAAGAAATGTTATAAGTTTATTTAGCAAACATTTTCCTAAAAATAGATTAATTATTGCTTACATTCGTTATCCAAAGAAATAATGGACCGACAAAGCAGATGAAGAAACTATGTTTATTCTTGTTCCACCCTCTCTTAAGATATGAGATCTTGTCCTAAAGTATTTTCTTTTAATAAAAAAATATCTCAACTTTTTCTTTCTAAACCTTTCTATTGAAAAAAAAAATACTCTATGGAAACCATACGGGTGTACAATATAGTACACATTAATTGTGTTTTTTTATAGAACAGTTTTTTGTTTAAAAAAAGATTTAGAAAGTAGAAGTTTAGGAAATGATCTTAATGCGTTCATTCTAGCCATATACTTAAACTACCCAACTGGTGGGATGAGGACCTTTATCCTAGGGGTGAACAAAATTTTTTGAAACCGGACCAAAAAACCAAACCGGGCCGATTCAAACCGTTTTAAACCGGACCACAGTCTAGCAGCCGGTTTTGTTGTTAAGAAAAAACCGAACCGTAAAAGACGGTCCGGTTCCAGTTTAGAAAATGGCAAACCGCAAAACCGGACCGGACCAATTTAAATTAATTATATTAAATATTTATATATTATTCTTATTTTTTATTTTTAATATTTTAATTTTATCCATCTAAACTAAAAATATCTAACCTACCTAGAGAAACCTAGAAACTTCTTTTCTTTCTGTTCTTCATTCATTCCATGTTCCCTCTAGGTCTAGGTCTGCGCAGTCCCCCCTCCCCCTCCGCCGTTTCGTTTTCGTTTGTTTCCTTCCCCCCTTTTGCTGTTTTGCTTTTGCAAATTTGCAGTATTTTGAGTTTTGATTTTCATCTTTTCTCGTTAATTGATTCTCAGTCCTTTCATTTCCTTGATTCATTCCTCAGGCTCTGTTCTTTTACTTCGAGTTGGACAGTTCGAATCTTCGAGACTTCAAGTATTGGATTCAAACGCTGCTAGTGCTGCCTGCTTCAGTGCTTCTGTTCTTCAGTCTTTGACTCTTTTCTACTTTTGTTCTTCTGTATTTTCGTGTGTTTTCAAAACTTTCGTTAATCGTTGCTGCCTGCTGTTGTGCTGCACCATCATCCCGTCAACATCACCTTGTTTTTATCTACATCCACATCCGGTAAATTTATTATCTGGTGACAGATCTATTTTTATCTGCATTTTTTTGCATGCAGGTTGATGTATCTAGATTTGTGGATTTTTGGTGTTTATTTCTTTTATTCGTGTGGTTAAGGGAATGAGTTTGAGAATTTTGATGTATCTAACTATGTATATTTGCTGAAGACTGAAGAGTGAAGAGTTTTGTTTGCACTTTGCAGGTACTGACCTATTGTGGGTTCGTAGTTTCTTACGCCGCTCAGAGATTCGCTCTTTTATTGGATACAAGGAGTGTTCTTCATCCCTCTGTAGTCTGCACTATTTTATTTTTGAACTTTTTGAACTATTTTATTTTTGGTATTGCTTTGTTTTTGCTCCGGTGCACTTGCACACTATGTTGTTGTTATGTAAATTCATATAAGTTTCTTTGGTTTTCATCGTTATCGCTAGATTCGCTACAGCTGAGTCTACAGAGTTTGCTGACTTGCTCTGCATACCCGTTTGCTCTGCATACCCGTTTGTCTGTATACCCGTTTGAATTTACGTTTTCTTCAACAACTAAGGTGAGACTAATCCAAGAGTGTATAGTTGAAGAATTCTGTTAATGAACTTTGGTCTATGAATACAAGCTTAAGTTAAGTAACTAATACACGTAGCATATGATTTTGTAAAGATGATATATAGACAAAAGTAAATTTAGGAGTGAAGCTTAACTGTCTGGTTTATGTATTTGTGGTCCTGGTAACCCTAATCAACATTGCTGCAGTTGCTGTTTCTTTTGATACAGCTTATGTGAAATTGTACAAACTGCGAGTAGATTGATTGAGCTCCTAGGTTGGAGATCACCTGGCTGAAATTGTACAAATTGTTGAGGTATGTTTCTTTGTAGCTCTTCCTCTTCTAAGTACATGTGTATGTTTACTTTGTGCATTTATATTGTTTGTGTACAGTATTTCTACACAGATTAACCTTGAACTATTGACATGCGAGTCTTATTTATCGTTTCAGACATGAACTCTTGCTTGCTTCTGTGTGACTGCATTATATGGGAATACCATTCCATGTCTTTTTTGATAATGTGATCTTATCTTTTGCACAGGCAATTGCAGAAGTCCAGTCACGATCCCTTGTGATCTTTTGAGTTTCATTTCTGAAACAGGTAATATGGCATCGTTAGCCCAGTCATCTTGTATCTTGTCAGTAGGTAAACATGCTGTTGTCCATCATAGGCTGTTTAATGGAGATATCTTCATAAAATTACCTTTAGTCACACACTTGTATACTTATACAATTTTTAGTTGGGTTCCCCTCTCTCCAATTAGCCGCTCCACCCTCCCCCAACGAAGTATACGGGCAAAATTATGTATGTGTTCTTGCATAATGGAAATTCTATTCCCTGGAGATTCTTCTATTTTCATTCCAACCGCTTACACAAAATGTGCTATTCTTCCTTTAAATCTTCCTTCTTGTCCAATATTTCAGCAGTCTAGCAAGCTTTCACAGATTTTGTGGATTGGTTTTCTTATTTGGCTGGAATGAAATATCTTTGGTTTCTTCTTGTCTTCACTGGCCTGTGTTGGTTGTCTCAGGAAGTTAATGAGCTCGATGGGTATAAACATGCTTGCTCTGATAAATATTCGATATGTTTCTGATGTTTTTGTGCATGATTGGTTTGTGTTTAGATCTACAAGGCTCAGAAAAAGTAGCATATGCTTCTAATGATGCTGTAGTTTCTCAGCGTCTTCGTAGTTTAGTTTTCTCTGAGATTGTTTCTTGATTTTCAGATTGCTGAACGTGTTATTTTTTCTCTCTCTTCAAAATGGAGACACCGGAGCACAACAAGATCAAGGTAAAATGCTAAGTTAGTGTCTTTCACTCTTTTCTCTGAATATGTGAGTGTAGTTGATAACGTAGTGTGAAATTATTGTGTGCTTGATTTTAGGATGTAATAGTTGAAGACGTATCACCTGCTACAAATCCATTCATCAATCCGATTCCAAGTAATGTGTCCACTGACCCCACAACAGTCCAGTCTGTTGCCCAACCTAGTGTCACTTCGAAACCTATAGGTGAAGTTGGTCCGCCCCAAAAGAGAGTTAAAACCCAAGTGGTGGATGTAGTTGTAGAGAAAGACACCAACAACCGGTTTAGGAGTGAAGCTTGGAAGCATTTCACTATTGTTAAAGGTTCTGATCCTATTAGGGCAACATGCAATTACTGTGGAAAGAGCTATGCAACTAACCCTAGTAAGAATGGGACAAGTAATTTGTTTAGTCATCTAAACAACCAATGCACCAAAGTTCCTTGGAAAAAAGAAAAAGGACAAAGCAAGTTGACGGATTTTACACTGCTAAGTGACACCTCTAGAAATAAGACAAAAAATTTGGATTTGGTTGATATAAGAAATAAGTTGGCAAGAATGGTCATAATGGATGAGCTGCCTTTTAGCATAGTTGAGGGAGAAGGATTTAAACAATATTCAAATGCGTTAGAACCAAAGTTTATAGTCCCTTCTCGGATTACTGTTGCTAGAGACTGTATGAAGTTATATGCTGAAGAGAAAAAGAAACTTAAAAGGGCCTTGAAGGGGCGCAGAGTGTGTTTGACTACAGATACTTGGACTTCATTACAGAATTTGAATTATATGGTTTTGACTGCTCATTATGTTGATGATGACTGGGTTTTGCAGAAAAAGATCTTGAATTTTTGTACTATAGAGAGTCATAAAGGGTCTATGATTGCTTGCAAGTTGGAGGATTGTTTGCATGATTGGAGCATTGATAAGATATTGACTGTAACTCTTGATAATGCTTCCTCCAATGACTTGTGTATTCAAGAGCTCTTGAAAGATTTTAAGTTCAAAGATGTCTTGCTAGGTAATAGGTTCTTTCATGTCCGATGTCATGCACATATATTGAACTTAGTTGTCAAAGATGGTTTGAAAGAACACTTTACTTCAATTGTAAGAGTCAGAAATGCATGCAAATATGTTAGATCTTCTCCTGCTAGGTTGAGAGCATTCAGAAAATGTGTTGAAAAAGAAAAGATTGACTTGGCCCATTTAGTCATACTTGATGTTGATACTAGATGGAATTCAACCTACATGATGTTAGATCGAGCTGAGAAATATGAGAAAGCATTTGATAGACTTTACAAGTATGATAAATTCTTTCAAGACTACTTTGATTGCTATGATTATGGCCCCGATGATGATGACTATGTTGTTGTGAGGAGCAAGGGGAAAGTCATTGGTCCTCCTAAAAAGGACGATTGGATAGTAGCTAGGAACTTTGTGACATTTTTGAAATTGTTTTATAATGTTACTTTAAAGCTATCATCTACATTGGATGTGACTGCAAATATTTGTATACCTGAGTTGTGTAAAGTGAAGCAGAGTATAGAAGCAAAGATGGGTACGCAAACAAGTTCAAGTATGTTTCATATGGCTATGAGCATGAGTGCAAAGTACAATAAATATTGGTCAAACTGGTCCAATATCAATCATTTATTGTTTGTGGCCATTGTCTTTGATCCGCGGTTTAAAATAAGAGGTTTGGAAATTTGGTTGAGAAAAATGTTTGGCCTTGAAGCTGACCGAAAGAAGTTGGATATTGAAGATCATTTGAATGAACTATTCATGCATTACTCAAGGGAGTTATTTGTCAATGATAAGGAGGGTGATACTAGTATGAGTCCATGTGGAGGATTAACGGAATTTGAAAGTGAAGACGTGTTTGCCATTGTTGCAAGAGAAATGGGAGAAGAATACAACGATGATAAGAAGAATGAGTTGAGCATGTACTTAAGTGATGGAATGGAAAAGGGTGATAGCTTAAATGTCTTAGGATGGTGGAAGTCCAATGTCCATAGATACCCAATACTATCAAGCATTGCAAAGGATATATTTGTCATTCCGGTCTCAACTGTTGCATCTAAACAAGCATTTATCACTAGTGGCCGTGTTATTGATCCTTTTAGGAGTTCTCTAAATCCAACAACCGTGGAAGCATTAATGTGTACCCAAAATTGGATACGTGGCACTGCTGTACATTTGGATATATTAGAAGCTTTAGATAAAGCTGAGAAGTATGAAGACATTGTCCAAGGTAATTTTAGTATTATCAAATTTTTTTACCTTCACAGTTTTTTTCATTCAACGTTATTTCTATATCTTCTAGATGACTTGGGATGTCTTTTATTGTTTTAATTTGTTGTAGAAAGTTCGAGCTCATGCATTGCAAAGGAAGGAATTGAAGTGGACTCGGACTAAGATATCATCGTGCTGTACATATGGTGAGATATCCAAAGTTCCAAACATATATTTTCTGTTGTTATATACTAATTAGTGACAAATCACTTCAAGAACTTGATTAATTATGCTTCCCTCTTCCTGATTCTTCCAGAGCATTGCCCTTTAGAAGTTGTCATTCTTTTCACAAAATATCTCAAATCTTTATACAGCACACAGGCCACAGCGAACTGCGCAGGTAAATTTCCTTCTGATTGCGATTTCATCTACCTATGTAAGTGTTGTGTATTTTTGGTTAAGATTGAGTCTTGGCAATTGGTTGAGTGATCCTTCTTGTCTTCTTGATAGTTGCGACTTATGGAGGCCATTATGCTGCCAAGACTAAAAGAAATAGTTAGAGCTTATGGATGCCATTATGCTGCCAAGACTAAAAGAAATAGTTACAGCTTATGGAGGCCAGGCCATTATGCTGCCAAGGTATGAATTTGGAGATTTTATTTAGTTGCGACTTCTCTTGTTACAAATTAGCTGCGTGGGCTTCTTTATAATTCTTGCATCATTTCGTTTACATGGCAAAACTGAAGGCCAAGTGGCTTGATTAATTACTCTTGCATTGTTGGCGAAAACCATGACAAATTAGGTGGATACATTAGTTATTTAGTTTGGTTGTATATTTTAAATGCAGTCTTGGTCCTGTGTTCAGATACAGTCTTTTTGTTGATTCTGCAGTCTTGGTCCTGTGTTCAACGTTTTGGTTTCAAGCTACATATTATGTTGGTTTCATGCTAAAGATGAAGGAATTCAGAAGTTCGCATTTGTTGGTTTCATGCTCAGATTATGTAGCTTGATGTAGCTTGATGCGCTACTTCACTGTTGTTATTATGCCATCAGATTTGAAACCGTAAAAAACCGGAACCAAACCAACCCGAACCGGACCGGTCAAACAGTTTGTTGACCGGTTCTGGTCCGGTTTCGGTTCCAGAATTTCAAAACCGTTCCAAACGGTTTGGCTGACAACATACGCAAAAACCGGCCAGACCGGACCATGTACACCCCTAGGATAAATGAATGTGACAAGTGTGTTTACATCAAAAACACATCAAACGCATATGTGATAGTATGTCTCTATGTAGATGATATGCTAATCATGGGCAGTGCTCACGACATCATCTTGAATACCAAGAAGATGTTAACAAGAAATTTTGACATGAAAGACATGGGGTTGCCAATGTTATTCTAGGAATTAAAATTTCTAGGGTAGCTGAAGGATTGGTCATGTCTCAAAGTCACTATATTGAGTCTGTTCTTAAACGATTCAATATGCTTGATGTAAAACCGGTAAAGACCCACTGGACTTAAGTATACATTTAAGAAAGAACTGGGGCGAACCTGTAGCTCAATTAAAGTACTCACAAGTCATTGGGAGTCTGATGTACATAACAAAATGTACAAGACCAGACTTAGCTTGTTCAGTAAACAATTTGAGTAGATTCACTAGTAATCCAAGTGATGAACATTGGAAAGCTCTAAATAGAGTGATGAGATATCTGAAATACACAATGAACCTTGGATTACAGTACACAAGATATCCAGCAGTATTGGAAGGAGATTGCGACGCAAACTGGATATCAGATTGTTAGGATTCTAAATCCACCAGGGGATACTTATTCACTGTAGGTGGTGGTGCTGTGTTATGGAAGTCTACAAAGCAAACGTGCATAGCTCGGCCAACTATGGAAGCTGAGTTTATAGCACTCGATAAAGCTGGGGAAGAAGCTGAATGACTTCGAAATTTCCTAGAAGACATTCCATGCTGGTCTAAGCCAATCGCTCCTATCAGCATACACTGTGACAGTCAGTCAGCTATAGGACGAGCTCAAAGCAGCATCTACAATGGTATGTCACGACACATACGTCGGAGACATAATACCATTAAGCAGTTGATCTCTAATGGCGTGATTTCCATTGATTACATAAAATCAAAGGAGAATCTTGCAGATCCGCTTACAAAAGCTTTGCCTAGAGATCAAATGTCAAAGTTGACAAACAGAATGGGACTTAAGCCTACAAAGCATGAATCTTTGTAACGGTAACCCAACCTTGTTGACTGGAGATCCCAGAATCTTGGTTCAATGGGAAAACTAAGTTATAAGGGTTCATTTAGCACTTAATCATTCCGTTAAACAAAAGTGCTATCTGCAGAGAACCGTTAGGTTAAGCTAATGCTTTTAATGATTTCCTATATCTTGATAAATCAAGTGGGGTATGGCAGAATACTCTTGATAGGAATCACCTATGTAAGTGTGAAGTGGGGCCGCTTTCTGAGAGGCAAGAATTCTCTAATACACTTTCTGAAACCAGGTTGTTCATGGCCAAAATGAATACAACTATGAGAACCAATAAGGGGTGTCAAAGGAAATGTTGTGTGAGTATCATTGTCTAGGTTCACAATAAAGGCTGATAGTTCAAGACATCAGGTCACTAACCAGCTGAGTGGATCCGATGGTATATCACTAAGAAAGGTTCAAAGCCAGAAGCTACCTCTTCTGATGCAACATATCCTTGTCTGATTTCTCGATAGAGTCTGCATCTGCATCAACATTAATCTTCATTCATGTGGGGGATTGTTGGAGAAGTTGAAATAAATTGGAAAAGTTTGGGCAAATGGGTTTGTCAAAAGTTGGCAACCGCCATATTTTGAGCTTAATTATGATTAGTGTTCGTTAATCAAAAACGAAAACTAATAATTTTTAAATTATCTATGTAACAAGTAGATGACTTTAGGCTTTTGAATCACTCGATTCCGATACCGGGTGAATGAGAAATTAATGCTCAAAATTGGAGTAAAATTGGAAAGAAATTGGAAAAGTGGTGATGTGACCTCTTGAGGAGTGAACACATCACCCCTTAAGTGGAATACATTGGTCACTTGAGATGAAAAGGCCACAAAATATAGTTCAAGTTAGAGCTTTCTAAAATGTGCCCTTGGGCATGAGAAGTTTTTGACGGAGTCAGAACGCAGCTCAGGCAAGGTTCACCACACACGCGCGCTGCGGCCGGCCGGCCGCAGAAGTCTTATGTCATGTTTTATTCTTATATCGTGTTATTATTTGTAAACGGGGATGTGATTATGTATGTTTGTTACTTTGTAACTACTTGTCACCTCGTCTCTCCATGTATGATCCACATGAAGTATGTAGAAAGACTACTTGCTGAGCGATTAAAAGTTGGTGGCTATCGCTCATACTTGCCTCATAACATTTCAGAGAACAGGAACCCTGACGCCTTATTCGTTGAGGAGGAACCCCAGATAGAGTATCCGTGAGCTGAGATGTAGGCCGAAGTTATGTACCAGTTCTGTTTGAGCTTTATTTCGTTGTGATGTAATAAGACTATCGTGAGACATTGTACTTGTGGTTTGTACGCGTTTGAACGATTTGTATTGTTATGATGCATGTCGTGAGCTTATTTTTATGTTGCTTCCGCTATATCGATTACGATTCATGCCGACATGTCCATGTATAGTATCAACGCCTTGTACTACTCGTAGTGGAGTATGGCGGGTGCACCGTGCCAAAACCCTAGTTCCGGGCAGGGCGCTACAGTTGGTATCAAAGAAAAGGCTTTAGATCCACGGTGGAAACAATAAAGTAAGCACTTAGAAAATTAACTGATGATCCTAGAACTTAATTTATGATCTTAGATCAAGAGCGATATCCTTATTAGGATCCTTAGAATGGTTACGGATAGTCAAATAAGATTTGAAATTTCACTTGAAGTATCAAGTGCACAATTAAAAACCCTAATCTTACAAATTCTGAGCTAAACATGTAGGCAAATTAATTTGACATGTAAGTTATTTCTGATAATACTGCTTTCGATAGGATTTCTTCACGATCTAGAGGTAGACCGCACGCTGACAGACCGCCACAGTTAGCTCCTCCTCCATCGACACAGATACCCCTGCAGGCAGGGCCGGTTCCACTTTACACTGAACATGTGCCTCCACCCCCATAGCATCAGGGTCAGGGAGATTTTTTGCAGGCTGTTCTGCAAGCTTTGGTACAGACAGGACATGTGGTAGGTAACAACGGCCACCAGAATCACGCGACACCTCCACCACCACCTTCACCACATCATGGTATTCGTTTCTTTTATGGAGAGATGAAGAAGCTTGCATCCCTAATTTTGAGGGTGGATTTGACCCTGACATAGCTGAGAAATGGCTAAAAGAAGTACAGAATAACTTTGAGTTGATTTAGGTACCAGAGGAGATAAAAGCCCAAGTTATCAAGCCTTTTCTGACTGGTGAGGCCGATCAGTGGTGGACTACTAATTTACAACATTTGCCAGCTCTAGTTACTTGGGAGCGATTTTTGAGAGAGTTCCGCAAATTCTAGATTCCACCATCAGTTGCCTTATAGAAGATAGGGATGTTCGAGTCTTTTCTTCAGACGTCTGGTATGACAGTGGCAGACTATGCCAACCGATTTACTACATTGGGAAGGTATGTTCCAATGATTATGGGAGATGAAAAACTGAACATGATTAAGTTTCAGAGAGGACTGAACCCACGCATTCGCACCTGGATTGTGAATGCAAACCCGAGGAATTTTGGTGAATTGCTAGATGCCTACTATCGGTCTAGATAGAGACATCATCAGACATGATGTTGATACTCGGGGCAAGAGGCCCCAAGAGTTTGGAGATGGTCAGTTCGCTAAAGGAGCTAAAACTGCCAGAGGAGATGATGGATGTGCACGTCAGCAGAATTTATAGCAGCAGCCTCAGCCGCAATGCCAGCCACAACAGCAGCGTCCACCACAAGAGAATCTGATTCCAAGATGCCCTAATTGCTAGAAACAACATACTGTAGCATGTTTGCTGAAGATTGGAGCTTGCTTTAACTGTGGAAAGATTGGCCACATGATCAAAGACTGTCTTGAGCCCTGGAAGGGACCCTAGAGGGCTGCACCTCAGCAGAGAGATGGCCCAAGGTCCAATGCCAGAGTACATGTGATGACAGATGAGGAGGTTCTGGATGCCCCAGACGTTGTGACAGGTATATTCATTTTCAAAAGTTTATGATATTATCTGTTTGCTTAAGAATTGCATATTTGAATTATGAATTGCCTCAGGTGTTATATTAGCAAATAACATACCTGCCAACGTATTATTTGATAGTGGTGCAAGCCACTGCTTTGTATCGAAAAGGTTCGCTAAGAACCTTGATAGTTGTCCGACATGGATGGATACGCCTTATCGCGTTAATGCAGCTGGTGATCAGGTGATCATTTCACATCATATATATAAGAATTGCGAGATTGAAATGGGAGGATAGAAGTTCGAAGCTACCCTAATTCCTATACAGATTGGGGACTTTGACATTATTCTAGGCATGGATTGGTTGTTCAAACACCATGCCTACATTGATTGTCGTGGTAAGTGTGTGATGATTAAGGATCCGATGCGAGAAGAAGTGATCTATCAGGGGAACTTTAAGATGAAAAAGATAGCACATAATATTTATTTGACAGCAGCAAAAGCGTTTTGATCACTGAAGAAGGGTAGCGAAGAATTTCTTGTGTATGCTCTCAGCAAGGATTCAGAGACACCATCAATTGGCAGTATTTCGGTAGTCAAGGAGTTCACAGATGTATTTCCGGATGACCTACCAGGTTTGCCTTCGGACAGGGAGATTGAATTTGAGATTAATGTCGTTCCAGGAGCTGAACCGGTCTCAAAGTCGCCGTATAGAATGGCCCCAGCCAAATCAGAGGAATTGAAATCACAGTTGCAAGAATCGATAGATGGGAAATTCATACGGCCTAGTGTATCACCCTGGGGAGCTCCAGTATTGTTCGTTAAGAAGAAGGATGGCAGCATGCGACTCTGCATCGATTATCGAGAGCTGAATAAGATCACTATAAAAAATCGATATCCACTGCCCCGAATCGACGACTTATTCGATCAATTAAGGGTAAGTAATTTAAATGACTAAATAACAAACATATAACTATTATAAATATCAATATAACTTTTCGTACAGGGAGCTAAAGTGTTCAGCAAGATGGATCTCCGCTCTGGTTACCATCAGTTGAAGATCAAGTCGGAGGATATCGCTAAGACTGCTTTTCGTACAAGATATGGATATTATGAGTTCTTAGTGATGCCGTTCGGATTGACCAATGCACCTGCAACATTCATGAATTTGATGAACACAGTATTTCAGGATCAGTTGGATAAGTTCGTGGTGGTATTTATTGACGATATTCTGATATATTCACCGGACGAGGAAACCCATACAGAGCATCTAAGGGTAACACTGAATGTATTAAGAAAGAAGCAACTATATGCTAAATTCAGCAAGTGTGAATTTTGTCTCCATAATGTTGTATTTTTGGGTCATGTTGTGTCTAAGGATGGTATCTTAGTAGACCCGCAAAAGATTGAGTCTATTACAGAATGGTCGAGACCGACAAATGTGACTGAGGTCAGGAGTTTCTAGGGACTTGCAAGTTATTATCGAAATTTTGTTGAAGGATTCTCACGGATTGCAGTCCCACTAACTCGATTGACGCAGAAAAAGACGCGATATGATTGGACTTCTGATTACGGACAGAGCTTCACCGAACTTAAGAAGAAATTGACATCGGCGCCAGTATTAGCACAACCAATCTCAGGAGAGGGATTTGTGGTATATAGTGATGCTTCAAAGAATGGACTAGGTTGTGTGTTAATGCAGAAGGAACGAGTGATTGCATACGCATCAAGACAGTTGAAACCCTATGAGCAGAACTATCCCACCCGTGACCTAGACACTAGCAGCTGTTGTATTTGCACTTAAGATATGAAGGCATTATTTATACGGTGAGAGATGTGAAATTTACACAGATCACAAGAGCTTGAAATATCTTTTCACCCAGAACGAGTTAAACATGAGGCAACGAAGATGGTTGGAGTTGATGAAGGATTATGATCTCGCCATCCATTATCATCTGGGTAAGGCGAATAAGGTGGCCGAGGCATTGAGTAGAAATTCAAGCCATGCTTGACAGACGCCTCTAGAGAGAGATAGCCGAGTTTGGATTGTATGTGGTTGACTCGATTGTCAAGCAGTTTAAAGAACAACTGGCGAAGGATTTTCAGTTGCATAATGATGGCAGTCTTTGGTTCAAGAAAAGGTTGTGTGTGCCAAACATTGAGGGAATTAAGAGAGAGATCATGACTCAAGCTCACAACTCGCGGTTATCTATACATCCGGGAGCCACCAAGATGTATCAGGATCTTAAAAGCAACTATTGGTGGAACGGCATGAAGCGTTAGATTGCGGAGTTTGTGGAGAGATATCATATTTGTCAACAAGTTAAAGCAGAACATCAAAGGCAGACAGGACTGTTATAGCCATTAGAGATTTCGGAGTGGAAATGGGAGCATATTACGATGGACTTTGTTACCGGGCTCCCTAAGACTCGCAGCGGTTATGATACGATTTGGGTAATCGTGGATCGTCTCACTAAATCGGCACATTTCTTATCCATGTTAATCCAAACGTCTATAGAAAAACTGGTGAGTATGTATATGAATGGATAGTCAGCCTGCATGGAACACCTGTCAGCATTGTGTGCGATAGAGATCCACGTTTTACTTTGCGATTCTGGAGAGCTTATCAAAATGCCATGGGTAACGAACTCCGGATGAGTACAACATTTCATCCGCAGACCGATGGACAATCAAAACGTACCATACAGACGTTGGAAGATATATTACGTGCTTGTACTTTGGATTTCAATGGTAGCTGGGACAGATCAGTGAAGTTTATTGAGTTCTCGTATAAGAACAGCTATCACAGTTCTATTGGTATGGCAGCGTTCGAAGCATTGTATGAAAGGAAGTGTCGATCTCCATTATATTGGGATGAAGTTGGCGAAAGAACTATTATGGGTCCGGAACTGGTGGAGAAGACTCTGGGAAAGATCAAGGTGATACGTGATAGATTGAAGGCTGCTCAAGACCGTAGCAAAAGCTGGGCAGATACAAAAAGACAACCAATTGAGTTTGAAGTAGGAGAGAATGTATATTTGCGGGTTTCACCGACCAAGGGCGTGATTAGATTTGGGATTAAAGGGAAAGTGAGCCCTAGATTTATTGGTCCTTATGAGATACTAGAGAAAGTTGGAGCCGTTGCATCTCGGTTGCCTAGCTCCTACATTACCCCAGGTACATATTGTGTTTCATGTACCTCAGTTGCGGCAATATGTACACGATCCTGATCATATATTGGAGCAGCAGCCTGTAACTATTAAGGATGACGTTACGTACGAAGAAGTTCCTATACGGATCATGGACCGTAAAGAGCAGGTGCTGAGGAAACGTACATTCCCCTTCGTGAAAGTATAATGGAGTAATCATACTGAGCGAGAAGTGACTTGGGAGACGGAGCAGCAAATGCAGAAGCAATATCCACAACTTTTCGTATGAGGTACGCAAGTTTCGAGAATGAAACTTTCTATTAGGGGAGAGAATCTTACAGCTCGGAAAATTCGTTATGTTGTAACGATTTCCAATACCGTAAACATAATTTCGTAGGTGTACGATTCATAAAACTAGTCTTGTATACCGATACATTAGCAAATATATCACAAACGTTTGAATCTATACAATAAAAACCCAAATTAAATTAGTTAGTAACAACTTAAACTATTAGGATAAATTAAATCAAAAAGAAGTACATGACACAACAATTTTATACTACATTAAATAAAAGGAAAACAAATATATACACATGAAATAAAAGAAAAGAAAAAGGAAAAGGAAGTGTAAGACGACCTGTCTTACTATTTGGTAAAGTTTATATATAATAATGCATGCTTTAAGAATCTTATCCTACCAACCCATCCCTCCAGCCCATACTTGTCAAAAGTTTGTCTCCCACCCTATTCCTCAATCAACATGGCCAGCCATCCCCTTAGAAAAAGTAGGAAATTATTTCTTCTTTAACCCCTCACATAATTATATCTTCGACCAATCATTTTCATCCTATCTCCCAAGGAAAAACTCATGAACGCTCCAATACCCTCTTTTCCGCTATAATGGCCGAAAGTTGCTCTTCAACAAGGAGAAGATTTTCTTCTCCTTTCTTCACAGCACCATCACTCAAATCAAGCCTCATAAACACTCCATCAACTAAGAAATATTCGAGAAGGTTGTAGCATCTAGAATCAAAAGCAATCAAGGTAAGAACTTTATGAAGTTTAAGTTTGATTCTTCCATATGATTAGTTTCATAAGTTGCTCAGTAACCCTCCTTTTGGACCCCAAAACCGTGTACATATAGGAAGGAAGGAAGAAGAACACTCTTTCAAACCAAGTGAAGGAATCATCATCTAAGTGTAAGAAAAGTGAACCAAGGCAAGTACTCTTCCTAGATCCATCATGGATTTCACAATTTAAATACTTATGTTCATATCAAAATAGGATCATCATGTAGTATGTTCAAGTTTTGTCCACAAGGGTGGTTTTACTTGGCAAGGTTTTAATACAGCATATCATATATATTTTGGATGTTGGTAATCATATACTGCTACTATCGCCATACTTTCATACTCTGTAATAAGGTTTTCCTCCGCCATAAGTGAGGGCTTATGCTAATAAAATTTTCCTTAGATAAAAAAAATAGTACAAAATGAAGAATCTTAAGGAAAATGTTCAAATAATACAACTTTAGTTGATTTGATTATGTTTTCTTTTATGATGATCATCAAGTTTGTACTTTTATGTATTCTTAGTGTCCATATGTTTCAAGATAATGTCTTTAACATGTTTATGTATGCATCATAAGCATGACTTATATACATGGTCTCAATGGTTGTTTGATGATCATCATCTTCATATATACACCACATATACATGGCCAAGTGGCCTATTTGAGTACTCAATTTGAGTTTCATCATTCGATCTTCAAGATGTGTTTTAGATGATGAATATGGCTCAAGAAGTACACTTTTTTGTTTTCCATCATGTTGGTGACTATGTATTTTCTTAGTGTTATAATCTTAAGATTAAGTAAAAGAAAGGAAAGCAATACATACATGTTAGTTATGAAAACATACAACATACAACATGCACATAAAAGGAAGAAAAGTGAAATATAAATATGTATAATAAATGGCCAAACTTTCGGCCACATAGTGTTAAAGTGATAAAATGAAATCTGACATATTAAAGAAGTATACATGGATATAGTTATACATATATGTATGTTTTTTCCTTCGCCAAGGTTTTATCGACAAGGGTGGTTTTACTTGGCAAGGTTTTAATGTGGCATATCATATACGATTGGAGATTAGCACTCATTACCTCATTGCATTACTTATTTTCGTATAATGACTCCTTGTACTATGGTATTCCTCCGCCATAAGCGAGGCTTTCAATAATATATATAAATTTTAATATATATATATATATATATGTATATAAGTATGTATGTATATGATTATATACATTCGGCCTTAAGGCCATTTATGCAATATAATGACTTAATTTTCATGTTAAATGTTCACATATATGTATAAGATGTTGAAATCAATAAAGTATGGTATAAGTTGAGGTATTTGTGTGTGAGTTGTTAAAGGAATTAGGAATTAAAAGTTAATTTCCTTAGGTGTTAGAATATGAGTTGTATTTGGAAAATACAAATTAAGAAAGTGGTGTTGGATGAAAAATGAGGAAAAGGGGGTTGTTTTGGTTGCTATGGACGAATGGCCACCTTTGATGGTCAAAGTGGGATTTTCTTTAAGTTATGATATGTAGGATGAAAATAAATAAGTGATGTTATAAGTTGTACTCCTACCATAATACTTTATATGACCAAGTCTCATGTTGCACGAAAATAAAATTTGAAAAGTTGTTTTGCGCATATCATGTTTTAAAAGTTCATATGCATGTGAATAATAGACGCGAGACGATCGATTTCATTGACACACGATATGTTATGTTATGTTCATGATTATGGCTATGTTATGTTCGCCGGCGTGACATCGGTATCGGGGTGGTAGATGTCAGGGGCATATGATTACGTATATGGCTGAGTGTAACATCGGGTCTGGGACATGAGATCTCCGTCATAGCGCGTCACCGTTCGCACATGTACATATGTTTATGATGTTTTATGTCGTACATGTACTACATGAGGAATCGATCAGTATGCGTGTGTTATTATTCTTGTGAAAAGTGCTATAGCCAATGATGAAAATGTTATGTCTTCATGTTATGAAAATGTCATGTTATGCAAGTTATGAATATGTCATTTTACGCAAGTTATGAAAATCACGTCAAGTTATGAAATGTCATGTTTATGAAAAGTCACGTTTACAAAAAGTCATGTTATGAAAAGTCATGTTTTACGCATCATGTCATGATCATGTCCCTTAGGTGATGATTAGAATATTTGTATGATCATTATGCCTTAAGATGATTAAGGAAGATTATGCATGTAGAAGTGATGATTATAAGTGATGACCTTAGCATAAGATGGATTAGTATTCAAGTATGGAAGGTAGGCTAGGGATATGCTGAGGAAGAAAGATATGATCTCTAAGGTATGATGTAAAATCTTATGTCCTGTTTTATTCTTATATCGTGTTATTATTTGTAAACGGGGATGTGATTATGTATGTTTGTTACTTTGTAACTACTTGTCACCTCGTCTCTCCATGTATGATCCACATGAAGTATGTAGAAAGACTACTTGCTGAGCGATTAAAAGTTGGTGGCTATCGCTCATACTTGCCTCATAACATTTCAGAGAACAGGAACCCTGACGCCTTATTCGTTGAGGAGGAACCCCAGATAGAGTATCCGTGAGCTGAGATGTAGGCCGAAGTTATGTACCAGTTCTGTTTGAGCTTTATTTCGTTGTGATGTAATAAGACTATCGTGAGACATTGTACTTGTGGTTTGTACGCGTTTGAACGATTTGTATTGTTATGATGCATGTCGTGAGCTTATTTTTATGTTGCTTCCGCTATATCGATTACGATTCATGCCGACATGTCCATGTATAGTATCAACGCCTTGTACTACTCGTAGTGGAGTATGGCGGGTGCACCGTGCCGAAACCTTAGTTCCGAGCGGAGCGCTACAAACACTACTCTGATCTCATCTCTTTGGCTGCGCTGCTCAGAAAGTGCCTCAGTTCAGCCATACGCGCTTAAGCAGACACATGCCAGCCAGTTGCCTTAGCCATGCACTGCGACATGTGGTGCCATGTGCCTGCCATACAGACAAAAGCTGCCAGCATGGCAGCCAGATGTCATCATCTCATAACTTCTCACCATGCACTGGTCACTCATGCATATATAAAGAGGACACCCCTCACCAGGGACAACCCTAAGCGACTTTAAGCTTTTCCCAGCTAAAACAGCCACCTTCTCCTTAAGGAGAAATCCAACTAGGTTGCTTCGACGTCTACTTCAAACATATAATCATATGATCATGCCCACTACTGACTTGATCGTCATGTAGTTTTTTCCGGAGCAGTAGCCCTGAGCCTCTAACGTCAATCTTTCTTTGCAGGTTCAGAAGGAAGAGCACCTCGGCGGTCTAACGAGGTGCTAACGATGTTACTTGGCGTATCATTCCTGATCTATTGTTGAAGATCCGGCTTCTTCAGTAAGAATGACAATCCAAATAGCAAAACTGATATGGGAAACAAAAGCTGTGCGCTGAACAGAGCAAACTGTACGAAGGTCGGCCGGAGGGGCACAGGAGCTGCCGCCGGTGATTGTGGTGACGCAGAGCAAAACTTACCGGAATGACGATCTGAGACTAGATTCAAGTAGTGGTTGAAGTGATGGTCCAAATATATGAAATCCACGTGTTTTGTATCAATCATCTGGCCGAAATTGGCGCCTGAAGTTGAAGGGGTGAGGTGGTTTTTGGTCGAAGAAGAAGGAATATAATGTATAAGAAAGAAAAAGCGATTTTGGGGTGTCGACTATGAACGGATTTCCTTTAGACGAAAAGCGATTTCCGACAGCTTCTCGACATGTTCGTTCTTAGCTGGTGAGAAACAAACTAATCACCACCAAGTATTTATGGAATTTTAACGACTCAAAAATTTCAACACTAAAATATAAATAAACTAAACTAAAATAATTGATTCTGGACTCTTACAATTATTACATTGTGGGTTGATTTCCACGTAGCACACTTGTTTAACGTTATAGGCTAGACAATTCCAGAGACCATTCTATGTAAATGGGTGTATGTTAAATCGAGGTCATCTACCTCCTAACTTTCAACCATCCTGTTTTCATAAAATATTTTGTCGTTCGCCATTTACTTTAGAGAATTCCCTAGTTCTAGGATTCTCAAGGTAATGGCACCATAAAGATAAGCATAATGTATAATATAAGATCTAGATCAATAAGAATGTAATTTATTACAAAAAAACAAAAAATGGAGAATTATAAAGAAAAACTTTTTGAGTAAGAAAATTTTTTTCCTGTTGAATAACACGGTCATGATAAATTTTAGTTTTCACTTTGTAAAATTGAGCATTTTCATGGACGTCTAGTCTAATTACTTCTAATTCCTGGAGCTGTAATTTTCGGTGGATGTCAGTATTACATAACTGTCCCATAAGCACTATGCTCAATTTCTACGTGGAGATGAGAAGATTTACCATAAATATGACAATATGGTCACATCTCAAGAAAAGAGAAGTTCTATAAGCAGTTTGATACGTTCAAAGAACATCATCTAGTCTCAGACTCTAATCCTTTCGATTTGGGTTTACTACTTTGACATCTCGATTTGCAATCTCAGCTTGTCCACTTCTTTGAGGATAATAGACGGTGCTGGTTTTATGGTTAACACCATATTTCCGCATCAACAGTTCTATGTCTCACTTACAGAAATGGTATGATATTGTTTGTTAGTATAAGAATCATAGTATAGATAAATTGAGAATTCTCTTGGTTGTGAACAAAGAAATGAATGTGATATGGGTTGCTAATGTTGGAGCTTGTTAGACAAAACGATTCTGTACAGTGTTCGTGTGAAATAATGCAACAGCCGACCAGCCGAGTTCAAGGCAGGTCGGGTCAGTCAGCACAATTGAGTTTGCGTCCTGGACAGACAGCCGGCGACATGCCGACCTTAGCACAACAACACTGCAAAACAGCAATGTTGCTATCAGCTGCACAGGCGAGCTCAGCACAGCAGCAGAGCTCAGCACACCAGCACTGCAGAACAACAGATGCTCTAACAGCCAGCAGAGCAACAGCTCGACAAACCAGTTGAGCTTAGCACAGCAGCACTGCAGATCAGCAGTGACGCTAACAGCAACTCAGCAGTTCAGTCGAGCAGACAAACCGAGGTGAGTCCAGGATTCTGTCCTCAAGACGTATTGCTCCGGTATATTGTGTCCAACCAGAGGAAGCAACCATCTTTCAGGATACAACGGAATCAGTTCAGACAAGCGGTACTTCAACGTATGAACTCAACAAACCTATAAGATGTTTCTAGCTTCTCGGATGACTTGAAAATGCAGAGATGATGTATGCAGAGAGCAGATGATTTGCAGAGAGGGAGATTGTATGCAGAGAGGAGATGAGGAAACTTATTGCTTTTTTATGGATGACTACAATGGTCAGCTCGGCCTTATATTTATAGGGGTAAACCGAGGTCGGGTGGTTAAAGTTAGTTCATCCATAGCCGTTGGATCAGATACCAGCTTGTCCTGAACCCCCAGACCAGATAACTGCATCAGGTCTGTCCACATCTGTTGGATCAGATAACTGCTCATTATGAGCCCTCAGATCAGATTACCGCAGGTCTGCCCTCAGTTCGGTTAGGCATTTATAGTTTTTTAAATTCGCAGCCTTAGTCGATCACAACCACCTGAGAGAAATTTAAATTTAAATAAAACTTCTCCAAACAGATAGAATCCGACCCGCAGCCCACAACCCAAACACAAGTCTAAGCCTGAGCCGAGCTGAGCTAATTTTCACTTTTTTTCCTACTTTGAGCATTAATTTTTCATTCATCTGGTATCATAATTGAGTGATTTCAATGCCTAAAATCATCTACTCCTTACATAGATAACTAAGGATTCATTCGTTTCCACTTGTCGTTAATGAAACTAATTATAATTAAGCTCAAAGTACGTTGCTAACCACGGTTTTCAACTTTACCAAATTCAATTTCTTTCAATTTTCTCCAACAGCTAATACGTCACAATAATGCATTCGCCTGATGTAGGTACGTTTGCATGGGCGCATATTCTTATGATATATGTTGGATATGGTAGTCATTCTGATTACCAGATTAAATAGACATTCTTTTATCGTGTCTTATGTCAAAGGTGAAACGTTCATTGATTAATTGGAGAGTGTCCCATGAATTATGTAGGTTTCTAGCTCAGCTGTCCTGTCATTTTGTGTTGAGGGAATTACTCACGAGTCAACATGGTGATCCATGTATTGGGCTTCCTTGGCTTCAGGCTTTATCGTCCCTCGAAGTTTGTAGTAGAATGTATATGCATCCTACGGTCCTCCAGTGTGAGGTGGCAATTTGAACAGGGTTGTTATATCTTACGAAGGGATACTGACGAAGCTGGATCTTTATCAATAGATTTAAAGAGGTCTGTGGAGTAACACTGTTAATGTCTTGTTAAAACGTCGAGGTGTTCTTCCCTTGAGACCTGTGAAGGAAGGATGATGTTAGAGGCCTAGAGCTACCGCTCTGGAAAAAACCCTCAAATGCTGAAGTCAGTGGTGGACATGATTATATGAATATATGTTTGAAGTAGAAGTCGAATTAACCTGGTTGGATTCCTTCTTGAGGAGAAGTGTAGGACATGTAAGGCACCACCAGAAAGGGGAGGGGGGGGGGTTGAATAGTGGTGCGGAAAATTTGGTTTTTAAAATGTTTTGATCCAAAATCTCAACTTCTGAAAACAGGTTCTGTTTTTAGGTCCTGTATTGCAACATTTGAAAAACTAGGTTAAAGGCATTCAAAAATTCTGAAATTTGGAGAGATTGTAGGCTCAGATGTTTGGAGTATCTCCTAAAAATTTCAGATCAAAATTAAACCTTTAACCCTTTGAAAAATTGTTTGTGGTCAAATTGCGCAAATCTGCCAGAAACAGTAGTCTGATTTAAAAAAATTTATTCCGATTCATCTGTAGCTCCAAATAGTCTGAAAATTTAATGACAAACCCCTTATTATATGTATTTAAATGGGTTGAAACAGTTTTTAAAAATTCTTTTGGGAAATATGTCAAATATGTCCAAGTTCTCAACCTTTGCAAGTCTGAAAATCAGATTACACTAGTCTCAGAACTATTAACGTTTGAATGACTTATACTCGTCCAAATGGGTTACAACTTGTGCCAAATGAAGCTTAAGAGATGTTGCTATGTTTTTGCAAAATTTTGCAATTTTTGAAATTCGTTTGCTATTTTTAAGATTACGACAAAATAGATGCAAAGTGTTGGAAACTGAAAGTAAAGTGCTGAAAGTAATAACACCGAGAATTTTATACTAGTTCGGTTAACACAACCTACTCCAGTCTTCGAGGACACCTTCCTCGGTAATCACTAATTACAAAAATAACACCTTACCACAAGGGTTGCTGGAGTTATATAGAAACTCCAACCGTTTACATAAACGTTACAGGGAATCACACCTTTCACGAACACCACCATCGAACGATTGAAGGATTGATCACACCTTGATCAACCTTTACAACAATGAGCATGTATGGTGGCCTATACAAAGCCTATTCAATATATTTGAATATAAGAACAATAGGCTTGAGAGAGAAAAAGAAAGAAGGTAGAAGAAGAAAGTAGAATACACTTTTTTCACTTGAGAGAATATGAGAATTGTTTTGCTTTTGTTTGGCTCTCTTTTCTTCTTTTTAATCCATCTTGGCCGCCCCCTTTAGGAAGTTCTTCCTTCTTGAGAATTCTCTTTAATGTCTTTGAAAGAATGCCTTGTATAGATGTGACATCATCTTGCTTACTTGGCACAACTTGATTGGATGATTGTCTTTGCCTTGCTTACTTGGCACTTCTTGATTGGATCAGATTTGTCATCATTTGATAACTGTACAAATCTGAGAATTACACTTAAAACATGTGCCAAATTAGTGCTTAAAACATTGCCAAATATCACATAATTAATCCCATAAAATTTGCCAAGAAAATTGTCTCCATTATCACATTAAAATCGGCCACCACCTTTCAACACATGCTGAAATTTTCAGCATGTGCTAAATCTCAAGACTTCAAATTATTTCCATAATATCATCACATCAATCCCTTAAAATGGAGAAGCAAATTGATCAAAAACTAGGACATAAAAATTGGCCATATTAACACACACATGCTGAATTTTCAGCATGTGTTATATTTGTGACATAGTTTGAAACATTACTTTGTGTAGCTCCCTCCATTATGTCACTAACCTTGTGTAGTCCATTCTTGACCAATCAAGATGCCAACTAGGCTCCATATAGGCTCCATCAAGGCTGAGTAGACGTGTATAATGAGCTTGAACATGTGCTGAAATTATTTTTCTAACTTTTACAAAATAGTTCACAATAATTATACACATATGGTATATTCCAATCAGCCCTAAATTGATTTTTCTAGAACACTTTAGTATGTATTTAATATGTAAAAAGTGTCTAGATACATGTTACATGTCATGCCAAAAACGTCCCATGTGATGTGTTCGTAGAAAACCGAAATTTCGACTTTTGTCGATTATGCGATTTTTCTCCGATTAAATTCAAACTTTTTGCACATGTTATATATATTATGTCACACATGATATACATAGAATAACTTGAATATTCAGCTCTAAAGGCTGAAGTAAGTGGCGCCCTATATGCTTTAAACTTTGAATTTGAAATCTCCACAATTTAGCATTAATTGGGGGTGATTTGTGTGTGCCAACATAGAATGATTTTATGGCTGAATATACCATGTAAGCTACGAAATTTGTGGCCATTTTTGAAATGTAGGGGCTGGCCATCTATATATGGCAAGTACGTGACATGTTGGCGAAGTTTCGGTAGTCACCCGATACGATAATTTTTGGTTTAGAACCTTGTAACGTGTCGTAATAATTTTGGCATCACCATGACTTATATCATATGATATAAGACCTGAATATACTCATAAATATGAGGTAAATATAGTGGTATAACGTTGATGTACGTTCGTAAAATATATAACGTGTCGGTAGTACGTTGGAATATATGTGTATAGTGCCATTTAAAACAAATCTTAATATATATATATATATATATATATATATAAATATATATATAACGTGTGATATGATAAGGAGAGGAGACTTTCCATTCTTCAATTTGTTTCCTTCATGCATTTTCCAAATATATCTCCATTTAACAAACTACTTAGTTCATTTAACTAAGTACTTCACTTAATGAACTAGTTTAGTTCATTAATGGTGGCACCTGAAAAAAGTTCAAACACAACAAATGTTTGCCATTTGATGTAAGCTTTAAAGCTTCATGACTTGTTAGTACGACAACATTATATATGAAGTATATAGGGCAAGTTTGTTGCAAAAACGTGTAAAGTCATGAAATATGTCATGCATTTCTTTAGCACGCGTTATTTAAATCATGCATTTTGTGAATCACTTAAACCCCTTTTTCTCAACAATCTTTCCCTTTTGATAATTTACAAAATAACCTAAGTTCATGATTTAAATTTTGTCGCACCCTCTCCAATCGTGCACAAATTCAAATTTTGAATTTTGGATCCTCTCCCCCTTGATTTGTGCAATCAATCTCTGTCTCTCCCTTAAATCATGCATTCTCTCCCCTTTTATTTTGGAAATAAAATCAAAAGTGCATATAAGAAAGAAAAAGGACTCATGCATTTCGATTTCGTTCTTAAGGGTTATTCATTTAACCCTTTCCAAAATGTGAGAAGGGAGATGAAGATGCAATATAATAGACGTTTGGTGCAAATCCGTTTGTCCTTTGGCCGACAATACCATCATGCATATGGTATGATCTTTGTTTTTGATAAGCATTTCGGTTTGCATGCACGGGGCGTGATCTAGATGCATTTTTATGATATGGATTTCTCATTATGCATCAATGGCTTCTTTTCATACTTGTACAGCACAAAATTATATCTCATATGATATGAAGATGAAGCACGTTGAAATGACATAGGGGGATCTATGCATCTTCTTAGGCGCCACATATGTCTTAGACGCATCTATTTTCTTAGTCGGAATGAATTTGGTTGTCTTATTGTATCCTAATCCGGTTTTATCACTATCATGCTTTTGTGACAAAAATGATGCAATCTAGCATGTTAGTTCCGGTGTCAAATTGTTTCACCATTTTCTCTAAATCCGTATTCCTTGATTTCAAATTTGAAATCTCGGATTTCATTTCATTGTTTTGTTTCATTAATGATGTGACCTCTGATTTTAATGCATTGATTATGCAAGACGACTCTTCTTTTGAATCGTTTAATTGAGAAACAAGGTTCATGTTAGAAGATTCTAACAACTTCTTGTCTTCAATTAATCGTTTCTTTTCTTTTGCAAGAGTCTTTGAGAACTAATGCACTCTAAATATTGACTAAATAAATCATCATAAGAACATTCAGAATCAGATTCGGAGGATACCTCATTAGATGCCTTGATGTAAATCATACTTGTGCTGCTTGTTCTTCTGTATCAGTCTCAGAGTTGGATGTGTCACTCCAAGTGGACGCTTTGAAGGCTCTTCTCCTTTGTATAGGTTCTGAGACGAGTCTAGTTTTGGTCCAATCATTGTCAAGGTATTTGTTCGTTTGTTTGTCCTTGTTCGGACACTCATATGACAAGTGTCCAAGTTTGCCGCATTCATAGCACTTTACGTCTTCATTATTTTTATTTCTATGATCCTTAGATGAAGTAGGCTTATGTTTGTTTTTAATCGATTTTCTCAAGATCTTTCTTAATCTTTTAGCCATCATGATTAAATCTTCACCATCGGAATCTGTGTCACTATCCTCTACACGATCAAATAGAAGTAAAGACGTATTCATTTGATTTAAATGCAATAGCCTTATCATGTTTAGAACTAAATCCGGAATTTCTTAAAGTGAGTTTGTTTTCATATGCCTTTAATGGTCTGATCAATTTCTCTATTTTTATCGATTTAGTATCTTTACTTTCTTTGATTGTAGTGACTTTTGAATCCCATTCGGATGAGAGACTCCTTAACACCTTTTGAACTTTTTCCTGTGTAGAAAAAGCTTTTCCAAGAGACTCAAGAAAATTATAGATGTTAGTCAATCGTAAATCCATGTCAACAATAGACTCACTTGGTAATAATTTGAAAGACTCAAGTGTGGACATAAGCATATTAATCTTAGACTCCTTTACTTTGCTAGTCCCTTCATGTTTCATCTCAAGAATTTTCCACATCTTTTGAGCACTAGAGCAATTAGATACATAACTCGATTCACTTTTGCTTATCTCATTTAAAAGTAGTTGCATGGCTTTAGCATTCATACTCAACTTCTTTTTATCATCACTAGTGTATTCTTGTTTCGTTTTTATAACCTCTAGTGTGACACCATCAACAGTAGATAATTTTGAAGGAATAAATGGACCGTCTTCTATGATGGACCATAGATCAATATCAATAGCCATAAGAAAGAGTTTCATTCTTAGTTTCCATTGAATAAAGGACTCACAATCAAAAAGAGGAGGCCTTATGGTTGACATTCCTTCTTACACCGTTTTGTAGCTAGTGGTTGCCATCTCACTAAGATCGTTGGATCTTCTTGTCGTGAGTGTGCTTGCTCTCTGATACCACTTGTAGGACCTGTAAGGCACCACTAGAAAGGAGAGGGGGTTGAATAGTGGATGCGGAAAATTTGGTTTTTAAAATGTTTTGATCCAAAAACCCAACTTCTGAAAACAGTTTCTGTTTTCAGACCCTGTTTTGCAATGTTTCAAAAACCATATTACAGGCCTTCACATATTCTGAAATTTGGAGAGATTGTAGGCTCAAATGTACTGAGTATCTCATAAAAATTTCAGATCAAAATTCAACCTTTAACCCTTTGAAAAATCGTTTGTGGTAAGATTGCGCAAATCTGCGAGAAACAGTAGTCTGATTTAAATTTTTTATTCCGATTAATCCGTAGCTCCAAATGGTCTGAAAATTTAATGACAAACCCCTTACTATATATATTTAAATGGTTTGAAACAGTTTTGAACCTTTTACAAAACTGTTACAAGCAATCACACCTTTCACGAACACCACCATCGAACGAATGAAGGATTGATCACATCTTGAACAACCTTTACAACAATGAGCGTGTATGGTGGTCTATGCAAAGACTATTCAATATATTTGAATATAAGAACAATATGCTTGAGAGAGAAGAAGAAAGAAGGTAGAAGACAATTTTTTTCACTTGAGAGAATATGAGAATTGTCTTGCTTTTGTTTGGCTCTCTTTTCTTCTTTTTAATCCATCTTGGCCGCCCCCTTTTGGGTATTCTTCCTTCTTGAGAATTCTCTTTAATGTCTTTGGAAGAATTCCTTGTATAGATGTGACATCATCTTGCTTACTTGGCACAACTTGATTGGATGATTGTCTTGGCCTTGCTTACTTGGCACTTCTTGATTGGATGAGATTTGTCATCATTTGATAACTGTACAAATCTAAGAATTACAATTAAAACATGTGCCAAATTAGTGCTTAAAACATTGCCAAATATCACATAATTAATCCCATAAAATTTGCCAAGAAAATTGTCTCCATTATCAAATTAAAATCGACCACCACCTTTCAACATATGCTGAAATTTTCAGCATGTGCTAAATCTCAAGACTTCAAATTATTTCCATAATATCATCACATCAATCCCTTAAAATGGAGAAGCAAATTGATCAAAAACTAGGACATAAAAATCGGCCATATTAACACACACATGCTGAATTTTCAGCATGTGTTATATTTGTGACATAGTTTGAAACATTACCTTGTGTAGCTCCCTCCATTATGTCACTAACCTTGTGTAGTCCATTCTTGACCAATCAAGATGCCAACTAGGCTCCATATAGGCTCCATCAAGGCTGAGTAGACGTGTATAATGAGCTTGAACATGTGCTGAAATTATTTTTCTAACTTTTACAAAATAGTTCACAATAATTATACACATATGGTATATTCCAATCAGCCCTAAATTGATTTTTCTAGAACACTTTAGTATGTATTTAATATGTAAAAAGTTTCTAGATACATGTTACATGTCATGCCAAAAACGTCCCATGTGATGTATTCGTAGAAAACCGAAATTTCGACTTTTGTCGATCATGCGATTTTTCTCTGATTAAATTCAAAATTTTTGCACATGTTATATATATTATGTCACACATGATATACATAGAATAACTTGAATATTCAGCTCTAAAGGCTGAAGTAAGTGGCGCCCTATATGCTTTAAACTTTGAATTTGAAATCTCCCCAATTTGGCTTTAATTGGGGGTGATTTGTGTGTGCCAACATGGAATAATTTTATGGCTGAATATACCATGTAAGCCACAAAATTTGTGGCCATTTTTGAAGTGTAGGGACTGACCATCTATATATGGCAAGTACATGACACGTTGGCGAAGTTTCGGTAGTCACCCGATACGAAAATTTTTGGTTTAGAACTTTGTAACGCATCGTAATAATTTTGGCATCACCATGACTTATATCATATGATATAAGACCTGAATATACTCATAAATATGAGGTAAATATAGTGGTGTGACGTTGATGTACGTTCGTAAAATATATATAGCATGTCGGTAGTACATTGGAATATACGTGTATAGTGCCCTTTAAAAAAAATCTGAATATATATATAAATATATATATAAACGTGTGATATGATAAGGAGAGGAGACTTTTCATTCTTCAATTTGTTGCCTTCATGCCTTTTCCAAATATATCTCTATTTAATGAACTACTTAGTTCATTTAACTAAGTACTTCACTTAATGAACTAGTTTAGTTCATTAATGGTGGCACCTGAAAATAGTTCAAACACAACAAATGTTTGCCATTTGATGTAAGATTTAAAGATTCATGGCTTGTTAGTAGGGCAACATTATATATAAAGTATATAAGGCAAGTTTGTTACAAAAACGTGTCAAGTCATGAAATATGTCATGCATTTCTTTAGCACGCGTTATTTAAATCATGCATTTTGTGAATCACTCAAAACCCCTTTTTCTCAACAAGAAGGTGGCTATTTTTCCTTGGTTTAGCTTAGAGTATCTTGGCCATGTCCATGGCAAGAGATTGCTTCTTTATAGGATTTGAATGAGCGGTGCATGGCAATAAGTCGTGAGATGATGACACATGGTTATCCTACTGGCAGTTTTTATCTGCATGGTGGCCACATGACGCCACATGTCGCGATGCATAGCTAAAGTAGCTGGCTAGCAAACGTTTGCCTAAGCACGTATTGCTGAGCTGAGGTGCTCCTTGAGCAACATAGCCAAAGAAACAAGGGGTGGGTGTCATGGATTAAACTGGTCTGCTCTACCGAGCTAGAGCGCTCCACCCCAAACCCTAAATTCAGGAACAGTGCACCCGCCGTAGTCTACTAAGAGAGTTACAAGGCGTCGTTCAAACGTCGTACACGTCAAAAAAAGACACAGAAACTTATCATGGAGACGTCATAAACTATAATCTTTAATTAAAACATCCTCAAAACAAAAAAATAAACCAAGTCTCAGAGCAAAACTCACAAAATCGTAAATCATCAAACATATCTAATATCTCAACAACCTCATAAATGACCCAAAAGCCTTGGCCAACGTCCTTAAGCAAAAGTCTTCTAAGTCTATTGACATCCTCGCTCAACCTCACTCCGTGTAAGCATGTCCTAAGTTCCCATACCTGCAAAGCTAGTGAGTGGTGGTGTGAGCCAAAATCAATAGGCTCAGTAAGCAACCTACCTATATCCGTTATGGAAAGCATACATGCAGCGAAAATTATAGATAACATTTACAAATCAACATACATGTCCCTGATACACAATTAAATTCACTTGGATATCTTTAATAGTTGACACATCGAGAATAGTCAAACAAGATAGGTAAATCCATCAACTCAATCCATATTACCGTGATGCATACTCTTCTCAAATATGACATATGCAACAAACAAATAATCACATAAACAAAGAAGAGAACAATACATGCATACAGAGTAAATAAACTATAGAAAGTAAGTCACTCTACATAATAATGGGCAACTTCATGATGCACGCCTTTCTCTACATGTCACGTGCAACAAAAGTCATGTCATGCACCCAATGTCCATATCTCTACCGTGTAATGCATGATCCCCAGAGTTGTGGCTGTGGGATCGCGCCCACCATCGGCCATCTGAACCTAGGTGTCTGTAGCCCGTGCGCTACAATTCACCATATCTGAGTGCTTGTGACCCGTACGTCACAATCCAACATATCTGGCTGTTGGTACTACCCACCACCGGCCACATGACTGGATGTCTGTAGCCCATACACTACATCCCATCATAAATACAATGCTTGTGCCATGAATACAATGCGAATTTAACTTTATTATGTTCTGGGATGAGGCCTACCACCTCAACTGACCCGCTGGCCATCTGGCCTGGCTCTCTTCTCTTTCATCTCATTTTCATTTTGATTCTCATTTCTGTTCTTCTCATCATTTGTTTAATCAGGTGCATCCACGCTCATACATACACACAGTTCAATGTACATACATATCTCATATATACACACAACTTGCGTGTAGAGAAAATCCAATTACAAATATGCAATGAGCAACACAATGATGCATGATAAATATAACAAGCACAAGTAGACCGCTTACCTCAAATGTATGACAACATACCGAGTACAAATAGACCACTTACCTCTGATGCATGACAACATAACGAGCACAAATAGACCACTTACCTCGAATCAGTCAATTAGCTTTCTTATTCTATGCTCAAATGTGAGAAGGTTATCATAATATAACCATAAAAGTCTCTGCTTATACATGTCCAACTTATCCTAATCTCCAAAATTTGAATCTGTAAGTTAATTATTTGTTTATTAACTTGTCTCTTCAACTTCACCGTTACACTACAAATGCCTTTTTCTTTGAATTGCTCTTATTCTTTCACTACAATTTATCCGACCATTTTATATATTACTCCAAATGATATACAAAAACACAATTACTTGAGTCCAAAACAATTTACTTAATTAGATTTAATATACACAAAGTCCATAATTATTTTCCTGCCTTTAATTTTAGTCCAACAACTTGTAAAGTGAAATTCTATATCAATTACCAAACAGTATATATACATTTTACGTGCATGACTCTGGAATCAGAACGGTAGGTGCATGTATGTGTAAATCCTAAGGCAACATATATTTGTGTGTGTGTCTATTTCTTTAGTTAAAGGACGGGCAGTACCGTCCGGTTATTTTATTAATATGTAAACCCTCACTTGTGGCAGAGGAATACCATGGTTACATGAAATCTCCTATCTATAGAGGGAGACTCTCCCAAACTAAACAGCAAAGACAAGCAAATATAAATAAAAATCTTAAGATACAAGAAAGTAAAACTGTGTAATTTAACCCTATAAGCATAAGTGTATCAGATCCATCATGGAGTGTGGCATTGCAGTATGTAGTGGCGGAGTGGCATTCTCCTATCGTCAAAACTGTAAGTTGTTGCCGCGTGAAGTTATTATACCTCGAAGAGTGAAATATGCAAAAAGTTAAACATAATAAATGTCTAATCAAACCAATGGCAGAGTATGTGGTAAAGAATGAATGAATACCCGGGTTACCCATTACTAAGATTGGTACAGGCAACACGAGGTGCAAGCCATGCCAGCATAGAACATATAGTACATTGTTGTCTCTGGGATCCGATGGGTATATGAATACACCAGCGCATGACAAAAGATGGTTGTTGTCATTGTCCTCAAGACTGAATATATGCAGTAGTAATATCTATCTGCAAGCTTCCTTGCGCCATAAGGGGAAGATCTAATGGTCCACAAAATGTGTGCACTAACCATAGTGTGCTAATATATAGGCTACTGAATTACCATCCCGTGGGACATATGATATAGTGGCATGCAAGAGACTCAAGAACCGCTATAGCCGTGCAAAATCATTGCCCAATCGACTTGATAATGTGACCGTGCTAGTGAGTAGTGTTAACAAATATTGACAGCCTATCTCAATATGTAACTCACTAAAATCCAACGTTGCAAAGTAAACCACTAAGTAAAGCATAGCTTGCGGAATCTTTTCTACAAAAGATACAGCATGTTTGGAAACGGCACCATCCAAGCCAAGACATTGTCTGGCATAGGAAGTCCGTTATACCATGACCTCCATAAAAAACTTGTCCCTGAGCGGGTGCACCCTTCCACCATATATATCGCGTATATGCCAATTCAGCAACTTGCATTCAACAACTAGAATATGCTATTCGTAAGTTAAATTGTCCATTAGTACCGTCCAACCAAAATACACCGTCAGGAGTGTTTTGCACATGCATAGCACAAAAAGAATGAATTCAACATAATCTCTTCCAATCAGATGAATCATAAATGAGAGCACACATCTTCTGTCTATTCCCATATTTGTGTCTAATATATTGTGCCCAAAGTGAATTTGAAGTCTGATATGTCCACCACATCTTACATTCATAGGCCTTTTGCAGCACATCAAGATTCATAATTACCAACCACCCTCCTCCTTTGGTTGACAAACAACACTCCATGCCCGCCAATGATGTTTTTGATTCATAAAAAGTTGGCCATCTTCCTATTAAGTTCCGCAATAACACTTTTGGGCAGCGTTGCTTTTGCCATTATATGTAAAGGCATAGCAGAAAGGACCGATTGAGTAAGTGTCAATTTGCCCGCCATGCTAAAAAGTCTTTGAGACCAACCCGTTAATCGAGCATAAAAATGAGCAAGTAAAGCTGTACAATATTGAGAATGATAATACCTTTGAAGAGATACTATCCCAAATATTTGGTGGGCAAAGTAGACTGCCACATATTCAGAGCCGTCGCCACTCTACAAGCCAAGACACCACCCCAACTACCATCTTACTTTTATGATAATTAACTAATTGCCCCGATGCCCGTTGATAGTGTTCCAAAAATATTCTGAATTTCCGCAAGTTATCACTCCATCCATTTACAAATATCAAAAATCATCTGCAAATCCAAGATGGGATACAACTGGAGAGTGGCCACTTTCAAAGCCCCTTAAATGTCCCTCTTGAAACAAAGCTTTTAGGCCCCTAGAAAATCCTTAGGAAGCAAGAATAAAAAGTAGAGGAGACAAGAGATTTCCTTGCTTTACTCCTCGAGACGGCCAAAAGAAACTACATGATTTACCATTTATCAACACCGAGCAACATGTTGCTGCCTAATTATTCATGATAAGCCACACAAACCTAGTGTGAAAGCCAAAACGCAAGAGCAATTGTTCCAAATATTGCCAGGAGACTCTATCAAAGGCCTTGGCCATATCCAACTTGATCATTACATGGCCGCCTCAACATTTGTGGTCTCGTATATGGACCATTTCATTCGCCATCAGTATCTGCTCCGAAATCCTTCGTTCTGGCATAAATCCAGCTTGTTTTGGGGAAATCAGCCTAGGCAATAATTTAGAGAGACGAAAGGAGATAATGCAAGTGACCACTTTAGAAAGGAAGTTTGTTAAGCAGATTGGTCTAAAGTTAAGAAAAGTGCCAGGGTTGGGTATCTTCGATATCAAAGAAATCAAAGATATAGCCATTACGCTCGAAACTCGAAGACCCAAGAAAAATTCCTGAACTGCATGAAGCACGTCTAACTCCAAGACAATCCAAAAATGCCTATAAAAAGAGCCAGAAAACCCGTCTGGACCAAAGGCACTGAATGGGCTTAGATGCCATACTGTCTGCTTAATTTCCTCAGCTTGCGGCAAGAGCATTAAATCCGCATTATCCTGCTCTGTCAATATCGTAGGAATGTGTTCCAATAGGGTGCATGATCATGTGTAGGTTCTGTGTTGAATAGTTGCGTGAAAAAACTAACAGCCTCATTCTGGATAGAATGAGCTATGTCACATTGCACTCCATAGGTCATGTTAATGGAAAGAATAGCCTGACGTTGCCTCCTGGCCTTGACCGTTTGATGGAAATAAGCTGTATTTGCATGTCCTTCCTTTATCCACTTAACATTTGCTTTTTTGCTTCCAGTAATGATGTGCTCGAGTCTGTATTTGCAGGAGATAGGCCTTGGCCTGATGATATGACTCACAGTGAGCAGCCGTAGGAGTGGCATCATAAATATGCTCTAAACGTATTTTTTCCTCTTCTGCTTCCAGTAAATCACTAAATATGTTTCTGAAAATTGTTTTATTCTATATCTCCAAGTCTGCCTTTAGACGCTTCAGCTTTAAACATACCTCCAATTGTTGGATTTGAGCGCCAATGTGATTGTACAAAACCATCAAAATCATCATATGTCAACCAGACATCAAGATATCAAAAAGAAGATGGACCTGCAGGCTCCATCAATTTATACTGTGATAAAAGAGGAGAGTGATCAGACGTAGCTCGATGCAGATGTTTTACCAAGATATGATCAAAAATGTCAGAGTATCCGTTCATATGAAAGAAAAGGTCCAAACGACGCCACACTTTACCAAGACCCCTCCCGTCAGACCAAGTAAATTGGGAACATTGAAATGGTATGTCCAACAAGTCCGAGGATTCAACAAAATGCTTAAAATCAGCAAGAGTTCGTAGGACCAGGGTGGATACTCTTTTATGCTAATCCAACAAAAGAAAAGTATTAAAATCATCTCCAATCAACCAAGGTGTTATGATCCCTGATCTAAATAAATTTAAATCCTCCCACAACGGCCGGCGGGCTGCGACTATATGCCGAGCATAAACTGCTGTAAACCAAAATTCATGTCCACTAGAAAAGCACCGCAAACATAGAGACATTTTGTACACCTTTTCGAGTGTCAAAAAGCTCCAGAAAAGACCCACGCAAAAAAATCCAGATATTACAATCATTTGATGAATATGCATGCGAAAAACCAATCTGCATTCTAAGATAATCCAGTCGAGTTTGCCGAAGTTTAATAAATGCAAGCTATGCTGATGAGTTAAAGAAAGAATACGCATAAGTGAGGTGCTAACACCTCGAACATCCCATAGTAGTGCATTCGTTGAGAATTATCGACAAAAAATTTAATGGAAGTACGGAGTGAAGTTCCACGTGTAACCATAGAAGATGGAGGTGCTGGGGACATATCACCTTTCTTTCTACGCGGACGCCTAGTTCGAACTTGCAATAAGTTATCTACTGCTTGAGCAATATCAGGATGAGCCACATTAAGAGAACCATCATCTAATGTAGGTGTGTTAGACAACACCCTAGCAACATCCAATACTGCCGTACGCAACTCTTGAGTATCAATCAAGTGATCTTCATGAACCTCCGAATCTGATGCATGTGTTAAAAGGGGTTCTTGATCATTCTCTATCGAGTTCATAGTTGGAGCAGAAGTACATATTAAATGAGATAAGTCCTGAGAATGCGAGACCAGTGCAACCTTAGAGGTATCCTCGCGAGACTTGAATACCGTCACTAAAGGTGCAGGGGCAGAAGTAATTTGATGTTCAACATTCTCAGAGACTGGAGGGGCAGGACTGATTTGATGACCAATAATTTCAGAAACTGGATTTCCCTCAGCACGTAGAGTGTCCTCCATTGTGACAAGGAAAGTGGCCACTTTGACTACTTCAGTATTGGTGTGCGTAGAAATTTTTTTCGGTGTCCATCACTGGGCAGGCTGGGAATCAGCTATCTTAGGCTTCACAGGCAAATTAGAGATCTGCACTACAGCCAGTTGGGGTTGAGACTCCATATTCTTTGTAGTGGAACATTATTGCGAGGAATAGCCCAATATGCGACATGAGGAACAATAAGATGGCAAATTTTCATATTCCACTGGTTGGAGAAAGTTATAGTCATCACACTGAATATATAAACGCTGAGATGATTCATGTGAAACATCAATTTCAATGCATATACGAGCGACTAATGGACAAAGGAGCTACATGGTTGGCAAGGACGCCTTCAACGGGGTACCCATCTTTTTTGCAATCTCAAAAGGTGCCTCCTGCTGATGAACATATATAGGTAGTCTAGACAAAGATATCCACACCAGCACAATAGGAATATCAATCTTTGGATCATAATCATACGACCACTTGGTAACACGCATGTGAAAACCTAGAACAGTCCACGTACGATGCGCAAAAAACCTATAATAATCCGCCTCAGCATCACACTTCATCAATATATGAGTTGAATCCAATAATGTTATCGTCACCGAGGCCATAAATCCGATGCGGTCAAACATTTTTTGATATCATCGAGTTTTGGATGGCCATACCAAAAACTTCCAATGAGACAGTATTTGAAAGAATCAGCCAGAACATTAATCTCCTCACAAGTAAATTTAATCGCTGGAACACCTTTGAATCGAGTTGTCTCACGAGGAGGGTGCACTGTCACCGGAGCCGTAAGAATCGAAGCGAAAGATCGCTTCTCTGTGCATATTGTGGCACCGTGAATTTTGGTATTCCAAACAAGCGATCGCAGAGAGTGTAGCCAGAAAGAAAAAAGAGCGCCAATAAATATAATCCAGTGAAGAGAGCAATCAGAGTTACCCGCCCTACAATGTGCATCATCAACACGTCGTTGCCAGCCTGCGTTTGTGTGTGTCTATATATATATATATGTATATATATATATGTGTATATATATATATAGCGAAAAACCTTTAGGTCTAGCAGTTGAGTAGCATTTATCTTATTCCTGTGTCTCGAGTTCGATTTCCCTCCTTAATTTTTTTGAAAAAAATATATACGTATATATATATATATATGTATATATATATATATATATATATAATTTAACAAAAGAATCTATAATGATGGCGGCTTTCCTCTGGCGGCAATGGCAAATGACAGCACAGATAGTTTGATCTCGCGCTGCATCGGTCTTTCGATTTTGTATTTTCTACGATTACACTGCTCTTTTCCTTTCTATATTTATTCATATACTGGTTTCTGTTACGTATTCTAGTTTTGGTGATCCCTGATCGCGATATTACGATGCCACCGCCATGGATCTGCAAAGGTCTTTTGCGTCGGTACTAAAATCCTATGCCCCCAATTTGCCTCCTCGAGAGATAACTAGATTCAAAGGCATTTCGTCAATCAAATTCACTCGGGAGGAGGTATTTGTTCTTGCTGATTCTTTCAAATATTGCTTCGTAGGAACATTTTGGAATGGATGCCCAAAACTTGATTCTATTCAAAAATGTTTTGACCAAATTGGCTTCATGGCTTCCGTTAAGATAACGATATTAGATTCATCACATATCCTAATGCATTTTGATGTTGAAGCTGACTGTTACAACTGTTTTTCCCATCGCACATGGATGGTGCTGGTGTATCATATGCGTATAACAAAATGGACCTATGATTTTGATCCTAAGATGATATGCCTACCGTGCTAGTATGGGACTGTTTACCTAGGTTGCCTATTTATTCACATAAACAGGAAGCACTGTTCGAAACATCTAAAATGATTGGAACGCCTCTAAATGCAGACGCTGCTACCATGTAATTGTTACGTTCATCTGTGGCGAGAATTTGCATTGAGATTGATGTTTCTTAGGAGGTGCCTAAAAGCTTATATATTCAAAGTGATGACTATCATTTCTTCAGATAGTAGAATATAAAAATTTGCCTGCATACTGTGCATGTTGTCGACTGCCTGGTCATTCTTTAAGCTCTTGAAAATCTGATAAGGTTATGGGCCCGTTGCCTTCGGATGTGATGCAACCTGAACACTCAAAAACGAAAATAGGTTAGACTTTGCCTGCATAGTGATGGACTCCCAAGAAGAAGCAGGCTATCGATGACATCGTCAAAGAGGCCACTTTGCTTGATATAGTATTGAGCATATAGCTGATTTGCTGGCAGCTAAAGAACATCATGTTGATTAGGATCCAATCACTCCTGCAGTAGTCCCCAAGACATCGGCCGTTCTAGCAGAGTCTCAGGTTGTTGAGATATCCCATGCACAAGACTTAGCTCATTTGCATTGCTCCTCTGCTACGGTACTTGCATCTCTTAAGGAGGAATTAGTCCCGGCACTGGCCCATGCATCGAATTCTGAACTCCATGATAATCCCCAAATTGATTCTCAAGAATTGCGCGCTGCAGTTATGGAAGTGGCCAAAGTTTTATCTACCACGCCTCCATCAGAAGATGGTAATCCTAATGTCTCACATCTGGATGTTTCCACGGCTGTTGATAATCTGCTTAAAATACATACCCATCGGCCTCGTAGAAAGAAAGGTGATCTGCCCCCCGCACCACCATCTTCTATTGTAACTCGTGGAGCGTGGAAACGTTCCTTCACTAGTTTACCTCCCAATCTCTTTCAATGAAGGCTCTATTATTGAACGTGCGAGGTGTTAACACCTCGCTGGTACGCCTTATTTCACTTACAATATAGTTTTCATTTATTAATAATCATTGAGCCTAAGTTTCGGATCACTCGGTTTGAGCATTTTCGGCTGCAGCAAGGGTTTTCAAATGCATGCTCCTCCAATGATGGTAATATATGGTTTTTTTGGCGAGAGTCATTTCTGGAAATTTTGGGTGCTCGCCCAGGTGTGCAGAATTTGTCAATTCATTTTTGTTGGAAGTCTAGTGGGTAAGAATTCTGATTCACAGCTGTATATGCTCGACACACAGTTGTGTCTCGGCGGCCTTTGTTGTAGGACTTGATTTTATTTCATGTAGGAATGGATTTGCCTTCGCTAATATGTGGTGATTTTAATACAGTTCTTTCATTAGATGAGCATAAGGGCATCTCAACTCCTTCATTGCGGACCTTAGCAGATTTTAAACAGTTTGTTGAGTCGTGCGAGTTACTAGATATACCTTTTCAAGGGTTGCGGTTTACTTGGTCTGACGGGCGTGGATTGGATAAGGTATGGTGTCGATTGATTGATCCTTTTGTAATCAGGCATACTCGGATATCCTCACCACTATCTTAGTCTGACATCTTCATCGTGCGACATCTGATCATTCACCATTGCTACTTCAATGTCAATCGGATAATTCATGAGGCCGACTTCATTTCGTTATTTGGATGTATGGTTAACACATGAAAATTTTGATGCTTATGTGCGCACGGGCAGACATACCCGACTGTTGGAGGTATGCATGGCCTCTATGGCAAGTTGCGATGGTTAAAGACTGATTTACATACATGGAACAAACATGTCTTTAGTAATATCTTCACAAATTTAATCGCAGCAGAAGAGGATACAATTTGCGCAGAAAAGATCTATGATGCCACGCCAACCGAGGCCACTAGGGAGTCTTATCATTCGGCTAAAACATTGCTTATAAAACTACAAACGCGTGCCATGATTTATTGGAAACAAAAAGCAAACATCAAATGGCTTAAAGAGGGAGATACAAATACAGCTTTTTATCACTGGACAGTTAAGACATGAAGACAAAGACAAGCCATTGTATCACGTAACAGGCAGGATGGTACTTCCTGTGGCACAGAGCAGTCTATACAGAATAAGGCAGTAGCGTTCTTTGAGAACTTATTTACAGCAAAACAAACACTTGATCATGAAGTTTTACTTCGAAATATTCTGCATATATTGACAGCAGATGATAATGACAGGTTGTTAGATATGCTGATGATTGACAAGGTACAGGCTTCTGTATGGCAGTTAAGCCCTTCCAGTGCGTCGGGTCAAGACGGTTTTCCAGGTTCATTTTATAAGCACTTTTGGGATGCTATAAGTTTAGACGTGTTACTTGCTATGCCAGAATTCTTTTTGGGTTTTCGAGTGCCCAATGCGATGGGAGTGTTTTCGCTCTATTTGATTTTTAAGATACCCAACCCAAGAACATTCGCAGATTATCGACTTATTTGTTTGACAAATTTTATTTCTAAATTGGTCACAAGAATTCTGTCTTCTCGTGTTAATGTCTTTTTGCCAAGATTGATTTCTCCAGAACAATCAGGCTTTATTCATGGTCGAGGTATTTCAGAGCAGATATTGATGGCAAAGGAGATGGTTCATATCTTAGATCGTAAATGCCGAGGAGGACAGGTAATGATTAAATTGGATATGGCTAAGGCTTTCGATCATGTTTCATGGCAATATTTTGAGAAATTACTTTTGCGTTTTGGATTCCACTCTCAGTTTGTACGTCTCATCATGAATAACTTGTCTGCTACACGATGTTCAGTGTTAATAAATGGCAAGCCTTGTGGTTTCTTTAGCCCATCCAGAGGTGTTAAACAAGGAGATCCGCTATCGCCTATTATCTTTATTATTGCATATGAGGGATTCTCTAGAAGGTTAAATGCTTTGTTTTGAAATGGTGCTCTAAGGGGTTTTGTCAGTTAAAGAGTACAACCAGTGTCACATATTGGCTTTGCAGATGATTTATTGATCTTTCTCAATTGCTCCCTTAGCAATCTGCAAAATTTCAAGCTATTTCTCAAGCAATATCAGCGGGTATCAGGCCAACTAGTTAACTATCAAAAGAGTCAAATTGTGGTGGGAGGGGGCTATCTTCGCAACGGGTAACAATGGCATTAAATATGCGGATTTTGGTGTTGCCAATCAAGTACTTAGGATCCTATCTTTTTAAAGGTATCAATCGCTCCTAGTATTGTACTTCTTTAATTGATCATTTTGATGCAAGATTGACAGGTTGGTTGCAAAAGATGTTAAGTCTGGCCGGAAGAATGGCCTTAATACAGTCGGTGTTATATGCTATGCCATTGCACATTACGGCTGCAGCAAGACTTTCTAAAAGTGTAATAGCTGAGCTGAACAGAAAAATGTCTAATTTCTCATGGCGCCAACGTCATCATTGGAGATCGTGGGATACTGTCAGTTATGTCAAAGAGGAAGGTGGCCTGGCAATTCGCAAGGTCGGTGCTTTACAAAAGGCATATGAATATAAATTATGGTGGATGTACCATACTTCCACATCATTTTGGGCAATTTATGTACGACAAAAATATGGTGGATGTCCTATTATGCACACTTATTTGTATGACTCGGCGAATTTGAAGAGATTATGTCACATTAATTCATTCTGTTTGATGCTGGTGCAAGTGACGGCGGATGGTCTATTTTGGACTGCTGATACTAACGGCCAATTTAGTATTGGTAGTGCATATGAAATTTGTCACCGCAGGATACCAACTTTCTGATGGCACGAAACATTCGGTGGAATGGTACGTCTAGTGCAGCTCAAGTGTTCCTATGGAGACTATGGCATAATGCTTTATCGATGCCGGATAATTTTAATTTGTGTGTTGTTGCTTTTCCTACTCGCTGTGTTTTTTGGTGGGATGCTTCAGCAGTACAAACTCACTACAGATGCCATATGATTAAGTCTATATGGATACATTTATCCTATATATTTGGTGGCCCAAGCCCTACATTCACTACATTCAGACAGTATATACGAAGCTGGTGGCGCAAGGCTTGCAAGTCCACTATGATTGACCATTTGTCTGCAGTGGTTCCGATGCTTGCTTCTTGTGCCATCTGGAAAGAATATGCAGTGATAACCTTTGGAGATGAAGTTTTTTCAATAGGTTGTCTTCAAGAGCGCATTCGAATGGATATCTTTACATGGTGTGCCTCGGTTTCTGGCAAGAAATTTGCAGCTTCCATTCCACAATTAATTGCATCTAATTATTCGCCTTCTGTATGCTCTAGACGAGTTCAAGTTATCAAATGGACTTTACCGCCAACAGGCAAATTAAAGCTGAATATTGATGCAGCATCTGGAAAGCATGGGGCGGCTGGGGGAGCGGTGTTGCGAAATGATGCAGGACATTTGATTCAGGCCATTTCTTTCTCATTGTCGACCTTACCACCTCTACATGTAGAAATGCAGGCTTTATTATTCTCCTTAATATTCTTTGCTACTGCTGGATATATGAACTTATATATTGAAATAGAATGCTTAGACTTATTGAATTTGATCAATGACTCGGGCTCGGTAACAACAAGATTGGGCAGGGATTATAACAGGGTAAAGCAGCATGTGCAACTCATGAGATCAAGAATCATCTACGCTCCCCGTGAGGCCAACTCGGTTGCACATTTTCTCGCTCAGCATGGTATTATGCAGCGACAAACATGCATCTTCTCCACACTATCGGAGCTCCCATCATTGGTACGTGGTTGCATGCACACAGATGTTCATACAGCCTATGTTCGACCATAGCAGATTCATTAAAGCTCGCCAATCTAGCCCCGCCTGCGACGTATCGATGCGGGCGACTGTGTATGTCTTGTTTGGTCCTACCTAATGTTTTATCTCTTTCATCTACTGAGGATCATGGTACATCCCACCGTTGTTGGCATCACTTTTGCTGATGAATACTGGTGTATACTACACTTATTGTTGCCCGTGCCTTTTCGGGTGACGGGCAACCCGGGTACTCATTTCTATCTCGCCTCGTATCCTAAATTAAAATTTTTACTATTTCTACATACGTGAAAAATTTCCTGCTTATTTTTTTGAGCTATCCTAAATGTCGACAAGGCATGCGTTCTACCATAAAGCCGACTCACTGCTGGTATTTGTCGTGCATTTCCGTGACTTGTCTTCGAGATGATCATGCTGGATTAGATTGCTTACTGATAGTATTCTCCCATTATATTTTATTGCTACATTGTTTATTACATTTTGTATGCGCTTTCATTTATCTGTTTTGTTTGGTTTGGGAGAGTCTCCCTCCTTAGACAGGACTTTGATGTAACCACGGTATTCCTCCGCCACAAGTGAGGTTTCCTAAATTAATAAAATGCCTGGACGGTACCGTTCGTCCTTCACCTAAAAAAATATAATTTCACAAATAGAAATATTTATATGTAACAATTTCTAATACAGTTCAAATATATATATTTATATATGAGTATGGAAACCACAATTATGTATGTATGTATAAAACTTAGAATAATGTATATATAAAAACAAGAATATATATATATATATATTATCAAACCTGACAACAATATTTGTATATATATATATATATATATATATATATATATATATATATATCCATGTGTATATGTATATACAATTTGAAAGACAGAAATAGGTATATCTATATAAATGACCCCTTTTTTTCCCTGCGTATAGCATACATATATATACTTCGATCAACTACAGTAAATAACATACAATATAATATTCTAAAACTAATCTAATTTATATATACATATAATCCAAAACAAACGTAGATTTATACACATATATGAAAAAAATTCTGAGACTAACTCATATATATACAAATTCAAAAACATCAATATATGGTATATGATTCCCAAAACGTTTGAATATATATATATATATATATATATATATATATATATCCAAAAAAACAAAAGTATATTTCTAACCCCAAAAAGAAGATCAACAATATTGTGTAAAATTCCAAAATTACACACCAAAACATCTACACATATAAACATATATACACAACCATAGTCCATGCAAAAATTCATATATAATACATCTAAATACAATTGTGGTAAAAAAATACAAATTATAGGGGAGAGGTACTTACCTTGGATTGTAGGGTTGTCTAAATTATTTTTTCCCTTCCTTTTCCTTCCTCTTCTTCCTCTCTTTTATCTCCTTCTCTTTTCTTTCTCTCCTATTCCTTTCTCTGTTTCTCAGTATGTGCCTGTGTGTAAGGTGCAGCTCTCTGAAGGGGGAATTAATAAAACGAATTTATTCGTCTTATTTTATTTTATTTTATTTTTAATGGGGAGTGGGGATTGACCGGGTGTGGGGGACAAAGTGGCGGAGGGAATTAAGGAGTGATAGTGGGAGTGGTTGGGGGGAAATTTAATCTTGGGAGGTCTTTTTTAATTACTTTTTTTGGAACACACCACACTACACACGTGCACCTTTAAATTTATATATATTTTAATTTTTTTTTCCTAGTTACAACATAGATGAGCTAAAGGGCGCTGCCCTTTGACACCTTCCGAGCTAAATTGAGGGGAGCTGCTATGGCATGCTGACCTGGCGATTAACTCTCCAGTTGTGCTGATTTGACTAGGGTTCGCTATATTGAATATTGAAAGAATTTGCATTCATTCAAGTTGGGGAATATTTACATTGTTGTTCCCTATTCATAGGAGTGTTTTTTCTGCCTAGCGGAACTATTTTACCACTTGTAGTGGTTACTGTTCATCTACAGTGAATTTTAACGTATAAGATAATGGCTAGTTACCTGTTCATCTCAACTATGTATAGTAAAACTAAGTTACACTATTTACAAAGTATGGCAGGTCGGTCGTAGTGTTGTCTTGTTGTTCACCTCGTCACCTAGCTCTGTACTTTTTGCTTAGCTTGTTGTCTGTCTTTGTTCCATGCTGTTCACCTTAGTTTTCTTTAGATCAGCAAAGCTATCCTTCATCCTTCACTCCTCTTCAGCTCAGCTCAGCTCAGCTGACAGTTTGTTTTCCAGCATGTTGGTTGCTTAGATCAGGTTGGCTGACATGTGTTCAACTCGGCACTTCAGTTTAGCTCGGCTGGGACTTGTTTCTACACTCATCCTCAAGATTAGTTGTATACATTCATACAATCAAGCTTGGACATTAAGTAATGGAAAATACTCGTTGAAACTGGTTTTGTGAGAAGATCAGTTATTTGATGGAGATATGTACTAAGCTGACCTCATTTCCTTCTATCTTTTCTTGGATAAAATGTTTGTTAATTTCTGCATGCTTCGATTTGTCATATTGAAATGGATTCTCTGTCATGCTTATTGCTGAGACACTGTCGCAGTAGATTTGGATTGGTAATCTTGCCTTTGTATGTAGGTCTTCGAGTACTCTCCTGATCCAAACCCCTCCACATATTCCTAATGCCAGTGCCTTTAGCAGGAATGCACTTTCTTTGTAAAATAAACATTCCCTCTTTATTCCTAGAAATTTCCATTCATAGGAAGTATCTCAACTTACCTAGATCTTTCATTAAAAATAGCTTAGATACTTGTGTTTAATATTTTTTTATACCGTGGTCATCATTCCAGTAAGTATGATATCATCTGAATATATTATTAGTATGGTCAGCTCCCCTTTAGGTGAAACTTTAGTAAACAGTGTGTGATCACTATGGCTTTGGTTGAATTTTAGGGCATTCACTACTTTTGTAAAGGTCTTGAACCAGCCTCGAGGTGATTGCTTCAGCCTATATAGTGATTTTCCTAACATGCAGACTTTATCTTTATTTGTTTCATTATTAAACCCTGGTGGAATACTCATGTAAACTTCCTCTGCTAAATCCCGTTCAAAAATGCATTTTTGTACATCTAGTTGGTAAAGTTCTCATTCTAGATTTACTGCTTTAGAAGATGACCCTAATGGTGTTTAGTTTAGCCACTATTGTAAATATTTCTAAGTAATCCACTCCATATGTTTGTGTGAAGCTTTTAGCTACTAATCTTGCTTTATATTTATTTATTGTTCGATGATTGTTATACTTAATTGTGAATATCCACCTACATCCTACTGGTTTTATAGTGGTTGAGGTGGGAGTCAACTCCCGTGTTTGATTCCTTATTAAGGCATTCATTTCTTCATTCACTGCAATTTGCCATTCAGGTCGGCTAAGTGCTTCTTCAATATTTTTAGGAAGAATGTTATCATCAAGTGAGTATACAAATGTTCTAAAGTTTGGATTTAACTTATTGTAGGATATATATTCTTCTATGGGGTATTTAGTGCAAATCGGATTCTTAGTGCATTCCCGAGTTCCTTTTCTTATTGCAATTGGAATGTCGTCTATTAGGGTTTCAGATTCGTATTCTGTGGTTTCTTCTAAGGTGTTATCTTTGAAGTTCCCTGAGTTTGTTCATAGATATCAGGTTGGCCATCTCTTCCGCAGTCTACCTGATCATTGGAAACTAAGGGAAGATCAATTCTAGGTTGGGAATTGAATGTGCCGACCTGAGGCGTTATGTTGCCGAGCTACTGTGTGTAGCTTGGCTGAGTTCCAACACATGGTAGAGGTTCTAGAATTAAGCTTGGCTTAGTACTGTCAACTATTCTCTAATACTCATTTGGGTTTAAGTCTTTTCCTTCAATTAAAGATTTAAAAAATGCATGTTTTTCATTGAAAGTAACATCAAGTGTTACAAACATTCTTTTACTTGTAGGGCAGTAACACTTATAGCCCATTTGTGAGTTAGAGTATCTTAAGAAAATGCAATTAATTGACCTAGGATCCAGTTTTCCCCTAAGGTCGTGCTGAACATGCACATATGCTATGCATCCGAACAATCTGGGTGGCAACTCTGAGATTAGGTTGGTATGTGGGTAGAGCTTAACAAGTATTTCTCTAGGAGTTTTAAATCATAAAGTCCTAGATAGAATTCTGTTTGTTAAATAGGTAGCAGTAAGTAAGGCTTCTCCCTAGTATTGCTTGTGTACATTCATTTTGAACATAATAGATCTAGTTACTTCAAGTAAATATCTATTTTTCCTCCAGCTATACCATTTTGTTGGGGGTATTGGTACATAATGTTTGGTTATATATGTCATTTTTTATCATAAAGTTGAACTGTTTTGTCTAAGTACTCAGCTCCACTATCCGACCTCAATGATTTAATGGTGCAGCTTAACTAATTGTTAATTAGTGTGAGATGTACCTTATAATAGTTTGTGCAACATCACTTTTATTTTTGTAATAAGTAAACTCATGTTACTCTAGTATAATCATCTACAAATGTTATGAACCATCTTGCACTATTAATACTAGCTATTCTAAAGGGTCCCTATATAAGAGAGTGGATGAGATTAAATGGTGCTAAGGACTTATATGTTTTCCTGGATAATTTTGATTAGTCCGTTTGGCTAATTGGCAAGTCTCACATGTAAGTTTTCAAGATCAGCCAAGCTGAATAATTTTTGCATTAATCATTTAAGATATACAAAATTAGGATGATCTAGTCTGTCATGCCATAACAAAATTTCCCCTGTACATGGATTTTTAGGGTGAAAAGTACTACTAGGGTCCTGGTCACGTGGCAGGTCGGATGTACTTATTAATGCTATATTTTTTTACTTCAGTATGAATAGGCCTGCTATATTCTAGGATTGTCATTCATCCCCTTCACTTTGTTTTCCTGGAAACAAAATTACGTGGATGAGAAGCAAGCCTAAGCAATCATTATCCCTAGTGAGTTTGCAGTAGATAACAGGTTGAAACTTAGACTAGGGACATACAATACTTCTTTTCAAAATGATTTTGTTATTCATTATAATAGAGCCTATTCCGAAAAATTCAAAGGAAGTTCCATTTGCAATTTTTACTTTCTTAGGTACAGAAAATGGAGAGTAAGAGCTCAGAAGGGTACCATTATTCGTCATGTGGTCATTCGCCTCGGAGTCATTAATCTATTGAACTGCTAGAGCTCGGCTAGATGTAACCTGCCATTGTTGCTTGGTATGGTTCAGCTCGACCACTTTGCCTGCTCAGCAAATTGATCAGTGTCACAATCTTATCCTTTGTAGGTACCTCACCATCGGCTACCTTAGCTGAACTGAGGTGGACTGTCTTCTGCCGAGTTGCTCCAAGTTGAGTTGTGTCCGCTGACCTGATGATACAACACTTTGTCCAGCAGTGAGTGATCTTTGTTATGGCCTCCAGGGTGTATTGCTGGTCTTCAAAGGTGGTTTCCCTTCTTGGACTAGTTTCGCATGCAACTTCCAATAGTCATCGACTGTATGACCTTCTTTCTTGCAGTATTTGTACACTTTACCTCCAGAAGAGGCAAAGTGTCGTTTAACAGCCAGCACTGACGCTTCTGTCAGGTTGTTCAGTATACAGGACACAGGACTCCAAGGTTGAAGATACTCCCATCATGACCTTCTTTCGGATTTCTTCATGTTTAATTTCTGCCAAGGCAGCCTTCATGATCGGCAGTGGTTTAGTACTCAAATCCGACTTCGTGTAGTGTTGAATACATCTCCTTGACTGCAAACCAGATCTCTGTTGCATTATTATACATCATGAAGTCGTCAGAAATGTCTGGCTGAATAGAACGTATCAGCCATGACATAATCATGCTGTTTTCTAACTTCATCGGTTTCAGATGGAACATGAACTGTTTCATACAGGTATTCCTCCTTGGCTTTGCCAGTTATGAACATTTCTACCTCTTGAGACCATGAGAGGTAGTTATCTCTTTTGAGTTTGTGGCTGGTGATGATAATAGAGGAATCATCAGTAAGTTGAGGAACACGCGCTACTCCTGATGAATGATCAGAAGTGGAGGTGGCCTCTGTATATTTAGCAGGGATGAAAGGTGTAGTCATTTTTGAATGGATTTAAGAATTGCAGAAAATAGAGTACAGAGAAATGCAGTAATTTTGAATCAGAAGAGCTCTGATACTATGTTGAATATTGAAAGAATTTGCCTTCATTCAAGTTAAGAAAGATTTACAGTGTTGTTCCCTATTTATAGGGGTGTTTTTTCTGTCTAACGAAACTATTTTACCACTTGCAGTGGTTACTTCTCATCTATAGTGAATTCTAACATATAAGGTAACGCTTAGTTACCTGTTCAGCTCATTTATGTATAGTAAAACTAAGTTACAGTATTTACAAAGTATGGCAGGTCAGCCATAGTGTTGTCTTGTGCTTCACCTCGTCACCTTGGCTCAGCACCTTTTACTTAGCTTGTTGTCTGTCTTTGTTCCATGCTGTTCACCCAGTTTGTCTTTGGCTCACTACGACTATCTTTCATCCTTCACTCCTCTTCAGCCCAGCTGACAGTTTGTCTTCCAACATGTTGGTTGCTTAGATCAGGTTGGGTGACCTGAGTTTAGCTCAGTACTTCCGTTTAGCTCGACTGGGACTTGTTTCTACATTGCTGAGATGGTTTGCCTTCTGTGCCGAGCAGGAGTAGAGCTCAGTAAGAGTAGGTCTGAGCATGGGTAGAGCTGAGCTGGCGGAGGTGAAGTGCCCTGCGCCACTGGCGGAGCCCAGCAACATTAAATGTTATATACCAAGATAGAATTACTTGTCTTATTTAGCTGTTAGTTTCTGGGTTTGTTGGGTACATATTTTTCATCCACTGCTTTCTCGGTCCCTTTGACAAAGAACTCTTGAACCGAAGTTTGGTTAATTGGTTCATCATGATGCCACTAAAACATTCTCCAACTCCGATAAACTACAACATTCTTTACTGATGTCGGCAGATTAGTGAAGTCGAAACCTATGTCTAGTATAATTGTACAATGGCTACGGAAAAAGTGTCATGATTCATACTAGTAGGAAATCGCCATATAATGGATGATGAGTATTCCAGGATGTCCTGGTGTGGTGGTGGGTATGTTTGGTTTCTTGCTTTGTATAGAAGGTGTGGTAACTGAATGGAGAAAGTTTGGGTTGCACTAATATGATTAGGGCGTGGTTTATGTTGGAGAAAATTGCAAGAAATTGAATTTGGCCAAGTTGCAAACCGTAGTTAGCAACGTTCTTTGAACTTAATTATAATTAGTTTTATTAACGACAAATAGAAACTAATGAAGCCTTAACTATCTATGTAACGAGTAGATAATTTTAGTTTTTGGAATCATTCAATTACGATACTGGGTGAATGAAAAATTAATGCTCAAAATAGAGGTAAAATAAGTGAAAATCAGCTCAGCTCGGCCTAGGCTCGGGCTTGGGCTCGTGCTTAGGCTTGGGTTGCGAGCTGTAGGCTAAGGGCCAGATCCTGGAGGCTGTAGGCCGGATCCTATTGGTTGGAGAAGTTTGTTTAAATTTAAATTTCTCCAAGGTGGTTGTGAACAGCTAAGGTTGAGATTTCAAAAGCTGTTAAGCTTAACCGTGCCGAGCTGATCTGAGGGCTCAGATTGAGCAGTTATTTGATCCAATGGCTGTAGGCAGAGCTGATGCGGTTATCTGATCCAAGGGTTCAGATCGAGCAGGTATCTGATCCTACGTCTGTAGTTGAACCCGCGTTAACAAATTGACCTTAGTTTTTCTCTATAAATACAGGCCGAGATGACCTCTGTGGTCAATCAAAAATCAATCCAGAAATCGAATCAGTCTTCTCCTCTTCTCCCAGCATACATCTCCCTTTCTGCAGATCACTTACTCACTGCATACATCTTCGTCTCTGCATTTCTATGTCTGAGAAGAAAGGAACATCTTACAAGTTCGTTGAGCTCATACGCTGCAATGTCGCTCGTCTGAATTGATTCCTATTGTAACCTGGGAGACGATTGCTTCCTCTGGTTGGACACATTATACCAGAGCAATATGTCTTAAGGATAAAATACGAGACTTGTAGAGAAAAGGGGGTTTGAGTGATTTCAAAATGTATGATTTAAATGTGCATAAAAACTTGCATGACATAAATGTGCATGATATATTGCATATAACTTGCCTTATATAGTTCATATATAATGTTGCCGTACTAACAAGCCATGAAGCGTTAAAGCTTATATCAAATGGTAAACATTTGTTGTGTATGTACTATTTTCAGGTGCCACCATTAATGAACTAAATTAGTTCATTAAGTGAAGTACATTAGTTAATTAAACTAAGTAGTTCATTAAAGGAAGCTACATTCGAACAAGGCACAAAGGCAACAAGACTAAGAAAGGAAAGTCTCCTCCTCCTCTCACCACACTTATATGGCACGCCTATATATACATAAATATATATATTTTCAGATTTTTTGAAAAAGGCACATACACATGTATTCCAACGTACTACCGACACATTATATATTTTACGTACGTATGTTAACGTCACACCACTATAATTAACTCATATTTATGAGTATATTCAGGTCTTATATCATATGATATAAGTAATGGTGATGACAAATTAAATACGACACGTTAAAAGGTTCTAAACCAAAAATTTTCGTATCAGACGAATAACGCAACTTCGCCAACGTGTCACGTACTTGCCATAAATAGATGGCCAGCCCCTACACCTCAAAAATCTTTATAATTTTCGTGGGTATGATGATAATTCCAGCCACAAAATCATTCCATGTTGGCACACACTAATCACCCCACATTAAGGTCAAATTGTGGAGATTCCAATTTCAATTTTGTCACATGTTAATGGCGCCAGTTTAAGACTAGCCAAGTGCTGAATATTAAAGTTTATATTATGTATATTATGTGTAACATAATATATATAACATGTGCAAAAAGTTGGAATTTAATTAGAGAAAAATTGGGTAATCGATAAACATCGAAAATTCGGTTTTCTACGTACACAACACATGGAACGTGTTTGGCACATCGTACGACATGTATCTAGACACTTTTTACATATGTCATACATCTCAAATTGTTCTAGAAAATTAAATTAAGGGTTGATTGGAATATACCATGTGTGTATTATTAAATGTGCACTATTTTACAAAGTTTGCAAAAATAAAATTCAGCACATGCATACATATCATACACGCCAATTCCAGCTGAAATGGAACATATGTGGAGCCTTGTTGGCATATTGATTGGTCAAGAATCAATCATACAATGTTGGTGATTTAAAGAAAGAAGCTACAAAAGGTAATGTTTCAAATTTTTTCTCATTTGAAACACATGCTGAAAATTTCAGCATGTGTAGTAAGAGCTGGCCGATTTTCATCATTCATGAGGGTATATTTTGTGTCTTGAAACATGGAATTAAATTGGCAGACAAATTGGAATTAATTTGAATAAGAAATAAAAGTAAATTTGTGATATCTTGAATATCACACATGCAGAAAAATTTCTGCATGTGTATGAATGTATCTTGGCCGAAATATT